>VDFB02281492.1:542035533-542097806 GCA_007258455.2 Sequoia sempervirens
TTGATGGTAGAATAAAAAGGATTAATGGTGTGTTGCATATCCCTAGATTAGCACAAAATCTATTATCTGTAAGCAATCTAATAGATGCATGTGTGCAGGTAGTATTTTTTGATGCAGGATGTAAGATGGTTAGAGGTGCTATGGTGATTGCTAGAGGTGTTAGATATGGCACATTGTATAAGCTTGATGCATGCACTGTTGAGTGCAATAGTACTTATGTGAAAAGAAAGTCTATGGAAGAAGTGAGGGTTTCACCATTAGCAGATGGTCATGGCTTTTGGGTACCCGAGGGTGCTCTTTCTTTTGAAACAAAGTTACTTGCAGAGAAAACTATGCTATGGCACCAGAGACTTGGCCACATTGGAGAAAAGGATCTAAGGACCTTGAAAAATAAAAACCTTGTTGAAGGTTTGTATGATTGTAATCTTGAATTTGATTTCTATGAGAATTTCATTTATGGAAAACAAAACCATGTTTAGTTTTACTCAAGTTCTCATAAATCTTGTGGTGTATTGGATCTTATTCATTTTGATGTGTTTGGTCCTGTAGATGTTCCTTCGATTGGTAAATCCACATACTATGTTTCATTTATTGATGATTATAGTAGAAGGATGTGGGTATACTTTTTAAAGAGTAAATCTAAAGTTTTTAGTCGATTTAAAGAATTTAAAGCAATGGTTAAGTTGCAGGCTGAAAAGAAAATAAAATGTTTGAGGATTGATAATGGCAATGCATTTTTCTCTAATGATTTTGATAGATTCTGTAAAGATTGTGGTATTCATAGACAAAAGACAACTCCGTATTCTCCATAGTAGAATGGAGTTGCAGAAAGAATGAACTAGAAACTGATGGAGAAGGCTAGGAGTATGTTGAGTGGTGTTGGTCTAGAACAAAGGTTTTGGGCTGAAGCTATTGCCACTTATTGTTACCTGATTAACAGTTCTCCTACATTAGCTCTTGTTGATAAGGCACATATAAAGGCATGGTCGGATCACAAGCTTTCATTAAGACATCTTAGAGTTTTTGGTTGTGAGGCATATGCACATGTGCCAAAGAAGAAGCGAACAAAGTTGGAGAACAAGGTTGTGGAATATATCTTCATTAGATACAATTATGGTGTGAAAGGATACGGGCTTTGGGAACCTATTGCACAAAAGGTATATATAGTAGAAGTGTTATTTTTAGAGAAACTAAGCCTTCTTCTATTACATTACAACCATAACAAAGTAAACAATAAGATGTGATTCAATTTCCTTTTGTACCTAAGAAAGTTTAATTGAGGCCAAAGGATAGTCAAGAAGTAGAGGAGAGTTGATCTAGCTCTGGATCTTCAGAAGAGGAGGAACCTCCAACTCAACTTTTTCATAGGTCTATAAGGAATAGAAAACCACCTGAAAGGTATACACCTGATGATTGGAGATGTATTTTTTCTTTGAATACTAACATGGATGAACCCAAATCTGTAGAAGAGGCATTAGGTATGAATGATGAAAAATCCTGAAAGATTGCTATGGATGAAGAAATGAAATCTTTGAAAAAAGAATGATACATGAGATCTTGTACCATTTCTTGAAGGATGAAAACATGTTGGTTGCAAGTGGGTGTTCAAGAAAAATATTGGTTCAAATGGATGTATTGAGAAGTACAAAGAAAGGTTGGTTGCGAAAGGTTACTCTCAAGTTGAGGTTGTTGATTATGGTGAGATATTCTCTCCTATTACAAAAATGACATCCATTAGATTTCTGCTTGCTATTGCTGCTGCTTATGATTTAGAGGTTGAGCAAATGGATGTGAAAAATAATTTCCTTCATGGTGACTTGGAGGAGGATATTTATATGACACATCCAGAGCACTACGTGGTGAAAGGTAAAAGTAAGTTTTTTTTTCAAATTGAAGAAATCTTTGTATGGATTAAAACAATGTCCTAGAATGTGGTACTAGAAATTTGATACATATGTGTTGAGTTTGGGATTTGAGCGTTCTAAATCAGATCATTGTTTTTATTATACAATTGATGGTGATCATTTCCTATTTATTGCATTAAATGTTGATGATATGTTATTTATTAGCAAAGGGAAAGGTATGATTTTAGAACTGAAATCTCAACTTGCTGCTAAATTTGAAATGAAAGATCTTGGTGCAAATAGACAAATTATTGGGATGGAAATTAAAAGAGATAAGAGTGAATAGAAATCCATGGCTTGGACAAAGTAAGTATATCAACTCAATTTTACAGAGATTTAACATGTAGGATTGTAGACCATTGTGTGTTCCTGTTTCAGTTGGAACAAAGTTATCTATTTCAGATTGTCCAACATCTCCATCAGAGATGGAATACAAGAATAAAGTGCCTTACTAGAGTGCAGTTGGAAGTTTGATGTATGGTATGGTTTGTACTAGACCAGACATTTCCCCAGTAGTGGGAGTTCTTTCCAAATATATGTCTAATCCTAGTAGAGTTCATTGGGATGCAGCTAAAAGGGTCTTCAAATATTTGCATGGTACCTCAAATTATTCCTTATGTTATCATAATAATGTGACTGAAGACGAGATTTTCCTTGATATTCATGGTTATGTGGATTTAGATTGGGCAGGTGATATTGATAGCAGATGATCCACCAGTGCTTATGTGTTTACTTTATTTGGTGGTGCAATCAGTTGGATGAGTAAGTGACATGATGTGGTTGCTTTGTCCACTACTGAAGAGAATTATATGGTAGCTACTCATGCTTGTAAAGAAGCCATTTGGCTTAAGAGATTGTGTTCAGATATTGGAATAAAACAAGGTGCAGTGACAATTTACTGTGACAGTTAGAGTGTGATATGCTTAGCCAAGAACCCAATATTTCATGCCAGGACCAAGCACATTGATGTACAGTATCATTTTGTTTGAGATATGGTCGAAGATGGAAGAGTGAAGCTAGTTAAGGTAGAGACTTTGATGAATGTTGCTGATTCTTTAACTAAGCCTATGAGCACAAAAAAGTTTAGATGGTGTTCAGAGATTATGGGCCTTTCAGCCCCTAGAAATTAAGAGACAATGTTTACTCCCTCCCGTTTCTCTTGCAAGGTGTTTGATAAGTGGGAGATTTGTTGGGAAAATATGTCTCAACCTTGCAATTATATAAAGGTTATTGTTGATAGGATATATATATATATATATATATATATATTTCCTAGTTACACCAATAGGTGTAATATACAATGGCATCAAGGGGGAGGAGTGGGATGTGCGTAAGAAATTTTTGGTTAACTTTTTTAGGAAACTACTAAAATGGCCGACATACATTAAATAAATGATACATTGTGTGGATAGGGAAAAAGTATCCCTTTTTGCTTGCTTGATTTGGGATTAATTGATGACAAATTGGACTTAATGAGACCTTGATTTGGTGATGTGAGGTGTTTTACACATCCATACTAGGTCTTGGACCCTTGTAAACTGAATAAAATGCATTTATTGATGTCTTGTAAAGGTGTTGTAAAGTGTTGTAAATGACTTTCACACTTTTCTAGACTCTTATTAAGCATCTAAGTCTAATGGACCCATTTTTCCCATAATTCAACATTGTAAAATATATTTAATTTCATTTTCACATCAATCTAGAAGGATTGTAAATTAAACTTGACTTTAATCTAGTGTTGTAATGTGTTTTACACATTCACATTGGATGTTGTGCCTTTCTAGGCTAAGTGGACCTCATATTAGTGTTGTAAAGTGTATTTAATCACACTATCACATTGAAATTTGTGTTCCTATCCCTAATTACTCTTTATATCATCATTAATAGGCCCCTATGGCCCCATATTGTGCATCTTGAGGCATAATTTTATCAAACACCCGATGAAATCAACATAAAAACTAAAATTCTTCATTCTCCAACAATCCAGTTGGTAAAAGAACCCCTCTGGGACTAAGTTTCCCATCTAGGCGAATGAGTCCTTTCCAGGTGGGAATAAGTCGCCCAAAGTGGCGAATTAGTCCCATTTGGGTTATTTTTGAGTTTTAAGCTAGAAAAGTTGTATTTTAAGTTTATTTTTCTTTCACGTCAGCCTTAGGGATCAAAATAATGGGAAAATTAGGTGTATTTCCTATAAATACAAGCCTCTAAAACCTAATTCATAACTCATCATCATTCATTCATCATTCATCATGTCCTCAAGTCAAGCAAGCTAGGGTTTTAGCATTCTAAGTCATCAAGATAGCTTCCAAGAACATTCAAGGGTAGATTCTTCATCCATTGCTATAGAAAATCAAGATCAATCATCATGGAAAGTCTCTAACTCCATTTCTTCATGATTCATTACATTATTTCTTCATTTTGGTTTAATTACCTAAAAAGGGGTTTGACCAAGGCAAACCCCATGCCCTAACATTCAACATTTCTCTTTCCTTCTTTGTGTGTTCATAGATTTAGGTGTCTTGAGGGTTTGAAAATCATTAAAGGATAGGTTGAAGATTTGTTGGATTCATCTTCCTCTTCCCAAGGTCAAAATATCAACAAAAAGTCACTTTCAGGCCCGAATTTGACATTTTCAAAATCAAACACCTAGAGGAACAAAAAGAGCAAATCGAGGGCTTCTATTTCCACTTTCAGATTTTCAAAAATTCAGAAGTGGAATAATTCTCCAAAAATGGTGAATTAGTCCCATTTCCAGGCCTAAAAAATGTTTTTTTGTAGATTTGGACACTTATTCGGCTGAAACAGGCTTCAGAACAATTTTTCTAGATTTGCGACTAAGTCACCCAGATTGGCACAAGTGTCCTAGTTGGCTTCTGCATTAGGTTTTTCAAGATTTCAGACCTTCATTTCATCCTCTTTCAGCTTCCAGGTGCACACCTTCAGTTTCATCAATTTCTATTACAATTTACCTTCATTTCTAGGTGTTTTTGCATATCACAATGTGTTTTCAAACATCTTGCAATTCTTTAGTTTTCATATAATAATCAATATCTTTTATTAGTTTATTCCATTTAGGAAATTATATTTAGGTATATTTCATCCATCCTTGCATTGATCTTGAATGTTTACATTGCATTTTGGCCCATCTTTCTCCTTTTAGGTGAAAAACCCTAGTAGTGCAAGAAAGCATTAGGGTGCCAAAATCTTTGTTTCCATTTTGGTGAACAAATTTTTTGAATACCTTCTTTTCTAATTTTGGAGTCCATTATTATCTTAGAATTAGCTTGCATTGTGTTTTTCATTAGTTAAGTTGCATTCTAGGGCTTCAAATTTTGCATTAGTGAAAGTGCATATAGGTTGCATTTTTGCATCTTTAATCATTGCAAATTTATGAAATTCTACATTTTTAACTTAGCTCTGCATCATAGAACTTAGAAAACATAAAAATCCATAATTTTTTTTGAAAAATCTAAAAAAAATCCCTATTGGGACTAATTCGCCACCTTCGGTGACTTAGTCCCTTTATGCTTCTGAAACGATCATTTACAACGCTAAAAACCCTATTTTTAAGCTTTTGTTTGCTGCCCTTACCTATCTGTATCAGTTGGTAGAGTTTTTGTAACATGCATTTCATTAGATCTAGCTTAAATCAGCTTATTTTATGCATGGCTTAATTTCAACTTTGCATTGTCACATTGTTACATGGCATAATCAGTCAATTGTCATCCTTAAAATCTAAAAAATTGCATTCATATTTTGCATGTTTTCTTTTGCATGGTTACATTTCAAGTTTCTAGAATAATAGTTACATCATTTTTTCATTACAAAACTCTATAGTTATCATACTTCATGTTCTATTTTTAGATCTTATTGCGTGTTGTAAGAAAGTTTTGTTAAGTGCATATGAATATGAGGTCCTTTCCCCTCTCCTTTTGTTCATCATCAATCTCTCTCCTAGTTTCCCTTCTGTGGGTGAGGTTCATCTAGTGAAAGAAACCTTGGATAATCATAATAATCTCATTTTTTCTTCTCCTATTATCTCTCACACTTGTGAAGAAGATATTATAGTGCTAGAAGAACCAATTGATGAGAGTTTTGAAAACCCGAGTTGTTTCTCTCCTCTTACCTCTCCTATTAGACAAACCATTACTACAAAAGAGGACATAACCATAAGCCATCATGACAATCACATAACACAACAAGAGACCATTGAATCCTACCTATGTTCATCTCCTAACATCTTCTCCTCTTGTAATAGTGATGAGGATATGTTGGTGTTAGATAAGAAAACTTTCACGATCTATGATAAACCTCTTTATGATCCTTCCCCTACCTTTCCTATTTTGGAAAACATTAGGGAACAAAGGAATGAAGTTGTAAATGACCATGATAATCATACTTTTCCTTCTCCTTGTATCTCCCCTAGTTGTAAGGGAGATTCTTTGATGTTAGAAAACACAACCAATGAGAGTCATGAGAATCTTAGTTGTCCCGTTTCACCTAAGAAAACCCTTATTGAGAAAAATAATTCAACCATTGATCATTCCCTTGCTTGTGATGAAGTCATTTTAGAAGAACCAATTCATGAATGTCAATAACATTTTATTTGTAGTTCTTATAAAAACTCTCCTCCTAGGGAGAATTACATGATGCTAGAAAATGTCAACAATAGTAATGTGTCTTCCTTAGATAAAAAGGTGATTCTCGATTTCCCTTTATTAGCGATACATCGAACCAAGACCGTTGAGGTTATGAATGTGCAAGTGTCCATGAGATCCCCCTCGATCAATGGACCTCATACATACCCCGTAGGACATCCTAAGAACCCTCTAATTCTCTACCCACCTTCACACAAACAACAAACTCAAAACCAACCTAAACTCATCCTTTATCCACCATCACACAAACCTCAAAATCACAACAAACCTGAACTTATCCTTTACCCACCTTAGAATAATCGTCACATCAACTGAGTCATAATATCGTTGCTCATACATATAACACTAGAAACAATCCACAACCACAACAACCAACCCCAACCCCTTTACCTTTGCCTAATTCTATATTGCCTAGTTCCCCTTAATTAAGGGAGTATGATCTTGTTGAACAACTTAAGAGCACTCCTGCAAAGATATCCCTATGGGATTTACTTTAGAATGCACCTAACTATCACACTATGCTTCAAACGGTCTAACAAAAAATTCTTATCCCTTATAATGCACAACCAAATGACATAGCAACCATAATTCAAGGATTGAACGTTGACATTATTTTCCACCAAAGCGAACTCCCCTCGGACGTGCCAAAACAAAATGAAGCTTTCATGATCATTTCTCAATACAGTACAATAGGGATAAAGCGAACCCTTATTGACAATGGCTCAACCCTTAATGTGTGTAGCGTAAACCTCTTGGATAGGCTTCGTGTGCATAAATAAAAAATTCAACCCGATTCTTTATCTATTAAGGTCTTTGACAATGAAGAAAAGAAATTGCTTGGTGTGATCACTTTACCTATTATAGTTGGAGAAGTCACATTGAACACACCAATCTAGGTTATGCCTCATGCTCTTTCATATAACCTTCTTCTAGGTAGGTCATGGATTCATGCAATGAATGGTGTGCCCTCCACTCTTAATCAAAAAATGAAATACATCTACAACAAAAAAGTGTGCACACTCGACACTGATCATGAGCTTTATAGTGTCTTGCAACTTGAGAAAAAAAAGAGAACCCCTTAAACACATTAACACCAACCACACAAGTGGAACCTGTGCAACAAAAAGACAAAGAAAAACACATTGACAAAGTCATAAAGCTATTAGAAGATGATTGGGGTTCCTTATATTTCAAACATACATTCATGGGTGAGTACAAGATCATAAACAAAGATTCCAATAAGGTACACGAAAAAGAAGTCATGTCAACACACAACTCGAAAGACCCTTCGAACGCATCCGCCTCAACCACTTTAGACCAAAACATAACAAATTATACAACAACCTTTGATGAACACAACAATGAACAACCACCTAATCCAAAAGCAATGAAAAAGATTTATGGACAAGGATATGAGCTTATGAAACAACTTGGATAGTGGAAAAGGATGTGGTGCTAACGAACAAGGTATCCAC
Source organism: Sequoia sempervirens (assembly GCA_007258455.2). Classification (NCBI taxonomy): domain Eukaryota; kingdom Viridiplantae; phylum Streptophyta; class Pinopsida; order Cupressales; family Cupressaceae; genus Sequoia; species Sequoia sempervirens. The sequence continues at coordinate 542,043,571 of VDFB02281492.1, forward strand.
AACCCTATAGATCCTATCACACAACAAACAACTCACGGTCTTGGTTATTGTCCTTTGGTAGAAGTAATGAAGCCTTAAATCGATATCAACACTATCACAAACAATTCATCAAAGTCCACCTTAACCGTAATACATCTTGAACTGATCAACACTAGTAGTCTTGATCACTCTCCTTTGCAAGCAATCAAATAAATAAATACACCTTCGCTTAATGTCAATGTCATCTCACAAAACACTAATGAATTGAATTTGTTAGATTTTACACCCTCCAGTAAAGGAGAGCCCCAAATCTCGCAATCTAAACAGTCTTGCGTAGGTCTGACATCTTGTACATCTAAGCAATGGGTATCTTTGTCACAAACTATAGGAACACCTTCTACCATTGATCAAGAGGGTATCTTGTTGAGACTCCTCCAAGATCACTTGATATCCCTTCCTCCAAGAACTCGAAAGAAACTCTATTACAAGACTTCATTTTGTGCCTATCATAGAGTTCATGGTCATTCTACTAATGAATGTAAGGCTTTGAGTAGTAAAATCCAACATCTTAAGGAGTTTGGTGTTCTTCCTTATGTGGGGGCACCTAATTCCTCTAATTGATACTGATTTTCACTCTACCTTGCATCTTATCCATCATTTCAGCTCACCTTTGTCCTGCACTAAGTGGGGGCAAGGGGTTATGTAGCCTTGTCCTTGTATGTCACTTGTTGTTGCCTCTTTTGACTAGTTGTTAACCTTTCATGAACATATAAGAGCAAGCTTGGGATGTGGAAAACATGCCTTAAGTTGGCTTGCATGTGACATACTACCTTTTTAATGACGTAGCTTATTAGAAACATATGACTTGGCATAGGGCTTTCCGAATAAGCTCTCATGACTTCTACTTTAAAGCAATTGCTCACAGTAATGGTGTTCGCAACTGCTTTAAAGTGGGGGCATACATCGACACTCATATTTCATTATGTGATTTTCTTTTTCTTGTGATTTCCTCTCTTGGAAACATTAGGCACAATGTTGCCCAGGATGAGACCTTGCACCTGTCCTCTCTTGGAAACAAGATGAGACCATTAGCACTTTTCCTCTCTTAGAGACATTAAGCATGATATTCCCTAAGATGAGATCTTGCATGAACTAAGAAAAATCCTTGTGAACATTCCTTGCACTATTTTGCATTGACAATGTCTATGAGTTTCAAGCATACAAAGTTTTGCTTACCTCATAGAGCTTGAAAATAATTTTCATTGTGGTACCTTATTAAAGTTATCAGGAGGTATAACTTTGGTATGGTTGAGTGGGAAGCCCATTCCGAGGCATGAATTTTCTCCATAGCCACCTGCATGTGTGTGAGCAAATATTAGTCGTATGTGCCTCACCTTTTAGGACTTCTCACCCGATGGACAGCTAAGAGTTTCGTTGCCTCAGAGTGAGTATGCATTTTTGGACAAACAACCTAGATCTGATCCACAACATGTTGGAAAAATGGTTGAAGCTTGATCCACCTTTTTATTTTTACTTTTGTCTTCCTTCTAGTTCTTGCCATTGTATGATCGTGTATCTTGTCTTGCCGCATATCATTCGCCTTGTGCATGTCCTTTTGTGCTCATGTTGGTTTGACTTAGGATCTTGGATCCTAGGGGCTTGACCGCCTCCTCGATCTTTGTTATCCTAGACCATCCACATTGGTACGATGGGACCCTTCTTGAACATCTACTTTAGTGTGAGTTTGAAGTAAGTTCATCCTCTCACTAAAGTGGGGGATAACTATGGACTTGGAAAAAGTATCCCTTTTTGCTTACTTGATTTGGGATTAATTGACAAAAAATTGGACTTAATGAGGCCTTGATTTGGTGTTGTGAGGTGTTTTACGTGCATCCACACTAGTTCTTGGACCCTTGTAAACTGAATAAAATGCATTTATTGATGTCTTGTAAAGGTGTTGTAAATGACTTTCACACTTTTCTAGACTCTTATTAAGCATCTAAGTCTAATGGACCCATTTTCCCCCTAATTCAACATTGTAAAATATATTTAATTGCATTTTCACATCAATTTAGAAGGCTTGTAAATTAAAATTGACTTTAATCTAGTGTTGTAATGTGTTATACACATTCACATTGGATGTTGTGCCTTTCTAGTCTAAGTGGACCTCATCTTAGTGTTGTAAAGTGTATTTAATCACACTTTCACATTGAACTTTGTGTCCCTAGCCCTAATTAATCTTTATATCATCATTAATAGGACCCTATGGCCCCATATTGTGCATCTTGAGGCATAATTTGATCAAACACTTGATGAAATCAACATAAAAATTGAAATTCTTCATTCCCCAACAATCCAGCTAGCAAAAGGACCCCTTTGGGACTAAGTCACCCATCTGGGTGAATGAGTCCCTTCCAGGTGGGACTAAGTCACCCAGAGTGGTGAATTAGTCCCATTTGGGTTATTTTTGAGTTTTGAGCAGGAAAAGTTGTATTTTAAGTTTACTTTTCTTTCATGTTGGCCTTAGGGATCAAAATAATAGGAAAATTAGGTGGATTTCCTATAAATAAAAGCCTCTAAACCCTAATTCATAACTCATCATCATTCATTTATCATTCAACATGTCCTCAAGTCAAGCAAGCTAGGGTTTTAACATTCTAAGTCATCAAGATAGCTTCCAAGGACATTCAAGGGCATATTCTTCATCCATTGCTACAGAAAATCAAGATCAATCATCATGGAAAGTCTCTAACTCCATTGATTCATGCTTCATTACATTATTTCTTCATTTTGGTTTAATTACCTAAAAAGGGGTTTGACCAAGGCAAACCCCCATGCCCTAACATTAAACATTTCTCTTTCCTTCTTTGTGTGTTCACAGATTTAGGTGTCTCAAGGGTTTGATAATCATTAAAGAATAGGTTAAAGATTGGTTGGAGTCATCTTCCTCTTTGCAAGGTCAAAATATCAACAAAAAGTCACTTTCAAGCTTGAATTTGACATTTTCAGAGTCGAACACCTAGAGGAACAAAAAGAGTAGATCGAGGGCTTCCATTTCCACTTTTTTAGAAATTCAGAAGTGGACTAATTTTCCAAAAATGGAAAATTAGTCCCACTTTCAGGCCTAAAAAGTGTTTTCTGTAGATTTGGACACCCATTTGGCTGAAATAGGCTTTAAAATAGTTTTTTCCAGATCTGGGACTAAGTCGCCTAGATTGGCACAAGTGTCCCAATTAGCTTCTGCATCAGGTTTTTTAGAATTTCAAACCTTCATTTCATTCTCTTTCATGTTCCAGGTGCACACCTTTAGTTTCATCAATTTCTGTTACAATTTACCTTCATTTCTAGGTGTTTTTGCATATCACAATGTGTTTTTGAACATCTTGCATTTCTATAGTTTTCATTTAATAATCAATATCTTTTATTAGCTTATTGCATTTAGGAAATTATATTTAGGAATATTTCATCCATCCTTGCATTAATTTTGAATGTGTACATTGCATTTTGGCTCATCTTTCTCCTTTTAGGTGAAAAACCCTAGAAGTGCTAGAAAACCATTCAGGTGGCAAAATCTTTGTATACACATTGTAAATCTAGATTGTTAATTATTAGGTTTTAGATCTAATGGTGAATATTTTGTTGGCCTGTCTTTCCCTAGAATGTAATCCAATTTTATGAGGGTGTTGTATTACAGCTACAATGTAGAGACGGTGATGTATTTTGAGAGTTTGATAGTAGTCGTGTTGTCTCTTGATCTATGAGTGGTGATACTCCTATAAGAAGCTTGTTCTGGAAGTATATTGTAATATTTGTGATTTACTGAATAATATATTGGGCGGCTTTTGGAGTGTGGGGTTTTTCCTAATGTGTTTTCCCTAAATCAATCAATGTCGGAAGCGTATGATATTTTATGTTTATTTCTTATGTTTAATTTTTTGTAATTGGTTAAAGATCATGAATTCTTTTTTTTGCATTATTATCCTCTCTCTAAGATTTAGTTTGTAAAGTTGTCTCACCACCTTTAGCTTCTCCTTACAAAAAATAGCACTATTTCAAATCCCATTGCATTCCATTGTAATTTCATAAATCGTTCCATAACATAGATGTCATATTGAATGAACTCAAGTTAATTATTCAATATTACATCCTTTCATATAAATGGGCACATGATACATACATAGCTCTTTTGAGCTTCATCTAGTAATAGATATAATTACTCCATGCTCACACTGGCACCTTTCTAGATGTATTCAAGCCATAGGTGCATACACCCACCTAACCTGGGTTCCCCACAAGTAAACATCCACAAACCTCGGCTGCCAACTAATGAGGAGAAGCACTCGCTAATCTCTTTTCCACCAACCATGGACACAAATGTTGTCCCCACATTCACCTCGGGTAGATGGATCCACCTTTCAACGGTAGTAGATTAGGTTAAACCATAATTGGTTTAGCTCATCTGAACCTGAAGTTGCATCCCAAACCAAAGTCCCACCATTAATATTCTTCCTACAGCGAAAAAATCTTTGAACCAGAATGTACAAAATGGAACATATCGTTCCACAGTAAATAGTGGGAAACTCATAACTCACTGGTGCCAAAGAGCCACCTTATTTCTGTGTCGGCCTTCCATACACTTCAAGTTCTATTGATTATGACTGCCATATACCATGCTTAGGTAATTTCCTTCAATGGGTAATCTTTAAACCCAAAAATAAGCTACCCCCTTTTCCAAAAATACAATGGTATCTATACCATTTAAGCCTAAGCATAAGTTACCCCTTCAATGGACATTCCTATCCCAGGTATAACATATGAGATTTTCTAGTCTACAAATTAACTTTGCATAGACAAGCTATTCAAAAGACAATCTAGTCCTAGAAGTATAACTTTATAATCTAGAGTATGGCTACATAAGCCTCATCATAATCATAGATTAAATATTCATATATAACTGACTCCCTTTAGTAATATATATTGTGCATCAATAAGTGATTCTCATCAAGAGTATAATCACATTGATGAATGACCTCAATCGAAGAATATTCATATCAATAGATGATTCCATTCGAAAGAATATTTTCCTTAATTAAAATGGTTTAAACAAAGAGTCTACTCTTGTAAATACTGTAACTTCATATTAAGAGTGTAATGCAACTAGTCAAGTAGCAACTCCAACTTACTAGGTATTTACCACCTACATTCCAAACATATGGAATTCCACAAATTCAAGTGATTTGGCTTAATCACAAAGGTGAGTTTTAACCTTGATACATCCTAATCATAGAATAGAGTCATCAACTAATGACTAGTCCAATTATACAGGTTTATCTAATCCTATATGTTCTAATCAAGACCAAATGTACTACCCAACCAAGTAAGTTATTCCTAACCTATTGGTATTAATGAGTAGTCAAGTACATGTCCCAACCTAGTAGGAAAATCTTAACCTAAGGTTTCACTCTTTAAATCAAATGAACTTCTCAACCCAATTAGGTTATTCTAAACCTATGGTTTCATTTGAGAGTGACGTATGATCAAGTGATCATTCAAGTAAAGATAATTGATGTGGTTTGCATAATGTCACATCATATCTTTCATACCATCATTATGGCTATATAGCTAACCTTATCATCCCCATGGTTTACTAGCATAATTAGATAACAGTGCCAAGTCGCTTCATGACATTGACATATTGCACACTATACACGTTGTCTAAACTATCAATGTATAGAACATCAATATCTAGTTACCGTAATGGGTATATCTAAGTAGTATTACGACACTTCCCTTATCCATATTTCATCATTTCTAGTATGTAATACCTATGACAACCAAACACTCCTATTATGGGGTATATACTGTAAACACTTTCATAGAAAAGCATAAAGCAACTTCATTTCCTTTCCAAAGAAAATGCTATGATTTCCTAATGCATGTATTCTCAAGCAGTTCAAACAAAGCATTAAAATATCATTCTTTCATAAATAAAGAAAAATAAAAGAAGACTAAATCCGCATGCCTATAATATGCTTAATCTAATTGACTGCCTTAGCACACAACCTTCCAACAACAACTTCCTAGCTTCACTTAATCCCCTTAAAGAAATACTTCACTATGAATTCTGTCTCAAGACAACAATATACTCTCACAAAATAACTCTAGCTCTCGCAAATAACTCAAGCTCTCACAATTTGTAGCTCTCAAAATAATTGTAGTAGAATAAGTTTGTAGAAGAATGCAAAATAATAGTGCATCCAAATGAGAGTATTAGCCTCTCTATTTATACAGAAAATGGAGACTTTGCATCCTACAGAAAAGGCATGCTAAATGACAACTCTCTCCATGCAAGTCGACTCATAATACTCAACTAAAAGGTGGCAGAAAACTAAGTTTAAACTCATCACAAAATTCTATAGATCAACTTTCTTTTTGACATCAACAAAGACCAATTCAAATCCACACATGCTCAAAAGATGATAGTCGAATTGCAACCAAAATGGACTTCTACAAAACTTCATAATTTGGTGCCAAGTATGCAGCTAACCTCCTATTAATTTGGCGTAAGTATTCTCTTTGAAATAGTCTTTTTTTTATAGGTGACACTTAAGTATTACCGACTTGGTCATAGTTCACTTGAGCAACAAAGGAGAGATGAGTCGCTCCTAGAAAATAGCGTTCAATAAGTTCTTTAGATTAAGCAAGTACTTAGTTTTTTTCTTTTCCTATTCTTATGCGTTCTAAAACTTTATGGTGCTGACTCTATTTCTTCATTGCTTTATCATTATGATATACACCTTCTAAGTTTGAACAATTCGCTGCTCATAAAGACAATGATGCCTTTCAATATTATCGATTATGTCTAATTTCCTATATCAACCTTATTGTTCGCATATCACTTGTATATGGTTCGACCTTTAAACTTTCATAGAAAAGTACAAAATAACTATGCCATAATTTACATAAATATATGGCTTCAAATCATGCATTGATTACAAGCATACTATATATTACATTTCATACGCCCCCCTCATTACCATGCTTAATGTGTTGTTTTTCTAGTATTCAAGCTTGCCACGGTAGTATAAAAGATAGCACAATATACAACGATGGCTATTTATATGTTCTCATATTCATTCGTAGTTGGATTTTATTAAGCCATACTCTTCTATATGGCTACGCCTTCATTTATAACGCATCCCCTATATATATTTGTTAATATATATACATGCTAATAATGCTTATAAGGTGCGCTATGGTACATATACGATGTATTTTCAAATATATAGTACTCATTATATATACCTATATATATATTTATTTATCAACTCATATGACAATAAACATACATCATTCGATATCTCAAATGCATACATCCCAATTATATCATTTCCTTTGAACAATATACGCGTGTTTATTCATACACATATGTACATATATATAATATATATATACACGTCTCTAATAAACATCAATGCTTTTGAATGTATATATATACATATATATATTATATGGCAATATGATAGTCAAATGATCCATTCGCTATCCGGATGATTATGACCATGTGATTATATTCACAATAGCATCATATTAAATATTTATATACATATATGCCTATCTATACATATGTTCATGTACTCATATGGACATCCCATTATGTATGACATATGTGTATGTTGACATATGCATATATGCATATATCCCAAATACTCATTCAGCCATACAATCAAACATAGTAACATAAGAAATAACTTATAATCTCGAAACATATAAACATCATCCAAGAATGCATTCAACAATAATCATGACCCTTACTAATGCAAACACATCAAACTAAAGGATGACTTACCAATTCCCAACACTATGACATGACTCAACCATTCTACTATGAGTGTGTGAATAAGCTTAGATAGGTTCCATTTAGGGTTATCTGATCAATCACTTCTCCTGAGTGATACTTCCCCTCCACCTGGAGGATTGAACCTATCCCTGCAACCAACTTAGCACATTTGCAATGGTAGAACTTAGATGTTCATAATAAATCCATATGCATCATAACTTTAACATATTTATATAGCAATCAATGTAAATATTTACTCTTTCAAAGCCATATTAAGAATTTATCAATACTTTCACATAATACCTATTTTATTATTCCATTCTTTTAGCAAGCATATCAAACTCATGATTGCATTTACCATCCTCTTTACCCATGAAGGTAAAAGTAAATTATTTATAACAAGACAGGGTGTGACATTTTTTTAATCATGGGATATATGTGTAACAGTCAATAAAAAATATTATTAAGAAAATATAAAAAATTACATTTTACAAAATAGGTCAATATTTAAGCCATAAAGAATGTTAATGTTAAAAATATGTAGACATTTCTACCAAATAATCACATCATACATTAGAAAAAGTATGAGATGCATAAAAATAACCAACAATTAATTCAAGTTGTATTAAGAAGTTCAAAATGAGAGATTATGTTTTTCCTATTTGCTTTACACTTAATAGGAAGAGTATTTAGGGACTAATTTGTAACACACTACAAAAAATGGTTAGAAATTTTTATGTAATTTATCATTATTTGTAAACATATCCCATACATAGGAATGCAAATATACACAAATACTCATAATGTGATTTTCATTAATTAGACAAATTCACAAGTACACATGATAATGCAACCAATGAATTGTGATTCAAAAATAAATTAGGTCAAGTAATACAAACCATAATAATAATTGCAATTAGGCCAATGATCCAATGAGCCACATACACATTTAAGTGCTCTTACTCAAAATACAATATACATATGAAATATTTAACTCAAATTGTGAGCTACTCCCTCCAAGCTCTAGCTATTAATGGGGAAGGTATTTGAACCTAGAAATAAGAGGAACACCTTTCCTTCCCAATCATTAATGTGACAATGAAGTAATCCAAATGGACATTTCATATGTGCAAATAATAACAAGGTCTAGGTATTATTATTTAGTTCATTTCACCTTTAAATTTGTAAAAATGCAATCAAATATATAGTTCAAGAAACTTACCCAAGATGATCCAATTTCCCAACACATGTACACACAATTAATATTCCCAAGGAACATATTAAAGTAACCAATACATTACAATACACCAATTCAAGCACTTAAAAATCATATAATTATAATACACATATTACAAGACCTATTCACGACAGGTAAAAGCACTCATACAATACACTACCACAATAAGGCATGTCGAATCCCACTAAGAGAAACTAATATTATAAAATCAAGACCATATGGAACACCTCCAAATGAAATCTAAACCTTAAACTATGAAATCAAAAACTTCATCCCTAAATTTTGAACCCTCTCTAAGTAACGAGCCTAGGATTGTCATGCCTAAACATCAAGCCATAAATTTAAACATAAATTTTTTAGCCAAGAACCCAAAATCCAAAACCTAAAACTTTAAAATCTAAACTTTATACCTTAAACTCAAATCTAGCCCCTAAAGGTTCAACCATATGCTTTGTTTTTTGAATTGTTAATAATGGACCTTAATGTTGAATTACATATAAATAAAAAATTGAACGTGAATACAAAACAATGAATACTCAATATAGACCACTGAATCTCAATATTAAAAATTGAATGTTGAACCCTTACAATTAAAATTTGGTCCTTGAATGTGAAACCCAAACCAGGTAAACCATTAAATTTAAAGGTCATCATAACTAAATCTTGAACCCCCCTTAAGTAATGAGCCTATAATTGTAAAACCTAAACATCAATACCTTAAATTAAACTCTAAACTTCCAACTAAAAGCCTAAAACCTAAAACCTTGAAACCTAAACTCAATACCTCAAAATGAACCCTAACCCCTAAATATTGAACCTTGTGTCTTGATTCTTGAACCATTAACAATGGACCTTAATGTTGAACCAAGTGAATAAAAAATTCAATTTGAACATGAAACGATGTGACTCAATATTGATCACTAAATCTAAATGTTAAAGACTAAATGTTGAGCCCTTAGTTTGAAATTTGGACTTTGAACACGAACTTGAAACCCTAAACCATGAAACTTTAACCCTCATCCATAAATGTTGACCCCCCCTCAACTGATAAGTCTATGATTGTGAAGCCTAAACTTCGATCCTTAAATTTAAACACTAAAATCTCAACCAAGAAACCAAAACCTTGAACCTTCAAACCTAAACTCTATACCTTAAACTTAACCATAATACTAATAGGTTGAAATTGATGCCTTAATTCTTGAAATATTAACAATGAATCTTAATGTTGAACCATATAAATAAAAACTTAATTTGAATATGAAACGATGAGTTGTCAATATAAACCATTCAATCTAAATGTCACCATTGAAAGTTGAAGGTCCTTAAAGTTAAAATTTGATCTTCGAATGTGAACCTTAAACATTAAACCACAAACTCTAAACCCTCTACCCAAAAAAATTACTAAAAAATTGAAAACCACAAAGACGACATTTTATCTCATTATATGCATAAATTTTAAATATATTTATTGTGGTTAAAATTATTAATTTCATTTGATTGAAAGTTTCTAAAGCCTTGTCAACAAACACTTTTTGTGCATATCCTACAATCATGGTATTCTATGAGACCATACTCCTTTGAGGCATTTTGTCAAATGGTTCATGTGCCTCATCTGTACTTCCACATTTTCCAATATGTCTACTCGATCATTTCCAACTATAATATTTGATGATATTCATGTATCCTTTATCCTTTTAGTTTTATGGATACCTATACCCTATTCCAAATTTCACATTTTTTGATGGGTTGGGAGTATTGTTGGAAAATGTAAATTGATTGGGTTAGAGACTTGTTGGAAAATGTAAATTGATTGGGTTGGAGACTTGTTTGTTACATATTGTAGACAAAAAATGTACTGATTGACATTGCACATCTGATCCCGACCACTAACACCGTTGCATCCTAAATCATCCCTCGGTCTAACCATTTAATTGAATACTTTATTTGATTAAATTCATCAATGTTCCACTCTTAATTAAATAAATCATTTATCTAATTAAGTAATCCTTTCTTGCTAATTAAATCAATCAGTATGATCTAATTATTCCTATTTAATTAAATAATCAATTTTATTTGATTAAATCTTTAAAGTCCATCCATTAAATTAAATAAATTAAAACCTTATTTAGTTTAAATCTAACTTCATCTTCTTGGTTAAATAAAACAAAAATCTTTATTTAATTAATCTTGAAATCATATTCTTCTCATATTTGATTTAAATCAATCCATAAATCTAAATCAATATGTCACATCATTTTGACCTCTCATTAAATTAATTAATCTTGATTAATTTAATCTCTTCTCATGTCCCATCCTCTAGCTTTTGCAACTTGCACATGAAAATAGATATAATTCATTTATTAAATCTCTATTTTCTCTCAAAAGGCATAATAAAGGAATATTCCTCAAATTTGAATTCAAAATCCAAGTGGACTTTGTCCTTCCAACAAGGCATTTACTCCACCTAAAAAGTACTTTTGCCTTGAGCCAAGTGGCATTCAATGCACGTTCTTTCCCTCTTACATGTCATTTCAACAATTTCAAATTTCAAATATATGCATTTATTGACACATTCTTCAAAACTTGCACATCCTTCATCCATTCACATGTTGACAAGTGGCATCTTGCTATTTGTTGATTCTTAGTCCCACATTGCTCTCTTTTGGGCATTCTTCCAACTTGACATTCTATAAATAAGAGGTCATGTTCCTCATTTGATCATCCACAACTTGAGTAAACTTACTATACTCAAATTCATAGCAATTTTCATCCAATTTCATCCAATCTTAGCTAAGTTATGCATATTTTTATCTTCAAGCACATTGGGGGTCTTCATCAAGTGGATCACTCTTCACCATCAATCATCTTCATCACATCATTGGAGTTGGGAAAGGGTCAATTTTCACATCAAATTGGCACCAACTCCCTCAAAAGATTAAGGGTTTGCTTTGTTTTAGAATAGGATTTGATATCTTTGTTTTAAGTTTGTTGTGTTCTTCATTTCATTCCTTTTATTTTGCATTGAAATGGATTTCTTGAGGAATCATGGTTCTAATCTTGCATTTGATCTAATCTATTGATTGTTTGTTGTGTTTGTGTAGGTTGGGAATCTTGGTTCACACATATGGTGAAATAGTGTGATTGCCTAATGAGGACACAAATGCCTTCTATCTACTACAATAATCATATTCCATGAAAGGCTAACTCATTATTTTATGCAATCAAACACTTTAGAGCTACCCACCAAACTTCTATAGTGTAGGAATAGTGAGTTTGAGTTTGGCTTGGCTTGTGTGAAAACTAGGCAATTGATTATAATGGTGAACAAACTACTTAAGGGTATGAAAATGGGCAAAAGGAATGGATTGAGTGGACCCCAAATATACCACCTAGATAGTCAAAACTTAGACATGTAAGATAAACCTAATTGATAACTTCTTCTAAACATTCAACTACCACATTGTCTATCCAACAATCTAAATGCACACTTTATCATATTTATTAATTAATTGACATTCAAAATCGAACTCGATTTTGATAAGATTTTTGGATAGACAATAAGTTCAACTACTATCTTTCTTCCTACTCCTTTTTTTCTATTTTAGTTTCAGTTTTGTATTCTCTATTGTGAGATAGTACATTTGCCTTGTTTCCTGATAGATCTCCCTAATCATTTCCTCGATCACCCTAATTGGCATACGGCAAATTCACCGAGGGAAAATTCACTGCCAACAATTCACCCTGGGAAAATTACTGCCATGACAATTCACCTCAAAAAATTAATTGCATAAATTTTTGACGGTTAATTTTTCATGGTGGTGAATTGCTGGTGGCAGTGAATTTTCCCACAGTGAATTGTTGATGGTGAATTTTCCATTGGTGAATTGCTGGCGTTGAATTTTCCTAGAGCCCCCTAACCATTTCCTCTGGAATAGCAACTTTAGTGACTGGACTTGCCAACAATAGAGCTTGCTCTTGGTCCAAGCACATAATTAAAAATATAAAACAAGTACAGAAACATGATGAACAACAGCAATAAGACTTCAATATTTATTCATCAACAGATTACATAATTACAATTACGAATAATTTTATCTGCATTCTACAGATCTGCTAACTAATATGACAGCTAATTATAGATTGCTGACAGCAAACTTTGATAACGAACTGAAACTCTCAACAGCTGTTATTGACACTTACACAACACTCCATTATTACATTGGAGCATTTACTCCAACATACATTGCCTCTATTTGGCTGTACCAGTCACAGACCTGAAAATTAAAACCTTGCTCTCTGCAGTCTTCACTGCCTCCACTCATTATCATTATTGTGAAAAATCCTTCCATTATTATTATTAATAAAGAACGTGGGAACAGCTCTTCATCACTCTGATGCAATCCTAACAATAACTTTTTATCCTAACCGTCCGAGCTGAATATGCTGTCTTCACCATTATGAAGGCATTAAATCGGCTCAGTTTCATATATATCACACGGCTCCACCAAATATTCCTAGTGTATCATCTTTGATCGGAGGAATGAAATTTTCAGTGTCGATAATTCGATGTAGAATATTTAACAATAAATTCACTTCCAACAATTTATTGTCATGATAAATTCACCTCATGAAAAATTTACCGTCATGTTGTTGGTGAATTGTTGTCATGATAAATTCACCTCATGGAAAGTTCATCGTCATGTTGTTGGTGAATTGTTGGCAGTGACACGATCAATTTTTCATGGTGATAAATTGTTCGAGGTGAATTTGTTGGCGGTCAATTGTTGACGGTGAATTTTCCTAAAACCATTGCACTTTACTGTAGCTTTTCAATTACAAATTTGAAAATTTTACTGGTTTATGTCATAGGGATTTTTCTTACAGTAAATATACTGTTTTTCATGAAAATAATTCAATGTTTTACATGATAGATTATAATATTATGATGAAGTATTCATTTAAGTTAAAAGTCATTTTTGAATTATTAGTAAATTATAATATTACAAGAGAATGTACATCTAAATTAGTTAAATACATAAAACTTTTACAGTCTTTAAAATATTTCACAATCAAATTAGAAATATTTCAAGTTACCATCTAAATTAGTTAAGTTGTCAATAACATGGAATTCAATTTGTCAGTCACCTAACTCAATCACATTTATGAAAAATTTGGACTTGGTAGATGGCATAGTTGAAGAATATACCATCACCCTTATCAATTATATTCGAACAATTAAACTATATCTCTTCCATTACTACATTTAATTATTTAATAAAAATAATGTTTATGAGAGTAAATTTTTAAAATTGTTGTTTTTATTGCTGCTGTAACAGCATGTTTTGCTATTTTTGTACGTTCTAATGGTGACCTATTTGACACCAACGTCTTCTACTTCTATTTTCTCGCTGATATAATCTGATTTATTCTTCTTTTTCCAATAAAAATACTAAAAAATAATAAATATAATTAATTTCTCAATCAAAAAATAATAATTTAATACTCATACTTTACTATATTTTTATCTAAATTATTTTAAAATGATATAAACTTAAAAATAAAATTTTACTAAAAACTTGCATATATCAAATTCTATGTCAACTATTTAATATTGTCCACCAGCTTATCTCCATTATATAAATGCATAACAAATGTAATAATAATGGAATAAGACACCATAAAATATTGTTATCTAAAATGTAGAGGAGAAAAAGATATATAGGTATACATTAGTTAGGATGTCAATATTTTATCTAAAATGTAGAGGAGAAAAAGATATATAGGTATACATTAGTTAGGATGTCCTTTTGTAGTTGAGGAAAATAGGAGCCTTCTAATCCCATCTTCATGTAAGTATGTTCAAATATAGTGGTATAAATCATTACTAAGAATAACAACAATATTTAAATGTATTGTGTAGTAGTTGATATATATAAATATTTATAGTTGGGTTATTAAATATTAAATATTTATTTTTTATTATTTAATAGTATTTGTAGATGGTGTTATTAATTTTAAAAATATTATGAATATAATAATTTATATATATTTTTACAATTCTATTAAAATGATTTTGAAGGTATTGTAATTTAATTATAATTTGATATTTATTTATAAATATGACAAATATTCATATAATGAATATAAATATAATTTAAGAACCGTTTCATATATTTTTAAGACAATTTTAAATAAAAATTCATTTATATGTATTAGTATATAAATTTAAAAAAATCATAAAATCGTCTTATTTTTACATCATACATATTGTTCCATGTATTATCACTTCTTAAATGCAATTGAATGTTTAGTTTTTATTCAATTACAATGTCCTACATATAATATAAATATTGACCAAGACATTAAAAATATAACATGTCTTGTGACCACATGAAAACATATAAATATTATGAATGTACCTTAAATGATATCATATTAGAAAATCATACTATAGTCCATTCCATGAACATAACATCATATTAATAGATTTTACTAAACAACTATAATTACACATACAATTGAAAGAGATAATTCATTGTCAGTACCAAGACTGCCACATTACTTCTATAACACCATGTTAATTAATCACAATCAATCACATGCAAGACACACATGTATTGGATGTTTTCCTCAAGGGTCAACTTAGAGACAAGGATCATAATCAATGTTCTCCCTCAAGGGCTGCTTAGAGACAAGGACCATAATCAATGTTCTCCCTCAAGAGCCACTTAGAGACAAGGACCATAACCAACACTCTTCATTCTTCCTATGATTAACATAACTATTTTATATCAATTTCAAGCTATTTTACTTGTGTAAGAAAATAATAAATTTTTTACTAAATAGAAATTAATTAGTTTATAATATATTTATTTTTTATTGTTGACAAAGTAAAATAAAAATATGTTGTTTTGTTTTATATATTTTTTATATTACATATTTTATTTCTATATTTAATTATGTCAAGTATAGTTTTGATTAATAGTTTTAGTTTTTTAAATATATGTCACTTGTGTTTTATTTTTTATGTACATGATCACAACATTAGACTTAATTATACACTACTACCATTGTCGAACACCTCTCAACATAATTATAGTATTGTTTAAATGAGAATGATGGTGATAAGTTATCTCTTGAATATAAAATCTACCCTCTCCACATCACCTTTAATATGCTATAAATATTTGTGTATATTGAGTATTAAAGATGAACTTTGATATGTCTAATATAAAGCAAATTTGATCTAAGGTGAATAATAGTTCGTACTCTATAGAGGAGTGATTCCACAATATTGTGTTATATTTATTTTGATATTTTAACTTTATGTCACTTATCATAAGAAAATGATTAATAATGTAAAGATAATATAAACTAGTAAATTTATATGTGTGCATGCTTGTGTATTATTCTAAATAATGATCACTTTTTTTTAAGAAAATGTTTTTTCTTTAGGACATTTTTTGAAAGGAGAATATTTTTGAGTCATCTTTTCAAGGGAGAAGGGGGTTTAGAAAAATAAAATAAAGGAGAGTCCATTATTGCAACACATTTTTCATAAAGAAAAGATTTGATTTAAAAAAAAAAAAGATAATACATTTAAATTAAAAAATATATATAAGAAGATAAATGAAGAAAGGTGAAGTTTTTTTTAAAGAGATAGAAAGTACATTTTTGAATTTTTTTCTCTTCAGTCAAATATAAAATAGATTACTTAGGATATAAATTTTAAGTGTTTTTTTCATCAAGATATTTTTACATGATTTGAATTTTTTGAATCTACTTATTTGTTTGGTACATAAATAAATCTTGCTCGTGATTAAATTGTTTCCCTTTTAAGTAGTTTAAAAGAAAATAGGCTAGAAACCTTGTGCCTAGGGTTTCAAAATATTCATAGAAGAGCTAGCATTTTTTTCTAGGCTATATTCCTTATAAATGTTTTAGTAAAGTGAGGACGGATTAAACTCTAATACCCAAGCCTAAAAATCCTCTATGCATGGCCTTGAGCTTCCTTGTACCTTTATGTATATATTGAAATATCCCATCGAATTATTTTTGAAACCTCCATCCCTAGGTAGCCTTTACTCATCTATAATTTATGATGCATTGGTAAATAGTTAGCCTCATGAAGTTACTCACAATTTTCCTCATTGATGAGATAATGGGCTACAAGAATGGTCTATCCTTCATAGTTAGACTATTTATGAATGAAATCAATATATTTGCAAGCTCACAAAGTATACATGCTTTGAAAAATCCTTCCCTCTTTTTCTCATGTGTGTTATTTGAATATCTTTTATGCATATTAGATTAGTTTTTTCTTGAGTTATGTTTCTTTCTAAGAAATAAAGTTCTTGTTTTCTTTCATCTTTTGGGTCAATCTCTAGTGCTTAAATTCTAAACTACAATTTTTTTCCAAGTGCTACATTTGATCTCAATCTCTACATGTTTCTTAGTTCTTCTTAGGACCTTAGTCCTTACCTAGTGGAATGAATTATAACTCACAAGTGTATCCTCAAGTGATCATATCCTAGAACATGAGATCTTTCTTCTTACAAACATAAGTACTACAATAATTTATCCTTCACCATATCACCATAATCCACTAGTATGCATTATTCCTCATTACCCACTTATCACCTAAGAATTCTAACACCTAGCCATTAATTAAATAGGTAATTAAACTAGGATAATACTATTCATTAATCTAATAAATTATTATCTATTATTTATTGATTATTTATCCAATTATTTTATTCACATATTATCTATTAATAAATAAATTATTATTTATTTCCACCTAGTATGCACCTATAATTCATTTAATTAGTTATTATATTATTAAAATCTTCTTCACCTCTAGTATAATTTGAGTCTATTTGGTTCACTTAGACACACTCCTAATCCCACTCACCAATCCAATCCACTTCACTCACCCATACAATCAAATAACTATTCCAGGTAAATATTCAAATCCCCCTAATTCTCTATTGCACTTAGTTAACTCCTTCACACAAGTAATTAACTCATTAATCAATTTGAGTTGATAAATAGTAATTATTTTAATTAAAAATTAAAATATTGTGCAACTCTCCCATAGTTTTCACCTCTCCTTATTAGCTCCCCTAATCATGGATAAAACTTGAGATCCAAGATTGAATCTCAACTATCCATTTGTTTTTCCTAAAAATGTAGAATTCATACCCATTACACATCATTTCATTAGCACTCACTCATACATCCATATTTTATTAGTTTGATATCTGTGGAATGTAATTGTAATGCTAGAAAATTAAACACCCACATTTCAAGATGAGAAAAGCTTCATATAGAGCTTGATGAGGTTTGTATGTGTAGTATTTGAGTGTTTTGTTTAATTTTAATGCTTATTAGTTTATTCTACTTTGCATGCATTCATTTTAGTAAAATTAGTATGAAAATATTCTTATTATACATCTAACACTTGTGCTTGTGAGTTTTTGGGAGTCAAATATTGTAGGTGTGGCTTTTTTGAGGTAGTACTAGGATTCAATTTTTTTTAAGAGCATCCTATCACAAAAGGGACATCCCAATTGTATCCAAGGAGGCTAAGAAATGAAGTTTAACATATATATATATATTTTCAGTTATTGTGCATCTAGATTTTTTTTAAAATACCATCATAACCATAGTGTGGAATTTAATACAATCATATATAATTTATATGACCATACAGCCATACCATCTTTTCTAGGGATTTTGATGTATATTCAATTTTGTGGTTGTAGATATGGTTGTAGATACACAAGGGTGTGTAAAGATATACATGTGGATATAACACATATATCTATAATGTATATACACACTAGAGGGTGTTAAGGTATATATAGCATCATAGATTTAGGAAGTATATACAAAAGTGATATATATATTCATATAAACCCTATGAAGAATATGTATATATATATATATATATATTCAATGCTTATCATTAAGTTGTGGCTATCCATAGGCCATGTAATGGGCTTAATTTATGGTTAGATTTACTTCATTAGTTTATGTATTTTATCATTTCAATTTGCCAAAGTTCACAAAAATTCCTAATACTTACACATCTTTTATACCTTTTATGCAATTTAAACTAGACTTTAGTATATATGGTAATGCAAATATGATATGATGACATTTGTATGCCTGAATGTATGGATGATCATGAAATTAAAAATAGTTCTATGATTAATTTATGATTGTTAATGATGTGTATGCCTTAGGATGAAACTAACCTCTTGTAGCTAAGAAGAACTGTAACCCACAACAACTAGATTTTGAGCCCACAACATAAGGATTGTAGGAAGTTGCAAGGGAGAGGTCATAATGGTTAAAGTGCAAAAATTCTAGAGAATAATGAAGGAAACCATTGAATGGTCAAACTGTGAGTCACCATAGGCACATCGAATAAGATGGAAAGAAGGAGTCTATTTTGATCAGGTTAACCCATGATGAGACATTGTTCATGAAACACATCTTTATCATGGTAGTTAAACCATTGGGTAGAGTTTCAATTTTTAAATTCTATTCTTCTACTTTTAAATTATGGCTTTTTGTTGCAAATACTAAGTCCTCTCCTCATTCTTCAGGGAGAGTGGACAGGTACAGTATGGTTATGTTTTCAGTCCTAGGGTGAATAAGACTCCTTGTGGACCCTATAATTGGGGTCCAATGTGAGGAGAAAATATAGTTACCAGTTGATTTAGTTATATACATTCTATCTTTTTCTAATTACAAGTTAATAATTACTTGTTAATTATTTTCTATTATCAGTTGAATAAATTACATGTATTTTTTAGTGAGAATTTTGGAGTAGATTCTTGTCAGAGTTCAAAATTTCCATGCAATAAAGGATTTAATTCAGTATCATGATTTTTTGATCAATTAGTAAGTGTTGATATCTATTATGGAATTAAAAACTCAAGCAAGGGCCACTTGAGGTACTACTATCCACTCTATTTTTTTGTTATTAAATTATTTCATGCATTATTGATTAAGATAGTTTACAGTTACATGCATTGTAATACCCCCATGTTTGCTGATACATTAGAGACTTTTGGTACTTTTGATATTGTGGACACTCTGTGATACTCTATGTGGTGGTTTTATGTCTGATCATGTGTGGTTCTTAGTTATTGGCTTACTGCTCTTTACATTTGGTGTGACAATTGATGGTACATTATACATAGATGATTTGAATTATTATGCAATGGTAGTTCTTTAAATTTATATGCGATAATGTAATTTCATGATATTATGTTTACGATGACATGTGCAGTATTTTATGGTGGAAGGACGGAGTGGTACCACTCGCTTGCGAGTGCCCTATTACTCCGCTAATTCCTTTCACCATGTGTTTTCAGTGGAGATTATATGTTACTTGACGATTATCTGTTGCAGGAATTGCAGGATTAAAGTCTCGACTCCACCTGCTTCGGCAGGACAGTGCGAGCACCAATTTAAACCCAATGGGTATGATGTGGTTAAAAAGGAGTTGTAAGGAAGAATTTCCCGACCCAAGTCCGTCATCTCGTATGAGGTTGTTGAGTCATGCGTTGATCTGATTTTGGTCTTGATATTTTGATTTTTTTTGAGTTAAATGATTTAATTACTTTATTATGGTTGGTGATAGTTAATTTAATTATTCTAGAGTTAATAGTTTGAATTAAAGTTATTTTTATTAATTAAGAATTAATAGGTATTGAGATTTAATTATATTTAATTAAAAGTTAATTGTTATGAAAGTTTGTTTTAATTAAATTTAGAATTAAGTGGAAGTAATTTAATAAAAAAGAAATTATTGTTTAAAATTAAATAAATAAATCATAATAATAGTAAATAATTAAAAACTGGAAACTTGTGGGAGTTATTCGGGGGAATGAAGTTAGTTATTTCTTTGGAAATCTTTATACGGGAGGAGGAAAGAGGTAGAGAGGAGATTTTTCCTTTTGGAAAATTTGTCGGGAAAATTTTGGGGTTTCGGAAACGAAGTTATAGAAAAGGGGGCAGTATTGGAAAGGAGAAGGAAAGCATCAGGGTTGGGTTTCTTCTTCAGCCGTAGGACGCCAGGTGCCTTTCGAAATTTCTATTCTAATTGTTATGCTTTTGATTTGTATTTGGCTGCACTGTTTGTTGAGTGAATCTGTAGCTGTGTTAAATTTTATGTGTGGAAATTTGTGTTTGTAGAGATCTTGCAAATTTTTCATTTAAAACCAGGGAAAAATACTGTCCAAATTTTCCTAATGCAATTTACTTGAGGAAAAATGTAGTTGATAAAAGAATTATTGCTTGAGAGTCAACCCAGATCTGGAATGATAATTGTTCAGGATAAATATTGGATTTATGTTAGAACTGGGATTAGGTTGGAGTAGTTTTTATTCAAACAAAGATAAGGATAATTATTGATTCGTGCTTTTGTATTGGTTTGAAAGTAATGTATTTATTCAGGTTTCGTTTACTGGTGAACACTGTCAATATGTCGGACTGTCACGTCCATACCCCAAGTGGTATATACCTACCATGGCTGTTAAACGTTATTTTGTTACCCATATTAGGCTTTCTATTCCGCAAGTTTAGAAGTTGTATAGTATAAGACTTGGGCTGAGATCCGTGGTCGTTATGCATTCCTTGTGTGCTCTGTTCATTTCGCCTTATACCCTGGTTCATCGTTTAATTATATATTGGATAAATTACTTTCTTCCTTATTTCAAAATGCGATTTCTGGGTTAATTCGTGTATACAGATACCGTATTGGAATTGTTGGGTATCACGAGTTTGTTCAGAAATTTGCATATGGCAATTCTTTTTATTGGATTCCATAACCCTAGAATAGCCGTCTTTCTTTCTCGCACCTGTGCTTTTGCCTCGGTCCAGGCTCCTGTGTGTTAGGGAGAGACAAGGTCAGTGGCGACCAGATTTTCCCCGTTCCCCATTTCCGGCGACTGCGTGTGTCAATTTGTTTTTTTTTTGTTTCTGTCTTTTCCCTGGTGCCGTGTACAGTGGCGTTTGCCCTTTCCTTCGCTGAAGTGTGTGTTCGCTGGGTAAATGGCTCAGGTATAAGTTCTTCCTTCATGAGTATTGGGTGCGTTCGAATACCATAAGGATAGTCATTTATTTTTAATTACGCGTCCTCACTTTTACTTGCATATGTGTATATTGTATTTATTTCAAAATATGTATCTGTTAGTTTACTGGAAATGTATCTTCAATGGCTGGAGCCGCGCGTAGGGTGTTTAGCGAAAGGTTGTCATTTGATGTGTGGTAATTTAGCATTTTATTCTATTTTTTTTATATATGATTTTGGTGGTTCATGATAAATGTATTTGTAATTATATGGGTTTCGTTTGATAGGTAATAGTATGGAGGGGTAGGTAGTTAAACAAATCTATAATTATAAGGATCTATGTTGATATATATTTATATATGTCTTATTGGGATTAAAATTAATAATCATATTTTAAAGTTAATGCTTATATATGTAAATATATATATAGATGTATAGATTGTATATTTAAATTATAATTTGATTTTAGGTTAGTTTTAAGATTGATAGTATAATTAAAAGATAGGTTATAATTAATTTTATTCAGTGAATATTGTGTATTATGAAGACAAGAGTAACAGTGAAAGTGGAGATAAATTGGATGATAACAATTCTAATGGTATTTTGTGTTAATGTGTCATATCTTGATGAGGATTTTATTTTCCCTGATTGAGACGTGTTTTGTGGTAGTAATCATAATGATTCCTTTGGAGCTATATCGTTTCATGAGTGATGAGAATTTTCTTTTGTTGGGGAAACCTAGAAGTGTAACGTTCTTGTTAGGAACCTGAGTGATTCCAGAGGTGGGATAATGTGGCTCTTTTGTTTTGTTTTAAATTAGATTTTTGGTGATGCTATTGGATCGGTTATACGTTTGAATTATATCAATCTATGAATGAGTTTCCTTGAGGTTGGTGAGATGGTCATGCCTCACTTTGATTATCATTTGATTTAGTTCTTTATGTGGTACTATCCTTGTTGTATTGCTTTGTGGATGAGTGTTTTAGAGGGAGTGGCTCTAAGTGGGTGGTCGGCACACAAAGGGGCACCAGGATAGCCCTCGTTAGAGTGAACTTAATAAGTGATAATTTAAATAATTAACTAGGGAATGGGTAGTAACACACTAAAAAGATAAATGTTGCCTCATCCGCCTTTTAGTGCTACCACAGACTAAAGGGGATTGAGAAGGCCATGGTTGGCATGTTCGTTGCCTTGTCTTCGCGAAAGGTAAAAGATCCGCATGAGCAACCCTATGGGGCGGTTCCTTGAGATAGGTAGCCTGGATAACCATAGATGGAGGCGGCTCCAAGCGCTCGGTTGTCTAGATAATCCGTCAGTAGATGGAGGCGGCACCTTGCAATAGGTAGTCTGGAGAATCCATGTTAAGCCATGCGATGACACTCTCCTCTAACATTCCTATTTATGTTGTCTTTTGGAAATACTCTGGAATTGGTCACTTGCCTTGTATTGATGATTTTGTTGTAGTTTGAAATTGAGTGCTTTTATGTGTTGTATAATTTCATTTGGTTGGTTGTGAGTCTTTTCCTTGTTGGTCTTGGTCGGGAACCCTTCCTTAGCAACTCCTAGCACGGGGGTGGTCGGGTGGATCGTGTTTCGCACCCCGTTGGGATTCTCTCTTTTGTGCAGGTTCATCTTTCAGTGCTGAATTGCAGTGTCAGTGGAATCCTTCGCTCGCGGGTTCCAGGATTATGTATTCTTATGATTCTTTTATTGATGTATCATTCCCACCTAGTTGGGAAAGTCTTGTATATTATTGCACATGGTGCTATTGTAATGTAATTTTATGATGTTGCATTGTACTTTTATTGTAAACTTAGTTATGAGAAGATTTATAATGAAGTTATAACTTTGGTATTAATTGATCTTATGGCTTAATTGTTGTTACTGATGTAATTATACTTATAGATGTATGTATGACGTATGCAATGGCTAGTTAGATGTTCATGTTGTCATAAGTTAGTTCTTAAGTTATGGCCTCGTGTTCCTCAAAGGATTAAGTTATGCAATTTGAATAATGATTGTGTTATGTTGTTTACTATTCTTTCCTATGTTTAAAAAAAAAAAAAATTGGTTGCATTTTACTTAATTCCTTTGGGGTTGCGTGGCGGGGCGTTACATGCATGCGGAGCTCATGAATATAATTATGTAATTGAATTAGATTCTATAGCTTAATGATAGTTTCATACTCTTATAGTAATTAGTTGCAATTCAACCTTAGAAGCTAGTCTATTCATAGTCTTAAGTGATAAGTACTTGTAGCACAAGTAACAATTTATGTTATTTCCCCTATTTTTCTAGTTAACATTTCATTTCCTTTTCTAGCTTTTACCATTTTTTGTACATGTGTAAAACGACTATACTCATTGATATAGGTCATGTTAGAATTCATGAATGCACATATAGTGCCAACACTATCAAAAACTTATGAATCCCTGGATGATAATTAAATGCAACCTCTTGTAAAAGGTTTGGTGAACTGTTCAGTTAGGAATCCATCCTTTGAATTGTGTGTCTACCTGTGGCACCAAGTTAATTTGTAACATGCCAATTGTTCACGCAAGTAAATTTACTAAGTTTTCACTTTCAAGTAAATAAACTTGTTACTTAACCATTGCCATACAATTTCTTTTCTTAATAGAGAAGAAATGAACATAGATGCCATAACAATAACCAATTTTGATTTCATTTCCAAAATAATATTCTACATATTACAATATTCCAAAGATTGTGTACAAATTACATACATATCTCAACTGAGCTTCAAAGCAATAGATATAGATGGTCCAAGAATCTCCTTTCAAATCTTGGTTTCCTGTTACTGAGGAGAAGCATCACTCAAGCGCTTTTCTACCAACCACAGGCTTAAATGCGGTCCCCCGCACATCTATCATCTAATAGATGGCCCTACCCTTCGACGAAGAGATTGGTGGAGTAACCTTGTAATGACAACCATTTTGAGCTTAGTGATATGTCCTACATAACTAGAACTTGTAGACTCTACAATCTTGAACTAGCATGCATAATGGATCACGATGAATTGACAGTGGAGCTAAAGGAAATCACATTACTTTGGCCAAAGTGTTCTCACTCAATACTTTGAGTGACAATCATCCTACTCACATACACTACTCAAGCTTGATTTGACTTAAGTCCATTATAAACTATGCATAGGTATTTTCCTTCTATATGTAGTCTTTAACCTTAGAAATAACCTATTCCCTTTCCCAAAACACAATGGTATTTCAACCCACAAAGCATAAACATAAGTTATTCCCCCTTCAATGGATAATCAAATCCCAGGTGTAATTTATGAGATTTTTAGTCTACAAATTAACTTTGCAATAAATAACCCTTAAACTATCCTTGTTTCATCATTCCTTGTATATAATACTATGATAAACAAAATCTCCTATTATGGAGTATATAAAAATACTTCATAGGAAATCACAAACAAATTCTTTTCCTTTCCATAAGAAAATATTACGATTCACTAATGCAAGCATTCTCATGCATTTCCAAACAAATCAATCAAAATATTCATTCTTTCACAACAAAAGACAAATAAAAGGAGAATAGATTCTCATGCTTGTAGATCGCTTAATCCAATAGACTAATCTGATTCTTAGGCTTCCAATGTTAGCTTGCTAGGCTTCACTTCAAACTACTATAGTAAATCAATGTAATATATCACAATAACCTCCTTCTCTATGCTCACAAAATAACTCTATATCAGAAAAATACAGCTTACAAAATAAAAGCAATAGATTATAACTTCAGATTGTGCATCCAAATGAGGGTGATCCCACAATACTGGTTTACAATTTTTGGCCAAATTGGACATGAAACTAATTTTTTTTAACCAAATCGTCACTTTCGGGCACTTATAGTGGCTAGATCATGAGGAATTTGAAGATGATGCAAACTAGTGATTTGTGACATTTTGTTTGTAGATTCTAAATATTTTTTTTTCAATTTTTTTGGAATTAGATTGCAATTCTTTTTCCATCTCCTTTGAAAAATAGTTTTTAACAGTAAACACCATTTTTAAAGAGTGATGTTACTGGCTAACACATAATTTTTTTTCTATGAAGGATAAAACTCTATTTTTTTTTAATTTAGATTCATAACTACGATATCTAGTGCATGGAATTGGTTTCATAGCATTTCATTAAATATTTTTTTCTTAATTAAGTTTCAAAGTCAAACCAGTTACAATTTAGACATGATTTACTTGCTAACACAACTTTTTTTGTATGTATCAAAATTCATTTTTCTTTTGTTGGATCAGGAACATCAATATCTAGTGCACTGATATTTTTCAATTTTTTTTTCATAATCTACTATTTTTACATGTGCAGAATAAAGAGCTTGATTTTTGGTGAAAAACCTATGTTTAATCAAACTAAAAAAAATACATAATAAAACCAAAACATATTAAAATTATATTCGATGGATAGCTCGTTCTGAGGACTACCATCATCTAGTTGGGTCTGTGAAGTCTCCTCCATTTTCATCCTCAACCCGAGCTTCGAAAGGTAATTTTTTGTAGAGATTTGGTAGAAGAGGGGGAGAAGGAGGAAAAAGGGGGGTTCGCTCGAACCCCCCTTTTTTCAAAATTTCCCTTTGTTTCCATTTTGGAAAACATGCAAAAAGTGGGTCCCATCATTAAACAGGGTTCGCTTGAAGGTGGATTCGAGCGAACCCCTTCTGGGTTAGAGTGAACCCTCCATTCGTGCAAACCCTCAAAAATCCAAAATTTTCTTCATGGGGGCGTTTTTGCAAATTTTGTTCCTCAACAGAATTGCAAACTAATTTTGTGGGATCACCAATGAGAGAGTTGGCTCATCTATTTATACTAAATAATGAGACATTGATGCCTGTGGAAGTGGTAAGCCAATTGACACCAATGAACCATGCAAGTCGACTCAACACATACAGAAAAAGGTGGCAGCGTTTTAAGCTAATACTCATCTTGGTAAACAATAGATCGACCTTCTTTCATTCCAGCAATACTTGACTAAATCAATTATGCACATGTTCTACATATGAGAATCGAATTGCAAGTATAAAAGAATTCTAGAAGAAATAGATTATTCATAATATGGCACCAAGTTTCAGCACCTTCCCTATTCTTTTTCCTATAGTTTATCAAAGGAAATAGTCAATATTCATCAAACAACACATATTACAATCGACTTAGTCATAGACTGTCTAATCGACATGTTAAGGATGAATCAACTCCTTAGTAATATTGCTTAGAATGTTGCTTTGACCAAGCACGTCTATTTGGTTCTAGTTTATATCTCCTATTCATGTATTTTAAACACTTTAAACAATAGAATTAATGTTTAATATTTCCATCGAATATTATCCCTTTTGGATAATGTATTTTATTGCATTGGCAATGTGCTACTTTAAATAGCGATGCATTTATATTAGACCAACCATGGCTTATAGACTTTAAATCAGCCTTTATCATAAATCAACCATGTTATAACACACACACACACACACACATATATATTAATTAAATAGCTTTTAATGCTATTATATATGTATATATATATTCAAATTTATATATTTAACTATAATATTTGACAAATAAGTTTGTCTAAATATTCCACTTGTTATTTGAATGAATAAGTCCAAGTTAACATTTCATATATAATATTGTAACTTGTATATATATGTATACATCTATGTACATGTATACGTACATGTACATATATTGATATATCCGTATGGACATTTCCATTTATCACACATACGTATAGATCGACACATGTATATATGTGTATATCTTATATATATACATTTGATTACACAATCAAGCACATAAAAAATTACTATCTTATTGATAGGAAAATATATGTGTGATACACACACACACACACACACACACACATATATATACATGTTGCATTGTCCCTTTGATAGCACCATGCTCACAAGCAACCCATCCATAAGCATGCATAGGTATGTCTACCTATGTACTCTCATATATGTGTTCCTTAATGCCTATGGTTTATCATCGACATGCATATGTATTCATATATATACATTCAACCTATGTTCACCTCATCAATCAAGCATAGCAATATAAGGAAGAACTCATAAACACCAATCACATAAACATCATCCAAGAATGCACTCAACAATAATCAAGATCCTTCCTAATGTAAACATATCAAACTAAAGGACGACTTACCAATTCCTAACACTATGACTTGACTCAACCATTCTATTGTGAGCATGTGTATAAGCTCAGTTAGGTTTTGTTACAAGTTACCTGACCAAGTTCTTCTCCTAAGTGATACCTCCCCTTGCTCTTGGAGGATTGAATATGAACCTGCATCTAACTTAACAAATTTACATGGTAGTTAGCTATTCATTAAAACAAGCATTTACATAATACTTTCATAGTTAGAATATCCAATTCAATAACCATTCAATTCCATATATACATTCCATCACGTAACATTAAATGAAATAAACATTCATTCATAATTTTTTGATGAACAAAGTGCAACTACATATATTTACAATCATAATTCCAACTACATTCACATGCAATAATTTACCCTAGCATAGTAATAGTAAATAAGTAAGCACACAATGGGGTGTGGCATAATCAAACATTATAGAAGCCCTACATTTTTGGCACCATTTTCTAGGGATGGTGCTAAGTTTAGGATTCTCTTATTTATTTCCAATTCCTTTCAAGTGTTCCTAGTTTAGCAATTCCATTTTTAGCATTAGGTTAAATAGGTTTTTATCCATCAACACAACATGAGTTACTAACAATGTGCGGGAACTGTTGAACCAAAAAGTTACAAACATTGCATGTGGAGGCAAAGAGATGCTCTAGGAAGATTTATCCCTTCAACACACAAATAATTATAGGATATTGGTGAACATAGTGAATAGAGTGAGGGTATTCCTAAAGAATTATCATCCCTAACACTAGTACCTACACTAGAAACAAAGGAGACTTCCCAGATACACATCAACATCATGGTTGATGTGGCAGTAGAAGACCCACCAAAGCATGTAACATTTGAGTTCCTTGTACCCAACCAGGAGAGAGTTGTTGCCTTGAACAATATACCTCCTTCAACACTACCTGTCTTCTATGGGTTGGTTGCAAAGGACCCAACCACCTTTCTTTTTTATTTTGATTTTCTATGTCAAAGTTATGACTATACAACAAATTATAAAAAAATTAAATTATTTCCAAAAACACTAAAAGATGTTGCTCTAAGATGGTTCATGGGGTTGGGAAGATATGTTGTTCCCAATTGGAACACAGTGAAGATAAAATTCCTAGAGAAATACCAAGATTACTGCAGAGGCATAGATAGAAAGAGGGATGACATCTTTAGAATGTCATAGAAGGAAGATGAATCTTTGGAAGATTATGTTGAGAGGTTTAAGTTCTACCTCAATAAATCTCATCAAAATAGACTCTTTGATGAATCCTTGAAATCCTTATTCTTAAGGGGATTTAATGAGGACTGTATGGATGCACTTAACCTCATTGGGGTAGGAGACATCTCACAGTTACCATTTGAGGAGATCTACAAAGCATGTAGAAAATATTCAAGGTCTTTTACCAAGATGGTTAGCAGAGAAATGACATCTTCCATTAATAAATTAACCACTAGAGTCTCAAGGGTGGAGCTAAGCAATATTCTATCAAAAATGAAGGAAGATATCATAAGCCACATGGCTATAGAATTGGATACCCTTCACATCAAGAACAAGAAAGAGGAAGCAAAAGCACCCCTCATAGAATACTACCCACACTGTAGGAAAAAGAAGGTTAATTGCAAGTGCAAAAGGTTTGCTAGTATTTCTGAAGATAAGCAAGGGAAATCAAAATTTCATGTATTGGAAGATGAAGATGGTCAAGTGTTTTACATAGCTCAATGCAAACCATGGTAGCCAAGACAAGGTATGCCCCAAGATCCCTTGAATTATAACATGTCATTTCTTGTCTAATGTAAACTTCCCTAATTGGAACCCTCAATCTTGGACTAATGTGCAAAAATATCAATGGCCAATGCCTCAATCCAATTGGAGTCAACAAAAAAACATGCGGCCCTCATAGAATTTTCAAGGATCTAATTATAATTTTCAATGGCTACCCCAACAAAGTCAATGTAAAAGAGGCCAGTAGTGGAAAAATCAAAATCTTAACTATCAGTAGCCACAATAGCCCTTGTAGCCACAATAGCAAGCTATAATGCCAAACCCTTCAAC
Organism: Sequoia sempervirens; assembly: GCA_007258455.2. NCBI lineage: Eukaryota > Viridiplantae > Streptophyta > Pinopsida > Cupressales > Cupressaceae > Sequoia > Sequoia sempervirens. Next base: position 542,073,979 of record VDFB02281492.1, read on the forward strand.
AATTGCACCAAATCTACCAAGAGCACCTCAATTGCCAGCAAAACTTGCACCCAACCCAGATAATAAGCCTGCCAACAGGCTTATGCTAATGATGCCATACAATACCCCACCTATGGGGTTGAGGTGAGTGACATACACCTCAAATTAGGGAAGATGTTAGTTGGGACTTCATCTCCTCATATCATTGAATTAACTAATGAGGAAATCCCAACATAGCCCATGGAAAAACAACCTAAGGAACCTGAATCAAATCAGGTTAACCAAACAACCATGATCCCAGAGCCTCCATTCCCTAAAATATGAATAGTCCAAAAAAATCATTCACAAGTTGAATTCAATCTATTGGGATATCTCAAGGATGTTTACATCAAAATACCCCTCATCCAAGATATTAAGGAAGTACCCATTTATACCAAAACAATGAGAGAATTGTGCCTCAAAAATCTAGGAAGGAAACATAAGGACCCTCAAACTATACATGTCTTAGGACAACTTGTAGACATTATGTTGGGAAACATAATTGTCCCCAAGTATGCATACCCTGGGAGTCTTGTAGTGGATGTCAAAATAAATGGTACTCTCATTAAGAATACCCTAATTGACCTTGGGGTAGTCATCAACGTAATGACCAAAGAAACTATGAAACTATTACAACTATTGAAGCTTAGACCTACACATATTGTGCTATAGTTAGCAGATAGGTCTATAGTCAAACCGAATCACATAACATTTGGTAATAACATTAGAATCATGTGGGAGTACCCTACAAAATTTAAGGTGGTGCATCCTAGAGCTAACCTTGTAGGATACCCCCTCATCTTAGGTAGACCTTGGTTGGAAATTGCAGATGCTTTTATAGGTTGCAGGTCTAGTAACATGATCATTTCCAATGGAAATGTGACTAAGAAACTAGTCCTCTATTAATTTGATCTTTATTAATTCTCTTGCTTTATTATTCTTTTATTTCACTTTTTATTTAATTTGACTAAATATTATGAAATTTGCAAATAATAAAACAGTCGAGCTAATTTAATCCTAAATGCATCTACATGACTCTAAGTACTTGTGTGTGATCGAGAGAACCATTCATGTTGTACCCTTCTAGGAAGGTAACCTTCTCTCCTTAGCCACACCCTTGGTCTTCAACGACCTGCAACTCAATACCCTCTGGCCCACATCAATAGATTAGTATCCACATAAAGATATAAATCAAAACATTAAAACTCATGAATTCAAATAGCATTTTCCATTTTCCATCATGTTCAAAATAAATTGCATTCTAGGCATTCAACTTAAATTAAAGCAAGATTTCATATTTCACCACACCAAAAATACCATAGTATTCATTATGTATTCTACCACACACATCCAATCATATGTCAAATCCACACAAAGCCAAAAACAAGCAATATCAGAGTTCGAGACGTGACATCCTTCCCCACTTGGAAGAGACATCATCTCGATGTCTTATTACAAACATCACACAATAGAGTCTGAAACATCAGTGTATCATAAGTCTCAATATGCAGGAAAAGAAAAAGTATACTAGAATCTCAAATGAGGAAATAATTTGTCAATGTCCTCAACATTCTCCCAGGTGGCATTATCCAACGAATATTGGTCCCATTGGACCCTATACTTCATAATATCTCAATTCTGCAACTTAACATTGTGCTCTTCCAGTATCCTAATGGGCTCCACTAGCATCACTCCTGGGTCCTATACCTACAAGGCACACCAGTCAAGGATATGAGCTACATCTGGATGATAGGGCTTAAGCACTAAGACATGAAAGACATTGTGGATCCAGGATAGAGCTAGTGGCAGAGCAAGCCTATATGCGATTGGATTAACAACCTCCAAGACATCAAAGGGCCCAATAAATCTATGGGCTAGCTTTGAGTTCTTGCCAAAAGAGATTGAACTCTTTTGTAGCCGAACTCTCAAAAGACCTTGTCTCCCACGAAAAACTATTTGAAAGTCCTGTTCTTATTTGCAAGACTCTTCTGTTGATCTGAAGCTTGCTTCAACTTTTCTTTGATGAGCTTCATCTGATCTTCCATCTCCTTCAAAATTTTAGGTCCAATCACAATATTGTCTTCCACCCTATCCCAACTAATGGGTGTACGACATTTATGGCCATACAAATCCTCGAAAGGTGCCATACCCAAAGAGGCGTAATAGGAGTTGTTGTAGGAAAACTCCACTAAAGGAAAATACTCCTCCCACTTGTGTTGTTGTTACATATAATACATTCAAAGGAGATCCTCCACCACCTGATTCACCCTTTTTGACTAACCATCGGTCTAAGGATGATATGCAAAACTGAAATTCAGTTTGGTTCCCAAGGAAGAGTTCAGTGTAGTCCAAAATCTAGAAGTCATCCGAGTGTCACGATCTGAAATGATCATCTTTGGCACTCCGTGCAGTCAGAAAATCTCCTACACAAACTTTCTTGTCAAAACCATTGAACCATCCTTGAGATTCCTAGGGATGAAGTGGGCTACTTTTGTCAAATTTTCCACCACAACTAAGATAGTATCATGTCGGTTCCTATTCATAGGAAACCCCTGAATAAATTCCATAGTTATCACCTACCACTTATATTTTGGCACCCTATGTGGGTATAGAAGTCCTGCTAGATGCACATGCTTAGCCTTAACTCACTGGCATTCCAAGCATTAGGCTACAAATGTAGTTACATCTCTCTTGACAACTGGCCAGAAGTATAATGGGATGAGTCCCTCTATCATTTTAGTAATACTGGGGTGCCCTGAGTATGGTGCATTATGGAACTCCTCTAGCACCAACTCTCTCAATCCTGCAAAATTAGGAATATACATACAGCCCTAGAATCTCAAGAGTCCATCAGGATCAAACACATAACCCACAAATCTACGATCTGAAGGATCCTGTCCTAGGGCTTGTTTTACCCTTTCAAAATGCTCATCCCCTAGCAAGGCCTGAATCACTTGTTGCCTAAAATTGGTTTTTATTGTAACCATGGCTACAAGATGTCTTCTTCTACTCAAGGAATCTGCTACCCTATTTTCCTTCCCATTAATGTACTCGATGCAAAAGTCATACTCACTTAGAAATTCCAACCATCATCTCTAGCGAGCATTCAGGTTGGGCTGAGTAAAGATATACTACAATTTGGCATGATCTATTTTTAACTCAAAGGGATTTCCCAGGAAGTAGTGCCTCCACATCTGAAGAGCATGTACTATGGCCGCTAACTCTAAATCATGTGGTGCATAGTTTAGTTCATGTTGTTTCAAATTTTTGGACTCATATGCCACCACTTGTCCTTCTTGCATGAGGACTACTCCTACACCGTCCCCTGATTCATCTGTAATCGCTGTGAAATGCCCATTCAGATTAGGCACAACTAGAATAGGTGCAGAAGTGAGTTTCTCTTTGAGAAACTAAAATGATTTTTCACATTTGTCACTCCACTCAAATTTCTTTCCCTTTCTCTGGAGTGTTGTAATGGGCGCTGCAATTGTAGAGAACCCTTGGAAAAACCTCTTGTAATAACTAGCAAGCCCCATGAAGCTATAGACTTTAGAAACATTCTACGGTGCTGGTCACTACAATATTGCCTTGATTTTATTCAGGTCCATGCCTATCCCATCTGTTGAAATAACATGCCCCATATAGTGCACCTCAAACTGATAAAAGGTTCATTTGGACATTTTTCCATGTAACTTATGATCTCTCAGTCTCTGCAACACAATCCTCAAGTGCCTGTCATGCTCTTCCTCTTATTTAGAATATATTAGGATATCATCAAGGAAGATTAAGACAAAATTATCTAGACAATCCCGAAAGACATTGTTCATTAGATTCATGAAGGCTGCAGGGGCGTTGGTTAGCCCAAACGGTAACACTATGAATTCGTAGTGCCCATATATCATCCTAAAAGCAGTCTTGTGAATATTTTCATCTTTTATCCTCAATTGATGGTATCCTGATCTTAGATCAATTTTTGAGAATACCTTAGCCCCTTTTAACTGATCGAACAAATCATCAATCCTAGGGAGCATATATTTATTCTTAATGGTAACTTTGTTGAGCATCCTATAATCAATGCATAACCTCAAGGTCCCATCCTTATTTTTCAAAAATATAATAGGAGCTCCCCATGGGGACACACTGGGTCTAATGAAACCTTGATTCAAAAATTCCTCCAACTTGGCCTTCAGTTCATATAACTTCATGGTGTTCATCCTGTACGGTGCTTTAGACTGAGGTTCCGCTCCAAGTAGCAATTCTATAGAAAAGTAAAATACACGCTTAGGTGGTAGCTCAGTTAGCTCATCAAGAAAAAAATCCTAGAATTCTTTTAAAATGGGATTATCATTGACTGATGAATTTGTCTCCTCAAGATCCCTAACTTTTATTGCATAAATGGTGCATCCTTTTTGGCTTGCCTTCTTTAACTGCATGGCAGAGACCTGCCTAAGCTCCAAAGGCCTTTTTACACCACAAATTTCAACATGATTCCCCTGATCATCAAGACACTTTACTATTTTCTCTTCGCAATCTACAAGAGCCTTGTGTTCAGTGAGCCGGTTTATCCCCAAAATTACATCATAAGACCCCAAGGGTGCTACATACAAGTTGACTTGCGTTTCAAAACTACGGAGTTCAAGTTCACTACAAGATAGGTATTGCTCTACCTTCCTCTCTACCCAATTTCCATACTGAACTTTCCATGAATTTTCCATATAGCTTGGTTTAACATATAATCTAGATACAACACAAGGATCCAAAAAACTATTAGTGGCAGGTCAGTATCAATCAAAATGGAAACAGGACATCCAAAAAGTTTACCTGACAACTGGATAGGTGTAGCCTGATAATCGGCTTGGCGGTTATCAACCGTTGCATGAATATGATGCTGGTTCATATTATTCTGCTTATTCTCCCTCTATGGGTACACACTAGCATAGTGCTCACCCCACAAGTGTAACAACCACCACGAGGTTCTTTAGGCCTATCTGAAAAATCCCTCCTGTTATTTTTGTTTTATTATAATTAGCCCTCTTACTACTGCCCTGATTCCCATAATTTTGATCCTGAGAATTATTGCCCCTTTTTAGATTTCTGATCTACCTACTATTATTTCCCTAATTACCCTGATTGCCTTGGTTACTCTGATTATCTTGATTACCGTTACCTTGGCAGTTTCCTTGGGGTTTCTTTTTGTCATATTTAGCATCTTTTCTTTTCTTGTAGTTTGCAACTTGTTGCATTTTATGTTCTTGCTTAAGTGCCAATTCAAAGGCCTCATCCATGGTGGAAGGATTATGCATGTCCACCTCATTTCCAATTTGAGGTCTAAGCTCTAGAATGAATTTTTGAATCCAAAACCTCTCATCATGTTGGTACTGGGGTACGTACTTAAGCAAGTGAGAAAATTTCTCCCAATATTGTGTCACCATCATTCCTCCTTGAATGAGAATCTAGAATTCTGTCATCTTTTTGTCAAAATATGACTGTGGAAGCCACCTCTTTCTGAACAAATGCAAGAATTGATCTCAAGTTACCGTGCCATGCAAAATTTTTTTATCAGCCTTTTCATTCTCCCACCAAGTGGTAGCTTCACCGGTGAGCTGGAATGACCCCCATTCAGCCTTAGTTTCATCAGACAAGTTTCACAGGGCAAAATACCTCTCCATTTCAATTATCCAAGCTTCTTCTCCATCCCCAATAGATTTTCCTTCAAACTTTGGTGGCATGACCTTCTTGAGGTCCTTACCTAATTCTTTAGTTACCTTCCCTAGCTTGGTTTGATTTCTTTTAGTCTCAGGGTTTTCTCCATTTGTTTCATTCTTGTTATTTTCACTTTCACTAGGATTCTGCCCTGATGGCCCATTTTATCTTCCCTATTCTAGGTTGTTAATCTTGGCCTCTTGTCTACTCAGAATGGCCAAAATCTGATCCAACTTATCATTGGGATCACCACGGGATCCTCCTCCCCATTGATAGTATCTAACATCCATTAGGAGTTACCTTGGAAAAACATAGCATCAAGCGTAATTAGGCACAGGTCCTAGAGTTGAACCTTGCTGCTCTGATACCAAAATGTAAAGACCAAAAGATTTCCATTCCATACAAAATGTAGTAAAAGAGTAACATTCATTTCAATTAAGGAGATAGAGGTACATCCATAACATGATATATATCCATAAATGCTCAAAGAAATTTCATTAATGAATTATCATTTTACATACACCAACAAGGTGTTACGAATCATCTATTTCAATGATACATAAACAAGTTTACATAAATGTTATATTCAAGAAATAAAGTTACAATGTATAAATTGGCTGTGTAAACCATAAAAAGAATAGTATATGAGATATATCCATGACAAAGTGAACCTTTGATCCCCATCCACCTTGAATCCACTGGTCTTCTTGCGCTGAGGCCAAAAGTGCGGTTAAGGTGTCTTTTCCACCCAACCACGAAGAACGTGACTTCCCTGGGTTTCTTCCTATCTTGAAGAAATCCCCGACTTTGCATGAGGATCCTAGCAACCTGGAACAACACAACATGAGGGAAATCTCAATGCAAGCTTGATGCCTATATGAATTCCTATACTAAGAATAACATATTTCTTGCAAATAGGAGGTGGGAGACACCTATATAACATTTAAATCTAGGCTTTTAATCCATCTATTTTAATGGTACATTTGCTTGGCCAAGCATAAACAAAAATAAATGATAGTTTTAGAAAAGGTAAAACTATCGTCTTTATGGGTCCACCTTCAACATCCTGTCTCGGAAGTCTACTCATAAAGGAAATAAATAATGCATTTTCCACATAAAATTTCATTCAGTTTTAACAACATTTACTCAAACAAGCATTTTATCATAAACACACTTCATTGACAAGTTCTTAAATCGATTTGTATAAGTGCAATAATTTTATAATATGCAACTCACAAATGATCCTACAATTTCACTAAGCATTTCATTCTTCAAATTAACTATTCTTCGATGAATAAAAGCGAGTTTAAGCAATGAGTTCATTTCCATGTACATGCAAGATATCCCTCATTCTATCTCCAATTGAAAGATTTAATCTAATTAATAATTGAAATAAAAATACACTCCAATTAACATTGTATCTACTTCTAGAGGATTTCAGTTCACCTTTATTCCTATGGTAATGTTCACTCATGTATCTATTCATATATTCAACTAGCTATTTAGCTATTTAAGTGTGTAAGTTCTCAAATTGTTTTGAATAAAAACACTAATTCAAAAGGAGTGCATTTCACAAATGATTTTAATAGATCACTATGATTTCTTTTCTAAACTTCTATTACATTCCAATAACACAAGTACATGCATATTCAATTGAATGGTTTAGTCTAAATAACAAGTTTTTGTGTAAATTGAAAATAAAATCCTCTCTAAACAACAATATAAGCATTCTTAGAAATTACAATTTTCCCACATTTTATTGCAATGTACTCATATATATATATATATATATTGAAAATAAAATCCTCTCTAAACAACAATATAAGCATTCTTAGAAATTACAATTTTCCCACATTTTATTGCAATGTACTCATATATATATATTACACCAAATTTTAAAAAACAATCAATTAAAACACAAAATTTTCCAGCTCACAATAGAGATATAGGTTATTCCCAACCAGATTTAACTCTATATATTTCTAACATCTGAACTTGATTATTCTCAATAGATGTATATTTGTACCAAAGAAAATTTGTATGTTTATGTATATATACTCAAGATTATCAATGCAAGAACATAGTATGGATTTAACATGTTAATCTTTTTTTTTAAAACAAAAAAATTATATTGTAGGTGTAAAAACCAGAAACACACAAGTATAACTATTGCTACAAAAATATATATAATTCATACTGTATATATATTTGTATTTATATATATATATATATTCATATATATTTATATAAATACATAATATAGGTATATATTCACATGTTCATGGCCATACAGAATGGTCCGGTTGCAACGAACTAATTGAGAGGCTACGCATTTAAAAAAAAGTTTAGAAAGTTTTTAAATGAGAGCATACAAAGTAAAAGGGTCGACGCCCACTCATGGTGGGGAAAGGTGTTACCTAGGAGGGCAACACCCCCTCCATAGGCTGCGGCCTATGGAGGGAACTGTCCCCACAATGCAGCCCTTCCCCATATGGGGAAGCGACGGCAGGGGTAAGACCCAATCCCTTCCTCTGTTTAATTTTTGATTTATTTTAAATTAAACTCGATCCAAACTCAATACATACAGAATGCGAATTGTGTTCAATCTATCAAATATAAATATAGACTTTGTATCTATTTAAATATATGTATATATATTTATATACATATACAGATTAGTGTATGTATATATATATTTAGACATATATATTATATCTGCCCAATTTGGAACATGATTTTACTCAAAGATTCACATAGAAAAAGAAGATAATCTGGAAGTAAAATACTTAATACAAAGAGGTTTCAAAACTATATATATATATAAGGGATTTGGGAAGATTATATAGATTACTCAGCTATCCTAGTCAATTTTCACAACAAGTACTTCAAAAACAGAGACATTATGCAGTGGTTTTTAGAAATGAATTCAAACTTTCAACAATACAACTATCTTTCCCACACCTTAAAAATTAAATGCATTGGAAGAGATCAGAAACCTGGAAAAATTTCCTCCAACTGAGACTCCTTTCCTCTTCTTCTTCTCTTGTCCTTTTCTCCCTTCGATTTTGATTTCTGAAGAAACTTCCTCTTATTTTCTTCCTCCTGTATTCTTTTCTTCCTTCACTAATTCTATTTTAACTGAAAACTAAAACATCTATTGGCAGCCATTTTAATTGTAGTTGTAGAGAAAATTCAAGAAGACTACCCCAAGAACGGTTGTTTGTTCTCGTTATTCATTTTCTTCTTTTAAAGTTTTCTTTTTGCTTTCAAAACCTAATCTTGAAAAGAATAAAATAAAAATAAAAATATAATTTATCTCTATGCATCTTATATTCCTTGATAAATAAAAAGAAATTCTATTTTAGTTGCACTAAATACTCATCATCGTAAACAGTTAGAAAATTCTAGTTTTGAATTTACAAAGGAAAAATATTTACCTGAACATTAAATAAATATCATTTAATTGTAAGTTAAATATTTATCTCAAAGAAATAACACTCAATTGTAAATAGAATAATTATTCAAATTCACCATGCATAATCATTTAAAAAACAAAATTTGTACTTGAATTATAATTAAAAATTAATTCCCTTGCTTTATTATTCTTTTATTTCACTTTTTATTTAATTTGACTAAATATTATGAAATTTGCAAATAATAAAACAATCAAGCTAATTTAATCCTAAATGCATCTACATGATTCTAGGTGCTTGTGTGTGATCGAGAGAACCATTCCTGTTGTACCCTTCCAAGAAGCTAACCTTCTCTCCTTAGCCACACCCTTGGTCTTCGATGACCTGGAACTCAATACCCTCAGGCCCACATCAATAGATTATCATCCACATAAAGGTATAAATCAAAACATTAAAACTCATGAATTCAAATAACATTTTCCATTTTCCATCATGTTCAAAATAAATTGCATTCTAGGCATTCAACTTAAATTAAAGCAACATTTCATACTTCACCACACCAAAAATACCATAGTATTCATTATGTATTCTACCACACACATCCAATCATATGTCAAATTCACACAAAGGAAAAAACAAACAACATTGAATTTTGAGATGTGACATCAACTATACAGTGACTGAGAAGGAAATGTTAGTAGTGGTTCATGCAATCAACAAATTTAGACACTACATTACTTCTATATTCATACATACTGACCATACTACAATAAGGTATCTAATGAAAAAACTAATAGTTTGGTGGTAGTCTTGTGAAGTGGTTACTACTACTTCAAGAATTTGATATAAATATTGTGGAAAAGCTAGAGAAATAAAATGTAGTAGAAAATTTCCTCTCTAGTCTACCAACCAAATTAGAAGAAGATGTTGTAGATGATTCATTCCCATATGAGTACCTATTTTCTCTCTCTTTGCATACACCATGGTATGCAGACATAGCCAACTATCTAGTAGTAGGGAAAACACCACGACACCTCTCACCAAGGGAGAAGAGGTAATTAGTTCAAAAAGTTTCCCTTACTCATGGATAGCAGGATATTTATTCTATACAGAGCCTGGAAAATATTGAGAAGATGCATCAAATAAGATGAAGTATATGATATCCTCAGAGCATGCCATGAGAACCTTGTGGGGGACACTTTTCAGCAAAGAGGATAGCTCTTAAGATTTTAAATACTAGTTATTAATGGACAACACTTCATAAAGATACGGTGAATTATGATAGAAGTTGTGATAGATGTCAGATAATGGGAAGAAAAACAAAGACAAATGAGATGCCATTACAACCACAACTAATCATAGCACCATTTGATAAATGGGGACTATATTTTATTGGTCCCATATCCCCAACATCAAATAAAAAAGAATACATAATGCTTTGTACAGATTACCTTACTAAATGGGTGGAATTTAAAGCTTTGTAGTTTGCAAGAGATGGGAATGTGGAAAAATTTCTTTATGAATATTTATTCACAAGATATGGTGTTCCTAGAGAAATTGTCATAGACCAAGGACCACATTTTAGATCAAATTTGATCATAAAACTAGTACAATAATATGAGATTAGACATAAAAATCCCATACCCTAGCACCCTTGAGCAAATGGTTATGTGGAGGTCACAAATAGAGAAATTGAAAACATCTTCACAAAGACAATGCAACTCCATAGGAAGGATTGGGCAACTAAGTTAATTGAAGTAGTTTGGGCTTACAGGACAACCTGGAAGACAACAATAGGTTTTACACCATATGAGTTAGTATATGGTAAAAAGGCAATACTTCCAATTGAGGTTGAATACAAGACTCTCAAGATAACATTTAAATTAGGCATGGACTTATCAACAACATAGAAGCAGAGGTTACATAACCTCAATGCATTACATGAAATCAGAATGGAAGCCATACACCATACTAAAATCATCCAAAAATAAAGGATGCATTGGCATGACCAATTTATTAAAACCAAGGAATTTAGTACAAGTGATTGGGCTTTACTATATGATTCAAGGTACAAAGACTACAAAGGAAAATTACAGATTAGATGGCTTGGGCCATATGAGATTAAAATAGTTTTTCCAAATGGAGTAGTACAATTATAAACAATTGATGATGTAAGGTTTTCATTGCTAGTTAATGCCCATAGATTGAAGCTCTACAAATGGCCATTTCATAAGGATGACTTAATTTTATCACTACAACATCAATTTGAGCCATAGAAACAAAATTCATTGCTATAAATGAGTAGTTATTTAGAAATATTAGGTGATGAGAAACACAATTCACCCACTAAAATTTCATTGGTATAATTATAACACATATTTCATATGCACACACTGCACAAGTGACATTCGACAGTCTTCATTTTCCGAACCAAGAAAAAAGATTTAAAAACAACATTTTTTAAATAAAAAATTTAGAGATGGAAGAGTGTTGCAAACAACTAAGGAAATTAATGCGGATGTAGTGAATTATTTCTAAGAACTCTTATGTGGGAGGAATGAGATTTTAGAAAGGGTAAGAGAAGAGATTCTAGGTAATATCCTAGAAATTCTTAGGTAGGAACAAAATAAGAGATTATGCCTCAAAATATCAGAGAAGGAAGTGAAAGTAGTGACCTTCCAAATGGGGGCAAATAAAATCCCTGGACTGGATGTATTCCTAGCTAGTTTCTTTCAAAATTATTGGGATATTATCAAAAAATATTTGGTGGCAGTAGTAGAAGAAAAAAGGACATATACCATTCTAAAAGATATAAATAGTATCTTCCTAGGTTAATTCCCAAAAAAATATTGTAGAAATATTTGAATATTTTTACTAAATATCCTTGTGCAATACGATGTATAAAATCATTATGAAAGTGATGGAAAACAAAATGAAAGAAATTATACCATTCATAATATCAAATGAATAGAGTGGCTTTATCCCAAAAAGTTCGATAGTGGAAGGTATAATAGTGGCCAATGAGGTAATTCACATAGTCAAAAAGGATAAAGTGGATATCATGATCATTAAACTAGATATTAGTAAGGAATATTATCAATTATATATAAAAATTATAGTGGAATTCATCAAGAGGTTTGGGTTCTACACAAAATGAGTCAATTGGATAGAGAGTTGCATAATTTTTTTTAGGTTCTTAGTACTAATTAATGGAATCCCCCAAGGTTTCTTTTAGCCATCAAGAGGGATTAGGTAGGGGGATTCTCTATCCCCTTTGTATTCATAATCATGGTTGAGGCAATGGGAAATATTATTTTGAAAGCTAGGATAAATGGGGCAGGAAACGAATCAAAATTATCCCAAGTGTTGAGGTTGTAACACATCAACAATTTGTAGATGACACAATGCTATTCAAGGTGGAAAGTCAAAGAGAAGCTAGAGTAATAAAGAAAGTTTAGATAATGTGTGTATCACATTAGGTCAAAGCATTGATTGGAATAAATTTTATATTTTTTTTCTTCAATATGAATATAAAAAGAGAGAGGGAGATTTCATATATCCTTGGCTTCAAAATAGGTAAAATCCCAACAAAATTGTTGGGACTTCCATAATATAGGACCTAATAAGGTTTGACTGTGGGATAGTATTGTAGAAAATTATGCCTCAAGGCTTCAATTATGGAAAGGAAAGTGGTTAAATATGATAGGAAAAATCCTAGTATTGAAACCAATAATTTTGGTGATGCCAATTTACTCTATGTAATGCATGAAACTCCCTCATAAAATATGCAATCTTATAGAGAAAAAAATGAGAAAATTATGTTGGAAATATGAACAATAACCCACTTGAAGTTGCACGCACTTCAAAGGATCAACCATGAAGAATACCATCCACATGAATAAGAAAGTGTTGCAACATGAGCAAGAAGACCATATGATCAAATGATGATTTGAGATAAAACTCATGAGATGATTTACAAATGTAGAAGATCCTTGCTTATATAGGCAAGGTGAGAGGAGGTTGGATAACCACCTTAGTTGCAAACATTAAATGCCTAATGCATAATATAAATGCATGAGAGAAATATTAAATTCCTAGATAATTACATGCCTATTAATGAGACATGGTCCCATTAAATACTAGTTTCTAGAATGCCACCTAGGAAACTAACTCTTAAGTAAACTTATTAATGATGTGAATAGGTCCTCACTAATATCTAGTTAGGAAATATACCCTTTCACACTAACACCCCCCATAAGTGCAACTTGGGAGTGTAGTTATTATACAAATGATGCAATATGATGGGTCTCGACTACTAGGCCATATTAGGTACCCATGTACAAATGATAATGCAATCTCTTACAAACAGAGAAAAGGAGAAAACCCTCATGGGACAAAACTCCTCCCCAAAAAAGAGATATAATGCAAAATCTAATGCTAATCATGTACAAGTAATAGAAGTGATGTATGGAGGTCTCAAAATCAATACCCCCTAAGAGCTACATCCATCACATACAATAATCAATAGCCCCTCCATAAGAGGGAAATGGAGAGACTATATAGCTCCCCCACAATATGTAATCACCTAAAAAATGGTAACTTCCCAAAGAAAAAACATGATCCAATGTTGAAAAACAACTTGTCTCCCTTTCAAAAGAAACAAAACCAAGTACAGATGCAAGGATGCTTCCCATTCTGGATAGGAATTGAAGGAAGGAAGGATGAATATGTATGATGATGTCTCTAAAAACTTCTCATGTGTCTCCTTACCCAAGGAGATGAAGATGCCACAATCAAATCAGGTACATGCCCAATCAATGAAGAAGGTGACAAAATAGGACTATGCAGAAAATGATGCTGAACAAGATCCAAAGAATGCAATACAATGATCCCTCCATTGAAGGAATAGATGGAGACTAGATTGTCCCACTTGAATGAAGTTTCCTCAAAACCACTGAAAGAATTCTAAAGCCAAAAGAGTGTCCAGTGATGACAAACCACATGTCTCCCACTAGGAAGAAGAAAATCCAATGGTAGATGTTGAAGAAACGCCAAATCCATAATGAAATGGGAGGGAAGAAGCCTCATATATGAAATCTCTGAAAATGAATCAAGTTCCTCCAAGGATGTCTCACCAAGATTAGGATCCCCAAGCAAGGTCAAAACAATGGAATATGGAGACTCAAGAATACCTTCCAAAGTAGAATCTACATAGAGGAGAGATATCCCCTCAAGAATTTCCTCCAAATCTTTAGAAGTATCCAAGTATACAATACCTGAAACAAAGCCATTCTATGATCCCAAGTCTGAAAAACTGAATATGTCCTATTGAATAGGAATGATGAAAGCCTCAATCAATGACTTTGCATAATGAATCACTGAAGGTGAAGGCACATCAACTATCTCTAATGGAGAAGAAGCATCTAAAGAAATCTTGACATCCTCATCTAAAGATTCAAAGCATTCCAAATCAGTAAGCTCATGCATAGCATTATCATCATAGGGTATCCTGTCTAAAGAATGAAGAAGCACATGACATTTTTAATCATGATCATCAAGGAATGGTGGAGTATCAGGATCTCCATATAGCTCCCAAATCTTAGTCCAAAGAGTATGAGGACAATCACAATGATCAATACCTTTCAAAACATCATCATCAACATGCATTACAATAACCTCTAAGACATCATACCTTTTGCAACTCCAAGAAATTCTTTGGATACCTTTATCTAGAGGGGGAACAAAACCATATTAATGTGGCAAAAATTGAAGTGAGTGGAGATGGTTTATGATGCAATCTCTCCATTGTTTATAGTTTCCCCTTCCCAACATAATCAGGGAAGGATGAAATTAAAACCCCATAACAAACTATGATTGATCTCCAATATTACAAAGGACTTGACCTTCAATATCAAATATAAACTCCCAAATATGATGTACAATGAAAAATGAAGCCTCCCAATGCAAATTTACCTTCTCCAAATTGTAGTATGTCCATGTTCTTAATAAAATGCCACAAATTGCAAAAACTCAATAGAATTCACCTAGAGCTAAATCTAAAAAAAATGGATGGACAAGATGATGGAACTTTGAATCACCTTCACAATACCGTTGGAATCTCCAAAATCTGACAAACTGGTGAAAAGATATGAGCTTGGGAGTCCAAATGGGAGATCTAACTTCAAATAGAAATAAAATATTACAAGAATAAATTTGATAATAATTCCTACACCACTAGAAATTTCTCAAAACTAGCTTTCCAACGATATCTTGTTTACAAAAATTTGATACCTAAGTCAAAAGTTATGGAAATTTTAAGAAAATTTCCTAATTAAGACATGATGGGGCTTCTATGATGGTCATTTGGCCATCAAATTTAAGATATTCACCCAAGTTTTTTGAAAAATCACCAAAAAATAAATTTACCTTAGAATATAAAGTATTTTATATGAAAATGGGGGGTTTTGGGCCTTCCGTACACAATGGAAGGGTTAGATCTAACCCAATCTACTCTAGAAATCAGCTGCCTCCTAGATGATTACAACTAGCCTAAAATGTAAACCCTCCAACCTACAATAATCTCCTTAGCTCAACTTCCCAATATGAGATGGATCTTCTATGGCCTATGCTTTGATACCATGTTGGAAATATGAACAATAACCCACTTGAAGCTACACACACTTCAAAGGATCAACCATGAAGAATACCATCTACATGAATAAGAAAGTGTTGCAACATGAGAAAGAAGACCATATGATCAAATGATGATCTGAGATAAAAAAATCATGAGATGATTTACAAATGTAGAAGAGCCTTGCTTATATAAGCAAGGTGAGAGGAGGTTGGATAACCACCTTAGTTGCAAACACTAAATGCCTAATGAATAATTATAAATGCATGAGATAAATATTAAATGCCTAGATAACTACATACCTATTAATGAGATATGGTTCCATTAAATACTAGTTTTTAGAATGCCGCCTAGGAAACTAACTCCTAAGTAAACTTATTAATGATGTGAATAGGTCCTCACTAATATCTAGTTAGGAAATATCCCCATCCACACTAACAAAATATTCTATAATAGAAGTTCAAAACAAAATAAAATCCCCCTCATTGCTTGGAATAAGATATGTTGTTTGAAAAAAGTTGAAGGGGTAGATATAAGACAGTGGTCACTAATGAATTCAGCTTTGGAGGTGAAAATAATAAGGAATATGTATGCCAAATCTAAACAAAAATGGGAAAATTCCTACAAAATAATTACCTAGACTCTCTAGACCAAATGAGGATACTCACAAAACAAAACCATCCCTCTGCTTAAAAAATTTGGAACTTCATAGTATCTTGCAAGGACATTATTGTTACCTGATTTTTAGCTTTCAGTTGAAATCAGGTAACTTAGTGTTCATTATTTTGGTGTTTTCATTTAAACATTAAAAGATAACCATATTCTGCTAATTTCATCAATATGCATGAAAGAGATTGTCAAAAGATGGATTACATTTTATTCCAATGTTGCAATTAAAGACATATGAGAAAAAGAACCAATATGTATTGCAAATGTGATCTTTATTGATCATCATGAGTATAAATGTCCCTCACAAGACAAGGGAATAACTATCCTAATGCTAGTAAAGAAGAAATCATACGCATATGGATAACAAAAGTAAATTGCATATAACATGTAAAGGGACCCGTTATTTTCTAGTGGAATGATGAATCATATTGACTTGGCCTTGCATCATCTTTGTTTCTCTACTTCCATTTGACACCCTCCTCGTTGCTCCTAGGTTTCCTACATTGGATTAAAATAGCGCTGTTAGGGAAATGAAAGATCCCTGATCAAAATTATATACAAAACATCCATAAACATGTGATCAAATGTCTACAAGCATTAAAATAGTAGCATACCATAAGTGTCCCTAAAAACAAGAAAAGAGTAATCAAACACGCCTATGATATGCTTTGTTTATCTAACTGTTTGTTGCTTGTGCAGATTTAGGACAAGTCTTGTTACCGTTCTGATTCAGCTAATTACAGTATCTGGGGTAAATGTGGCTCCCATGAGGGTAGAGCTCAACATGCTTCCCTCTGATGTTTTAATAGGGATAGGAAATTGAGCAACTTGATCAAATCAATGATATACATGCTATTAATGCATTAAATCAATATGGAATCACACCAGTTGATCAACTTTCATTATCAAATTCAAAAGATGCAACATATAATTTAAGCTGTGAAGAGATTAATACTTCATCTCTTCATAATGAATCGGTCATATGGCTGCCATCATGTCAAAAGGAAGGTACATTTGTTGGACATGTATTTCAATCATCTTAAGTGGATCCATGATCCATTTTATTAAAAGAAGTAAGTGATTTCAGAGATGCATCAAGTTCAATTATAGATGCATCAAGTTCAATTATGCATCTCTTAAATAATGAAGGAGAAATTAAGGCATGTTTGAATCCATCATGAAGCATATGGGACAACAAGAAGGAAAAATTCAAAGTACTGTCAGGTCCCTCTCACCTCAACCCTATTGGACAGCCACACATCACATAGGATGGTGAGCTTTCAGGTCACCAACATAGGTGACATGTGTCTTCCCACTAGGATTAAAGTGAGGAGACAATGTTTATTTGTTGCACATGATCAAAAGGGTTGAAATGTTGTGGAAACCAGGTTACAAACATGGGGGGCAACAAGCAATTGTTGTGGAAACCATGAGGATTGGGGTAGTTAAAGAAAGAAGGATGCATGCTACATTTCATAGTAGGACAACAACAATGACCTACATCAAAGGGACATAAAGAATCAATGAGAAATAACAACCTTGTGTGCCAAGAGTCAAAGACAAAGTAGTGAAAAGAACATGGTGAAAGACACAACAAGGCCACATGAGTCAAAGGAACCATACAATGAACTTTCATGGAGTAGTCATGGATGATGAATGAAGTACATGACCAAGTCATCATATCAAGGTGTTGTCCCAAGATGGAAAAATATGAAGGTTAAAAGGGATATATGGAAGCCACATTAAGAGAAACCAAGTAAAGGAGCCAAGATGACAATGAAGATGGATATATACAATGAACGAGATGAAAGAAAATCACATCATGATATCAATGCATTTCCAAACAACAGTGCCCTCAATGGAGCAGCCCTATGCATGATAAAAATGGGCTATGAAAAGAAGACGTGCTTTATAAATGAGGCCAACACATGAACATTTAAAATAATTTAGATTGATCATCCATTCACATCTAATGAAGACTACATAAAAAGAATCAAGCAATGGGAGGCAAGGTACACAATGCATTTTGTTTCACATCTAAAATGAGTACCATTATTTCATATGTCTGTTGCTTTCAAAAGGTCAATGGGCTGTTATTTTTCAGCATAAAGTTTAAATTTTTCATTTAAAGACCAAGCTAGCATGATTAGGAAAGAATCAACAAATGAGTTCAAACATTTAAGCCAACAAAGGATGTGTTTTGTGAAACAAAGGAATGCTACAAGAAACAAAAATTATAGGATCAAAAACATATTGAGGTTGTCAAGTCTATCTTAGATAATGCAGTAAAGACCTCAATCCATTTTGGATAGTGCATTTGAGTGCAATAATAGAGTTTGTTTTCAGAATAAACAAATTCAAAGTAAAAGCAGTGAGGGAAGCCAACTATGCTACAACCATGCATGCATTTTGAATACATAAAAATAGTCCATGCTTTACTTTGTTTTCATTTGAAAGAGGATTAAAAGACAACCAAGCCACAATGAGGGGAAACTATAGAATTTCCAGAGTTGGTAGTTCCTCAAGCATTTAGGGAAGTGGGAAGTTCAAGTTTATGACTGGAAAACACAATATTCTACACTTGCAAAAGAAAATTCAGTTGCACTTAGTTATAAGTCAATAATTTACTTCCCATTGTTGGATACAATGCATTGCAACTATCAAGGCATAGTGTAAATGAAAGACAAATTAGAGGGAATGATATTCATGTTTCATGTTTTTCATTTCACTTGAGTGGTTGTTATCTAGCTGCTTGACCTAGCAGAATCCCAAAGAAAGAAAGCAATATGCCTTAAATTTAGGAATCAATACAAAAGAAGGAGAAATCCAATGCAATCAAGATAGAACATTGTCTCATTGAAGAAAAAAATTTAGAATCATGAACCATTTAGAAATGGTGAGCAGCTTGGTAGCTATGCAATTGGTATATCTACAGTTGCTTCAACAAGCCCACATCATGCATCACAACTTGTGGGAACATGGAAAATCAAAATCTTGTTGCAAAGTTTAAAAATGAATCTGATGCATTCTATAAAGGAATAAAAAAGGGGTGCATGGAGTTGTTAAATGATACCCACACTGTGTAATGACATTGAATAATTTTACAACCAAAACTTTGGGGCAACATTATCTTCGTGCCAACAAAATATGAGTTTTCATTCACAAATTAAGGAACCCATCTGGGTTTGAATTGAAAATACAGAAAGCATATAAAAACCCATATTTTCTCTACAGCCATGACCAAAGGTCATAATCTTCACAAATTATAGAAAACCCACTTGTGTTGTGTTAAAAGTTGCAAATACAGAGGTGGAAATGTCCAGTTTTGTATTCACTTGACTAAACCCATCTAGGTTTGTAAAAAATTGTAGAACACAAAAGCTTTTAAAAGCTATCATGGATTTTGAAGGAAAACAAAACCATACAAAAAGCATTATCATTTCTTTCCATGGTCGTAGCCTAAAAACTAGTTTTCTTCACCAAATCTAGAACCCACTTGGGGTTTTTTGCAATTAAATTGCAAATGCAGAGATATTAAAGGAGAGCTTTCATGGAGGTAATCAGAGCAAGCAGTGAAATGCATTACAAAACTTAGTACATTCTTGGCCGCGGCCTGGAGGTTTTCCTCCTTCAAAAAATCAAGAAAACCCATCTGGGTTTGTCAGAAATAACAAATTCAGAGATATAGGAAGGAATGGCGTTGAGTTTTTTGTTTTCAGAAGAGGTGAAAGATAGTTTTAATGAAGATATTCAAAGCAAGAAAAGTATATGCAAAACCATGTTTCATTCTTATGGCCACAACTAGAATAACATTGTTTTCTTCACAAAACAACAACAAAATACTTGGGGTCTAAAAATTTTCAAATACAAAGGAGATGAACAACACTTCATGAAAACATTCTACAAAAGATATAAATGACAAGCAAGAAAAACCATTTCATCTTCTACAGTCGTGACCAAAGGAGCATTTTTTTCACAAAAAGCAATGAACCCACTTGGGGTTTCACTATCTAACTTCAAATATGGGGAAAAATAAACATTTTTTCTTTATCTTTTAAGCTGGAGGCTCGAAACGAGCTATTTTTTGCTCAAAAATCGGTTGAAGTGGGTCAAAAAAAGCTTACCTGAGCTTTCATTCAGTTTTCCTTCATTTATTCAAGCATTTTGTTTTACAAAAAGCTTTCAGTCGAGCTTCAGGGCTTCCTTTAATCTTCAAAAGAAAACCAATGGCGGCTGAAACAAGAATGAGCAACCACAGAAAGGAGAAAGAAATAAAATGGTCAAAAATTTGCTATAGGTTGCGGCTATTGAGCTCAAAATGGCCTTCAAAAAAGTGATATAACACATATCTTTGTCAAAATAATGCAGTTACCTGTGATTTCATGTGTTTCTCATCAAAAAATTGCCAAAAAACTAGTCGACATCATGTTTTGTGTGCAAGCATGAAACCCCATGGCAGCAAGAAGCTTCTTCTAGAAGCTTAATACAAAATGAATGCGTTTTCACATTTTCCCCATCCTTTTTTGTTTAGGGCTTGAACCCTTGGGAAAGCCAATGGTTTTTTTTCCCATTCATTTAAAAAAATGAAACACATTTAAATGTGTTATGG
Source organism: Sequoia sempervirens (assembly GCA_007258455.2). NCBI lineage: Eukaryota > Viridiplantae > Streptophyta > Pinopsida > Cupressales > Cupressaceae > Sequoia > Sequoia sempervirens. The sequence goes on from VDFB02281492.1 coordinate 542,095,022, forward strand.
GGGCTGAATGATAAATGCCAGGACTTAGGCATTTTTTGCTTTATTAAACATCATGTGCCTTGTTTCAAAATGTTCCAAGTCCTAATCATATGCCTTCGAGACATGTAATTCCTTGGTGCCTTGAAGACTTAAAATGTGCCTTCCAAGATGTGTGGAGTCCCTGATGCCCACATAGGCTGAAATATGGGCCTTTTGTTGTCTTTGAAAATCATGGAAAATGTTGACCAAGTGTGTGGCCTTGAAGTGTAGGAGTGGAGGTAAATGTAAATGATCAAGTGCGTTGGGAGGATTTAATTTTGTTCAATGCTTTTGGAAGCATTTGGATATAGCATTATATTTTGCAAGTTATTTCAAAGTGTAAAAATATCATTTAAGTGATTTGCAAATCACTTTTATTTTATGTCATTTTTTATGCAAATGTAATGTGATTCAAAGAGGTGGTGGAGCCCTATTGCATTATGATTTTAAATGTAAAATAGTTTGATTAAGTGGTGTATTATGAATCACTTAATCAACTTATTATTTTGAATGCATATTTGAGTCTTGTGTTTTCAAAACACACATATAGCATGGGTCAAGGTTGTGGGAGACAAAATTATGATTGATAGACATGAGGAGAGTGTGAAAGTTGTGCCTTTGACTATTTTGGAGAGAAATGTGTCATTTTGGAGGTTGTTTTGTCACATTTTTGGTGTGACTATAGTCTTGGATTGACCTTGGATCATTTGGAGGACTTTTTGGAGTGATTTTAGAAGGTTTTTTTTTTGGCCTCAGTGTTGCATCCGACTAGAATCTTCTAGATGGACATGTGTGAGGGATTTGATTTTTTTTTTCTTAAGTAACTTCATCTTGGCATTTTGGAGGGAGTTCTTTCTTTCCAGCAGAGTGATAGCTTTGGTTTTTGGAGTTATTTTTTAGCATGGAGCAGTATTGTAACTCAGATGGACTTGTTATACAGTGAGTAGTTTGAATCAATAAAATAGAGAATTTTACCTTCTCATTTCATGTTTTATAGCATGTTGTTAGTGATTGATCAGTTTGTTTTGTGAAATTTATCTTTCCTTGCAAACTTGTCTCATGTTTAGGCATCTATTTAGCAAAAATCCATTGTTACAGGTTATAAGTTGTGTTAGTTAACAATGTTGTTAGTTGTGAGACTTTTGTTTTCCTTCTAAGAGTCCTATTTAGAAACCTCCTTATAAATTACTTATGTGAACTGCATGTGAAAATGAGTTGTGCAAACAAATTTTTATGATCTATTGTTTTGAATGTGATAGGTTGTTATCATGTCTTATTTGGTTTTTGGTGTATCACCTTAGGTAGTTTCAGTTAATGTTCATGTTTTATTCATCTCTTACACTTTTCTTCAGAAATCATTAGATAGGTGGCATCAAAAGGGGAGCCAACCCATAATCTGAAGGTATTATTTCAAATAGGACACCCACAACCTGAAAGTAGTCTCGTGTTACATCCAAACCTGCTAAGTTTTTTTCATAGCTTGACATTAGGGGTACATTTGGATCACTAACAATTATTATAGAACATACAATGTGGGATATCAAGAGAAGGATTAGGGAATATTTTTGGGAAGATTCAAGGTATGGACAATAGAATTTATCAAAATTATCAAACATGGAACACATGCACTTGAAACTTTGTAAATAATATGGGGGGAGAAGGTAAGTGATTATTTCTAGAGAAAAGAGGTTAATGATGTGGTAGAGTGGTAGTGGAAAACAATACAAGATGTAGACTTGGAGGAGGAAGAAAGAAGAGAAATTAAAAAAATATTTAAGGAATAAAGGATATTCATTATCAAAGGAGAGGATGAGTTGGAATGGTGTGCAGTGAAATTAGATAACTAAAATGTAAGAATGGGCTATAAATTGAAGGAAATGGATTTTCCAAAGTTAGACTAGCTAGTAGATTTTATTTGGAACAAAATTTCCTAACAAGGATTTTTCTTCTTCTTGGGCATCCCTTTAGAATAGAATCCTAACAAGTGACAAATTTTAAAAAATAAGCTTTCAGATCCCACATCGATGCTACTTGTGTAAGAAAAGTGAGGAGATGATAGACCATCTAATTTTGTAGTGTGAGTATGCTACAACATGTTTGAAAATGGTAACAAGTAAATTGAATTGGAATACACCCTTACTGCTAAATTTACTAGCAATATTTAATGGGTGGTCAACTCTCTCCAAGAAGTTAGTATTATGAAGAATTTGGTTAGCATCACCCTTAATCATCATTTGGGCAACTTGGAAAGAGAGGAATAGAAGGATTTTTTAGAGTAAATAAATTCCTTTGAATCTATTTATAAACAAAGTAGAAAAGGAAATAATAGAAGTTTTGAATAGTACAAAAAGGAATCTAAATACAAAACAAAGCACATTCACATGGTGAGATGAAAAAATAATGAGAGATTGGGTTGATCTAAACAGGGATAACTTTTAGAATCCCCCCTGGAGAAGGTGTAAAATCTTGGTGAATCTTAGATTCTTCCCGAAAAAATATTAATTTAATTGGAATTTTTTTTTTTTTTCAGGAAAAAAAAATCTCAATTGGCGAATCTTTTGTAATCACTACAAGTATGTGGAAAATACTAGTGAATTAATTTTTTTTAAAACCAATAAAATATTTTCACTAGCAATTAAAACCTATTTTAAAACCAAAAAAATATTTCCATTGGTGAATTAAACCTATTTTCAAACCAATAAAATATTTTTGTGGGAAAATTAAACCTATTTTCAAAACAAAAAATATTTTTGCTAGCGATTAAAAC
>VDFB02281492.1:542103448-542131381 GCA_007258455.2 Sequoia sempervirens
GGTTTTCGGTTTGGGAAAAGCTTTGGAAGTCCAAACCTAACCTTCAACTTGGTTTGACCTGCAAATTGAAGGCCCTAACAATGTCAAAGAAAAATATCGACTTTGGACATATGGCTGATGAACTTTTTTCAAATTTTTTTTGACAAAATGAAAACCCATTTTAGATCAAACAATGCAGATTCTAAATATGTAATTTGTTTTGCAATTGAATTATTTTTTGTATTTTTCAATTAATTTCTAATAAAATTGGTCCATAAACTTTAAATATCAGAGTTTTTTACTATTTTAATAACTTTTGATCAACATAACATTTTGACAAACGGATTGCACGAGAGAAAACTTCAGACAATTCTTTTCAATTTGAAAAAAAAAAATCAAAAAATGATAAGTTTAGGTCATCTTATGCATGTCGTACATGACGATTTTTCAAAACAACAAATCTGCCTAATAAAAAATTAACAAAAAAAATATTCAATAAAAAATTACAAAAAAATATCAAGAGCAAGGTTCAGTGAGTCATAAAACTTTTCCCAAAAGGATTTAGAAAAATACGATAATTTAAGTCAAAATATGGATGTCGTACACGTGCATGGTATGGTACAAAAAAATGACTTTTAAACAGTGGTTTTTTGAAATGCCTATTGAAACTCAATTTGTACAATCTGGGTATTGAAATAAATTACATATTTGGAAACTAGACTTCGAGCACTACATTTTATGATTAGTGACTTTTTTAAAGATTTCATCTCTAAGTGCTTCAAATTTTAAGGTCAAATGTGTCAAATACTGAAAATCAGGGAAAACACTTCCACTTTTTGGCCAAAAAGTGGACTCAACTTCTTGCACACACCCATGTATTCAACTCATTATGCACTTATTCATCAATATTTGTAATGTCAATGTCATCATCTAGATTAATCACAACTGGAGGTCAAAGGACAATGTCCATGGAATGTTCTTGTTTATGTTGTGGTGAGGGTATAAGATCATCATGCATTGCTTCAAGTAAGTTCGGATTTTGATTTTCTATGTTGTCTTCTTTTGTTTGTAACCTATGAGCAATAGCATGATGTTTATGCCTATACTCTCTATCACTTCAATTATGTTTCAATCTATTGTTAATTTGTGTTTGTGTAAGAGTGGGTTTGTCAATCATAGGTTCCTTCTCTTCTTTGGGAGGAATTGAAGAAACAACAGGAGGTTGTTCAAACACTTTCTCTTTAACTTTGTAAATTTGTTTGATTTTAGGAGGGACAATAGGATTATTTTCGTTATCTTGTGGTCTCTTATAGGAAATTGTAGGAGGATTCGTTATAGGTTGTTCTTGGATGTTTGGAAGGCCTTTCTATTCAATCATTTCTTCATCAAAGATAGGTGGTTCAGTCATAGGCTGAGGCATGTTTCGAAGGGATAATTTTGCTATTTTCTTTGCCTTGAACTTCTGATATGATTTGAAAAAGAAGTCCTCATGAGGCTTAATAGGTTCCATAGGCTTGGGCCAAAAGAAATCTAATGAAAAGTTCCCTCAGGTCGATGCATGATTAAATCCACTATGATGCAAAGTAAAGATATCATTACCAAATGAAAACTTTAGACATTTATGCACAACCGAAGGGATGACATTCATGGAACGAAGCCATGGATAGCCTAACTTCACACAAAATTGGTTTTATTGCAGAATGATGGTGAATGACACATTTAATGTTTTCGGTCCAAGTTTTAAAGGGAGATCTACTAAGCCAATCATTGGACAAGAAAAACCATTATTCGTCTTGATCCATGCTTTCAGTTTGTCATATGTATCTTGATATAATTCATGCACAAATAGGAATTCTTTGATGATCACATTCTCTCCATAGATGGGATCAATTAATATCCCATTAGTGGGCTTAGTATTGACTCAACCAGCTATGTAAAGAGCACCATTAGGTGCATGTTTAAGTATGCCATTTTGTGAGAAAGCAATGTCAAGAGGCTTTTTAGTTGAGCCCTTACGAGGTCTAGCTTCGATAAATTCTATTGTTTTAATCAATTGTTCTTCATTGATATCTTGTGTTTTTTGATCATCCGTGTCAACATTCAACACATCATTCTTTGTCTCACTAGCTTCAATAAGGTTGACCATGGAAAGTGTATGTCATTTTTGTCTTGCTTATTCTAGTATGTATGCAAGAAGTAACTAAGGCTATAGACAATTTGTGTCTTGTTTCTAGTTTTAAGCACTTTCCTTAGATTTTGTATAATAAGAACCAAGCTAATGTCTATGCTTTCACTAAGGATATGGGCTTGTAATTTTTTGAATGTATCATCTATTTTGTTTATGTCGTCTTGCAAGATTTGAATAATATCATGCAGTGAAGTCATGGGAAATGTAGTATGAAAGGTATGAGCCATAGAGGGTTCAATATCGACACTATCAGAAAGAGAGCTAGAAAACCCAAGATCCACAACGAGTGAGATATAACGGGATGACATGAGCCTTGAACTACTTCTAACAATAGTAAATTGCTAATAGGACACCAAGTTGTAAAGCTCATACAATTTTTACAAACCTAGTGTGCAAACCCTAAATTGAAAGGGGAAATGCAATGACCTAGAATGAAATGTAATTTTCAGATTCTAAGCAATGCAATTTACTGAATACATAATGCAATAAACTAAAATGAAATGTTGTAAATTTTGAATTTTGACAATGCACTAAATGAAGTAAATTAAGCTAGATGCAATGAATTTGATGAAACAAAAAATCAGAAAACTGAAACAAGAAAGTAACATCAAAAAATAAAATCCTAAAACTGAGATTTCAATTTCCAAAAAATGCAAATAAGGAGCTATCATGGACTCATTCACTAGTAAGGGTGAATGGGTCCTAGTTAGGTATTTTTGAAATGTTTTGATTGATTTTTGAGTGATTTTGATTGCTTTTCAAATCCCAGAAAGTTCAGGTCAAGCCTGATCAAGGACTCATCACCAATAAAGGTGAATGGATCCTTGATTAGGGTTTTTTAACTATTTCTGAATGATTTTCAAGCCTTGTGCAATGTCTTTTAGTTCCAGGTCTGAGACAGTAACTTTCAATTTCAGATTTTCTAAAAATTCAATGTGAAAATGTAATAAAATAATGAATGCAAAGCCCTAAATTGAAATGCAATGTTGTTTTGATTTTCAAATGCAATTTTATGAGACCTAAATGGTATGCAAAATGATTGATTTTTTTTTGTATTTTTTAGATTTTAGAGAAATGCAAAATAATGTAATTCTAAACCCTAAATGAGATGAAAGTTTGAATGAAAAGTAAAAAACCCTAGATGAGATCTAATTCAATGCAAGTGAGATGTAAATGAATGCAAGATCTAACCTAGGATGCAAGAATAGACTTCCAAAATCAGAAAATTACAGTGTTCAATAGGTCAGGTTCACCATTATGTTTAATAGGCAAAAGGAGGGGGTTTGCATCAAAATGATGAACCCCTACTTCTCACTATAAAAAATGAAATTATGAGGGCCAAAATGCCTAAATAACAATCATAAACTAATAATAACTATTATAAAAATGAAAAGGGAAGTTTTGAGAGGCTTGAATGGCATGTACCTTGCTGCAAGAAGCTCGATTTTAGGTCACAAAGGACTCATTCGCCTTTAGTGGCGAATGGGTCCCTATTAGAGTTTTTGAAAATAAGATTTGGGTTATGTTCCTTGATGTATGAACTCTCAGAGCCTTGATTACTAGCTCTTGAAAACCTGTAACAAGTTTTATAGCCTTTTTTCCATGTTCTTCCAATATGAATGACAACTTTGAAAATTTTGCTTCAAACTTGTTCTCCACTTGATCTTCAACTTATAAATTTGAAAACACACATTCAAGAGGAGAAAAAATTGTTTATTGTTAGTGAATAGGGGTTTGCCTAAGTCTAACCCCATTTAGGTAATTAAATCAAATGATGAAATAATGAAATTGAAGCATGAAACATGAAATAATGAAGTGTTAATACCTTGGAAGTTGTCTTGGAGTGTACATATGCAAACTAACATGAAGTGGCCATGAAGAATGTAGATCTTGATCTCAAATTGGATGTGAAACTATGATTGCATGTAGATCTTCAATGTTACATCAACAATCTTAGCTCAACAACATGCTTGAATGCACTATGCCTTTGACATGATGAAATGACCTTGAATTACTGCAATAAACTTCAATAATCTGTTTTGAATGTCTTCTTGAATTCTCTTGAATACTCTAAAATGCTCTTGTGAAATCTTAGGATGCTTGCATAATAATTCTTAGATTGTTTAGATGAAATTATGTGAATTAACCTCATATTTATTCTAAATCTAGAGATTAACCCTAAAATTTAAATAATTCAAGCCGACACCAGATCAGGATTAAAAATCATTATGATATTGCCAAAATTAAATTCAAAAAGGGGAGTCCTATGTGAGGAGGACCCATTCGCCACTAAAGGCGAATGGGTCCTAGCACAAATTTCTAGGACCATGCTTGAGGGGGATGAAATAACATAAAAAACCCACCTCAAAAATGCAAAGAAAGGGGTGTCTTATGTGGAGAGGACCCATTCCCCACTAAAGGCGAATGGGTCCTAGCACCATTTTCTAGGACCTTAAATTTTCCAAATTAAATGTCATGCCATGTCATTATTGGGTGTTGAGATAGATCCTTCGGAAGGTGTCATTAACTTGGCTTAAATTTGAATTAAAGGGGCCAATTAAGCTCAATTAACCACAATTAATTAATGAAACCCTAAATAAGTGTGAAAGTGTAATACAACACTTTACAACACCCTAAATAAGGTACAATTTAAGTACATTTTGTTTAAAAGGGCCCTAGATTGAATGTGAATGCTTACAACACATTACAACACTAAATCAAGACATTATTAGGTTAATTTTATGTTAATTATTCCCAAATTAAGTAAGGAAAAGGGATACTTTTTCTGTTACTACAGTTTGAGATGCATAAACATCACCAACAATTAATTCGAGTTGTATTAAGAAGTTAAAAATGAGAGGTTATATTTTTCCTATTTGCTTTACACTTAATATGAAGAGTATTTAGGGACTAATTTGTAACACACTACAAAAAATGGTTAGAAAAGTTTCTTTACTTTATCATTATTTATAAACATATCCCATAAATAGGAATGTAAATATATACAAGTACTCATAATGTGAATTTCATTAATTAGACAAATTCACAAGTACACATGATAATGCAACCAATGATTAGTGATTCAACAATAAATTAGGTCAAGTAATACAACCCATAATAATAATTACAATTAGGCCAATGACCCAATGAGCCACATCCAAAAAAATTCTCTTACACAAAATACAATATACATATGAAATATTTAACTCAAATTGTGAGCTACTCCCTCCAAGCTCTAGTTTCTGGTGGGGAAGGTATTGAACCTAGACATAAGAGGAATACCTTTCCTTCCCAATCATTAATGTGACAATGAAGTAATCCAAATGGAAATTTCATATGTGCAAATAATAACAAGGTCTAGGTATTATTATTTAGTTCATTTCACCTTTAAATTTGTAGAAATACAATCAAATATATAGTTAAAAAAACTTACCCAGGATGATCTAATTTCACAACAAATGTGTACACACAATTAATAAATTCACAAGGAACATAATAAAGTAACCAAGACATTACAATACATCATTCAAGTACATAAAAATCATATAATTATAATACACATAATACAAGACCTATTCACAACAAGTAAAAACACTCATACAATACACTACCACAATAAGGCATGTCAAATCCCACTAAGAGAAACTAATATTATAAAATCAAGACCATAAAGATCACCTCCAAATGAAATCTAAACCTTAAACTATGAAATCAAAACCCTCATCCCTAGATGTTGAACCCTCCTTAAGTAATGAGCCTAGGATTGTCATGCCTAAACATAAAGCCCTAAATTTGAACATAAAACTTTCAACCAAGAACCCAAAACCCAAAAATCTAAACTTTATACCTTAAACTCAAATCTAGCCCCTAAAGGTTGAACCATATGCCTTGTTTTTTGAATTGTTAACAATGGACCTTAATGTTGAATTATGTAAATAAAAAGTTGAACGTGGATACAAAACAATGCTTACTCAATATAGACCATTGAATCTCAATATTAAAAATTGAATGTTGAACCCTTAAAATTAAAATTTGGACCTTGAATGTGAAACCCAAACCAGGTAAACCATGAAATTTAAGCCATCATAACTAAATATTGAACCCTCCTTAAGTAATGAGCTTGGAATTGTGAAACCTAAACATCAATACCTTAAATTAAACTCTAATCTTCCAACTAAAAACTTAATACATGAAACTTGAAACCCTAAACCATGAAACTTTAACCCTCATCCCTAAATGTTGACCCTTCCTTAAGTAATAAGCCTATGATTGTGAACCGTAAACTTTGATCTCTAAATTTAAACACAAAAATCTCAACCAAGAAACCACAACCTTGAACCTTCAAACCTAAACTTTATATCTTAAACTTGACCCTAATACCTAAAGGTTGAAATTTATGCCTTAATTCTTGAAATGTTAACAATGAATCTTAATGTTGAACCATGTAAATAAAAACTTAATTTGAATATGAAATGATGAGTGGTCAATATAAACCATTCAATCTCAATGTCACCATTGAAAGTTGAAGGCCCTTAAAGTTGAAATTTGGTCTTTGAATGTGAACCTTAAACATTAAACCACAAACTCCAAACCCTCTAGGTACCCTAATGTTGAACCTTCCTCAAGTGATGAGCTTAGGATTGTGAAGCCTAAACATTAAGCCCTAAATAAACCATTAAACTTTAAAAATAAAATGATAATGCAATAAAAAAATAATAATTGTTAAAAATTTGAAAACCACAAAGACAACATTTTATCTCATTACATGCATAAATTTTAAATATATTTATCATGGTTAAAATTATTTATTTCATTTGATTGAAAGTTTCTAAAGCCTTGCTAGCAAATCCTTTTTGTGCATATCTTACAATCATGGTATTCCATGAGACCATATTCCTTTGAGGCATTTTGTCAAATGGTTCATGTGCATTGTTTGTGCTTCCACATTTTCCAATATGTCTACTAGATCATTTCCAACTACAATATGATGATATTCATATATCCTTTATTGTTTTAGTTTTATGGATACCTATACCCTATTCTAAATTTCACATTTTTTGAAGGGTTGAGAGTATTGTTGGCAAATGTAAATTGATTAGGTTGGAGACTTGTTTGTTACATATGGTGAAACAGTGTGATTGCCTTAATGTCTTCTATCTACTATAATAATCATATTCCATGAAAGGCTAACTCATTATTTTATGCAATCAAACACTTTAGAGCTGCCCACCAAACTTCTATAGTGTAGGAATAGTGAGTTTGAGTTTGGATTGGCTTTTGTGTGAAAACTAGGCAGTTGATTATAATGGTGAACAAACTACTTAAGGGTATGAAAATGGGAAAAAGGAATGGATTGAGTAGACCCCAAATATACCACCTAGATAGTCAAAACTTAGAACATGTAAGATATTAAACCTAATTGATAACTTCTTCTAAACATTCAACTACCACATTATCTATCCAACAATCTAAATGCACACTTTATCATATTTATTAATTAATTGACATTCAAAATCGAACTTGATTTTGGTAAGATTGTTGGATAGACAATAAGTTCAACTACTATCTTTCTTCCTACTCCCTAAAGTTTTTCTATTTTAGTTTCAGTTTTGTATTCTCTATTGTGAGATAGTACATTTTCCTTGTTTCTTGATAGATCTCCCTAACCATTTTCTCGATCACCCTAACCGGCATACGGCAAATTCACCGCCAAAAATTCATCATGGGAAAATTCACCCCATGACAATTCACCGCACGAAAAATTTATTGCATAAATTTTTGACGGTTAATTTTTCATGGTGGTGAATTGCTGGTGGCAGTGAATTTTCCTGCAGTGAATTGTTGACGGTGAATTTTCCATTGACGAATTGCTGGCGGTGAATTTTCCTAGAGCACCCTAACCATTTCCTCTGGAATAGCAACTTTAGTGACTGGACTTGCCAATAATAGAGCTTGCTCTTGGTCCAGGCACATAATTAAAAATATAAAACAAGTACAGAAACATGATGAACAACACAAATAAGACTTTAATATTTATTCATCAACAGATTACATAATTACAATTACGAATAATTTTATCTGCATTCTACAGATCTGCTAACTAATATGACAGCTAATTATAGATTGCTGACAGCAAACTTTGCTAACGAACTGAAACTCTCAACAGCTGTTATTGACACTTACACAACACTCCATTATTACATTGGAGCATTTACTCCAACATACATTGTCTATTGTCACAGACCTGAATTGTCTATTGTCACAGACCTGAAAATTAAAACCTTGCTCTCTGCAGTCTTCACTGCCTCCACTCATTATCATTATTGTGAAAAATCCTTCCATTATTATTATTAATAAAGAACGTGGGTTTTGATAGCTGACTTCCTTGCAATAAAAAGAATAACAGCTCTTCATCACTCTGATGCAATCCTAACAATAACTTTTCATCCTAACCGTCCGAGCTGAATATGCTGTCTTCACCATTATGAAGGCATTAAATCGGCTCAGTTTCATATATATCACACGGCTCCACCAAATATTCCTAGTGTATCATCTTTGATTGGAGGAATGAAATTTTCAGTGTCGATAATTCGATGCAGAATATTTAACGATAAATTCACTTCCAATAATTTATTGTCATGATAAATTCACCTCATGAAAAATTCACCGTCATGTTGTTGGTGAATTGTTGTCATGATAAATTCATCTCATGGAAAGTTCATCGTCATGTTGTTGGTGAATTGTTGGCAGTGACACGATCAATTTTTCATGGCGATAAATTGTTTGAGGTGAATTTGTTGGCGGTCAATTGTTGACGGTGAATTTTCCTAAAACCATTGCGTTCAGCATGCTGGGGATAAGAAAGGGAAAAAATATTCTAAGTCTAAAGTCAATTCAAACATAAATTTCATCCACTTGCACTTTACTGTAGCTTTTCAATTACCCATTTGAAAATTTTACTGGTTTATGTCATAGGGATTTTTCTTACAGTAAATATACTGTTTTTCATGAAAATAATTCAATGTTTTACATGATAGATTATAATATTATGATGAAGTATTCATTTAAGTTAAAAGTCATTTTTGAATTATTAGTAAATTATAATATTACAAGAGAATGTACATCTAAATTAGTTAAATACATAAAACTTTTACAGTCTTTAAAATGTTTCACAATCAAATTAGAAATATTTCAAGTTACCATCTAAATTAGTTAAGTTGTCAATAACATGGAATTCAATTTGTCAGTCACCTAACTCAATCACATTTATGAAAAATTTGGACTTGGTAGATGGCATAGTTGAAGAATATACCATCACCCTTATCAATTATATTCGAACAATTAAACTATATCTCTTCCATTACTACATTTAATTATTTAATAAAAATAATGTTTATGAGAGTAAATTTTTAAAATTGTTGTTTTTATTGCTACTGTAACAGCATGTTTTGCTATTTTTGTACGTTCTAATGGTGACCTATTTGACACCAACGTCTTCTACTTCTATTTTCTCGCTGATATAATCTGATTTATTCTTCTTTTTCCAATAAAAATACTAAAAAATAATAAATATAATTAATTTCTCAATCAAAAAATAATAATTTAATACTCATACTTTACTATATTTTTATCTAAATTATTTTAAAATGATATAAACTTAAAAATAAAATTTTACTAAAAACTTGCATATATCAAATTCTATGTCAACTATTTAATATTGTCCACCAGCTTATCTCCATTATATAAATGCATAACAAATGTAATAATAATGGAATAAGACACCATAAAATATTGTTATCTAAAATGTAGAGGAGAAAAAGATATATAGGTATACATTAGTTAGGATGTCAATATTTTATCTAAAATGTAGAGGAGAAAAAGATATACAGGTATACATTAGTTAGGATGTCCTTTTGTAGTTGAGGAAAATAGGAGCCTTCTAATCCCATCTTCATGTAAGTATGTTCAAATATAGTGGTATAAATCATTACTAAGAATAACAACAATATTTAAATGTATTGTGTAGTAGTTGATATATATAAATATTTATAGTTGGGTTATTAAATATTAAATATTTATTTTTTATTATTTAATAGTATTTGTAGATGGTGTTATTAATTTTAAAAATATTATGAATATAATAATTTATATATATTTTTACAATTCTATTAAAATGATTTTGAAGGTATTGTAATTTAATTATAATTTGATATTTATTTATAAATATGACAAATATTCATATAATGAATATAAATATAATTTAAGAACCGTTTCATATATTTTTAAGACAATTTTAAATAAAAATTCATTTATATGTATTAGTATATAAATTTAAAAAAATCATAAAATCGTCTTATTTTTACATCATACATATTGTTCCATGTATTATCACTTCTTAAATGCAATTGAATGTTTAGTTTTTATTCAATTACAATGTCCTACATATAATATAAATATTGACCAAGACATTAAAAATATAACATGTCTTGTGACCACATGAAAACATATAAATATTATGAATGTACCTTAAATGATATCATATTAGAAAATCATACTATAGTCCATTCCATGAACATAACATCATATTAATAGATTTTACTAAACAACTATAATTACACATACAATTGAAAGAGATAATTCATTGTCAGTACCAAGACTGCCACATTACTTCTATAACACCATGTTAATTAATCACAATCAATCACATGCAAGACACACATGTATTGGATGTTTTCCTCAAGGGTCAACTTAGAGACAAGGATCATAATCAATGTTCTCCCTCAAGGGCTGCTTAGAGACAAGGACCATAATCAATGTTCTCCCTCAAGAGCCACTTAGAGACAAGGACCATAACCAACACTCTTCATTCTTCCTATGATTAACATAACTATTTTATATCAATTTCAAGCTATTTTACTTGTGTAAGAAAATAATAAATTTTTTACTAAATAGAAATTAATTAGTTTATAATATATTTATTTTTTATTGTTGACAAAGTAAAATAAAAATATGTTGTTTTGTTTTATATATTTTTTATATTACATATTTTATTTCTATATTTAATTATGTCAAGTATAGTTTTGATTAATAGTTTTAGTTTTTTAAATATATGTCACTTGTGTTTTATTTTTTATGTACATGATCACAACATTAGACTTAATTATACACTACTACCATTGTCGAACACCTCTCAACATAATTATAGTATTGTTTAAATGAGAATGATGGTGATAAGTTATCTCTTGAATATAAAATCTACCCTCTCCACATCACCTTTAATATGCTATAAATATTTGTGTATATTGAGTATTAAAGATGAACTTTGATATGTCTAATATAAAGCAAATTTGATCTAAGGTGAATAATAGTTCGTACTCTATAGAGGAGTGATTCCACAATATTGTGTTATATTTATTTTGATATTTTAACTTTATGTCACTTATCATAAGAAAATGATTAATAATGTAAAGATAATATAAACTAGTAAATTTATATGTGTGCATGCTTGTGTATTATTCTAAATAATGATCACTTTTTTTTAAGAAAATGTTTTTTCTTTAGGACATTTTTTGAAAGGAGAATATTTTTGAGTCATCTTTTCAAGGGAGAAGGGGGTTTAGAAAAATAAAATAAAGGAGAGTCCATTATTGCAACACATTTTTCATAAAGAAAAGATTTGATTTAAAAAAAAAAAAGATAATACATTTAAATTAAAAAATATATATAAGAAGATAAATGAAGAAAGGTGAAGTTTTTTTTAAAGAGATAGAAAGTACATTTTTGAATTTTTTTCTCTTCAGTCAAATATAAAATAGATTACTTAGGATATAAATTTTAAGTGTTTTTTTCATCAAGATATTTTTACATGATTTGAATTTTTTGAATCTACTTATTTGTTTGGTACATAAATAAATCTTGCTCGTGATTAAATTGTTTCCCTTTTAAGTAGTTTAAAAGAAAATAGGCTAGAAACCTTGTGCCTAGGGTTTCAAAATATTCATAGAAGAGCTAGCATTTTTTTCTAGGCTATATTCCTTATAAATGTTTTAGTAAAGTGAGGACGGATTAAACTCTAATACCCAAGCCTAAAAATCCTCTATGCATGGCCTTGAGCTTCCTTGTACCTTTATGTATATATTGAAATATCCCATCGAATTATTTTTGAAACCTCCATCCCTAGGTAGCCTTTACTCATCTATAATTTATGATGCATTGGTAAATAGTTAGCCTCATGAAGTTACTCACAATTTTCCTCATTGATGAGATAATGGGCTACAAGAATGGTCTATCCTTCATACTTAGACTATTTATGAATGAAATCAATATATTTGCAAGCTCACAAAGTATACATGCTTTGAAAAATCCTTCCCTCTTTTTCTCATGTGTGTTATTTGAATATCTTTTATGCATATTAGTTTAGTTTTTTCTTGAGTTATGTTTCTTTCTAAGAAATAAAGTTCTTGTTTTCTTTCATCTTTTGGGTCAATCTCTAGTGCTTAAATTCTAAACTACAATTTTTTTCCAAGTGCTACATTTGATCTCAATCTCTACATGTTTCTTAGTTCTTCTTAGGACCTTAGTCCTTACCTAGTGGAATGAATTATAACTCACAAGTGTATCCTCAAGTGATCATATCCTAGAACATGAGATCTTTCTTCTTACAAACATAAGTACTACAATAATTTATCCTTCACCATATCACCATAATCCACTAGTATGCATTATTCCTCATTACCCACTTATCACCTAAGAATTCTAACACCTAGCCATTAATTAAATAGGTCCTAATGATTTAATTAAACTAGGATAATACTATTCATTAATCTAATAAATTATTATCTATTATTTATTCATTATTTATCCAATTATTTTATTCACATATTATCTATTAATAAATAAATTATTATTTATTTCCACCTAGTATGCACCTATAATTCATTTAATTAGTTATTATATTATTAAAATCTTCTTCACCTCTAGTATAATTTGAGTCTATTTGGTTCACTTAGACACACTCCTAATCCCACTCACCAATCCAATCCACTTCACTCACCCATACAATCAAATAACTATTCCAGGTAAATATTCAAATCCCCCTAATTCTCTATTGCACTTAGTTAACTCCTTCACACAAGTAATTAACTCATTAATCAATTTGAGTTGATAAATAGTAATTATTTTAATTAAAAATTAAAATATTGTGCAACTCTCCCATAGTTTTCACCTCTCCTTATTAGCTCCCCTAATCATGGATAAAACTTGAGATCCAAGATTGAATCTCAACTATCCATTTGTTTTTCCTAAAAATGTAGAATTCATACCCATTACACATCATTTCATTAGCACTCACTCATACATCCATATTTTATTAGTTTGATATCTGTGGAATGTAATTGTAATGCTAGAAAATTAAACACCCACATTTCAAGATGAGAAAAGCTTCATATAGAGCTTGATGAGGTTTGTATGTGTAGTATTTGAGTGTTTTGTTTAATTTTAATGCTTATTAGTTTATTCTACTTTGCATGCATTCATTTTAGTAAAATTAGTATGAAAATATTCTTATTATACATCTAACACTTGTGCTTGTGAGTTTTTGGGAGTCAAATATTGTAGGTGTGGCTTTTTTGAGGTAGTACTAGGATTCAATTTTTTTTAAGAGCATCCTATCACAAAAGGGACATCCCAATTGTATCCAAGGAGGCTAAGAAATGAAGTTTAACATATATATATATATTTTCAGTTATTGTGCATCTAGATTTTTTTTAAAATACCATCATAACCATAGTGTGGAATTTAATACAATCATATATAATTTATATGACCATACAGCCATACCATCTTTTCTAGGGATTTTGATGTATATTCAATTTTGTGGTTGTAGATATGGTTGTAGATACACAAGGGTGTGTAAAGATATACATGTGGATATAACACATATATCTATAATGTATATACACACTAGAGGGTGTTAAGGTATATATAGCATCATAGATTTAGGAAGTATATACAAAAGTGATATATATATTCATATAAACCCTATGAAGAATATGTATATATATATATATATTCAATGCTTATCATTAAGTTGTGGCTATCCATAGGCCATGTAATGGGCTTAATTTATGGTTAGATTTACTTCATTAGTTTATGTATTTTATCATTTCAATTTGCCAAAGTTCACAAAAATTCCTAATACTTACACATCTTTTATACCTTTTATGCAATTTAAACTAGACTTTAGTATATATGGTAATGCAAATATGATATGATGACATTTGTATGCCTGAATGTATGGATGATCATGAAATTAAAAATAGTTCTATGATTAATTTATGATTGTTAATGATGTGTATGCCTTAGGATGAAACTAACCTCTTGTAGCTAAGAAGAACTGTAACCCACAACAACTAGATTTTGAGCCCACAACATAAGGATTGTAGGAAGTTGCAAGGGAGAGGTCATAATGGTTAAAGTGCAAAAATTCTAGAGAATAATGAAGGAAACCATTGAATGGTCAAACTGTGAGTCACCATAGGCACATCGAATAAGATGGAAAGAAGGAGTCTATTTTGATCAGGTTAACCCATGATGAGACATTGTTCATGAAACACATCTTTATCATGGTAGTTAAACCATTGGGTAGAGTTTCAATTTTTAAATTCTATTCTTCTACTTTTAAATTATGGCTTTTTGTTGCAAATACTAAGTCCTCTCCTCATTCTTCAGGGAGAGTGGACAGGTACAGTATGGTTATGTTTTCAGTCCTAGGGTGAATAAGACTCCTTGTGGACCCTATAATTGGGGTCCAATGTGAGGAGAAAATATAGTTACCAGTTGATTTAGTTATATACATTCTATCTTTTTCTAATTACAAGTTAATAATTACTTGTTAATTATTTTCTATTATCAGTTGAATAAATTACATGTATTTTTTAGTGAGAATTTTGGAGTAGATTCTTGTCAGAGTTCAAAATTTCCATGCAATAAAGGATTTAATTCAGTATCATGATTTTTTGATCAATTAGTAAGTGTTGATATCTATTATGGAATTAAAAACTCAAGCAAGGGCCACTTGAGGTACTACTATCCACTCTATTTTTTTGTTATTAAATTATTTCATGCATTATTGATTAAGATAGTTTACAGTTACATGCATTGTAATACCCCCATGTTTGCTGATACATTAGAGACTTTTGGTACTTTTGATATTGTGGACACTCTGTGATACTCTATGTGGTGGTTTTATGTCTGATCATGTGTGTTTCTTAGTTATTGGCTTACTGCTCTTTACATTTGGTGTGATAATTGATGGTACATTATACATAGATGATTTGAATTATTATGCAATGGTAGTTCTTTAAATTTATATGCGATAATGTAATTTCATGATATTATGTTTACGATGACATGTGCAGTATTTTATGGTGGAAGGACGGAGTGGTACCACTCGCTTGCGAGTGCCCTATTACTCCGCTAATTCCTTTCACCATGTGTTTTCAGTGGAGATTATATGTTACTTGACGATTATCTGTTGCAGGAATTGCAGGATTAAAGTCTCGACTCCACCTGCTTCGGCAGGACAGTGCGAGCACCAATTTAAACCCAATGGGTATGATGTGGTTAAAAAGGAGTTGTAAGGAAGAATTTCCCGACCCAAGTCCGTCATCTCGTATGAGGTTGTTGAGTCATGCGTTGATCTGATTTTGGTCTTGATATTTTGATTTTTTTTGAGTTAAATGATTTAATTACTTTATTATGGTTGGTGATAGTTAATTTAATTATTCTAGAGTTAATAGTTTGAATTAAAGTTATTTTTATTAATTAAGAATTAATAGGTATTGAGATTTAATTATATTTAATTAAAAGTTAATTGTTATGAAAGTTTGTTTTAATTAAATTTAGAATTAAGTGGAAGTAATTTAATAAAAAAGAAATTATTGTTTAAAATTAAATAAATAAATCATAATAATAGTAAATAATTAAAAACTGGAAACTTGTGGGAGTTATTCGGGGGAATGAAGTTAGTTATTTCTTTGGAAATCTTTATACGGGAGGAGGAAAGAGGTAGAGAGGAGATTTTTCCTTTTGGAAAATTTGTCGGGAAAATTTTGGGGTTTCGGAAACGAAGTTATAGAAAAGGGGGCAGTATTGGAAAGGAGAAGGAAAGCATCAGGGTTGGGTTTCTTCTTCAGCCGTAGGACGCCAGGTGCCTTTCGAAATTTCTATTCTAATTGTTATGCTTTTGATTTGTATTTGGCTGCACTGTTTGTTGAGTGAATCTGTAGCTGTGTTAAATTTTATGTGTGGAAATTTGTGTTTGTAGAGATCTTGCAAATTTTTCATTTAAAACCAGGGAAAAATACTGTCCAAATTTTCCTAATGCAATTTACTTGAGGAAAAATGTAGTTGATAAAAGAATTATTGCTTGAGAGTCAACCCAGATCTGGAATGATAATTGTTCAGGATAAATATTGGATTTATGTTAGAACTGGGATTAGGTTGGAGTAGTTTTTATTCAAACAAAGATAAGGATAATTATTGATTCGTGCTTTTGTATTGGTTTGAAAGTAATGTATTTATTCAGGTTTCGTTTACTGGTGAACACTGTCAATATGTCGGACTGTCACGTCCATACCCCAAGTGGTATATACCTACCATGGCTGTTAAACGTTATTTTGTTACCCATATTAGGCTTTCTATTCCGCAAGTTTAGAAGTTGTATAGTATAAGACTTGGGCTGAGATCCGTGGTCGTTATGCATTCCTTGTGTGCTCTGTTCATTTCGCCTTATACCCTGGTTCATCGTTTAATTATATATTGGATAAATTACTTTCTTCCTTATTTCAAAATGCGATTTCTGGGTTAATTCGTGTATACAGATACCGTATTGGAATTGTTGGGTATCACGAGTTTGTTCAGAAATTTGCATATGGCAATTCTTTTTATTGGATTCCATAACCCTAGAATAGCCGTCTTTCTTTCTCGCACCTGTGCTTTTGCCTCGGTCCAGGCTCCTGTGTGTTAGGGAGAGACAAGGTCAGTGGCGACCAGATTTTCCCCGTTCCCCATTTCCGGCGACTGCGTGTGTCAATTTTTTTTTTTTTTGTTCTTGTCTTTTCCCTGGTGCCGTGTACAGTGGCGTCTACCCTTTCCTTCGCTGAAGTGTGTGTTCACTGGGTAAATGGCTCGGGTATAAGTTCTTCCTTCATGAGTATTGGGTGCATTCGAATACCATAAGGATAGTCATTTATTTTTAATTACGCGTCCTCACTTTTACTTGCATATGTGTATATTGTATTTATTTCAAAATATGTATCTGTTAGTTTACTGGAAATGTATCTTCAATGGCTGGAGCCGCGCGTAGGGTGTTTAGCGAAAGGTTGTCATTTGATGTGTGGTAATTTAGCATTTTATTCTATTTTTTTTATATATGATTTTGGTGGTTCATGATAAATGTATTTGTAATTATATGGGTTTCGTTTGATAGGTAATAGTATGGAGGGGTAGGTAGTTAAACAAATCTATAATTATAAGGATCTATGTTGATATATATTTATATATGTCTTATTGGGATTAAAATTAATAATCATATTTTAAAGTTAATGCTTATATATGTAAATATATATATAGATGTATAGATTGTATATTTAAATTATAATTTGATTTTAGGTTAGTTTTAAGATTGATAGTATAATTAAAAGATAGGTTATAATTAATTTTATTCAGTGAATATTGTGTATTATGAAGACAAGAGTAACAGTGAAAGTGGAGATAAATTGGATGATAACAATTCTAATGGTATTTTGTGTTAATGTGTCATATCTTGATGAGGATTTTATTTTCCCTGATTGAGACGTGTTTTGTGGTAGTAATCATAATGATTCCTTTGGAGCTATATCGTTTCATGAGTGATGAGAATTTTCTTTTGTTGGGGAAACCTAGAAGTGTAACGTTCTTGTTAGGAACCTGAGTGATTCCAGAGGTGGGATAATGTGGCTCTTTTGTTTTGTTTTAAATTAGATTTTTGGTGATGCTATTGGATCGGTTATACGTTTGAATTATATCAATCTATGAATGAGTTTCCTTGAGGTTGGTGAGATGGTCATGCCTCACTTTGATTATCATTTGATTTAGTTCTTTATGTGGTACTATCCTTGTTGTATTGCTTTGTGGATGAGTGTTTTAGAGGGAGTGGCTCTAAGTGGGTGGTCGGCACACAAAGGGGCACCAGGATAGCCCTCGTTAGAGTGAACTTAATAAGTGATAATTTAAATAATTAACTAGGGAATGGGTAGTAACACACTAAAAAGATAAATGTTGCCTCATCCGCCTTTTAGTGCTACCACAGACTAAAGGGGATTGAGAAGGCCATGGTTGGCATGTTCGTTGCCTTGTCTTCGCGAAAGGTAAAAGATCCGCATGAGCAACCCTATGGGGCGGTTCCTTGAGATAGGTAGCCTGGATAACCATAGATGGAGGCGGCTCCAAGCGCTCGGTTGTCTAGATAATCCGTCAGTAGATGGAGGCGGCACCTTGCAATAGGTAGTCTGGAGAATCCATGTTAAGCCATGCGATGACACTCTCCTCTAACATTCCTATTTATGTTGTCTTTTGGAAATACTCTGGAATTGGTCACTTGCCTTGTATTGATGATTTTGTTGTAGTTTGAAATTGAGTGCTTTTATGTGTTGTATAATTTCATTTGGTTGGTTGTGAGTCTTTTCCTTGTTGGTCTTGGTCGGGAACCCTTCCTTAGCAACTCCTAGCACGGGGGTGGTCGGGTGGATCGTGTTTCGCACCCCGTTGGGATTCTCTCTTTTGTGCAGGTTCATCTTTCAGTGCTGAATTGCAGTGTCAGTGGAATCCTTCGCTCGCGGGTTCCAGGATTATGTATTCTTATGATTCTTTTATTGATGTATCATTCCCACCTAGTTGGGAAAGTCTTGTATATTATTGCACATGGTGCTATTGTAATGTAATTTTATGATGTTGCATTGTACTTTTATTGTAAACTTAGTTATGAGAAGATTTATAATGAAGTTATAACTTTGGTATTAATTGATCTTATGGCTTAATTGTTGTTACTGATGTAATTATACTTATAGATGTATGTATGACGTATGCAATGGCTAGTTAGATGTTCATGTTGTCATAAGTTAGTTCTTAAGTTATGGCCTCGTGTTCCTCAAAGGATTAAGTTATGCAATTTGAATAATGATTGTGTTATGTTGTTTACTATTCTTTCCTATGTTTAAAAAAAAAAAAAAATTGGTTGCATTTTACTTAATTCCTTTGGGGTTGCGTGGCGGGGCGTTACATGCATGCGGAGCTCATGAATATAATTATGTAATTGAATTAGATTCTATAGCTTAATGATAGTTTCATACTCTTATAGTAATTAGTTGCAATTCAACCTTAGAAGCTAGTCTATTCATAGTCTTAAGTGATAAGTACTTGTAGCACAAGTAACAATTTATGTTATTTCCCCTATTTTTCTAGTTAACATTTCATTTCCTTTTCTAGCTTTTACCATTTTTTGTACATGTGTAAAACGACTATACTCATTGATATAGGTCATGTTAGAATTCATGAATGCACATATAGTGCCAACACTATCAAAAACTTATGAATCCCTGGATGATAATTAAATGCAACCTCTTGTAAAAGGTTTGGTGAACTGTTCAGTTAGGAATCCATCCTTTGAATTGTGTGTCTACCTGTGGCACCAAGTTAATTTGTAACATGCCAATTGTTCACGCAAGTAAATTTACTAAGTTTTCACTTTCAAGTAAATAAACTTGTTACTTAACCATTGCCATACAATTTCTTTTCTTAATAGAGAAGAAATGAACATAGATGCCATAACAATAACCAATTTTGATTTCATTTCCAAAATAATATTCTACATATTACAATATTCCAAAGATTGTGTACAAATTACATACATATCTCAACTGAGCTTCAAAGCAATAGATATAGATGGTCCAAGAATCTCCTTTCAAATCTTGGTTTCCTGTTACTGAGGAGAAGCATCACTCAAGCGCTTTTCTACCAACCACAGGCTTAAATGCGGTCCCCCGCACATCTATCATCTAATAGATGGCCCTACCCTTCGACGAAGAGATTGGTGGAGTAACCTTGTAATGACAACCATTTTGAGCTTAGTGATATGTCCTACATAACTAGAACTTGTAGACTCTACAATCTTGAACTAGCATGCATAATGGATCACGATGAATTGACAGTGGAGCTAAAGGAAATCACATTACTTTGGCCAAAGTGTTCTCACTCAATACTTTGAGTGACAATCATCCTACTCACATACACTACTCAAGCTTGATTTGACTTAAGTCCATTATAAACTATGCATAGGTATTTTCCTTCTATATGTAGTCTTTAACCTTAGAAATAACCTATTCCCTTTCCCAAAACACAATGGTATTTCAACCCACAAAGCATAAACATAAGTTATTCCCCCTTCAATGGATAATCAAATCCCAGGTGTAATTTATGAGATTTTTAGTCTACAAATTAACTTTGCAATAAATAACCCTTAAACTATCCTTGTTTCATCATTCCTTGTATATAATACTATGATAAACAAAATCTCCTATTATGGAGTATATAAAAATACTTCATAGGAAATCACAAACAAATTCTTTTCCTTTCCATAAGAAAATATTACGATTCACTAATGCAAGCATTCTCATGCAATTCCAAACAAATTAATCAAAATATTCATTCTTTCACAACAAAAGACAAATAAAAGGAGAATAGATTCTCATGCTTGTAGATCGCTTAATCCAATAGACTAATCTGATTCTTAGGCTTCCAATGTTAGCTTGCTAGGCTTCACTTCAAACTACTATAGTAAATCAATGTAATATATCACAATAACCTCCTTCTCTATGCTCACAAAATAACTCTATATCAGAAAAATACAGCTTACAAAATAAAAGCAATAGATTATAACTTCAGATTGTGCATCCAAATGAGGGTGATCCCACAATACTGGTTTACAATTTTTGGCCAAATTGGACATGAAACTAATTTTTTTTAACCAAATCGTCACTTTCGGGCACTTATAGTGGCTAGATCATGAGGAATTTGAAGATGATGCAAACTAGTGATTTGTGACATTTTGTTTGTAGATTCTAAATATTTTTTTTTCAATTTTTTTGGAATTAGATTGCAATTCTTTTTCCATCTCCTTTGAAAAATAGTTTTTAACAGTAAACACCATTTTTAAAGAGTGATGTTACTGGCTAACACATAATTTTTTTTCTATGAAGGATAAAACTCTATTTTTTTTTAATTTAGATTCATAACTACGATATCTAGTGCATGGAATTGGTTTCATAGCACATTTCATTAAATATTTTTTCTTAATTAAAGTTTCAAAGTCAAACCGATTACAATTTGGGCATGATTTGCCTTTAACACAACTTTTTGTATGTATCCAAAATTCGTTTTCTTTTTGTTGGATCGGGAACATCAATATCTAGTGCACTGTATTTTTCAATTTTTTTCACCAATCTACTATTTTTACGTAATGCGGAATAAAGGAAGCTTGATTTTTGGTAGAAAAACCTATGTTTAATCAAATAAAAATACATAATAAAAAATAAGGCTTATATTAGAATTATATTAAATTGGATGGCTTTCGTTAAGGACTACCATCATCTAGTTGGAGTGCAGTAGAGTATCCTCCCATTTCATCCTCAGCCGGGCTTGAAAGGTAATTTTTGTAGAGATTTGGTAGAGAGGGGAGAAGAGGAGGAAAAGGGGGTTAAACAAGACCTTGGCTTGAAACCCCTTGACCATTAGTGAAGGTGGTTTGGCTTGAAGAAGTTCAAGTGAACCCCTTTCAAGAGGCCTGCTTGTTTCCATTTTTGGAAACATGCAAAAGTGGGTCCCATCATTAAACAGGGTTCGCTTGAAGGTGGATTCGAGCGACCCCCTTCTGGGTTAGAGTGAACCCTCCATTCGTGCAAACCCTCAAAAATCCAAAATTTTCTTCATGGGGGCGTTTTTGCAAATTTCGTTCCTCAACAGAATTGCAAACTAATTTTGTGGGATCACCAATGAGAGAGTTGGCTCATCTATTTATACTAAATAATGAGACATTGATGCCTGTGGAAGTGGTAAGCCAATTGACACCAATGAACCATGCAAGTCGACTCAACACATACAGAAAAAGGTGGCAGCGTTTTAAGCTAATACTCATCTTGGTAAACAATAGATCGACCTTCTTTCATTCCAGCAATACTTGACTAAATCAATTATGCACATGTTCTACATATGAGAATCGAATTGCAAGTATAAAAGAATTCTAGAAGAAATAGATTATTCATAATATGGCACCAAGTTTCAGCACCTTCCCTATTCTTTTTCCTATAGTTTATCAAAGGAAATAGTCAATATTCATCAAACAACACATATTACAATCGACTTAGTCATAGACTGTCTAATCGACATGTTAAGGATGAATCAACTCCTTAGTAATATTGCTTAGAATGTTGCTTTGACCAAGCACGTCTATTTGGTTCTAGTTTATATCTCCTATTCATGTATTTTAAACACTTTAAACAATAGAATTAATGTTTAATATTTCCATCGAATATTATCCCTTTTGGATAATGTATTTTATTGCATTGGCAATGTGCTACTTTAAATAGCGATGCATTTATATTAGACCAACCATGGCTTATAGACTTTAAATCAGCCTTTATCATAAATCAACCATGTTATAACACACACACACACACACACATATATATTAATTAAATAGCTTTTAATGCTATTATATATGTATATATATATTCAAATTTATATATTTAACTATAATATTTGACAAATAAGTTTGTCTAAATATTCCACTTGTTATTTGAATGAATAAGTCCAAGTTAACATTTCATATATAATATTGTAACTTGTATATATATGTATACATCTATGTACATGTATACGTACATGTACATATATTGATATATCCGTATGGACATTTCCATTTATCACACATACGTATAGATCGACACATGTATATATGTGTATATCTTATATATATACATTTGATTACACAATCAAGCACATAAAAAATTACTATCTTATTGATAGGAAAATATATGTGTGATACACACACACACACACACACACACACACATATATATACATGTTGCATTGTCCCTTTGATAGCACCATGCTCACAAGCAACCCATCCATAAGCATGCATAGGTATGTCTACCTATGTACTCTCATATATGTGTTCCTTAATGCCTATGGTTTATCATCGACATGCATATGTATTCATATATATACATTCAACCTATGTTCACCTCATCAATCAAGCATAGCAATATAAGGAAGAACTCATAAACACCAATCACATAAACATCATCCAAGAATGCACTCAACAATAATCAAGATCCTTCCTAATGTAAACATATCAAACTAAAGGACGACTTACCAATTCCTAACACTATGACTTGACTCAACCATTCTATTGTGAGCATGTGTATAAGCTCAGTTAGGTTTTGTTACAAGTTACCTGACCAAGTTCTTCTCCTAAGTGATACCTCCCCTTGCTCTTGGAGGATTGAATATGAACCTGCATCTAACTTAACAAATTTACATGGTAGTTAGCTATTCATTAAAACAAGCATTTACATAATACTTTCATAGTTAGAATATCCAATTCAATAACCATTCAATTCCATATATACATTCCATCACGTAACATTAAATGAAATAAACATTCATTCATAATTTTTTGATGAACAAAGTGCAACTACATATATTTACAATCATAATTCCAACTACATTCACATGCAATAATTTACCCTAGCATAGTAATAGTAAATAAGTAAGCACACAATGGGGTGTGGCATAATCAAACATTATAGAAGCCCTACATTTTTGGCACCATTTTCTAGGGATGGTGCTAAGTTTAGGATTCTCTTATTTATTTCCAATTCCTTTCAAGTGTTCCTAGTTTAGCAATTCCATTTTTAGCATTAGGTTAAATAGGTTTTTATCCATCAACACAACATGAGTTACTAACAATGTGCGGGAACTGTTGAACCAAAAAGTTACAAACATTGCATGTGGAGGCAAAGAGATGCTCTAGGAAGATTTATCCCTTCAACACACAAATAATTATAGGATATTGGTGAACATAGTGAATAGAGTGAGGGTATTCCTAAAGAATTATCATCCCTAACACTAGTACCTACACTAGAAACAAAGGAGACTTCCCAGATACACATCAACATCATGGTTGATGTGGCAGTAGAAGACCCACCAAAGCATGTAACATTTGAGTTCCTTGTACCCAACCAGGAGAGAGTTGTTGCCTTGAACAATATACCTCCTTCAACACTACCTGTCTTCTATGGGTTGGTTGCAAAGGACCCAACCACCTTTCTTTTTTATTTTGATTTGCTATGTCGAAGTTATGACTATACAAAAAATTATAAAAAAATTAAATTATTTCCAGAAACACTAAAAGATGTTGCTCTAAGATGGTTCATGGGGTTGGGAAGATATGTTGTTCCCAATTGGAACACAGTGAAGATAAAATTCCTAGAGAAATACCAAGATTACTGCAGAGGCATAGATAGAAAGAGGGATGACATCTTTAGAATGTCATAGAAGGAAGATGAATCTTTGGAAGATTATGTTGAGAGGTTTAAGTTCTACCTCAATAAATCTCATCAAAATAGACTCTTTGATGAATCCTTGAAATCCTTATTCTTAAGGGGATTTAATGAGGACTGTATGGATGCACTTAACCTCATTGGGGTAGGAGACATCTCACAGTTACCATTTGAGGAGATCTACAAAGCATGTAGAAAATATTCAAGGTCTTTTACCAAGATGGTTAGCAGAGAAATGACATCTTCCATTAATAAATTAACCACTAGAGTCTCAAGGGTGGAGCTAAGCAATATTCTATCAAAAATGAAGGAAGATATCATAAGCCACATGGCTATAGAATTGGATACCCTTCACATCAAGAACAAGAAAGAGGAAGCAAAAGCACCCCTCATAGAATACTACCCACACTGTAGGAAAAAGAAGGTTAATTGCAAGTGCAAAAGGTTTGCTAGTATTTCTGAAGATAAGCAAGGGAAATCAAAATTTCATGTATTGGAAGATGAAGATGGTCAAGTGTTTTACATAGCTCAATGCAAACCATGGTAGCCAAGACAAGGTATGCCCCAAGATCCCTTGAATTATAACATGTCATTTCTTGTCTAATGTAAACTTCCCTAATTGGAACCCTCAATCTTGGACTAATGTGCAAAAATATCAATGGCCAATGCCTCAATCCAATTGGAGTCAACAAAAAAACATGCGGCCCTCATAGAATTTTCAAGGATCTAATTATAATTTTCAATGGCTACCCCAACAAAGTCAATGTAAAAGAGGCCAGTAGTGGAAAAATCAAAATCTTAACTATCAGTAGCCACAATAGCCCTTGTAGCCACAATAGCAAGCTATAATGCCAAACCCTTCAACAATTGCACCAAATCTACCAAGAGCACCTCAATTGCCAGCAAAACTTGCACCCAACCCAGATAATAAGCCTGCCAACAGGCTTATGCTAATGATGCCATACAATACCCCACCTATGGGGTTGAGGTGAGTGACATACACCTCAAATTAGGGAAGATGTTAGTTGGGACTTCATCTCCTCATATCATTGAATTAACTAATGAGGAAATCCCAACATAGCCCATGGAAAAACAACCTAAGGAACCTGAATCAAATCAGGTTAACCAAACAACCATGATCCCAGAGCCTCCATTCCCTAAAATATGAATAGTCCAAAAAAATCATTCACAAGTTGAATTCAATCTATTGGGATATCTCAAGGATGTTTACATCAAAATACCCCTCATCCAAGATATTAAGGAAGTACCCATTTATACCAAAACAATGAGAGAATTGTGCCTCAAAAATCTAGGAAGGAAACATAAGGACCCTCAAACTATACATGTCTTAGGACAACTTGTAGACATTATGTTGGGAAACATAATTGTCCCCAAGTATGCATACCCTGGGAGTCTTGTAGTGGATGTCAAAATAAATGGTACTCTCATTAAGAATACCCTAATTGACCTTGGGGTAGTCATCAACGTAATGACCAAAGAAACTATGAAACTATTACAACTATTGAAGCTTAGACCTACACATATTGTGCTATAGTTAGCAGATAGGTCTATAGTCAAACCGAATCACATAACATTTGGTAATAACATTAGAATCATGTGGGAGTACCCTACAAAATTTAAGGTGGTGCATCCTAGAGCTAACCTTGTAGGATACCCCCTCATCTTAGGTAGACCTTGGTTGGAAATTGCAGATGCTTTTATAGGTTGCAGGTCTAGTAACATGATCATTTCCAATGGAAATGTGACTAAGAAACTAGTCCTCTATTAATTTGATCTTTATTAATTCTCTTGCTTTATTATTCTTTTATTTCACTTTTTATTTAATTTGACTAAATATTATGAAATTTGCAAATAATAAAACAGTCGAGCTAATTTAATCCTAAATGCATCTACATGACTCTAAGTACTTGTGTGTGATCGAGAGAACCATTCATGTTGTACCCTTCCAGGAAGGTAACCTTCTCTCCTTAGCCACACCCTTGGTCTTCAACGACCTGCAACTCAATACCCTCTGGCCCACATCAATAGATTAGTATCCACATAAAGATATAAATCAAAACATTAAAACTCATGAATTCAAATAGCATTTTCCATTTTCCATCATGTTCAAAATAAATTGCATTCTAGGCATTCAACTTAAATTAAAGAAAGATTTCATATTTCACCACACCAAAAATACCATAGTATTCATTATGTATTCTACCACACACATCCAATCATATGTCAAATCCACACAAAGCCAAAAACAAGCAATATCAGAGTTCGAGACGTGACATCCTTCCCCACTTGGAAGAGACATCATCTCGATGTCTTATTACAAACATCACACAATAGAGTCTGAAACATCAGTGTATCATAAGTCTCAATATGCAGGAAAAGAAAAAGTATACTAGAATCTCAAATGAGGAAATAATTTGTCAATGTCCTCAACATTCTCCCAGGTGGCATTATCCAACGAATATTGGTCCCATTGGACCCTATACTTCATAATATCTCAATTCTGCAACTTAACATTGTGCTCTTCCAGTATCCTAATGGGCTCCACTAGCATCACTCCTGGGTCCTATACCTACAAGGCACACCAGTCAAGGATATGAGCTACATCTGGATGATAGGGCTTAAGCACTAAGACATGAAAGACATTGTGGATCCAGGATAGAGCTAGTGGCAGAGCAAGCCTATATGCGATTGGATTAACAACCTCCAAGACATCAAAGGGCCCAATAAATCTATGGGCTAGCTTTGAGTTCTTGCCAAAAGAGATTGAACTCTTTTGTAGCCGAACTCTCAAAAGACCTTGTCTCCCACGAAAAACTATTTGAAAGTCCTGTTCTTATTTGCAAGACTCTTCTGTTGATCTGAAGCTTGCTTCAACTTTTCTTTGATGAGCTTCATCTGATCTTCCATCTCCTTCAAAATTTTAGGTCCAATCACAATATTGTCTTCCACCCTATCCCAACTAATGGGTGTACGACATTTATGGCCATACAAATCCTCGAAAGGTGCCATACCCAAAGAGGCGTAATAGGAGTTGTTGTAGGAAAACTCCACTAAAGGAAAATACTCCTCCCACTTGTGTTGTTGTTA
>VDFB02281492.1:542134391-542290169 GCA_007258455.2 Sequoia sempervirens
CCATTCAGCCTTAGTTTCATCAGACAAGTTTCACAGGGCAAAATACCTCTCCATTTCAATTATCCAAGCTTCTTCTCCATCCCCAATAGATTTTCCTTCAAACTTTGGTGGCATGACCTTCTTGAGGTCCTTACCTAATTCTTTAGTTACCTTCCCTAGCTTGGTTTGATTTCTTTTAGTCTCAGGGTTTTCTCCATTTGTTTCATTCTTGTTATTTTCACTTTCACTAGGATTCTGCCCTGATGGCCCATTTTATCTTCCCTATTCTAGGTTGTTAATCTTGGCCTCTTGTCTACTCAGAATGGCCAAAATCTGATCCAACTTATCATTGGGATCACCACGGGATCCTCCTCCCCATTGATAGTATCTAACATCCATTAGGAGTTACCTTGGAAAAACATAGCATCAAGCGTAATTAGGCACAGGTCCTAGAGTTGAACCTTGCTGCTCTGATACCAAAATGTAAAGACCAAAAGATTTCCATTCCATACAAAATGTAGTAAAAGAGTAACATTCATTTCAATTAAGGAGATAGAGGTACATCCATAACATGATATATATCCATAAATGCTCAAAGAAATTTCATTAATGAATTATCATTTTACATACACCAACAAGGTGTTACGAATCATCTATTTCAATGATACATAAACAAGTTTACATAAATGTTATATTCAAGAAATAAAGTTACAATGTATAAATTGGCTGTGTAAACCATAAAAAGAATAGTATATGAGATATATCCATGACAAAGTGAACCTTTGATCCCCATCCACCTTGAATCCACTGGTCTTCTTGCGCTGAGGCCAAAAGTGCAGTTAAGGTGTCTTTTCCACCCAACCACGAAGAACGTGACTTCCCTGGGTTTCTTCCTATCTTGAAGAAATCCCCGACTTTGCATGAGGATCCTAGCAACCTGGAACAACACAACATGAGGGAAATCTCAATGCAAGCTTGATGCCTATATGAATTCCTATACTAAGAATAACATATTTCTTGCAAATAGGGGGTGGGAGACACCTATATAACATTTAAATCTAGGCTTTTAATCCATCTATTTTAATGGTACATTTGCTTGGCCAAGCATAAACAAAAATAAATGATAGTTTTAGAAAAGGTAAAACTATCGTCTCTATGGGTCCACCTTCAACATCCTGTCCCGGAAGTCTACTCATAAAGGAAATAAATAATGCATTTTCCACATAAAATTTCATTCAGTTTTAACAACATTTACTCAAACAAGCATTTTATCATAAACACACTTCATTGACAAGTTCTTAAATCGATTTGCATAAGTGCAATAATTTTATAATATGCAACTCACAAATGATCCTACAATTTCACTAAGCATTTCATTCTTCAAATTAACTATTCTTCGATGAATAAAAGCGAGTTTAAGCAATGAGTTCATTTCCATGTACATGCAAGATATCCCTCATTCTATCTCCAATTGAAAGATTTAATCTAATTAATAATTGAAATAAAAATACACTCCAATTAACATTGTATCTACTTCTAGAGGATTTCAGTTCACCTTTATTCCTATGGTAATGTTCACTCATGTATCTATTCATATATTCAACTAGCTATTTAGCTATTTAAGTGTGTAAGTTCTCAAATTGTTTTGAATAAAAACACTAATTCAAAAGGAGTGCATTTCACAAATGATTTTAATAGATCACTATGATTTCTTTTCTAAACTTCTATTACATTCCAATAACACAAGTACATGCATATTCAATTGAATGGTTTAGTCTAAATAACAAGTTTTTGTGTAAATTGAAAATAAAATCCTCTCTAAACAACAATATAAGCATTCTTAGAAATTACAATTTTCCCACATTTTATTGCAATGTACTCATATATATATATATATATTGAAAATAAAATCCTCTCTAAACAACAATATAAGCATTCTTAGAAATTACAATTTTCCCACATTTTATTGCAATGTACTCATATATATATATTACACCAAATTTTAAAAAACAATCAATTAAAACACAAAATTTTCCAGCTCACAATAGAGATATAGGTTATTCCCAACCAGATTTAACTCTATATATTTCTAACATCTGAACTTGATTATTCTCAATAGATGTATATTTGTACCAAAGAAAATTTGTATGTTTATGTATATATACTCAAGATTATCAATGCAAGAACATAGTATGGATTTAACATGTTAATCTTTTTTTTTAAAACAAAAAAATTATATTGTAGGTGTAAAAACCAGAAACACACAAGTATAACTATTGCTACAAAAATATATATAATTCATACTGTATATATATTTGTATTTATATATATATATATATTCATATATATTTATATAAATACATAATATAGGTATATATTCACATGTTCATGGCCATACAGAATGGTCCGGTTGCAACGAACTAATTGAGAGGCTACGCATTTAAAAAAAAGTTTAGAAAGTTTTTAAATGAGAGCATACAAAGTAAAAGGGTCGACGCCCACTCATGGTGGGGAAAGGTGTTACCTAGGAGGGCAACACCCCCTCCATAGGCTGCGGCCTATGGAGGGAACTGTCCCCACAATGCAGCCCTTCCCCATATGGGGAAGCGACGGCAGGGGTAAGACCCAATCCCTTCCTCTGTTTAATTTTTGATTTATTTTAAATTAAACTCGATCCAAACTCAATACATACAGAATGCGAATTGTGTTCAATCTATCAAATATAAATATAGACTTTGTATCTATTTAAATATATGTATATATATTTATATACATATACAGATTAGTGTATGTATATATATATTTAGACATATATATTATATCTGCCCAATTTGGAACATGATTTTACTCAAAGATTCACATAGAAAAAGAAGATAATCTGGAAGTAAAATACTTAATACAAAGAGGTTTCAAAACTATATATATATATAAGGGATTTGGGAAGATTATATAGATTACTCAGCTATCCTAGTCAATTTTCACAACAAGTACTTCAAAAACAGAGACATTATGCAGTGGTTTTTAGAAATGAATTCAAACTTTCAACAATACAACTATCTTTCCCACACCTTAAAAATTAAATGCATTGGAAGAGATCAAAAACTTGGAAAAATTTCCTCCAACTGAGACTCCTTTCCTCTTCTTCTTCACTTGTCCTTTTCTCCCTTCGATTTTGATTTCTGAAGAAACTTCCTCTTATTTTCTTCCTCCTGTATTCTTTTCTTCCTTCACTAATTCTATTTTAATTGAAAACTAAAACATCTATTGGCAGCCATTTTAATTGTAGTTGCAGAGAAAATTCAAGAAGACTACCCCAAGAACGGTTGTTTGTTCTCGTTATTCATTTTCTTCTTTTAAAGTTTTCTTTTTGCTTTCAAAACCTAATCTTGAAAAGAATAAAATAAAAATAAAAATATAATTTATCTCTATGCATCTTATATTCCTTGATAAATAAAAAGAAATTCTATTTTAGTTGCACTAAATACTCATCATCGTAAACAGTTAGAAAATTCTAGTTTTGAATTTACAAAGGAAAAATATTTACCTGAACATTAAATAAATATCATTTAATTGTAAGTTAAATATTTATCTCAAAGAAATAACACTCAATTGTAAATAGAATAATTATTCAAATTCACCATGCATAATCATTTAAAAAACAAAATTTGTACTTGAATTATAATTAAAAATTAATTCCCTTGCTTTATTATTCTTTTATTTCACTTTTTATTTAATTTGACTAAATATTATGAAATTTGCAAATAATAAAACAATCAAGCTAATTTAATCCTAAATGCATCTACATGATTCTAGGTGCTTGTGTGTGATCGAGAGAACCATTCCTGTTGTACCCTTCCAAGAAGCTAACCTTCTCTCCTTAGCCACACCCTTGGTCTTCGATGACCTGGAACTCAATACCCTCAGGCCCACATCAATAGATTATCATCCACATAAAGGTATAAATCAAAACATTAAAACTCATGAATTCAAATAACATTTTCCATTTTCCATCATGTTCAAAATAAATTGCATTCTAGGCATTCAACTTAAATTAAAGCAACATTTCATACTTCACCACACCAAAAATACCATAGTATTCATTATGTATTCTACCACACACATCCAATCATATGTCAAATTCACACAAAGGAAAAAACAAACAACATTGAATTTTGAGATGTGACATCAACTATACAGTGACTGAGAAGGAAATGTTAGTAGTGGTTCATGCAATCAACAAATTTAGACACTACATTACTTCTATATTCATACATACTGACCATACTACAATAAGGTATCTAATGAAAAAACTAATAGTTTGGTGGTAGTCTTGTGAAGTGGTTACTACTACTTCAAGAATTTGATATAAATATTGTGGAAAAGCTAGAGAAATAAAATGTAGTAGAAAATTTCCTCTCTAGTCTACCAACCAAATTAGAAGAAGATGTTGTAGATGATTCATTCCCATATGAGTACCTATTTTCTCTCTCTTTGCATACACCATGGTATGCAGACATAGCCAACTATCTAGTAGTAGGGAAAACACCACGACACCTCTCACCAAGGGAGAAGAGGTAATTAGTTCAAAAAGTTTCCCTTACTCATGGATAGCAGGATATTTATTCTATACAGAGCCTGGAAAATATTGAGAAGATGCATCAAATAAGATGAAGTATATGATATCCTCAGAGCATGCCATGAGAACCTTGTGGGGGACACTTTTCAGCAAAGAGGATAGCTCTTAAGATTTTAAATACTAGTTATTAATGGACAACACTTCATAAAGATACGGTGAATTATGATAGAAGTTGTGATAGATGTCAGATAATGGGAAGAAAAACAAAGACAAATGAGATGCCATTACAACCACAACTAATCATAGCACCATTTGATAAATGGGGACTATATTTTATTGGTCCCATATCCCCAACATCAAATAAAAAAGAATACATAATGCTTTGTACAGATTACCTTACTAAATGGGTGGAATTTAAAGCTTTGTAGTTTGCAAGAGATGGGAATGTGGAAAAATTTCTTTATGAATATTTATTCACAAGATATGGTGTTCCTAGAGAAATTGTCATAGACCAAGGACCACATTTTAGATCAAATTTGATCATAAAACTAGTACAATAATATGAGATTAGACATAAAAATCCCATACCCTAGCACCCTTGAGCAAATGGTTATGTGGAGGTCACAAATAGAGAAATTGAAAACATCTTCACAAAGACAATGCAACTCCATAGGAAGGATTGGGCAGCTAAGTTAATTGAAGTAGTTTGGGCTTACAGGACAACCTGGAAGACAACAATAGGTTTTACACCATATGAGTTAGTATATGGTAAAAAGGCAATACTTCCAATTGAGGTTGAATACAAGACTCTCAAGATAACATTTAAATTAGGCATGGACTTATCAACAACATAGAAGCAGAGGTTACATAACCTCAATGCATTACATGAAATCAGAATGGAAGCCATACACCATACTAAAATCATCCAAAAATAAAGGATGCATTGGCATGACCAATTTATTAAAACCAAGGAATTTAGTACAGGTGATTGGGCTTTACTATATGATTCAAGGTACAAAGACTACAAAGGAAAATTACAGATTAGATGGCTTGGACCATATGAGATTAAAATAGTTTTTCCAAATGGAGTAGTACAATTATAAACAATTGATGATGTAAGGTTTTCATTGCTAGTTAATGCCCATAGATTGAAGCTCTACAAATGGCCATTTCATAAGGATGACTTAATTTTATCACTACAACATCAATTTGAGCCATAGAAACAAAATTCATTGCTATAAATGAGTAGTTATTTAGAAATATTAGGTGATGAGCAACACAATTCACCCACTAAAATTTCATTGGTATAATTATAACACATATTTCATATGCACACACTACACAAGTGACATTCGACAGTCTTCATTTTCCGAACCAAGAAAAAAGATTTAAAAACAAGATTTTTTAAATAAAAAATTTAGAGATGGAAGAGTGTTGCAAACAACTAAGGAAATTAATGCGGATGTAGTGAATTATTTCTAAGAACTCTTATGTGGGAGGAATGAGATTTTAGAAAGGGTAAGAGAAGAGATTCTAGGTAATATCCTAGAAATTCTTAGGTAGGAACAAAATAAGAGATTATGCCTCAAAATATCAGAGAAGGAAGTGAAAGTAGTGACCTTCCAAATGGGGGCAAATAAAATCCCTGGACTAGATGTATTCCTAGCTAGTTTCTTTCAAAATTATTGGGATATTATCAAAAAATATTTGGTGGCAGTAGTAGAAGAAAAAAAAAGGACATATACCATTCTAAAAGATATAAATAGTATCTTCCTAGGTTAATTCCCAAAAAAATATTGTAGAAATATTTGAATATTTTTACTAAATATCCTTGTGCAATACGATGTATAAAATCATTATGAAAGTGATGGAAAACAAAATGAAAGAAATTATACCATTCATAATATCAAATGAATAGAGTGGCTTTATCCCAAAAAGTTTGATAGTGGAAGGTATAATAGTGGCCAATGTGGCAATTCACATAGTCAAAAAGGATAAAGTGGATATGATGATCATTAAACTAGATATTAGTAAGGAATATTATCAATTATATATAAAAATTATAGTGGAATTCATCAAGAGGTTTGGGTTCTACACAAAATGAGTCAATTGGATAGAGAGTTGCATAATTTTTTTTAGGTTCTTAGTACTAATTAATGGAATCCCCCAAGGTTTCTTTTAGCCATCAAGAGGGATTAGGTAGGGGGATCCTCTATCCCCTTTGTATTCATAATCATGGTTGAGGCAATGGGAAATATTATTTTGAAAGCTAGGATAAATGGGGCAGGAAACGAATCAAAATTATCCCAAGTGTTGAGGTTGTAACACATCAACAATTTGTAGATGACACAATGCTATTCAAGGTGGAAAGTCAAAGAGAAGCTAGAGTAATAAAGAAAGTTTAGATAATGTGTGTATCACATTAGGTCAAAGCATTGATTGGAATAAATTTTATATTCTTTTTCTTCAATATGAATATAAAAAGAGAGAGGGAGATTTCATATATCCTTGGCTTCAAAATAGGTAAAATCCCAACAAAATTCTTGGGACTTCCATAATATAGGACCTAATAAGGTTTGACTGTGGGATAGTATTGTAGAAAATTATGCCTCAAGGCTTCAATTATGGAAAGGAAAGTGGTTAAATATGATAGGAAAAATCCTAGTATTGAAACCAATAATTTTGGTGATGCCAATTTACTCTATGTAATGCATGAAACTCCCTCATAAAATATGCAATCTTATAGAGAAAAAAATGAGAAAATTATGTTGGAAATATGAACAATAACCCACTTGAAGTTGCACACACTTCAAAGGATCAACCATGAAGAATACCATCCACATGAATAAGAAAGTGTTGCAACATGAGCAAGAAGACCATATGATCAAATGATGATTTGAGATAAAACTCATGAGATGATTTACAAATGTAGAAGATCCTTTCTTATATAGGCAAGGTGAGAGGAGGTTGGATAACCACCTTAGTTGCAAACATTAAATGCCTAATGCATAATATAAATGCATGAGAGAAATATTAAATGCCTAGATAATTACATGCCTATTAATGAGACATGGTCTCATTAAATACTAGTTTCTAGAATGCCACCTAGGAAACTAACTCTTAAGTAAACTTATTAATGATGTGAATAGGTCCTCACTAATATCTAGTTAGGAAATATACCCTTTCACACTAACACCCCCCATAAGTGCAACTTGGGAGTGTAGTTATTATACAAATGATGCAATATGATGGGTCCCGACTACTAGGCCATATTAGGTACCCATGTACAAATGATAATGCAATATCTTACAAACAGAGAAAAGGAGAAAACCCTCATGGGACAAAACTCCTCCCCAAAAAAGAGATATAATGCAAAATCTAATGCTAATCATGTACAAGTAATAGAAGTGATGTATGGAGGTCTCAAAATCAATACCCCCTAAGAGCTACATCCATCACATACAATAATCAATAGCCCCTCCATAAGAGGGAAATGGAGAGACTATATAGCTCCCCCACAATATGTAATCACCTAAAAAATGGTAACTTCCCAAAGAAAAAACATGATCCAATGTTGAAAAACAACTTGTCTCCCTTTCAAAAGAAACAAAACCAAGTACAGATGCAAGGATGCTTCCCATTCTGGATAGGAATTGAAGGAAGGAAGGATGAATATGTATGATGATGTCTCTAAAAACTTCTCATGTGTCTCCTTACCCAAGGAGATGAAGATGCCACAATCAAATCAGGTACATGCCCAATCAATGAAGAAGGTGACAAAATAGGACTATGCAGAAAATGATGCTGAACAAGATCCAAAGAATGCAATACAATGATCCCTCCATTGAAGGAATAGATGGAGACTAGATTGTCCCACTTGAATGAAGTTTCCTCAAAACCACTGAAAGAATTCTAAAGCCAAAAGAGTGTCCAGTGATGACAAACCACATGTCTCCCACTAGGAAGAAGAAAATCCAATGGTAGATGTTGAAGAAACGCCAAATCCATAATGAAATGGGAGGGAAGAAGCCTCATATATGAAATCTCTGAAAATGAATCAAGTTCCTCCAAGGATGTCTCACCAAGATTAGGATCCCCAAGCAAGGTCAAAACAATGGAATATGGAGACTCAAGAATACCTTCCAAAGTAGAATCTACATAGAGGAGAGATATCCCCTCAAGAATTTCCTCCAAATCTTTAGAAGTATCCAAGTATACAATACCTGAAACAAAGCCATTCTATGATCCCAAGTCTGAAAAACTGAATATGTCCTATTGAATAGGAATGATGAAAGCCTCAATCAATGACTTTGCATAATGAATCACTGAAGGTGAAGGCACATCAACTATCTCTAATGGAGAAGAAGCATCTAAAGAAATCTTGACATCCTCATCTAAAGATTCAAAGCATTCCAAATCAGTAAGCTCATGCATAGCATTATCATCATAGGGTATCCTGTCTAAAGAATGAAGAAGCACATGACATTTTTAATCATGATCATCAAGGAATGGTGGAGTATCAGGATCTCCATATAGCTCCCAAATCTTAGTCCAAAGAGTATGAGGACAATCACAATGATCAATACCTTTCAAAACATCATCATCAACATGCATTACAATAACCTCTAAGACATCATACCTTTTGCAACTCCAAGAAATTCTTTGGATACCTTTATCTAGAGGGGGAACAAAACCATATTAATGTGGCAAAAATTGAAGTGAGTGGAGATGGTTTATGATGCAATCTCTCCATTGTTTATAGTTTCCCCTTCCCAACATAATCAGGGAAGGATGAAATTAAAACCCCATAACAAACTATGATTGATCTCCAATATTACAAAGGACTTGACCTTCAATATCAAATATAAACTCCCAAATATGATGTACAATGAAAAATGAAGCCTCCCAATGCAAATTTACCTTCTCCAAATTGTAGTATGTCCATGTTATTAATAAAATGCCACAAATTGCAAAAACTCAATAGAATTCACCTAGAGCTAAATCTAAAAAAAATGGATGGACAAGATGATGGAACTTTGAATCACCTTCACAATACCGTTGGAATCTCCAAAATCTGACAAACTGGTGAAAAGATATGAGCTTGGGAGTCCAAATGGGAGATCTAACTTCAAATAGAAATAAAATATTACAAGAATAAATTTGATAATAATTCCTACACCACTAGAAATTTCTCAAAACCAGCTTTCCAACGATATCTTGTTTACAAAAATTTGATACCTAAGTCAAAAGTTATGGAAATTTTAAGAAAATTTCCTAATTAAGACATGATGGGGCTTCTATGATGGTCATTTGGCCATCAAATTTAAGATAGTCACCCAAGTTTTTTGAAAAATCACCAAAAAATAAATTTACCTTAGAATATAAAGTATTTTATATGAAAATGGGGGGTTTTGGGCCTTCCGTACACAATGGAAGGGTTAGATCTAACCCAATCTACTCTAGAAATCAGCTGCCTCCTAGATGATTACAACTAGCCTGAAATGTAAACCCTCCAACCTACAATAATCTCCTTAGCTCAACTTACCAATATGAGATGGATCTTCTATGGCCTATGCTTTGATACCATGTTGGAAATATGAACAATAACCCACTTGAAGCTACACACACTTCAAAGGATCAACCAGGAAGAATACCATCTACATGAATAAGAAAGTGTTGCAACATGAGAAAGAAGACCATATGATCAAATGATGATCTGAGATAAAAAAAATCATGAGATGATTTACAAATGTAGAAGAACCTTGCTTATATAAGCAAGGTGAGAGGAGGTTGGATAACCACCTTAGTTGCAAACACTAAATGCCTAATGAATAATTATAAATGCATGAGATAAATATTAAATGCCTAGATAACTACATACCTATTAATGAGATATGGTTCCATTAAATACTAGTTTTTAGAATGCCGCCTAGGAAACTAACTCCTAAGTAAACTTATTAATGATGTGAATAGGTCCTCACTAATATCTAGTTAGGAAATATCCCCATCCACACTAACAAAATATTCTATAATAGAAGTTCAAAACAAAATAAAATCCCCCTCATTGCTTGGAATAAGATATGTTGTTTGAAAAAAGTTGAAGGGGTAGATATAAGACAGTGGTCACTAATGAATTCAGTTTTGGAGGTGAAAATAGTAAGGAATATGTATGCCAAATCTAAACAAAAATGGGAAAATTCCTACAAAATAATTACCTAGACTCTCTAGACCAAATGAGGATACTCACAAAACAAAACCATCCCTCTGCTTAAA
Organism: Sequoia sempervirens; assembly: GCA_007258455.2. Lineage (NCBI taxonomy): Eukaryota > Viridiplantae > Streptophyta > Pinopsida > Cupressales > Cupressaceae > Sequoia > Sequoia sempervirens. Next base: position 542,145,220 of record VDFB02281492.1, read on the forward strand.
AAATTTGGAACTTCATAGTATCTTGCAAGGACATTATTGTTACCTGATTTTTAGCTTTCAGTTGAAATCAGGTAACTTAGTGTTCATTATTTTGGTGTTTTCATTTAAACATTAAAAGATAACCATATTCTGCTAATTTCATCAATATGCATGAAAGAGATTGTCAAAACATGGATTACATTTTATTCCAATGTTGCAATTACAGACAGATGAGAAAAAGAACCAATATGTATTGCAAATGTGATCTTTATTGATCATCATGAGTATAAATTTCCCTCACAAGACAAGGGAATAGCTATCCTAATGCTACTAAAGAAGAAATCATACGCATATGGATAACAAAAGTAAATTGCATATAACATGAAAAGGGACCCGTTATTTTCTAGTGGAATGATGAATCCTATTGACTTGGCCTTGCATCATCTTTGTTGCTCTACTTCCATTTGACACCCTCCTCGTTGCTCCTAGGTTTCCTGCATTGGATTAAAATAGCGCTGTTAGGGAAATGAAAGATCCCTGATCAAAATTATATACAAAACATCCATAAACATGTGATCAAATGTCTACAAGCATTAAAATAGTAGCATACCATAAGTGTCCCTAAAAACAAGAAAAGAGTAATCAAACACGCCTATGATATGCTTTGTTTATCTAACTGTTTGTTGCTTGTGCAGATTTAGGACAAGTCTTGTTACCGTTCTGATTCAGCTAATTACAGTATGTGGGGTAAATGTGGCTCCCATGAGGGTAGAGCTCAACATGCTTCCCTCTGATGTTTTAAGAGGGATAGGAAATTGAGCAACTTGATCAAATCAATGATATACATGCTATTAATGCATTAAATCAATATGGAATCACACCAGTTGATCAACTTTCATTATCAAATTCAAAAGATGCAACATATAATTTAAGCTGTGAAGAGATTAATACTTCATCTCTTCATAATGAATCGGTCATATGGCTGCCATCATGTCAAAAGGAAGGTACATTTGTTGGACATGTATTTCAATCATCTTAAGTGGATCCATGATCCATTTTATTAAAAGAAGTAAGTGATTTCAGAGATGCATCAAGTTCAATTATGCATCTCTTAAATAATGAAGGAGAAATTAAGGCATGTTTGAATCCATCATGAAGCATATGGGACAACAAGAAGGAAAAATTCAAAGTACTGTCAGGTCCCTCTCACCTCAACCCTATTGGACAACCACACATCACATAGGATGGTGAGCTTTCAGGTCACCAACATAGGTGACATGTGTCTTCCCACTAGGATTAAAGTGAGGAGACAATGTTTATTTGTTGCACATGATCAAAAGGGTTGAAATGTTGTGGAAACCAGGTTACAAACATGGGGGGCAACAAGCAATTGTTGTGGAAACCATGAGGATTGGGGTAGTTAAAGAAAGAAGGATGCATGCTACATTTCATAGTAGGACAACAACAATGACCTACATCAAAGGGACATAAAGAATCAATGAGAAATAACAACCTTGTGTGCCAAGAGTCAAAGACAAAGTAGTGAAAAGAACATGGTGAAAGACACAACAAGGCCACATGAGTCAAAGGAACCATACAATGAACTTTCATGGAGTAGTCATGGATGATGAATGAAGTACATGACCAAGTCATCATATCAAGGTGTTGTCCCAAGATGGAAAAATATGAAGGTTAAAAGGGATATATGGAAGCCACATTAAGAGAAACCAAGTAAAGGAGCCAAGATGACAATGAAGATGGATATATACAATGAACGAGATGAAAGAAAATCACATCATGATATCAATGCATTTCCAAACAACAGTGCCCTCAATGGAGCAGCCCTATGCATGATAAAAATGGGCTATGAAAAGAAGACGTGCTTTATAAATGAGGCCAACACATGAACATTTAAAATAATTTAGATTGATCATCCATTCACATCTAATGAAGACTACATAAAAAGAATCAAGCAATGGGAGGCAAGGTACACAATGCATTTTGTTTCACATCTAAAATGAGTACCATTATTTCATATGTCTGTTGCTTTCAAAAGGTCAATGGGCTGTTATTTTTCAGCATAAAGTTTAAATTTTTCATTTAAAGACCAAGCTAGCATGATTAGGAAAGAATCAACAAATGAGTTCAAACATTTAAGCCAACAAAGGATGTGTTTTGTGAAACAAAGGAATGCTACAAGAAACAAAAATTATAGGATCAAAAACATATTGAGGTTGTCAAGTCTATCTTAGATAATGCAGTAAAGACCTCAATCCATTTTGGATAGTGCATTTGAGTGCAATAATAGAGTTTGTTTTCAGAATAAACAAATTCAAAGTAAAAGCAGTGAGGGAAGCCAACTATGCTACAACCATGCATGCATTTTGAATACATAAAAATAGTCCATGCTTTACTTTGTTTTCATTTGAAAGAGGATTAAAAGACAACCAAGCCACAATGAGGGGAAACTATAGAATTTCCAGAGTTGGTAGTTCCTCAAGCATTTAGGGAAGTGGGAAGTTCAAGTTTATGACTGGAAAACACAATATTCTACACTTGCAAAAGAAAATTCAGTTGCACTTAGTTATAAGTCAATAATTTACTTCCCATTGTTGGATACAATGCATTGCAACTATCAAGGCATAGTGTAAATGAAAGACAAATTAGAGGGAATGATATTCATGTTTCATGTTTTTCATTTCACTTGAGTGGTTGTTATCTAGCTGCTTGACCTAGCAGAATCCCAAAGAAAGAAAGCAATATGCCTTAAATTTAGGAATCAATACAAAAGAAGGAGAAATCCAATGCAATCAAGATAGAACATTGTCTCATTGAAGAAAAAAATTTAGAATCATGAACCATTTAGAAATGGTGAGCAGCTTGGTAGCTATGCAATTGGTATATCTACAGTTGCTTCAACAAGCCCACATCATGCATCACAACTTGTGGGAACATGGAAAATCAAAATCTTGTTGCAAAGTTTAAAAATGAATCTGATGCATTCTATAAAGGAATAAAAAAGGGGTGCATGGAGTTGTTAAATGATACCCACACTGTGTAATGACATTGAATAATTTTACAACCAAAACTTTGGGGCAACATTATCTTCGTGCCAACAAAATATGAGTTTTCTTTCACAAATTAAGGAACCCATCTGGGTTTGAATTGAAAATACAGAAAGCATATAAAAACCCATATTTTCTCTACAGCCATGACCAAAGGTCATAATCTTCACAAATTATAGAAAACCCACTTGTGTTGTGTTAAAAGTTGCAAATACAGAGGTGGAAATGTCCAGTTTTGTATTCACTTGACTAAACCCATCTAGGTTTGTAAAAAATTGTAGAACACAAAAGCTTTTAAAAGCTATCATGGATTTTGAAGGAAAACAAAACCATACAAAAAGCATTATCATTTCTTTCCATGGTCGTAGCCTAAAAACTAGTTTTCTTCACCAAATCTAGAACCCACTTGGGGTTTTTTGCAATTAAATTGCAAATGCAGAGATATTAAAGGAGAGCTTTCATGGAGGTAATCAGAGCAAGCAGTGAAATGCATTACAAAACTTAGTACATTCTTGGCCGCGGCCTGGAGGTTTTCCTCCTTCAAAAAATCAAGAAAACCCATCTGGGTTTGTCAGAAATAACAAATTCAGAGATATAGGAAGGAATGGCGTTGAGTTTTTTGTTTTCAGAAGAGGTGAAAGATAGTTTTAATGAAGATATTCAAAGCAAGAAAAGTATATGCAAAACCATGTTTCATTCTTATGGCCACAACTAGAATAACATTGTTTTCTTCACAAAACAACAACAAAATACTTGGGGTCTAAAAATTTTCAAATACAAAGGAGATGAACAACACTTCATGAAAACATTCTACAAAAGATATAAATGACAAGCAAGAAAAACCATTTCATCTTCTACAGTCGTGACCAAAGGAGCATTTTTTTCACAAAAAGCAATGAACCCACTTGGGGTTTCACTATCTAACTTCAAATATGGGGAAAAATAAACATTTTTTCTTTATCTTTTAAGCTGGAGGCTCGAAACGAGCTATTTTTTGCTCAAAAATCGGTTGAAGTGGGTCAAAAAAAGCTTACCTGAGCTTTCATTCAGTTTTCCTTCATTTATTCAAGCATTTTGTTTTACAAAAAGCTTTCAGTCGAGCTTCAGGGCTTCCTTTAATCTTCAAAAGAAAACCAATGGCGGCTGAAACAAGAATGAGCAACCACAGAAAGGAGAAAGAAATAAAATGGTCAAAAATTTGCTATAGGTTGCGGCTATTGAGCTCAAAATGGCCTTCAAAAAAGTGATATAACACATATCTTTGTCAAAATAATGCAGTTACCTGTGATTTCATGTGTTTCTCATCAAAAAATTGCCAAAAAACTAGTCGACATCATGTTTTGTGTGCAAGCATGAAACCCCATGGCAGCAAGAAGCTTCTTCTAGAAGCTTAATACAAAATGAATGCGTTTTCACATTTTCCCCATCCTTTTTTGTTTAGGGCTTGAACCCTTGGGAAAGCCAATGGTTTTTTTTCCCATTCATTTAAAAAAATGAAACACATTTAAATGTGTTATGGGGGCTGAATGATAAATGCCAGGACTTAGGCATTTTTTGCTTTATTAAACATCATGTGCCTTGTTTCAAAATGTTCCAAGTCCTAATCATATGCCTTCGAGACATGTAATGCCTTGGTGCCTTGAAGACTTAAAATGTGCCTTCCAAGATGTGTGGAGTCCCTGATGCCCACATAGGCTGAAATATGGGCCTTTTGTTGTCTTTGAAAATCATGGAAAATGTTGACCAAGTGTGTGGCCTTGAAGTGTAGGAGTGGAGGTAAATGTAAATGATCAAGTGCGTTGGGAGGATTTAATTTTGTTCAATGCTTTTGGAAGCATTTGGATATAGCATTATATTTTGCAAGTTATTTCAAAGTGTAAAAATATCATTTAAGTGATTTGCAAATCACTTTTATTTTATGTCATTTTTTATGCAAATGTAATGTGATTCAAAGAGGTGGTGGAGCCCTATTGCATTATGATTTTAAATGTAAAATAGTTTGATTAAGTGGTGTATTATGAATCACTTAATCAACTTATTATTTTGAATGCATATTTGAGTCTTGTGTTTTCAAAACACACATATAGCATGGGTCAAGGTTGTGGGAGACAAAATTATGATTGATAGACATGAGGAGAGTGTGAAAGTTGTGCCTTTGACTATTTTGGAGAGAAATGTGTCATTTTGGAGGTTGTTTTGTCACATTTTTGGTGTGACTATAGTCTTGGATTGACCTTGGATCATTTGGAGGACTTTTTGGAGTGATTTTAGAAGGTTTTTTTTTTGGCCTCAGTGTTGCATCCGACTAGAATCTTCTAGATGGACATGTGTGAGGGATTTGATTTTTTTTTTCTTAAGTAACTTCATCTTGGCATTTTGGAGGGAGTTCTTTCTTTCCAGCAGAGTGATAGCTTTGGTTTTTGGAGTTATTTTTTAGCATGGAGCAGTATTGTAACTCAGATGGACTTGTTATACAGTGAGTAGTTTGAATCAATAAAATAGAGAATTTTACCTTCTCATTTCATGTTTTATAGCATGTTGTTAGTGATTGATCAGTTTGTTTTGTGAAATTTATCTTTCCTTGCAAACTTGTCTCATGTTTAGGCATCTATTTAGCAAAAATCCATTGTTACAGGTTATAAGTTGTGTTAGTTAACAATGTTGTTAGTTGTGAGACTTTTGTTTTCCTTCTAAGAGTCCTATTTAGAAACCTCCTTATAAATTACTTATGTGAACTGCATGTGAAAATGAGTTGTGCAAACAAATTTTTATGATCTATTGTTTTGAATGTGATAGGTTGTTATCATGTCTTATTTGGTTTTTGGTGTATCACCTTAGGTAGTTTCAGTTAATGTTCATGTTTTATTCATCTCTTACACTTTTCTTCAGAAATCATTAGATAGGTGGCATCAAAAGGGGAGCCAACCCATAATCTGAAGGTATTATTTCAAATAGGACACCCACAACCTGAAAGTAGTCTCGTGTTACATCCAAACCTGCTAAGTTTTTTTCATAGCTTGACATTAGGGGTACATTTGGATCACTAACAATTATTATAGAACATACAATGTGGGATATCAAGAGAAGGATTAGGGAATATTTTTGGGAAGATTCAAGGTATGGACAATAGAATTTATCAAAATTATCAAACATGGAACACGTGCACTTGAAACTTTGTAAATAATATGGGGGGAGAAGGTAAGTGATTATTTCTAGAGAAAAGAGGTTAATGATGTGGTAGAGTGGTAGTGGAAAACAATACAAGATGTAGACTTGGAGGAGGAAGAAAGAAGAGAAATTAAAAAAATATTTAAGGAATAAAGGATATTCATTATCAAAGGAGAGGATGAGTTGGAATGGTGTGCAGTGAAATTAGATAACTAAAATGTAAGAATGGGCTATAAATTGAAGGAAATGGATTTTCCAAAGTTAGACTAGCTAGTAGATTTTATTTGGAACAAAATTTCCTAACAAGGATTTTTCTTCTTCTTGGGCATCCCTTTAGAATAGAATCCTAACAAGTGACAAATTTTAAAAAATAAGCTTTCAGATCCCACATCGATGCTACTTGTGTAAGAAAAGTGAGGAGATGATAGACCATCTAATTTTGTAGTGTGAGTATGCTACAACATGTTTGAAAATGGTAACAAGTAAATTGAATTGGAATACACCCTTACTGCTAAATTTACTAGCAATATTTAATGGGTGGTCAACTCTCTCCAAGAAGTTAGTATTATGAAGAATTTGGTTAGCATCACCCTTAATCATCATTTGGGCAACTTGGAAAGAGAGGAATAGAAGGATTTTTTAGAGTAAATAAATTCCTTTGAATCTATTTATAAACAAAGTAGAAAAGGAAATAATAGAAGTTTTGAATAGTACAAAAAGGAATCTAAATACAAAACAAAGCACATTCACATGGTGAGATGAAAAAATAATGAGAGATTGGGTTGATCTAAACAGGGATAACTTTTAGAATCCCCCCTGGAGAAGGTGTAAAATCTTGGTGAATCTTAGATTCTTCCAACAGGAAAAAAAAATAATTGGCGAATCTTTTGTAATCACTACAAGTATGTGGAAAATACTAGTGAATTAATTTTTTTTAAAACCAATAAAATATTTTCACTAGCAATTAAAACCTATTTTAAAACCAAAAAAATATTTCCATTGGTGAATTAAACCTATTTTCAAACCAATAAAATATTTTTGTGGGAAAATTAAACCTATTTTCAAAACAAAAAATATTTTTGCAATCAAAAAAAAATATCAAAAAATCTAATCAGAAGGTGAGTAGATACGAAGAGCAAGGATTCATGTTCAAGGAAGGTGATAGACTTGAAGAGGTGGAAGGATGTGTGAAGGATAGCTTGACCAGAATTAGGGCCTGGATCTTGGAAAAATGGAAATCAATGGACATTGTTAAATTCCCTCCAAAAGGTTTCGTCTGTCAAACATAGGAGGCAAAAGGAGATTCTTTTTAGTGGCCTTTGGAAATTGATGACTCCCCTTTATATATGCAGAAATGGAGCCAAAATTTTAATGCGGAAAAACATGAACCTTATGATAGGCTAGTTTGGATTCAAATGTACAACTTGTTGATGGAGTACTGGGCAGAGGATTGCATGAGGAAGATTGGATGTTCTTTGGGGATCCTAGTCGATGCAGATATGGGACTAATTAAAGGTGATTCCTATATATATGCTCAAATTAAAATTGGGGCAATTAGAAATATCCTAGAGGAAATTATGCTCTACATTGCTAGTGAGCATTGGATTCAGTAGGTGGAAGTTGAAGAAGAAAAATATTTATGTTCACGGTGTCATGGAAGGGACCACTGGGTGGCAGATTGCAAGGAGGTGAGAACCAGGAAAATCTAGAGACCTAAGCCGCCACGCTCTCCTTCTTTCCTTCAGATGGTAATTCATAATGTGGTTGGAGGTGTGGCTAGCGAAATTTAGTATCCTGCTCTACCTATATTTTCTGGTGTGAATGAAGTTGGCCTACTTGGATCTCAGTTTAGCTTGGATATGTGAAAATTGGATCGTCTTGGATCAGATGTTGTCGATAGGGTGCTAAAGATAGTGGACCCCTCTCCAAAAGCATGCAGTTTGGCTGGAGTGGGGGTGGTGATGCCCAAGGGGGAGCCGTTGAGGCTTTCTCTGGGTGGGGATATGGTTCCCAATCCACAACAAAAAAATGCAAATTTTTCCCTCTATCGGATTGGTGAGGGTGGCCCTGGTGAGGTCGGGGAGGCGATGGACCCAATCCTTAATGATTTGGTGAGCTAAAACTCTAAGGACTATGGTTTAGAACTAGATGAATTGGATATAATAGATCCAAGGTGCATCAATCAATCAATCACACAACTCTCTAGAAAATCTAAAAAGGGGAAGGGAAGGAAGTCAAGGAAGCAGAAAAGGGAAGAAGCTACCATCAATCTGGGTCTACGTAACATCAAAGATTTTTTGAAAACCAAGGGAGCCACTGCCTCCCTTGGGAAGCCATGAAACTCATAAGCTAGAATGTTAGGGGCCTAATGGCCCCTGACTCTTAGTCAATCTTTATTTAGAATATAGGCTAGCTATTGATATTGTGATTTTGCAAGAAATCAAAATAAGTGTGGAGGAGGGGGAGAAGTTTTTGAAATATTGTAAGTCGTCAGGCTTTTTCTAGAGTGTAGTTGGGTTGGTGGGTGGCCTGGGTGTTCTTTGGGTGGCTAACTCTATGGATATTAGGTTGGAAGTCTCCCAGGCTCATTAGATACAATGTGCAGCTCGGTGTAGGCAAGCAAACCTGGTCTTTCCACTTTTCAACATTTATGGGCCTATTCGAGTTGGGGACAAGGCATTGTATGAAAATAAATAAAAGCAAGATTTTTGTCTGTGGATAGGAACAAGGCTATACTAGGAGGTGACTTTAATGCCATCCTAGACTTGAAAGAAAAAAGTGGAGGTCTATTAAAGGAAAACAAGGTGATGATTGACTTTAGTAATTTTGTTGTTGACTTGGGGCTGGTAGATTGTGTACCAAATAACAACCTCTTTACATGGACCAATAGGAAGTCAGGGTTCATAGGCATAGCTGAACGATTTGATAGGTTCTTTATTAGCATGGGTTTTCAGGGTGAGGAGTTTAGACATTTCTCTTTCATTTTACCTATGGTGGTTTCTAATCATTTCCCGGTTCAGCTTGAGATCTGTTTGAGTGAAAAATTGGCTAAGGGATGTTTTGAATTTGAATTAATGTGGTGGCGCAACCTAGATTTGATACCTCTTCTTGAGGAGTGGTGGAATGAGGGGAATTTTTTTGATGGGATGGTGAGTTTTTGTTTCATGCATAGATTGGATTTTATTAAGGAAAAGCTAAAAGTTTGGAATAAGGATTCTTTCAAAAATAGCTTCCATGAGAAAGACCAGGTGGAAGCTGAGCTGGAGGCGCTCAGTGAGAAAGTGATTCATTGTGGCATGAGTGTTGTGGAGTTTCAAAAGGAAAAGGAGTTGAAATTAAAGCATGCAGAATTGATTTCCAAGGAGGAGCTATTGTGGAGGGATAAGGAACGCGAGTTGTGGCTACAGGAAGGTGACACAAATATAAAACAATTCACATTTCTTCTAAGGCCTATAGGGAGCGAAATAAAATTGACTCTATTGAATTCCCTAATGAGTCCATCACATGTGAACCAGTGGGAATTGAGGCAGAGGTGGTAAATCAACTTCAAAGCATTGTTAGCAACCAAAGTGACAATACCAAGGTGGGGGTGACTGGTCAATTTTGGATAGCATTCCACATTGCATTAGCGAGGTTGAAAACAAGAGTTTGTGTGAACTGTTCTCCTTGGAGGAAATTCAGAAGGTTGTTTTTGGGCTCCACGCGGACAAAGCCCTTGGGCCCGATGATTTAATTGCAATTTTTTTTCAAAAGTGTTGGAACTTCATGGAGGTAGATATTTGGCATTTGGTGGAAGAATTCCATAAAAAGAGAAGATTTATTAAGGATGTGAATAACACGGTCATTGCTCTAATCCCAAAAAAGTCGGTCTACAAGTCCTTTGTAGAATTTTTCCCAATATCTTTATGCAATATCGTCTGTGTCCAAAATTCTTTCTAAGGCACTGGAAAATAGACTTAAAGTTGTCTTGGGTCGGGTGATCTTAGAAGAGAAAAAATGATTTACCCCTTGTAGAGAAATTTTAGACAGTATCATCACCATGGTTGAAACTATCCACACCATCTCCTCTGAGCATAAAAAAGGTATGTTAATCAAGTTGGATATTAATAAAGCTTATTATTGTGTCAATTGGAGTTTTCTTTTGGAGGTAATGTGTAGGTTTGGTTTCTCTCAACAATGGCGAGATATGGTGGAAATGTGCATTTCTTCTCCTCGATATTTGATACTGGTTAATGGTTCACTTTGTGGTTTTTCTAGGAAAACAAATGGCCTCAGACAAGGGGACCCCTTGTTCCCTTTTCTTTTTATTATAATGGCTGAGGCAATGTGGATACATATAAGAAAGCTTCATTCGAAAGGGATCTAGAAAGGTATTGTGATTTCTGATGACCTGGAACCAATGACTCATTCTTAGTTTTCTGATGACATGATGTTTTTCGGTGTGGCTACTTTGGAAGAAGCAAGAGTGATAAAAGGTGCACTAGGTACAAATGTTGAGTTTTCAGGGTAGATCATAAATAAGGATAAATTGGAGATCTAATTTCTCAACACCAAGGCCCCTTTGAGAAAAAGGATAGCGGGTCTATTGGGGTTTAAGATGGAATTTTTTTTGTCTAAATATCTTGGCACTCCACTATTCCAAGGGGCATGTCACTCAACTCACTGGTAGAAGGTCCTAAATAGTTGTAGAGGAAAGGAGAAGTCTTGGAAAAATATATGGCTAACATTCATGGGAAAGATTCTGATGATAAAATATGTGTTATCGGTGGTTCCCATTTTTGTGATGTCGTGTTTCAAGGTGACACACAAAGTAGCTTCAGGATTGGAGAGTTTTCTCAAAAAGTTCCTCTAGGATGGTACCAAAGATAATAAGCATATTCCACTAGTTGGCTGGGATACTGCATGTCTAGAAAAGCAATCAGGAGGTGTTGGGATACACAAAATGGATGAGAAGAATAAAGCTTTCGGTGCAAAACTTTGTTGGAAACTATATAGGGAACTTGGGCGACAATGGTGCAAGATTGTATGGAAGAAGTATTTGGATAACATGGATTCGAGTAGAATATTGGCTGTGGAAAATACACGTGGTGGCTCCCCTATATGGAATTTTATGTGGGAATGTCACCCCCTTATTTTGGACCATCTCACATGGTGTATCGAGAATGGAAAGCGAGCTGATTTCTAGCGAGACTCATGGGACAATTTTCCACCCATTGCGGATACCTAGAGCGATATTGAGTGGCTAGAAAAGAGAATAAGGAGACATGGTAGTTCTTTTGTGGACTATACAAGAGTGGAGGTTGGTGCAAGTGATGTTAATGTGGTATTGTTTTTTTGATGGTCATCTTAACACAACAACGTTAAACAAAATATTTCTACCCTATTTCTCCTAAAAAAGATAGATAACCTAAAGCAACCTATCTTCCAAGGTCTTTGTAGTTGGTTCTCAACTGTGTTGATGTTGTTCAATGGCTTATGCAACTGTAATGTTCAAGGGACCCGCTGGTAAAAGGGATAGAAATTGCATCTTATAAATTAATCTACATTTGGGGGGTGTAAAAAAATATCAAAAGATAGGACAGAGATCAGGACAACAAAACATGAATGTAAATTTCCTTCAGTTCAGACATACAAACTTCATAATGAGCATTGTTTCTAGACAACTAAACCATAAAACGATACAATCCATAGCACAATCTATACCATTGCATTCATTCATAGTGTAAATTCAATACATATAGATCATTCACCATTCATAAACTTCAAAATTAACAAGAACATATCATTAGCTCATCACTAAAATTCATAGATCAATGAACACAAAAAACTTCATTCATAGATAAATCAATGAAAATAGCCTCAGATTCAGAATCTTCTATTGATTTTTCACCGAATAAGAGACATTTATGCACAACATTCACAACATATGAATGACTATTGTTCATTGACATCACCATTAAGACTGAAACTTGAAAATAACATAAAACTATATTGAAAACTATAAAATATCTAAGTGTCGTTGCATAAAGCTATAAAAAGAGTTTCTGAAACTGTAAAAATATCTTTCTCCTTAGGCTGCTAATCCTTCAATTAGCCAACCTTTACAATATGGAGAGCCAAATTACATATAGACCAGCCCTAAAACTAATTTCTCTAGTCAAAAGAATGAGATCCAAAAATCTATAGAATCACTAGAGCCGCCTGAGATGACTATCCTATTGATCTTCAGTTCACTTGTTGATGACTTAGTTGTCAAAAATTTGATGAACAAAGAAGGAAGTAAAAATTGGTGGGAAACTCCAGTTAAAGTGATGTCATGATCCTACAAAATAGGAGAGAAAGAGAGAGAGAGTTGTCCAGTTGACCATGTGATTAGGTGTCAATCAGGAATAGAACATTCCACTACCACTTTATTCCTGCATTTTCTGCTCAAGCATGTACTCATCATAACTAGTAAACACTTGTTGGAGCATATCTTCATTTGGTCTATCCACCCAACTGTCTGCAAACTTTATTCTTTTCAATTCTGCTGAAGCAAACTCTTACATATCCTTGAGTTTAATAAGCTCTCTTCTAGTAACCTTTATCTCCTCCTTGATATCCATTAGTCTATCAATCAACAAGTCATCCCCATCATCCCCCTTGTGCATTTCTTCCTCAAACCTACTATTCCACTTTTCCTTAAGTTTTTCAAGAGGGAGGCCATCTTTCAAGGGGATGTCTTCTTTTACAAGCATAGCAATTACTGCTCCCAACTCCTCAATTTTTTCATTCAAATATTTGGTAGCCTCTTGTACCTCATTCCTATGATAAAAAATGATTGAGGACCGAAACCTAATAATATTGAAGGTCTTTTCCATAAATTTTGCATTATCCTCCTCAAGGATGGACTACTCCAATAAAGTTTGTCTTGACAATTTATTGATGTCTTTCAACTTCTTTGTATGTTCTCTATATTTTTCCTCTTGTGTCCCAAGATCCTCAGCATGTGAATTCATGTCACCAACCAACTCCAATGCATCATCATGGGATTTATAACTTTGAACAAGCAATTCCTCCACTTCTCGGTTCAACCTATCAACCCATCTATCCAACATCTGCACCTTCCTCCTCATTTCAATAAGGTCATATGCCTCTTTCTTACTTAACAAAACGGGTGTTGTAGGAGCAACATATTGTACAAAAACAGGAGATGATAGGTCCTTTAAGAATTTATGTAATTGATCTAATTTAGCCTTAAGCTCATATTTCCTTTTCTTGTCTTTTACCATTCTTGACTTGGTGGAGGAGGCTACAATATCAATTAAGTCCATTTGCTGATTTCTTGTAGGCCTTCCCAAGTTCATAGTCCCTAGCTGATAATCACTCAGTTGGATCTCTGATATGTCCTTATCTACCATGTGAATGACACATTCAACCACAATCTCTCCAACATCTATCAGCCTAGTGGAGTGAAGGACTCAAACCTTTTTCTTAGGCCTCTCCCTCTCAATCTTTTTCATCATGTCATCCTAGTTCAAAGGCTGGGGCTGGACTATTTTTTTCTTTTCTAGGTTGAACTTCAACCATGTTGAGGTAGTAGGAGTAGTAACCACTTGTTGTGAGGAAGAAGCAGTGGTAGAGGAGAGAGGTTGCAGAATGGTTGGCTTAGGTTGAGAATCAACCTCTTGTTGTTTCTCCTTTTCTACAACTTCTTTTGCGAGCCTTTCATTTTCAGACTTCTCCCTTTCCTCCTCTAATCTCCTTTGCTCATACATTTCATCTCTTTTTTTTTCTAGTTCTTTGACTCTATCCCACACTTTATCTACCTCTTGTTGATGCTTGGCTTATTCTTCTGCTTCCAACTTCTTCAGCCAAAGGTCCTCCTCATCCTTCTTTCTTTAAGCTTCCTCTATAGCCTTGAACTTGGCCTCAAGGGCTTCTCTCTCTCTTCTTTGTTGAGCCTTTTCTTCTTCCAGCTGATAGATTTTCTGCAACAGAGCTAACTTATCTCTTTCTTCCTTGAGTTTCAACTCTCCTTCCTTTTGTTGATGTAGGAGATCTTCCTTCTCCTTGTGCTGCCTCACAAGCTCTTCGACTTTTTCCTTAGATTCTAATTCTTGTTGTTTGGCCAGTGCTTCAGCTTGTTCCTTGGCATCAACTTCTTTCTGCTTTGCAAGTGCCTTAGCTTGTGCTTTGGCATCAACTTATTTCTTCTTTGCAAGTGCCTCAGCTTGTGCTTTGGCATCTGCTTCTCGCTTGGAATCTTCAAACAATTTCCATTGATCCTCTTTATTCAAAACATACTCTTCCTCAACACCTCCAATGTTCTCAACAGATATAGCTTTGGTAGGCTCATCATCTGACTATGTGGCCTCTTAATCAAAATTAATGTCATGAATTTCAACCTCCATTTCGTTCTATTTATCATTTTCAGCCTAATGATGAAGGCTTCCTTGAGGTACTTCCCTAGTGGACTCCTTTGGAAGGAGAGGTTGAGATGAAGTCCCTTCACCAACAATAGTAGCTTCTTCTCCTTATGGCTCATGAGATTCTAGGGTAGGTATTTTTGGATTAGCCTCTCCTCCAGAGCTAGGAGGGAGATATTCTAATTGCTCCTTAGGATCTATTCTCCTCTTTGTTATCTTGTACCCTTGGGTTCCTTGTGCTTTCCTCTTCTTTGAAGTTGTAGCCTTTGGCTCCTTTATCCTCATCACTACCCATTGGATACTCCTATCCATGACTCATAGAAATCTATTAAATATCAATAAATTCTTCCTCATCCCAATTTATGGGGTCCAAGTTTTTGGTACCAATGATCTCTGCCTCATAACCGAGATCCAAAACCACACCATCATCGAATAGTGTACTAAGAATTTCCTCTTTTACTCCAAACTCAATCATCAATGGAATAGGAAGCCTTTCGTAGCTTCTCTTTCTGACATCATACTCATCTTGCAAATCCATCCTAAAATCTTCCAATATATTAATATGCTTCTCAAAAACAATAGGAAGCAAACCATTCATCTTATGTTTTGGATCAAAATGCTTCCGGGATGTATATAGTCCCAACCTTAAGTGACTCAACTCATCACATATTGCTTTTGCAACCACAAGATGAGCACAATTGTATTCCCCCAACTTCATAGGAAACTTGTGGCATCTTGTTTTATGTTTACCTGCAAATTTGGCATTGACTGCCAAGGCCTGATAAATGAATTCCACGAGGACAATCCTATCATTGAAAAATCTTGGGAATAGGTGAGGATGCCCATCAAATCCTACCAACTAGAAGTAAGAGAACTTGGGATATTGGATATACCAATGTCCCCATTTAGTAATAAAATCCATGGCATCCCTGCTAAACCTGTATCCAACATCTCCCATCAACTGGTTAATGATGACATAAAGGAATGCATCATTAACCCTTCTATAATGAAACTTTGATGTTTTCAAGGTTAATTGATCATAATGCTCCCATGCCTTGTTCTGTCCAGGAGCTTCCCGTAATGTTCCTACTACATTCAATCCAGGAAATATACCCATCCTTGCAGCAACATATACAACATATGAAGTCATGAAGAAGGTATTTGTTTGATTCACCTTGATCGTTTCCCAATCAAATTGTTGCTTTCCATCCAATATTGCCTCAATAAAAGGAAACATCCACTCCTTGATACATGCAAAATCTATTTTCCCAAATACCCTAGACAACATCATAATCAAGTCATCAATATCCTTTTAGAAATCTTCCCTCTTAGGTTGATCTGGTACTTTAGTCAGAGACTTGTTTTCAACCTTTAACCACTTCTTGTTCATGTGAGCCCTATTGGTTTCTTTATGGTTGCTAAACAATTGCAATGCCTCTACCTCATTCACCAACTTAGGGTTCTAAGCAGTAGGTGCATTGAGCATAAAATTCATCATTTGTTGGGAGAGATCAATGATTACATTGCCTTGGATGTCCACACAGTGCCTTGTTGTAGGGTTGTAAGCCCCTTGATGCTATGATTATAAGCTTCGGGCACTAGATTGATAATGGGAAAATAGTCACATGTGCCAGCCTGGATTGGGCTATCCTCAAAGTTCTCCCAATCACATCTTCAAAGAAAATTTCTACAAACAACTCCTCATAATTGAATGGGCTTAGATTAGTATCAATGATATCAACCCAATCTGAGTCTAACTTGCTTGCAATGAGAGTAGCACCCTTGCGCTTGCATCTTAAGGTATAGGGAAGCTGCTCCATCTTTATCTTCTTAGGCTTGACTTTCCTTGAACCCTCGGCATCCTGTCCCTCTACTTGTGAAACTTCTCCACATGCTCCTGACATTGCTTACTCCTACAAAATAACCCTGGATTAGACCAATAAAAAGCATGAAAATCAACATCAAAATATTACCTTTGATATTGCCCCGTCCTTCCCTAGGTAGCCTTTCATACTTAGTGAAACTTGAAACTTATCGGAGGTGGAACCAGGAAGATATTAGGAATTAGAAAGCATCTAACAAAGGCAGGGTCGGGGTCAGGGTCAATATCAAAATCAAAACTGGGATCGGAACAAAAATCAGACTCGATACCATTCAATGGTTCTAAGTTCGCTTTCCATTTCGAATCTGCTTCCGCCAAAGGAAAAGGATACGAAAGCGAGACAAAAACCTTATTGGGAGCGAGATCAAAATATGACCCAAACTCCAACGCACATGCTTATGAGTTAAGTTCATTCTCAGCTCCGCTTCTGCCACTTTATTACTTAACACAAAAAAAAAATAGCCAACGCTTATAAAGACTTAGGACGAGGTCGTAGGAAGGCTCGATGAGACTTAGAATAAATGTGCAACCTCATTGTTGACAAAATAGGGGTAGGATCGAGCCACCTAGGGCATGATATTGCAAAGAGATGGTGCACAAACCCTAGTTTGCACAACCCGTCGACTCAAGAAATTAGGGCATCAAAAACTCGACATGAAAATCATTGAATCAACATTGGAATAAGATCAGAAGGGTCATCAAACATATTTTCAACCTTTTAAAGCACATGAGATCCCTCAAAAATGAATCCCTAAGCAAAAACTAGGGCACAATAGTACAAATACCACCAAAATGGGAAAACGACAGTAGACTGACAAAAATGAATGGGAAAAGACAAAAAGAAAATAGGAAACAGAAGGAAAAACAAAAGAAAAACCGAAAAAGCAAGCGAAACACAAACACAAAAAAATGAAGATTAGGGCATGATATTGCAAAGAGATGGTGCACAAACCCTAGTTTGCACAACCCGTCGACTCAAGAAATTAGGGCATCAAAAACTCGACATGAAAATCATTGAATCAACACGGAATAAGATCAGAAGGGTCATCAAACATATTTTCAACCTTTTAAAGCACATGAGATCCCTCAAAAATGAATCCCTAAACTAGGGCACAATAGTACAAATACCACCAAAATGGGAACAGTAGACTGACAAAAATGAATGGGAAAAGACAAAAAGAAAATAGGACAAAAGAAAAACCACAAGCGAAACACAAACACAAAAAAATGAAGATTCATGAGAAAGGTCTCGTGAACACATGATGAACACCACGAATGGCAAATGGGAAAACAAACAAAAATGGAACAAGGGCGAAGACCCACCTACCTCAAAACGCTACCAAATATGATGAAACTCGATCCAAATCTGCTTGCAGATGCCTACCCTTGAGAAAATTGTGCTCCTCTTTCATGCTTTCTTAGCTCTAGTTCACTAAAACAACTTAGGAAATAATGAGGAGGTTGTAATTAATGCAATTAATGCAGTTAGTCAGGCGCATAATCGAAACAGGATGAGTATATAACATTTGCATATGTCAGAGGTAATGCAAAAGCGAAAGTGGAGTTGAAATGGAAACAAGAACTTGATGTAGACTCCACATTCCATTCCAATTCCGGTTCTGGCCCCACGACAAGGAAAAAGAAAACAAAGGAACGGGGGAAAAATCGAAACCAAAATCGGATCTGCAACCTCTTACAAACTTCTAGATTTGGTTCTGATTCTAGTTCTACTCCAGCCAAAGGAATGAACATTGACACAAGAAAACGAGGAAAGGAAAACAAAAGGAAATGGGACCGAAATGAAAATTGATCCCAAACAAGACACACATGGTGATAAAAACATAACGAAGACCAACAGGAGCGGGATCGGAAGCAAAACTGGATCCGAAACCTTTTGTAAAGTTCCAAGTTCGGTTCCGATTTTGCTTCTGCTTCCACCATGAGGAGAAGAGACCACGAGAAAACAAAAGAAAACTCAAGGGAGAAATGAACCCAAGAGTGCAAGGCGAAACAAATAGACAAAGAAAATGAACAAGACAAGAATGGGGCCAAGACCGGAACCAAATCTAAACTTGGAACCTTCACAAAGTTTTGAGTCCAATTTCCATTCTGGCTCTGCTTCCGCTGGAAAAAAGGAACAAGGACTTAGGAGGAAAAATAACAATTCCTAAGGCTTGAAAAAAAACACCAAGGACAAAAAAACACAAGGGGGGCCCATTTTGACCAAAAACAAAATGGGGTGGTTATGCAAGGCATGACAAATGGCGACTCAGCTGGGAAAATGGTTTACCCATTTTAAAGACAGTAAAGAATTTAGTCACCAAGAACCTTTGGTTCATGAAAATTTTAAACTTCAAGTATGATTAGTTATGACAAACAAGGTTGAACTAGAATCTCAAAATGTAAATCAACATTAACCACTTCAAATCTGAGTGTGTGCATGTATGGTGCATCCATTTTGGTAAAATCCTATTCTACTCTTAAACAATTGTATTCAAGATTCAAGCTACGTAAGTTGAGTCCCTATGACTGTCATGCAATGATATCCTTTTTCTAATGCGCAAACATCACTCCTCTGGCCAACACTTCATACTCTACCACATTGTTGGTACAACCAAATTATAACCTGTAGGAAGCAAAATATGTTTTACCTTTCAGGTTTGTTAGTTCAATTCCCACTCCACTCCCTGATTTAGACTTAGATCCATCAAATTTAAGACTCCACAGTTGATCCAGAGCTGGTATTTCTTTCCTTTTGGGGACTAGAGGTGATTTATTGCTAGAAGTGGGTGGCGGCTCAGACTGGTTTTGTCTATCTAGAATTAAAGGTTGCTGTGAACGATGTTTATCAGAAGATTCTCCTAGATTGAAAACCTATTGAGAAACTACTTCCTGAACCTCTTCTTGGATCACTTTACAATTTGGTATGTTTTTCATCAATGCCTTAGGCATTGGAAGGTTATCTAGGGCAGGTGTGACACAAAAAGACAGAGATTCCTAAGTCTTGCTCTAGAGATAAGAACATAGAACTTGAGTCTGCTCATATTGGGAAAGATCTTCGTCTTGAGTGAAACTAGTTCTTGTCAAGATGGTGGCATCCTTGGATTTAAATGGAAATTGATTGGTGGGTGTCTTAGGTTGGAACTCACAAGTTTCCTCAAACTGAAAAACTTGGTTCAAAATGTCTACGCAAGATTGACACGTCAATTCAGAATGACTTTGGTAATGAATCTTGCACTAATTAGGGAGCAACAAACTCCATAGATCAACCTTTTCTCCTAAAACCAGCCTATCTTGTTGCAATTTTATAATTAGAACTTTTTGGTTGACAGTCATCATTGGGTCACTATGTTGTAAGGGTTGTACATCATCTGAATTGAGCATTGAAAAGGTCAATATTTCTTCTCTTTTATATACTCCTATCTTGGTTTCAAAGTAAACTATCTCGTTTTGATTCCAATTCCACTTCTTCCAAGAGGAAAAGAAACCACAAGAAAACAAAAGAAAACTCAAGGGAGAAATGAACCCAAGAGTGCAAGGCAAAACAAACAGATAAATAAAACGAACAAGACAAGAACGGGGCTGGGACCATAACCAAATCCAGACTTGGAACCTTCACAAATTTTTGAGTCCAGTTTCAATTCTGGCTTCGCTTCTGCCAGACAAAAGGAACAAGGACTTAGGAGGAAAAAGAAAAACTCCTAAGGCCTGAACAAAAACACCAAGGACAAAAAAACACAAGGGGGACCCATTTTTACCAAAAACAAAATGGGGTGGTTATGCAAGGCATAACAGGTTGGAGGTTGAGTTGATTGAAATCCTGTTGTTTGTTGTGGAACCTCTCAGGAAGATGTTGGCCAAGTGTAGGATAAATCTGATGGAGGTAGAAGATGAGATAATTTGGTGTGGCTCAAGGTCGGGGTATTATTTTGTCAAGTTGGGGTATGACATTCAAAGGGAGAGACTACACGATGTTGAGTGGTCAGTTTCTCTTTGTTGGAAGAAAGGGATTTTGTTGAAGGTCGGGTCTTTCCTTTGGACAACTTTGCATCAGTAGATTCTAACACGTGATAGATGGATGGTGTACGAATTTCAAGGCCCAAGTATTTGTGTTATGTTTCAAAATGAGTGTGAAACAACTAATCATCTTTTGATTAATTTTCATTTTTCTTTTGTATGTTGGGACTGGCTAATGCGGGCTCTGGGATGCTCGGTGGCAAGGAAAAATGATATGCTTCAATTCCTAAGTGGGTGGCCTATATGGAAACAGAGGAATGTTTGGGTAGGGTCATGGTTGGCGGCACCATCCCTACTTGTTTGGAATTTGTGGAAAGAGTGCAACAGACAAATTTTCAACGATACTTGCTTTGTAGAAAGTGAAGTTATTAAAAGAGTGGAATCTGATATTGTTGAGGTGTTGAATTCTAATAGATTTACATTTAAGGCCACTATATTCACTGAATGGGATAATAATCTACAAAAATAATGGTCATCTTTGAAGCTACCAAGTGTGTTGTCAACAAATAAATCAATCAATAGGTTGAAGGTTAAGTGGTCCCCTCCGATGCCTAGGTTATATAAGCTAAATTTTGACGGATCCTCTAAGGGGAACATGGGGGCTATGGGTGCAGGGTGTGTAATAAGGAATGAAGAAGGGAAATTCATCTAGGTGCTAGCTAGAAATATTGGTTATCCAACCAACAACGAAGCATAATTTGAAGCTTTGGTGAGGGGGCTGCAACTGTGTTTTGCTAAAGGAATCAAAACCATGGAGATTGATGACAATTCACAAGTATGTATCAATGCAGCCACAAATAAGAGCACCTCGATTTGGAATCTAAAAAAATGGGTCTTGATTATTTGGGAAGGTTTGAAGGGGTTGGACAAGCTCACTTTAAATCATGTGTACAAGGAAGCAAATGCAGTTGTTGACTGGTTGGCCAACCGGGGTGCCAACCAAGATTGTGAGGAGACAATTTTTGATGAGTGATCATTTCCAAATGTGTTGGCAAAACTATCAAAGAAGGGTGTTTCGGTGGCTAAGGGTCGAATCCCAAATCTAGCTTAGATCTTTTTTTTCCTTTTAGTTTGGGCTGCTTTTGGTTTTGTGGAGGTTCATGGTACGCTCAGAGATGGTTGTTCAGGTTTGCTAAGTGTGACCTAAATGTTCTCTATGTTGTGCATCTGGTCGATTGGTCCTTCCCAATCCTCTTGGAATCTTCTATCATGTGTCGACTGCTACATTGTATACTTGGTTGGAGATGGATCCACTCGTACATGTACACTTTGGATTTTTTGAATCCGTCTTGTGGACTGGAGTGTTGCGTTCGACCTTTATTCACTAGGCATCACTATGAAATTTGGTGACTGCCTATCTTTATATACTACAATGTGGGTGCTATCTTGGCCATCGACCTACGATGGATCAATAGTTTGGTACTATTTGTAGATTCTTGGGAAGTAGTGTGGTGGGTGATCAAGAAACGATCGGTGAGCAGCTCTATTTCCTATTTTTGAAAGAACAAGAGAAATAAATTGTTGCGATAAGGAAAGTTGTAGGTGATGATTTATGGAGTGGGTTGCATACTCATGATGGTTTTTTTTTGGAGCATTTTTATTGCAACTACATCCAGGTTTTGGGTGTCGGGCTCTGGGGTGTTCGAGCTGCTATGAGATATGGATGCGATGAAACTTGCTAGTTTGTGACACCATAGACAGTATGCCAATTGAACCTGAGTATGGGCTTGCTATTAGGGTGCTAAGTCTCAACCAAGACAATAAGAAGGTGAAGCTGAATAGGGCCTAGAAACTGTTCTAGAAGGGTGTGGAGTAGAAGAATAATATTAGTTATTTTATGTAGTTCATAGAGGCCAATCTCGACCTGATCGAAGAAAGTGTAGTGGCTAGATTAGTGGATATTGTAGATGTCATTGGCTATCTGTAGCATTGATGTCATATGACTATTGTAATGGTTTTTAGTATCAATCAAGGGAGCTACCCCATTTGGTAGTGCTTACCAAAAAAAAAATCTCAAACAAATAAAAAAAATTCATTAGTGAAATAAATGGTATGCCAATAAAAAGTCATAGCGTGGTTGGCAAAAATATCAAATGCTACAATTACATATTTTAGGACAAATTTTCCACACATTCAAATTCCTTCATAAAGTTTCCAAAATGGGGACAAGTGTCAACATATTTATTATGTCTGAAGCTAGATGTCAAAGCAAATTAATATAACCCATGACCATTTGATGAATTTTCGATGGATGACTGTAGTTGCATTCTAGAAGAAAATGTCTAAAGCACTAGACATACGAATTCAAACCTCTAGAATAACACTAGAACTGTTAGATTTTTAAAAATCAAAGGTTGAAGTTTTATCACTTATTAAATCACTTAAAGTCATGACACCCAAAGTAATATTTTATTGTTGATTGGCTATTAACAGTTGAAAGTCGCTTAAGTTATGACTTGAGCCTTTGGAGTCATTGTGGTGACCAGTCCCTTGGCCTAGGGGATTACCAGTTCCATGGAGTATCAAAGACTTTAATATATGAGTATCAAAGACTATAATATTATATCTCCCAAGTCAAGTGACAAATATTTTCTCACGAAATCAACGATTGAGATCGGTAATTAACGATCAGGCGTTTCCCTCGCGCCTACACTATTGAGAAGGTGATGTCATCAATTTTATGTGGTAATGCAGGATTGACATATGTCCTTGGTGGGATCGAGCTTCAGCTTGGGGTTAATGGTCTAAAAGGAATGAACAATCAGTGCAAAGTTCATCAAAGATCAACAGTTATCACAAGATGGACAATTGTAGTTGCATTCTGGAAGCAAATGTATGAAGCACTAGACTTGTGAATTCAAACCTCTAGAATAATGCCAAAATTGTTAGATTTTAAAATATCAATGGTTGAAATTTTATTATTTATTAAATCGCTTAAATTCATGGCTCATTTTTTTATAAAATAATATTGTCACATCAAGTGGTGAATTAAATGTTCAAGTGTTGAGTATTTGATGTCTTTGTTCTATATATACTTTACCAACTTGATGTTCTTCATATCATTTATAATATATTTGGCTTTTCTTTCTTTCTTCTTTATTCTCAATTTAAGTGTGATATGGAGTCTTCATGGCATGTCATGCTACCCAATTTTTTTTGGGAGAAAATAATTGACGATGCATACGACAGACGAAAGATGGGTAAGGTTTTTACAGTTCCTTGTGTGTAGGTTGAGGATGCTATAAGAATAATTGTGGTTAGGGAATGACTTTAGAACAACCCCCATGCTCTATTTTTAGAGGTAGCTATGGATTTATTTTCCAATTGCATGGACATTTTCTCGATAAATATTTGGTGAAGACGTTGGCAATGTGTTATTGGTAGCCTTTCATTTACTCTATTTCTTCAATGGAGTTGGCACTAGAGCATTACATTTTTGAAAGTGGATTAGCGCCTGTTGGTGGAATCTTCCGCAAAGTGGAATTGCATGCTTCTACAGCTTAGGCACTTTCCCTAGTTAATATGAGGTGTGGTCTATTGTGTGATACGAAAAATAATCATTAAAGAGTTTCGAGTTTTGGAGGAAGGATTTGGGTGATTCTCTTTTCTTCTCTGTTGTTACTTTGTTAAATTTGATTCACCTTCTGCTGAAACACTTGGTTGAGGGCCTCTACTACTGTTACATATTTTTTTATTAATGAATTGTGTCTATATTTTATTGTACAACTCTTGTAATATGTATTTTGTGACTGTTTTTTTGTCACAGTTAGTGCCTTTTTGGCTAGGTTGGCTATTTAGTATGTAATTCATTCTTCAACTACTTAAATTAAAATAATTTTCATGGATCCATTCTTATAATTCCTTTTTGCTTTGTTCAATATAAAAATGTGGCTTTTAAACTAATAGTAATTATCAACATATAGTTTTGGTCATAAGTGAGTGAAATTTATTGTGACTTATTAGTGGACATTTGTAATGATTAAGCTACAACAAGCCATTTAATTCTCTCTTTTTAATGTTTCAAAGTACTCTACCTGCCATTTAATTCTCAATATTTTTATCAGTGTCCACATATCTGCTAGATTGTATTTCATTGAAGAAAATGTGGTTGTGGTACCACAAATTAATGTCATATGTACATCCGAAATGAGTGAAATATTTGATTTGATCATATACTTTTGATCATAAGTGAGAAAAATTTATTGTGACTTATTAGTGTACATTGATAATGATTAAGGTACAACAAGCCAATTAATTCTCTCTTTTCAATGCCTTGAAGTACTCTACCTTTCATTTAATTCTCAATCTTTTTATCGATTTCCACATATCCACCAGATAGTCTTTCATTGAAGAAAACAGGATAGTCTTTCATTGAAGAAAACATGTATACAATATTGTGGATTTATGTCATATGTACCTAGTGTGGGAGTAAATGGTGACTCCCCAACACCCCTAAGAATAGTTGCTAGACCAAAACCACTTCCACAAGAAAGAGAATGGAAAGAAAGCTTGCTTCAACAATGCAAGATTGAATAATGGTTGAATATGCTTGAATAAGCTTCAATTGCAAATGTACATGAGATGCCTTGCTTATAAAGGCGAGGTTGAGAGATAGAATTAGACAATATCATGACAAGTGTCTTAATCCTATGACATGAGACAACTAACTACCAAGGAATCAAGAATTACTAACTAGATAAGATAAGTTCTAGACTTAACATGTGAATATGTCCCCTAATTCCCTAGTGAATGAATTAGCTAGGTACAAGACATATATTCACACCAACACCTGGGAAATCTTTAAAAGATTCAAAAATTAGGTTGCTCTTCTAATCCGAAGTGATCAAAATGTTTGATTTGATAACTTGATACTAAAAATTGTAGAAAGTATGGCACGTGGCATGTTCTTTCTTTTTAACAATTTTCACATATCTATCAGATTGTCTTTCTTTGAAGAAAGTGTGGTTGCAGTACTACGGATTAATGCCATATGTACATCCAAAGCGATTGATTGGATAGCTTGATATTGAAAAATGTACGACGTACTATAGATGATGATGTCATTAATCCACTGATCAATTGAAACAATATTTGTAATGATTTCATATCGTTTGAGTGGTGATTTTGACATATTTTCAACTTGAGGTATAGTTTGCATGTAGCTAGATGTCAATCAAAATAAAAATTATAAAAGTAAGACTTAAGTTATAGATTAAGTTGGTTTTTTGGTTTGCATGATTATCATTATACCCAACCTCACACAACTCATGAGTAAATAGGGATTAGACTAGTAGTGGTACTAGTGGCCCATAAATAGGGATAGTGAGCACAACTAAAATCATTCATAGAAGGCTAAAGGGTTTATTATTGAGTGCAATGTTCTGAATTGTCATAAGTTTTCATTTTGCAAGGTTAATATGGAAGAAGATGATGTGGTATTATTGGGGATACTCTAAATTCTACTACCTCTAGTTATGTAGTTATAGAGTAAAAGACCAATTTCCTTCAAGTTCAGAATGGGTGGAATTGGAAAGAAGTTGATCTAGTTCACCTGACGTCTAAGATAGGTTTTGAACTAGGATGAGGAGCTCTGATGGAGATAAGTGCTTTCACAGAGAGTACGCACACATAATTATTTTATTCTTTTTTGAATTTAAAGCCGACTACTTCGCATTCTCCATTTTGACAGAGGCCCTCAAAGAGGAACTGTGGAATTTTAGACTCATTGTGTGATATCCAGATGCATAGAAGTTGCATGCAGAAGGTGACAGAAAATTTACTACCCCTCATCTTCTACATGAATCTAGTTCTCAAGTAGGATAGGCACATTTTTTATCTTCAAAACTCTCATTTTCCAAGTATGGTAGGTAAGCCCTATTGATTCTCAAAGTCATCTCTTTTATAATATGGTTTGGATCTCATAGCTACCACTACCAGTTTGGAATTAATTGTTTCAATTTGGGGTGTTCTAGTGTGTTAGATTGAGCATATTTTAAATGTAGAACCATATTAGAGATCCCAAGATCCAAACCATGTTCGACAAGCCCCATGGTTTGAGAATATGGTTTATATTATCACCAGCAGTAGAAGCAACCATCAACCCAACAACTTGGAATCAATTGTGTCTGATGTAAAGTGACATGTGTCATTTATACAAAACAAGAGCTTGCATGCTCTACTCATCTTTAAAAATCCATGTAATAATGTAACATTGTAATTAAGTGGTAATAAAATAAATGGTTGTGTTATTCTTTGGTATTCATTTATAGTAAAGAATTATTTTTTGTTTACAGTATCTATTCAAATTATACAAGTAAAGTAAATAGAATAAAATAATGGAATGAAATATTTAATAAACTTAGAAAAATCATATTTTTTTCCTTTAAGAGATTAAGTATTATCTATTTATGAAATATTTTCATGTAGATTTAAAAAATAAAGCAATACAAATGAAAAATGAAAGTTGTCATCTGTAGTGTAGAAAAATGTATCCCTCTACATTTCATAGTTGTTTGGGCCTTTGTAAACTAAATGGAAATAATTATACCTTATTTATGGTGTTGTAAAGTGTGTCCTAACACTTTCACACTAATATAGGGTTTTCATTGATTAATTGGGTTTCTTTATGCCTTAATTGGCCTTATTTTGCATCCACAAGCCTTAATTAATGCATCTTTCTGAGGATAATCCTGAAACATATGTAATGACCAATCATAAATTAATGTTTTTGGATTGTATGGCCTAGATTTAGTGATCTGGGACTCATATGCTATCTTGGGAATATTAGTCCCACCTATGTTTTGGGGCCTCAATCTAGATTTCACATTAATCTAAGCTTTTCTTGAAAAATGTATCTCTAAGCCTAGCTTAATGGGACTCATACACCACTTCCAGAATATGAGTCCCATGTGGCTTAGACCTAAATTAAATTCAAGTTCTTGGTGGGATTTTGTTCTCCTAGATCTAATATCGGCTTGTAGTGTTGTAATTTCTGGAAATTTGGCATAAACAAGTATAAATACAAGGTTATTTCACTCATTTTTCACCTAGCAAGTTTACAAGTGACCTAGCAAGTTTAGAAGTGACCTAAGACTTTTATGAGAGCATTGTACTAATAGAAAATTAGAGTCTACAAGAGCATTCAAGAGTTGATTATCAAGAATTTTGGACCATTATTCAAGTATCAAGCATCATGTCAAATTCATCATGCATCATGTTTTTTTTTGAGCTAACATTTGTGATGTAAAGTTTCATGATTCAAGCAAGTATTTAAATCAAGATCCATATCATTCAAGCAAGAGTTGAGATCCAAATCCATTGGAGCCATTTCATACATGTTTGCAACTTTTATTCCTATGGTTTGGTGAGTTGCAACATTGCATATTTGTTCATCCATCATTCCTTCATCTTATTTCATTTCATTTCAAGGTTTGATTACCAAAATAGGGTTTGACCAAGGAAAAACCCTTTCTACTAACAAAACAACATTTTCCCCTCTCTTTAGTGTGTGATTTACATATCTAAGTTGAAGGCACATTGAAGAGAAATATTGGAAAGAAGTTGTCAAAGTTGCAAAGTTATCCAAGTTATCACCTTGTTTAGGAGATCATTAAAGGCATCTACAAAGCAGAATTCAACATTTTAGTTTCGGGAATCAGTTTGAGAAGATAGGGAAGAGGTTGAAGAGAAGATTCAAACTTTGAATTTTTGAAAAGGCCAAGTAGGACTAATACACCACTTCTGGTGTATGAGTCCCAGTCTAGTGACTTTTCCAGTTTTTAGGTGTTCTAGACTTATCTCTCCCAGATTCCTATTCCTGCCCAGAAACCCTAATCTGGGACTAAATTGCCTAGCCTGGCATATGAGTCCCAACGTGCATTGATTTTAATGTTTTCAGCATTTCAGGCCTCCATTCAAGTTGCTACAGGTTTCTAGGTGCCCCTATGTACTTTTCCAGTTCACTTTTTTGTTTTACATGCATTTCTAGGTCATTTATTCAAGTCTTGCATATCATTAGGTTTGATTATTAGGTCTTGAATATGACATGTCTTTCCAAGCCTTAGCTTGGTGGTGAACCCCTCTTTAGTCTCTAATCATACCCTAGGACAACCTTTAACAAATCTCTTTCCCTCATTCCATCCATGGATTGAGATATCTAGGGTGTCCTTGAGTGAAACTATGTGAAATAAGTCCTAAAATCTAGTGCTCCATCTCCCAAAAGATTTGAAAGCACCCTATTTCATAGGTTTTACCATCAAATTGAAAAAAAATAGTAAAAGTTGTCACTCTTGCTAGGTTTTTCTGAAATGTTATTGATTTCTAATTTGTCGTTGACCTGCTCCCCCAACCTAGTATAATTAGTCATTTTATTAAGTCCTTTGCAACGTTAAGTTACTGGCCCCTTGGCCATGATGTCAATTAATGTCTTGCTTTTAAAGGGATTATGCGAGTCCACAATATGCTTCAAGTAGATGTATAAGTGACTCATGGAATTGCAGAATGGACACATGGACTCATCTCGATCACTCCATTAGGATTGTGTATCCTAGCACCACCAAAGTTTAAAATTTTAAAACAACTTTAAAACACATGTTTATTGTTTATATCATAAATTACTTAACCATTCGATGAAAATTTGATGGATGGTTGTAGTTGCATTCTGAAATGAAATGCACAGAGCGCAAGGCTTGTGAACTCAAACCTCTGAAATCACCCTATAATTTTTATACTTACAAAGATCAACGGTAAATATTTTTTTTGAGAATTTATTTCTAAGTGTCAAATGTTACGAAAATGTAATGTACTAATTGTGTAGTCTAGTAGCAACACGTTGACATTTCATTTACTTTAATATTCAAAAAAAATAAGTGAACTTTCTACTGCTAAGTGATTTTATTTTTAAATGAGAGAGTTAGCACATAGGGAGATTTTAGATTGCTCATTGCAGTGCACCAGGGAGATTCTAGGTTCCAACAAAGCTAGTTCACGCCTGCTAGTATTAATCTTTTCAAGAATCAAAATCCGGGTAAGTGAAAGATAAAATTCCTATGACTACATTTCATTGTTTCTTAAAATTTTATTTTTTCAAACTTTGAAGTTTGGGTTTAGGGTTGAGAGACTTAAGAAAAATTAAGGACTAAGAGGGAATTCACAATTTCACATTGTATAAGCATGTCTACCACCAATTCCACTAGCAGACCAAAGAAAGTTGTTGGGAAATGTAGAGAAAAATTGGATAAAAAAATACATTATGATGGATTGCTTAAAACACCAGGTTTCACTAATGAATAACATGATATTTATGATCCTAAAATCTATGGTAGGATTACCTAAAAAATTATGTTTTCATCTAAGAATAAGGTTGCAAACCAAATGCAAGTTAATAGTTATAGTGCATCGTGGGTAAGTGGATTAGGGTGCATGATGTTACATGAGGTTTTCCCTTGCCCAAAATTTATCATGGTCTGTTCCCACAATTATGATGATAAAAAAAGAGAAATTGTTAATAAAGATAGAAAAGAAGAATTATTATCCATTAATGTAGAAGAATTTGGAAAAGGGTTGGGGTTTACAACCAAAGAATTTGGAAATGTCCACATTGACCTAGAAAAGCTTGCTAGTGATTACAAAGCAGTGGATGAAAGGGAGAAAAATGCTTTCCTAAATAAAAAAGTTCAAGATAACATACAAGTTAGAAACAAATTGAAAGGTAAACATAAGCCTCCTTATGATTTTGATATTTTTAGACCATCGGTTTAGGATACTATTTCCATGCTATCATTTTCCCTCGAACTGGATAGCAATTGGGAAGTGGGTGCAAGCCTCCTTGAAATGGTATATAATATCCATTATGATGTTCTATCTCAACCTGTCAAATACAACTTTATTGAGCACATTGTAGAATCCATGCATGAACAATTCTTAATGATTAAACGAGGTACACACTCAAATTACACTAAGATATTTAGGTTCACAACCTACTTGTGCTATTTTTTTCTATTCAAATTTAGTGGAATGTTTCAGACTAACAAGCTTCAAATTCAACCCTATACGAATGTTGAGGAAAATAAAATGGCTTCAGTATATGATTAGACCACTAAGATAAGGATGTATGATTCCAAAAGGAACTACAATAATTTTGTAGACTACTTTTTGGGTCCATTGCATCAAGCAATTACAAATGCTCCAACGCCTAGATTGCCTATTTCATGTAGAAATTGCATTCAAATAGGAAAAGAAATAAAATTGGCTGATTGGTACTTAATGGAAGAATATACTATGCTAAGATTTTATGAATCAGGAGTAGATCCATACAAACTTCCAATACATATGATAGAAAGGGTTTTTACATTGGAATATGTAAGGAAAATGCAGAGTACTAATGAACTGCAATTTGTTAATCAACAGAAGAAGACCTTATTTCCTTCTTTACCTTTTTCATGTGGAGAGTTCACATTCAAGAGAAAATCATTTAGTGTGGCACATGATCTTTTGAATTTTTTTAATTTTGATGTTGCCCATCACTAGCAGTATGATCCATGTGACACCATTACATCAATTGATTATTGTGGCCAATAGGAATGTTGCAAGTAGAATTCAACATCAAAGTAAACCCTTGCTTGAAAACTTGAGAAACAAGGATTCTTGGGATGAGGTCAAAATAACAATGGAGAAAAGTGCTATTGAGAAAGGTATTTCTTTTGAAAAATTGTCAGCAAAAATTATGGCATTGCACCAAAAGACAATCGGGAAGTACAACAATTTTTATGAAAAAAAGTGATAAACCATCTAGTAGAGTAAAAATGCCAGATTCTCTAGATAAGGAAGTTACAGATAAAAATTGTTCATGATAAAAAATTATTGCCTTTTGGTCTATGAGGAAGGAGCTAGGTGAACCAACTCTTGTAGACTTTGGAGATAACAAAAAAGATTGTGAGTTTAGAAAATTGTGGAATATAGAGCATCCCAATGAATGTGAAGATCAGTAAATTGATGATGAATCTAATGATGATAGGGAAGAAAAAATCTATGTCAAAGCTCGTTTAAGTGAGGCCACAAAAGAAGCATATACTTTAGGAGCAACCATAGCCAAAAAATGGGTTATTAAGGTGGTCCTTTGGGGTCCCAAGGACAGGTCCTTGGATGGTAACATATGTAGAGCATAGGAAACCAGGTGATAAATCTGGCCTCAGAGATAATAAAGTAGACCAAGGGCATACAAGTACAACTGAAACAATTCATTTTGTTAGAGCTTCAAATTCTAATCCTCATGGTCAGATACAATCACAACTAGGAAATACCCATGGTGGAGAGTCTAGTGCAACTAGCACTGCCACTAGTGGTGATGGTATGGGTAGTAGTACTAGCAGTGGTCAAAATGTGCTACAAAAAAAAATTACACATAAGAGGACAACAATACAAGATACCACACAAACACTAAGCGATCAAGGCATACAGAAGAGGCAAATGATTTTGACAGGTCCAAGTCACACTACCATTTCCACCATAAAGGAGTTATTTCCAGGAACTCCCCCACTCCCAGTTAGTGTGGCTACAACAACATTAGCAAATACAAGTACTCCTAGTCCTTTTCCATTCAAGCATTTCATTATTCGTGCATCCCTAGGTTTTGATTACATTGAAGAGTTTAAAAAGAAATCAAAATTGTATAAAAAAGAAAAGAAGCAACTAATGGAGAGTGTGTCTATTGTAACTTCAGAGCCTACAAAACCCATGGTATTACTCACATTTTACACAAATAAAGAAATCATTGAGTACACATTTTTTGTTCCCACAGTTCAAAATAAACCAACAAATCAGATGGATCGATCTGACTTTCAGGTGAGTAGTTTCCAATTGGATTTTTTTGGATTCAAAAATACTGACAAAATTAATGTAACAAAGAAGAACAATAAATTAATGTACACATCATTACTAAAGCAAGAGAGAGAAAAAAAGGTTGCATACTCAAATAGAAAATTTACAGGCAGACCTAGCAAATGAGAAAGCAAAGAGGAAAGCAATAGATAACAAGAGCAATGAATTAGAAAAAAGAATATAAAAAATTGCCTCTACATCAACAAGCAAAGAGGATAAACAAAATGAGAGAGAAGTGAATGAACTAAGCAAAGGTTAGATGAGACAAAAAGAAATATGACAAGGAAAAATCCACTTCAAAAAACTTAAGACAAAGCATTGAGAAAGGAAATGAACAGTGGGAAAAAAAATTGGAGAAAGAGAGAAAAAAGGTGAAAGATTGATCGTAGAGCTGATGGAAGAAAAAAAAGAAATAAACTCTTTTAAAACTAAGTTAACTATAATTTGCAAAGAAACAATGAGGCATATGAAACAAAATATCTGGGAGGAAATAATGCCGAGGATTGATCATTTGTGTGAATTGTTTCAATTGATTGATGCTATGAGACTACATCATAAGAAGCTCAACAAATATTTAATGGACAACAAAAATGTGTTGGCATCAGAGAAATCTGCAAATCAAGTTCAAAAAATAGTCTACCAAGCTAGTGACAATAAATGGAAATCAAAAGGGAATAATAATTGGATTGAAGCCTCAATGAAGGTGTCATCTATCATTCAAAAGTGTTCAAGAATGCGCGAAACATCAGAATTTTTGAATCTGGATACAACAAAGATGAAGAAGCTGGATGAAAAGGTAAGGAACATCACAGCGCTTGGTTTTCCAAAGGCTTTTGACACAAATGAGCGATTCATTGGAAAGGATGGTTTCAGAAAGAAGATGGAAGGTGCAAGAAAGATTGATTTGGACCAGTTTCCTTATAACCCATATGAGGTGAACTATTTGGATTCCATCAAACCGTTGATAACCTTGAATGTAACTTTGTCTAAAACATTCAAGTCAAGATCCAGATTCAATCATACATTGTTAACAAATTTTCAAGTCCAACAACATCAGTTGGAACAAATGACAATTCCATCATTTGAATAGTGGAAGTTACTACAAAATTTGATGGAATGATTTGATATTGATAAGATGAGTTTCCAAGTTCCAACTCATCTTTTTGCAGAGTTGTCTTTTAGCAAGATTTTTCATTACCTCTATGTATTCCTTCATTTGGAAATCAATAGAAAACTCAAATTCAGTAATGTGTTGATGTTCAATTATCTATATTATTTATTTTATCAATTGAAGAAAAACTCTCATTTTAACTACTAGATACACATTAAATGATTATTGATGTTCATTGTTGTATATGCTATTGTTCTTAATATGTTATTAAGCATTGAGTTGAGTGATGAATCACTGAGTACTTGTTTAACACAATTAAAATATGAAATTATTAATAATATGTTAATTTATTCAATCTAATGCATAATTTTAAGGAATACAATATCAAATATCAACTATAGTTTGAAATATAAAATTCTTGGTAATCCTCAAATGGTTAAATTAGGGTTGTTAGGTCTAAAACCTAAGGCTTTCTAAAACCCTATTATCCTAAAACCCTAGTGTTCTTATGTTTTGTTGTTGACATCATTCGTTTTTTGACTGATCTTTAAGTTATGACTTATAGGTATTGATGTCATGAGTCCCACATCCCCTTTTTCTAGGAAGTGCCCCTTTAATATTAGATATAAAATCAAAATCAAAACCTTTACTTTTCTGTAATTTTATTGTTTTATGTTTGTTACATGATGGAAGATAAATAATTATGGAAGTCCATGGGCCCATAGTGGAATGTCCTTTTCTTGGTTGCAGAATTGTGGAAGTACATTTTTTGACTGGTCTTTAAGTTTAAATTATGACTATGGGTATTGATGTCATGAGTTCCACGTCCCCTTTTTCTAGGAAGTGACCCTTTAATATCAGAAATAAAATCAAAATCAAAATCTTTACTTTTCTGTTATTTTTTTGTTTCATGTTTGTTATGTGGCGAAAGATAAAGGATTTTGCAAGTCCACGAGCCCATAGTGTAATGTCCTTTTCTTGGTTGTGAAACTGCAGGACACTGTGTGATGATATTAGCACATGGGACATGGGATAATTCTATTGGATAGAGAGGACGGTTATGTCTTTTTCAAGAAAATCAAGGCTTTACTCATCATTGAAATTTTAGATTTGTACATCGCTTTCCAGATGGATGACCCACGTTCAAAATTGATAAACGGGTAGATGAATGAATTGCACTCACATGAACAAGACGTAATGTTGGATGTGACAGATGATGGCTCATAATTTCCTTCATAAATTTTTAGTTCATTTGTTTGGTCTGGCATAGTAGCGAAAACCATAGAGGTGCACCCGTTCTGCATCAACTTGAGCTAAACTAAAAAATAGGTATGCCCTTCTTGGAAAAAATCACCATTGTTATTCTTGAAGCTCATAATGAAGTCTACAAAATCTCTTGTAAAATACTATAGAAATCACTTTTAAATCATTCTAGAATTATGAGTCGATCAAACACCCAACCCTTTGGATCTACATGTAAAAGACCCTTTAAGGATGATATTTTAGCCCAATTGTTGGGTTCCTCAAAAAATTCTCAACGTCAATGTAACTATTGTCAAACATATTGCACCCGAATGCTTGAATGATTAAATTCAGCAATCTATTGAAACATTGGATCAAACTCAGGTTGTGGGTGACCTATAGTGAGATTGAACCTCCGAATTCTAGGCCGGCTTCCTATATGATTCTTAAATTAATAACTGGTAACTTATTGGAAAAAGGATAGAAGAACTATTGTTAAATGCATGTGAAACTGTAAATTGAAAGGTGATGCACCTGATTGATAAAGCTCTGAAACTGTGATTCACAATAAATTTCATGAAAACTATCCACACAAGTCAATTTTAACAGTTTAACCACAAAAATGACTCTAAGGGAGGCTTGAACAAATCACCTTTGAAGGAAAAACATGGTTTTCACAGCAAAGAAGAATATTATTCATTTACACAAACTTAGACCTGTGATTTTTACTATTTGAATGCATGCAAATATAAACGAGACAAAGATTTTAAAGGTTCTGATATTTAAACACAGTAAAAATTCATCAAATCATTTATAAAAACAACATAATGACAAGGAAGACTTTTGATTTCATTGCAATTGAAGGAATCTTTGCAAAATGACACAAATAAACCTATAAACCTATTGTATTAATTTGAACTGAAAGTTGAGTTACATGATAATTCACTTTGTAGAATGCAAAGGCTGAAAAACAAGAACTAGAGGAAAAAGATAAACTTTTTCCAATATATACAATGAGAGTGCACTCCAAAGTGCATGAAAAAGAAACTAAAAGTCAATTTCAGTATGAAAAAGATAACTCCAAGGCAATTCCCGAGAAAAACAAAATATCTCCAAAAGAAGAGCTCAAACTCAAGCAAAAATGAGTGAACTTGGTCTCAAACTTGTAGTCACAATGTGTGCAACTGAAAAGCAGCTCGAACTGAACTGAAAAACTATAAATAGTAAGTCCAAGCATGCTAAAACTACCTCATTTGTATCAATCCGCCCATGATGACTTGAATGATTAATCTTCAGTTGATAATTTGATGTGAAACTGAAGAAAAGTGCCAAAAAACTTTATAACTCGCATGATCAACTTCATTCTCCAGTTAGCTTTACTTGTATTTTGCATGGATCTATAATGAACTCAACTTCACATGATGTATTTTATTTTCATTTTAAGAGGACTAAATTAATTAAATGACTTATAGTTCTATCATTTAATTAATTAGCTTTCATTTGATTAATGCAAATAAAAGACAATAATGTTAAGTTAAAAAACCTAACCCTCATCTCACGGCCTCATACACACACTTGGAATATACTTTGAATATGCATTCTTCACTAAATAAATATAAGCTGACCATTAAGACATGTAACAATTATAAATCTCATGATGGCCGATCATATCATTTCTAGGAAATTTGACTTGAAGTCATGGCCATGGGAGTAAATAAAACATAATGATTTTTCCTAAAAACATGAGCAAAAATCAAAGTCTTTTTGAATTAGGGCATGAGTCAAAATACTCGAACCCTAGATGCTTTCTTCATTTCTCATTTTGCACTATTTGGAGATATTATGTTGTTGCGCTGCCAATGGTTAGGTTTTTTGAAAAAATGTTTGATCTGGAGCTTAAAATCCCATCACACCTTGTTGTTCCTGGGCCAAATCTTATTGATCTTCACAGGGTAAGTTCTTCAGTCATAATTTGGAGGTACCTTGACTCCATTGCATAGATTTTCCTGAAGCTTTCAAGCAACCATGAGACATTTTTGATGCATCTTCTTTGGTTTTTATATGTAAATGGATTCTTGTTATGTGGCTGCAATGGACGCCTTGTGAGAGCATGACTTGCACTGGTAAATACAAGCTATGAAAGGATTTCTGGAAGATCTATGCAATGGCAGCGTTGGTAAGTCTGATTTTCTCCATTTTGTATATATTATCATCCTCTTTCTGGTCGCGCCCTCCATTATTCTGATACATTTATTCTGTTGATATTATCCATACTGCTTGAGCGGCCATTGGAGACTTAATCTGTAGCCCGATAGGAAAAGCTTAAAAGAAATTTAGTGGTATTCATTCTTTTGAAAGTTTCTATTTCAGTGGCATAAGTTCGGCCTCTGTGATTTTCTTGCTTCTCTATCTCTATAACTTCATATATCTGTAAGCCTGATTTGAACAGGCTACAACTTCACAACATTCTGGGAGTTTTTATCTTTGTATTTATCCATCTGGGTATTCGTGATTTATCTGTTCTTAATAGATAGTTCCTTTTGAAGATGACTCCTAACACAAGAAAACCACCTCTTCATCCTCCATTGAACAAGAAATGGTATAGAATGACCATCTACTTCAAACTTGCAAGACAGTTTGTTATCTTCAAGTAATGAAAACTGGATATTCTCATCTATAGATTTGTCCTCAACTCCTAAAGAATCACCCTTTTTTTGTTCATCAATGTTAACAGAGCCCAATGTGGGTGCGTACAAAGTATTCCCCTTCTCTTCTTAACCTTTGAGATCCTCAACATTAGTAGAATATTTTATTCCAACTTTAAGAGATTAAGAAATATGCTCTATATTAGTTATGGAATTATTAGCATTTGATGGCTGCATGTTCTTCTTCAACATAGTTGTCAATGGCTGCAATAAAAATGCAACATTGGGAATAAATCTCCTCATGAAGTTTATTCTGCCCAGGAAGCTCTGTAAACCCTTTTTGTGAGCGGGCAGCGGTAAAGCCAATATGGCTGCAATCCTCTTTGGATCTATAGAAATGCCATCTTTAGAAACAATATAACCCAGAAGTTTACCTTCGTGAACACCAAAGATACTTTTCTTTGGATTTAAAGAAATTCCATATTCTCTGCATCTTTCAAAAATCTGTCTAAGATGCACAATGTGATCATCAGCATTTCGTGAGAAAATAGTGATATCATCCAGGTAAACAAGAACAAACTTGTTTATCAAACCTTGGAGAGCCATATCCATCGCTCTCTGAAAGGTGGCTCCTGTGTTTGACAATCCAAACGAAATATTTCTGTAAGCCATAGTACCCCACTTGGTGGTAAAGGTTGTCTTGTACTGGTCTTCCTCCTTAACCAAGATCTAGTTATAACCTGAATATCCATCCAACAATGAGAACCTTTCTGATCCTGAAACAACCTGCAATATTTGCTCCAGTGAAGGAAGCAGGTAGTGATCTTTGAGTGAAGCTCTATTTAGATCATGGAAATCAATGCACAACCTTATCTCTCCACTCTTCTTTCTGACAAGCACTAAATTTGATACCCAAGAAGTGTGCTTGATTGGAAATATTATACTACCTTCAATCAGCTTGTTTAATTATGTTTTCATCAAATGTTCTAACTTCGGATTCAGAGGCCTTTGCTTTTGTCTTACTGGTTTTGCGTTGGGTTCGAGCTCAATTGTATGTTGAGCCAACTCAAGATTAAAACCCTTCAGATCTCCATACTGCCAGGCGAATATGTCACTAAATTCTTGGCAAAGCAAGATAAAGGCTTGTTGTTCTTCCTTTGTACAGACTTTGCCAAGTTTAAGCAGCTTGTCCTTGAATGTTTCTATTGATTCGTAATGCTCCTGCTTCACTATGATGCTTGATTTATCTCTTCTAACTTGGTCATCAATGTTGAAGATGGATTCAAGGGTCACCAAACCCTTTGGCAGCTTGTTAGACTTTAGTTGCATGATCTGATCACCATATTGCTGATCAAATTTTCACTGATTTCCAGCAGAAAACTCTGTTTCTTCCATCAGAAAATGAATTATTTGTTCATCACTATAAAAAATCTGCCAACTTACATTATTATCAAGTACTGAAGGTCTTACAACTACCTTCACATGTTGTTGTACCTCCACATTGTGAATTTCAGTCGGAATGCCAAACTGTGACCCTAGAGCAACAAGTTTATCAACTTGCTTATTCTAAATTCTTGGTACTGATTGCAGATTAAATGTATGAAACTCCTCAATCAAGTCCCAAACATGATGCTTATATAATTTCAGCAAATCATTCTTTGTTAAATTCATATTTCTAACTTGATTTTCTATCAATTATGAATCACCATACACTTGTAAGCACTTAATCTTTCTTTCTCTGGCCCATTCTAAGCCATGTATTAATGCTTCATACTCAACAACATTATTAGAACAGCTGAAAGCAAATCTAAAAGTTGAATAATACATGTCTCCTTCAGGTGAAATCAAAACAACTCCTCCACCAGCACCAATTTTACTTCTGGATCCATCAAAATATAGCTTCCAAAGCTGATCAATATGTTGTACTCATTTTTCCTCCTTGACCAGATTTGGAATAGTTACATTGGGCTCTTGAATCATATAAATGCCCAAACCTACTTCTATGAGATTGAACGGATCAACCTCATGATTCTCAGTTGCTCACTCATCTAGATTTATGTCAAGTATTCCTTCTATAGGTACAGTGGGGTCGAGGGTCACGGATTGATCCTCCTGATCATGGAACGCTAGGTTTGCATTTATGAGATTTGGAACATAAGGCTCAATATGGTCTTTAGCCTATGATTCTGACTTAATCGTGACTCTAGTACCATATCTGGTTCTGAAAAACATGTGTGACCAGTCTGATGACAGATAACCACCTAATTTTGCAGTGAAATCTCTAGACAGGAAAATGGAAAAATAAGGTGGGAGATCAATGATATATATGTCCTCTGAAATTTGAAAGTTGGGACAAGCATGCAATGTAAGAGGAAATTTTTTAATAACTCCT
This sequence comes from Sequoia sempervirens, assembly GCA_007258455.2. NCBI lineage: Eukaryota > Viridiplantae > Streptophyta > Pinopsida > Cupressales > Cupressaceae > Sequoia > Sequoia sempervirens. Next base: position 542,185,006 of record VDFB02281492.1, read on the forward strand.
ATAGACTTTACAGCTGTACCATCCAATTGAACTACCCCTTTTGACAATGGTTCATACTCAAGTCCTAACTTATCTACCAACTGTTTAGGCATAATTGAGCTGCTTGCTCCACTATCGATCATGCAATTATGCACTATGTTATCACCAATTATCAAGTTGACATAAAAAGGTGGTGGCTTTACCTCTTTAGCTGGTTGCTCCTGCTTTTGATCTGAACTATTCGCAAGAACTCTTGGCTGTTCTTTACTTGTTTCATCAGAAATTGATATCTTAGTGAGAGCCTCCTACAAACTTTCTTTTTGCCCAGGAAGACGTAATGCATCCAACATGGTAATGCTAACAATTTCCTTTTTCATATGTTCAACAATATTGAAAGAAGAAACACTAACCTTTGGTTGTACCTTTTGAACAACAACATATGTTTGTGCTGCTTGAGGCTGGAAATGAACTTTAGGTTTCTCCTTTGATGACCCAGCTTGTTGTCTTGGTAAAATCTGAACATTCTGGGCTATTGAAGGCTGAATCTGCCCCTGTTGGGCTGTAAAATCTTGAGTTTTCTGATGAAAAGCAGGTTGTTTGTCTTTTTTTTCCTGTTGTTTATCAGGAACAACTTGTTGTCTTAGGTCAAATGCTCTTTTCTTGGGCTTCGTATTAGTTGCAATAGAAGTGGTTGACTGATTTTGACTTTGCACGTGATTAACTCCGCAAAATTCACTTCCTTTCCAGTTCATCATGGCAATTTCAAGGTCACTCTGTTGCATTTGATCATCTTGCTAATTATTGTCCTCCTTAGTTATTTTTTCAGAAGCAGCATAACTACTTTGCACCATATGGGCTTGATTAATCACCCCATTCATGCAAGTAGCCTGATTATGAGGCTAATTGTAGGGATAACACCACACGTAATCCTGTACTAAATTGTTTTGTATTGGCATCAGCTCTTTTGAGGAGCTAGCAGCAGCTGGATTAAATGGTTGATTAGGCCTAAAGTTGAAATCCCTCCTCTATCCCTGGTAATTAGCTTGATAAGCAGGTATGTTTGCTTGAAATGATGATTGATTAGGTCTGAAATTCTGACCTTGCTGATTTTTAAGGCTTACTAAGTTGTTACTCACAGTTTGTAGTAACTTGGCCATTTTTTGTTGGTCATTTATTAGCTGCTGTTGAGTATCTTTAAGTCCTTGCAAGTAAGAATTTGCTGGAACAACATTATTTTGTGCTATTGTTTGGAAACCTAAGGCTGGAACAACAGGTATAATGGCTATAGGAGGTACTTGAATGGGCATATATGGCTGTACCTCTGGGAAAATTGGCATAGGGGGTCTTGGGGCGATTTTACCAACTTGTATAAGGTTGTTTTAAGCTCTAATATTGATGTCATATGTTGCTGGTAATGTTAACCCACCCATTGACTGTGTCATTAAGGCAATATCACTATTCAAAGATCTAAGGTAATACAGAAAAGCGTGGTCAGGAGTTGGCCTTACTATTACTAGAATTCGATCCCATGTCCTTTGAAGTCTGAAGTTAAAGTCCATCATTTGTTCTTGTGGTGCTCTCTTTATAGTCGTCATCTATTTGACTAGAGATAAATGATTGGACTTGTTAGAAAATTGTTTGGTTAGCTTGTCTCCTAAATCATCCCATGTCACGATGGTATTGACTGGTAAGCCACGAAACCACTGAAGTGCTTTCCCCTTGAATGATGCTGCTAACAACCTCAAAGCTACATTCTCCTGAATCACATGATGAACTCCACATAGTGAAGCTACATCTCGAATATGCTCAATGGGCGTAATCTGATCTTCACCAGTAAAAAAGGGAAGACTTTTGAGTGCTGCAACTACTATATCATCGTGTTGAGCCAGATCCAATGGGATTCCACCATTAAATGGAACAAAAGCATGTGCTCTAGCCATCAAAGCTGCTGGTGTTCTAAGATTTACAACTTGTATGATTGGTACAGGTGAAACAGGTACTCTGTAACTTGGCGAAGCTGAATATGAAACTAGTTGCCTTGCTAACGATCTGCCTCTTCTTCTTGATGTGTAAACTAATGGTTCTGCTCTTAGAACCGAAGAAAATAATTGCTTTCTTGAAGGCTTACCAGGTGTTCACTTGGCTATCCTTCCTCTTCTCTTTGGTGAAGACAGTTGCAAATATTCAAACGGAGAAGAACTTCTTGTCTGAATATTTCTCATAAGCTATTTGCACTTGATCTGCTGGAAACTGAGAACAGAGTCACCAGGTATATGAAAATAATCCTCTAAAATTATGAAATAATGTTGTATATACCAAAATAGCAGCTTGAACTATAAAATTCTTTCTCTGAAAAGTGATTAAGAGTCCCACCGGGCGTGCCAAAAATTGTTGTCAAACAGATTGCACCTGAACGCTTGAATGATTAAATTCAACAATTTGTTGAAACATTGGATCAAACTCAGGTTGTGGGTGACCTATAGTGAGATTGAACCTCCGAATTCTAGGTCGGCTTCCTATATGATTCTTAAATTAATAACTGGTAACTTATTGGAAAAAGGATAGAAGAACTATTGTTAAATGCATGTGAAACTGTAAATTGAAAGGTGATGCACCTAATTGATAAAGCTCTGCAACTGTGATTCACAATAAATTTCATGAAAACTATCCACACAAGTTAATTTTAACAATTTGACCACAAAAATGACTCTAAGGGAGGCTTGAACAAATCACCTTTGAAGGAAAAACATGGTTTTCACAGCAAAGAAGAATATTATTCATTTACACAAACTTAGACCTATGATTTTTACTATTTGAATGCATGCAAATATAAACGAGACAAATATTTTAAAGGTTCTGATATTTAAACACAGTAAAAATTCATCAAATCATTCATAAAAACAACATAATGACAAGGCAGACTTTTGATTTCACTGCAATTGAAGGAATCTTTGCAAAATGACACAAATAAACCTGTAAATATGTTGTTGTATTAATCTGAACTGAAAGTTGAGTTCTTGTTTTTCAGCCTTTACATTTTGCAAAGTGAATTATCATGTAACTCAGCTTTCAATTCAGATTAATACAGTAACAGGTTTACAGGTTTATTTGTGTCATTTTGCAAAGATTCCTTCAATTGCAGTGAAATCAAAAGTCTTCCTTGTCATTATGTTGTTTTTATGAATGATTTGATGAAGTTTTACTATGTTTAAATATCAGAACCTTTAAAATATTTGTCTTGTTTATATTTGCATGCATTCAAATAGTAAAAATCACAGGTCTAAGTTTGTGTAAATGAATAATATTCTTCTTTGCTATGAAAACCATGTTTTTCCTTCAAAGGTGATTTGTTCAAGCCTCCCTTAGAGTCATTTTTGTGGTCAAACTGTTAAAATTGACTTGTGTGGATAGTTTTCATGAAATTTATTGTGAATCACAGTTGTAGATCTTTATCAATCAGGTGCATCACCTTTCAATTTACAGTTTCACATGCATTTAACAATAGTTCGTCTATCCTTTTTCCAATAAGTTACCAGTTATTAATTTAAGAGTCATATAGGAATCCGGCCTAGAATCTAGAGGTTCAATCTCACTATAGGTCACCCACAACCTGAGTTTGATCTAATGTTTCAACAGATTGCTGAATTTAATCATTCAAGGATTTGGGTGCAATTTGTTTGACAACAGTAACCTCATCCCTAATGCAGTAGAGAGGATGGTAGACATAGCCAGAAATTGCAGAGATGTTGAGTTGAAGGATGAGGATGACATAGTCACTGGGTGGGAATTATTCCTACACTAGTATGGAAAAAGAAACCACCATTCCTTTGTCTCTAATGCATGGACCTATGATTTGGGGAAGCTAGTTTTTCCTAATGTCTTTATAAATGTGGAACTCATCAGATGCCTTGCTTTTGGGTATGATGAAAATATGAGAGTAATTAGGGCATTGGATGGAAGTGTCATAATGGATATAACCAGGGAGTTTATTTGTGAGGTTTTTAGACTCAATGTGGCCACAAAAATGGTTATAGACCTTGCTTCTTTCAAAATAAAATACAAGAAAGATAGACATAGCTTCAGAGTGAAATGGCTCCCTAGGTTTAAACATAAAAGCTTCTATGGAAATTCATTGAGAATCCCTGATATTGAACATGAACCTTTTGATGTCAATTCTTTTGAAGACTATTTCAAAAGCACATATTGGGCATTATGACAAGTTTTGGGACAAGATGCAGGCTCAAAAATGGAGACACCTCTTATGTATATGGTTGTTGATGTACAACATCCTTTTTTCAATAGTGACTTTGACTATGCCATCTTTCTAGCTGATGCTATTCACAATCAACTGATGGACATTAAGAGAAGGAAAAGTGGTAAGGAGCCAGAGGTGAATTTTATGTGGTATTCTATCCTTTTTCATATAATTTTGTACAAAGAGAAAGATAATTTCAGTAGGTTTTTACAACTGGACATGAAAGATAAAGAGGGAAATGATCTCCCAGTGCAATAATGGACCCATATTTAGGACAAACATTGTAGTGAGTCTGACTATTATTTTTTGATATTTTCTTTGTAAGACAAGTTATGGAAAGATTAGGTCAACCTGGAATCAGATTGCACAAGCAAAATTCAAATTTCCTTAGGCCCAAAGAGTGGAAGTCAGAGTTAGGAGTACAACATAACTGGGGAGATTATTACGTCCATGAGAACTCAGTTGTTATTAGAGTATATGGCTTCCCTCAAGGCCCCCATGTGCTACCTAGATATGTGTCACCTAAGTTGTCTTTCATGGAAATTATGTGGCAATTGAATGAGGCTGATCACTTTCATTTAGGCAAAACAAAGGGTATTTGTTCCCTTATGTTACTGCCTTTTCAGAATTCACTTTTACCAAAGAGGGCTTAGATAGGCTCAAAGAAATTCTTGGGGAATGCAAGTTATCTCAGTTAAATGTTAGGTATTTTGGTCTTGAAGGTTTCATACAAGAGGTCAGGAAAAATATTAGAAGGTACGATTTTCACCATCAAGTTTATTTAAATGAAGATGTCATAAGAAATTGCAAGGATGAATCTGAGGTAAAAAAATAGAAAGGAAAAATGTTTTGCATTCAACAAGGAAAAGGCTGCAAGGATAAAGAATGATAAGGATTATTGTGGAGTATTTTTTGATAATGTTGACCCAATTTCTAGGATTGAGGCGATGTTGAATAATTTTGATAGAGTTATAGGTAAGGCCCCTATCTTGGAAGAGAAACCAACAAATTGGCCTAGACATGACCTTTCTATTAGAAGGCCCTAAGGGCCTATTATTAAATAAAATTTGCAATCAGACCCACCACGCGTCACTCCCTCTCCTTCCCCTAGACATCAAACAATCATTCTAGATTCTGATTCTCCCCCAAGAGAGTAACCACAAAAGAGGATGAAAGTTGAGAAACCACCATTGTTGGTTGACAATCCCATTCCCATCAATCCAAATGAAAGTGAAGATGTTCATATCATCGTGGATGAAATTCAACAATATATGCCATCCCCCCAAGGCCAAATATTATTGGCCTTCTTCAGCAAAGGTTCAGGTTGGACATGGCTATGGGGAGAGATAACCTCAATGATGTGAGGAAATTTTCCTCTACACAATTCATTTTTGATGATGATTTTATATAATCCCAAGAGTTTAAAGAGTTTTTTTTAGATCAAAGAGGGAGGAGTACCTTAAAAGAGTTCATTTGGCACAAGTAGATGTGCCTAGAGAAAAGTATGATGAAGTAGCTACAAAGGTAATGGAAGAAATGAATTTTGAGTGCACAAAAATTACGTCTGACCAAGGGAGACGAATGGTGGAAGATAGTGGTTTGCTACTACTCCCTAAATGGGACGTTGCTTCTACAATTGTCTTTGGTACTATTAGGAAACAAAAAGGAGAAGTTTTCTCCACATAAGAGGAAGCAAAGATGGAATTCCTAGGATTAGGGTTGATGAACATTGGGAAGCCCTTGCAATCTGGTCCCTTTCCCCAAATACAAACAAGCCTCTAATTGCTAAAGAATTGAAGGGTAAGGGTATCAAAGGGAGCTTGATTGTAAAGAGTTATTGGCTAAACAAAAATCCCTTCTTGAAAGTGTGTAGGAAGTAGGATCTTCTTCTATAGTCCCCCTGCTCATGTGATGATTGAAAACGTAGAACTTAAAGAAAAGATTCAAATGTTGGAAGAGCGGTTGAAGAATTCTCATTAGAATTAGCAAAAGGAGAATGTGTGCATTGCAATGTGCATCCTAGAGTACATACTATCTAAAATCTTAAGAAGGCTGGAAAATACTCATGTGTCATATCTGAATTTGAGAAATTCCATTACCAGAGTAAGTGGGGATCATAAGCAGCTCAAATATATATTTGAACAATGGATTCCTATATTTTCATCTTTAGAAGGTATGTATAAGGATTTAAACACACATTTGATGCCCCACCTAGTATCAATCTTACTTTTGAGATTGTCAAGATGGCACGAAATCATAAAGGGTATTTGGAAGGTATAATTGAATTTGCACAACAAAGAATGAACTCTTTCCTAAATGTTGACAAAAGGGTTGTACCACACCTATTAGAAGATAATGGGGAGTTGAAGACCCTAGAGAAATGGAAGGATAGTTTCAATATTCTAATTCCCACACTCCTCCCTCTGATTTGCAAAGATGACAATCTTGATTTAAATTAGATTGATTCCTATTTAGATAGGATGGTCAATGTAGAAAAAAAGATGGAAACTTTTTGTAGAGAGGTCAGTGCTTTACTTGATGCCAAATATCATCAAAATTTGAAGAATTCAAAAAATATCTTAGCTCATGACTGGCCTTTTGAGGATATGATTAAGGAATGGGATGAAAAGTATAATTTTTTACCCAACCTGTGAGTGGATCCATGCTTTTATTCATATGCCTCTATCTAAGAATTTGGTTGTCAAAAAGTTTTGGGATAAAGTTCTTCACTTCTTTGCTTGTTTCTTCCTTTTTTTGATCTTTCATCATATTCTCTATAAGCTCTTTTTGCATAGTTTAAGCTATTTGATATCACATATAGGAAATGTAATTTTTCTCTGTAATAACAAAAGATGACTCAAATACTTAAGTGTATTTCTTTAATTTTGAATATTGGCCTATCTTGCTCTCCAATATTGTATTCACTGTCTTTTGACTCAAAATAATCAAGGGTTATTAAGTTGTCATGTATCACATCATGTGTTTATGTTATGGATGTTGAACTATTAACTTCTATTCAAGGAATGGATTAATATTCCTTTCAGTTATTTATCAAAGATTGTGTGAATGGAAATGCAATAGGAATTTATAAGTAGTGTGATAAGTGTCGTTCTTTAAAAATGATGCAGAATCACATATCAAATTCAATATCATGGAATACAATGAAAAATATCATAATTTCATGGAATACAATATAAAATATCATCAACTATAGTTTGGAATATGATTCATGAAGTGCAATGATTCACAATTTCATGGAATATAATATAAATATCATCAACTATAGTTTGGAAAATGATTCATGAAGTGCATTATAAATACCTAAAAGTTGTTAATTTACTTCCATTTCCCAAATCAAGTCAGGGTCCTCAAACTAATGTTCAACTTGAGATAAAGTAAAAGATTCATCTAGATTCTAAGTTTAGCCTTCACTTTCTTCATCTTGCATTTCAAATTCAACATTCATTGTGTCATTGTCATTTGTCCCACTACCAATACCACCACTACCAGCATTTGGAGTGTTGCACAACCCTCTTCTTTCACATATGGACCTCCAGATTGTGAGTACCCTGAATCAAAAGGAAATTTTTTTACATTATATGTAGTTCCTTTCACCCTCAAGCAATTTTCCAAATTCTTGTCTAGTTTGTTATCTTTGATTTCAAAAATGCTAATGAATTGAAAACTCTCTCATCCTTCACCAACCCCAATATCATTGTTTGACATAAATCAACAAGTTTGAATTATTTTGATATCGAACTATGCAATATTTTACTTTAACCTAAGGTTGTCCAAGACTTTTTATTGATCCTAGTTCAAAGGGCTTTTCCATGGAATCAAACTGGTCCATCATACTTCTTGCAAAATGCTTACATTGTTGTCTAAGATTATCTGCATTTATAATTCCTTCCTTCTTTTGTCTACTCATTGTATTTTACACTTTTCAAAAAGTGTTCAATCAAGATATTTAATTTATCATGAAAATAGCTTGGGCTATCTCAGTTTATCCAAAATTGAGGATACAAAATATCCATGGCTTCAAGTATTTCTTCTTGAGGGAATCTATTATAAATCTACTAGGAAAGAGATTTTGCAATTTCCTTCAAATTATCACTAATAGATTTAACAATGTTGTTAAAATATTCCTTTGTAACAGGTACTTCTCTGATAGAGTGTTTGAATGTCATACAATGGTACATTGGTATCTCAAATCCACGTAAATAGATACATAAGTTCCCACTTGCATTAAACTATAAATAATTATCAGGATGATTCAAATTTGTAATTTTTTTCCAACTTAAAAAATTTGGGCTTTTAGAAGTTAGATCTAGATATAGATGATCAAGGGCCATGCATTCCATTCTATGTAGTTTGGTATATTAATTAATATACATAGTTTTGTCTTGGGATTTCTTCACAAGATTGTTCATTTCATCCAGCATGGGGAGATGACTAGCTAAAGTCAAGAGTATCTTTGTTGGAAATATGGAGCCTTGAAACATGGGCATGAAGTATGAATGGTTTTTGTTGCCATTGATGTCAACATGGTGACAACTATGGGAAGATTACTTGGTTTACCAGAAGTTGTTCTCTACCGGTAATTTTCTTTTGTGATGAGCGAGTGCGTTGGTATTTGAGTTCGAAATTCACCACATGAATAGATATGACTCTAATATCTTAACCATGTTATCATGTCTCATTCAGAAAACTATATGCCAGATCTTGAGAAGTTTTGGGTTGTGAGCAGAAAGTTATCTCTGATAGAGTTCAACTTTGTATTCTACTATTGTTCCTTGTTTAGCATATTTGTGTGGGAGACACCGTATTTTCTTAAGGAGAACATCTTAATGTTGTGATTTTAATGGTAGTCTCTTTGATGATAGTATGATGAGAATTTGACGTGGTCTTAGATCTAGAAGGTGTTTTATTTGAGTATTGTATGTTGGTTTGGAGATTCTGTGAATTATGTTCTAGTCTTGGCCAACCTAATGTATGCATTTCACTATGAAGACTAGTTATGTTTTATAGATGTCAACTAACTTGGTATAATGCACTACATAGATAAAATGTTTTAAATCATATATGGTGTCAACAAGGGTGTTTTTACTATTTTGTCTTCATCTAATTAGGCCGACCTAATTGATGATTAAGATATACTTATACTTTTATATATATATAAGATTCCTTGAAGAGAGAAAGTGTGTGAAGTGAGTGGGAGTGGAGTGTGGAAGAAAGGTGAAAGAGAATTTGAGCTTAAATGTTTTATTAGTTGGGGATCAAAGAAAATTTGTTGAGCAACTCTTGTGTGAGGCAGTACTTCATATTCTGAGCTTCATTGGAACTAAACCCTACACATTGAAGGTGTATTCTATCAGTTCATACTCTTAGTAGTGAGCCATAATCTTTGTATCTTAGCGGATAACATCTTTTATATTCAGAAAGTGAGCCTTTTTCAAGGACACTGAGTCCTAGCAGTGAGCCCTATAATATATTGTATCTCGATATAATATATTGTGAATTAACCCTCACCGTAATTTTTCTCTTCTTGGGTTTTCCACGTAAAAATCCTAGTGTTCATGTGTGTGGTTGCATTGATTTTTTTCTATGTTCTCTCATGATGATTCAATTAGAATTGTGATAATGGTTAGATGAATCTTATATGAATGGTTTTATGGAATATTGATTCACCTCCCCTCTTAGTATTCCAGATGTTCAACAATTGGTCTCAGAGCTTGGTTCCTTGGAAGAATCCTAATAGCTTGAGGAAGGTCCCAGAATTTGATTATAAGAATTTTTTTCTTCCGGAAGTGATCTATTTTGGATGTTCAAAAGAAATAGAAGATCTGAAGGACAAGTTGATGAAATAAAATGAGTATGTTGAAAAACTACAAAGCAAATGTGTTGAAGCATGCGATCTATTGGTTAAATTATATGAAATTGTTTCCAGCCTTCTGCAACAATTGGATGAAAAGAAAAGAGCTAAAGAATGTCAGGAAATTGAAATTCAAAGGAAGAAGTATGAATGCACTAAGCTTGAGGAAGAAGAAGAAATCTTGAGATCTGATCTAAAAATGACAAGAAGTTTTGAAGATAAATTTAAGGTAAGCTTTGCAATGCTTGATGAGTTGATTATCTCTCAGAGACCGGAAATGGATAAAAGTGGTTTAGGGTTTGAAGAAGGTTAGAATTATAAAGTGAAACAATCTACTGACAAGAAGACTCAGTGCAAATATGGACGAATCGAGAATCTAGGAAGAAATTCTGGAAGAACTCTCATCAAACAACCTATTGCTAAAAGGTATTTATCTTTCAATGGTGTTTGTCATTCCTGCAAGAAATTTGGTCATAAGGCAAAGGACTGCAAAAGTAAAATGAATGATACTTTATCATTCTCCAGAAAAAAAATTTAAGTGCAAGAAGGTTGGACATAAAGCTAGTCTGTGTGAGAATAAAAGAAAGAATGGAAGGAAGAATGATACTTTTTGTAAGTGTAGAAATTTGGAACAACCTGTCAATAACTACATGAGAAGAAAAAATAATTATCTAGTGAAGAAGCATGATCAAATCATTGATTCAGAAGAAGCAAGAAAAGAGATGAAAAGAATCTAGAGAAAGGAAGGAGAATTTAAGCAAGTTGAATCTGAATCATCAGTCTTATTTGTGCCAAACTTCGGTGCAGATATGCCTGTCGATTTCTATGTCTAACAATGACTTAGGGGGAGAAATTGTCAGAAAATTTAATAAACCCCCTCATTTGTACTTATGTCACATCATGAAAGAAGTACATTTAATATGGTAACATATTTAAGGAATTTCTCAGTCGCATGTGTGAAGAATGGAGTTTTCATAATTTGAAAGAATGGAAGCACACACAATTTTTGAGGGAATCTACCTACAATTTGAAGCATTTATTGCAAAAGCATTCAGAATGAAAGAAATAAATTTAGTCATTTCAAGAGGCATATGTATTTTTCGGAGTAGCGTGCAAAAGAAGTTTCGAAAGAATTTCAGAGTTTCAGGGTTTGAAGGAAAAATCGAGTGCATTCGAAGTGTGCTCTAGAAGCTAGATACCTATCCATTTCTTGTTGGCATTTACAGGTATTCCTATTTGCACAATCTTTCATTTTTATTGCTATGGATAATTCAAAGGTTGTGAATAGTGTCGATAGAGTGCAAGTTAATTTGAGGAAATATTTGAAGAATCTATCAAAAGAGTCTATTGGTGTATTCTCTTGCATCCCTCCTAGGGTGTTGTCCATAGAAGATATTCATGCTTTTGTTTACAGTAAGATAGAGGAATTGACACTAGTTTAGTTGAGAATTCTATGGAAGAATGAATTGGAAGAGAACTATGATTCCTACGAAGTATTAGTTGAGAAGAAGTTGGATGTGTGGCAAAAATCCCTTTTGTTCGAGTTCGACAAGAAGAATATTCAAATAGTTTTCAGAAAAAATCATAATGAATCTTTTTGGATTGATGATACACATTTGATTACCAGAGATGCAATCAGAGATGTAACTAGTTTGTGTTCCTTCAGACCAATTCCCAAATGGAAGACTGTAAATGGGAAAGATATAATTGAGGTAACTGATGTAGCTCTTAAAGGGAAAGAGATTGATTTGAGATTGATTGTGGATCTGGTTATTAGGTATGCAACAATTTTCATTAGTCATAAAGTTTGTATCCCTAGAAATAACCTCACGGTGTCTACTACTATTGTTGATATGGTTAAAAGAGGTATGGATTATGACCTACATGAATTACTTCGGATACATCTTTTGAAGAATTTAAAGGAAATCAAGAAGAGTAAGAAGAATACTTTCCAGCATGGTAATTTGGTTATCTCCCTACTCTTTTACATTTTGAAAGAGTTACTGGTAATAAGAAGAATAGAATGGTCAAATACAGAGCCTATTGCCCATCAAATTAGGAACTTCATGAAAAATGTCAAATACAGAGCCTATTTCCCATCAAATTAGGAACTTCATGATAAATGTTGACAATTCAGATGCACAAGAGACTGCTCTTTTTGCATTCTTTGGAACTTTTTAGATGAGAATGAATAGAAGGTCAAAGATTCTAGCAAGTGTTACTGAAACGTACTCTAGAAGTATCAATTTTCTAGTGTTTATAGATTTGTCACATGGAAGCAGTTAAATCAAGGTTGGTTTGGATATCTAAATTAGATTATGAAGTGTCAGAGGATAAAATTGATTATAATATAAAAATTCTTTTGGAAATCCCTAAGAATCCTAATGTGGAAGGTACCTTTGGTAGTGCAACCAAAACAGGTGTTAGGACTAAAAAATTCCACATATTTCCATCAACCTCTATCCATTTATCACCTAGTCCCTACATAATTTCACCAGACTCAATTTCATGATCTAGAAAAGTTTTTGAGGTTCATGTAAAATCCATCATACCTGAGCAATCAAACCCGTGAAGTCCATCGAAATCCTTTTTGACACCATCAACCTAATAATACTCTATTGGTGGAACTCCCATTACTATCCCACCAATAGTCCGATAAGGGAAGTCCATATCCTTACATCGGCGTAACATATTTCCATTGGGCTAACTCTCGAAGTAGTTCCCCCAATAGGTCGATAGAAAACAACAAAGATTATCCCATCACCGCAGCTTGGGTGCATGGGCAGAACGAATGATGAAGGTTCCCCGATAGCCCGATATAACCATAGAGTATCAAGATATAACACTTATCGATGAAGCTAGGATGCGTTGAGGTAGCATTGTTTGATGTCTTGCCAATAGACCAAAAGAAGAAATCTCATCAATGGAGAAGGTGGCCATTGGTGGAAAATGAATCAAAGTTCCAACAATATAGCGATGAATGATTACTATTTGTTGATGTGACGTCCAAGAGCATCGTTAGGATATTTAACATAAATGCTCTCCCCGATGACAAGATTGAAGCAAGTGGTATAATAATGAGCCAAGAACTGAAGTGAATTGCATCGTGAATTGAGCATATGATTGCAAAAACTATAAAGGCTACGCTAAGGGAATAAGTAGAAGGGATGGAGCTTGAAGCTTTTAAGTAGTAAAACCAGGGGAAGCGAAAAATCACTTAAGTACTCCACTCTTAGCTAGAAAGTTGCATTTTTTCAGAGTTAGCAATGGAAGAAAATGTAGAAAAACCTACCTAAGGAAAAGAAACTGAAAACTGAAAAAAGGAATCTAAACCAAGACCTGATAGACCAGTGTCCAGGGTCAGGGCCACGACCTAGAAGAAGTGTTCAAACAAGTAAATTGTTAGAAAAGCATAGGGGTTTGGGGATGTTTGGACGCCACACCAGAGCTATGAGCTTTTAGTATATCACTATAGGAAGCAATTCAGATTTCAACCAATATCTAACCCATGGAGATTGAATTTAGGAAGACTTGTGGTGCCAAACGTGTTTGTCAACGTAGAATTAATGAAAGCCTTGGCCAGTCGGTATAATCCTAAGAAGAGAACTATCCAATGACCAAATGGGGCCGATATGCTTGTTATTTCCCAGGACTTAATCTCTAATGTGTTTCAATTAGAAGGTCCCATGAACTTGCCATTCACCATTAGATACTTTTTGAAAGAATACCATTGCATGGATACTGGTTACAAGAGATGGAAGCTACCTTTCCACAGACCTAAGAATGAGCAAGGTCAACTCAGGAAATTTATGAATAATGAAAACCCTCCATTTCATATAGATTTTTTTGAAGAGTACTTCCAATATACCTACTACTCAGCTGGTCAAGTCTTGGGAATTGAGGTTCCACCACTTATGTCTATTGCACCGATGGTTGTAGTAGTTGATATACAAAGCAAAGGTGCTAGGTCATTTGACTATGCAAACTATTTGGAAAATTCCCTAAATCAAGGGATTGAAAGGATAAAAAAAAAACAATGATTTTATAGATTTCAAACATTATTTCTTACTGATCCATTTACTTTTGTATGAAGGTCATGTTAGAAATGTGTGGGGTAAAGAATGAAGAATCAAAGACACAGATGAAGATGGAAATTTAAAGTTGTGTAGATGTGGAGTACACTATGGGATAGTCAGTGTGATAGGTCACATTACTTATATTTTGAAAAATATTTTGTTAAACCACTATTGAAGTTGCTAGGCTATTCATATGATCACAATTTATCCCCTGAAGTGCAGAGATTTTTGAGACCAAAAGAGAGTAACCCAAAGGGTAAAGTGAATCACAATTGGGGAGATTGGTATGCCTTCTCCAATTGCACAGTAATAAGGGTTTATGGATTTGAATGGGTTCCACATGTGTTACCCCGAGTGGTTCCTAATAGAGTTGCTTATTTGGAAATAGTACGACAACTAGCAAAGTCTGATACTAAACATATCAAGAGTCATAATAAGCAACCACTCATGCCCAACACTCTTTGTTTTGGAGATTTCACAATGTGTGCCATTGAAGGGTATAAAGAAATTGATGCCAAACTAGCCCATTACAACCTTCCCCTTGGGTATGAAAGAGAAATTTCATGCAGAGGGATTTATTCATCAAGCAAGATTAACTCAAAATTTGTCAGGGTATGAGCATTGGTTTGCACTTGATGATGTAATCGGGAACTGAGATGAAGCTTCCATTGGTGAGAGAATGGCTTCCTATAATAAAGTTATGCTTTCATAGGAATGGAAGAGAAAGAATATCCCATCATATAGAGAAGCATTTGTTGATATACAAGATTCCTTGGCTAGGATTGAGCAACTTATTGCTCACATGAATGGAATAGTGAAAGATGTGCCCTCATATGTTTTTGATACATCTCATATGACTTACACAGGAGTATAGGATGAGGATGTGGAGCCTTTAGATTGCATACCTTCACAACCCACTCCTAATGTGTGTTTTTCCACTGATAGCAGTGAATGGGAGGAAGGTAATGAAGAAAGTGATGAAGAAAGTAATGAAGAAGAACAACCAGTGGAACAGGAAAAAGCCCCTGTGATCACACAATATGAGCCCCCTCAAGAGCTTGTAAAATTTGAATCATCAGATGAGTTATCTAATGACATTAGGGTCAAGGTTGGTCATGAATTCATTTCCAATAATGATTTTGTTAAAACTCTTGAATTCAAATCGTTTGTTTGCGAGTATAAGGGGAAGAAAATAGACAAAAGGAGAAGGACATTAGTCTTGAGAAGGAAGTTTCTGCCTTAGAAGAATTGGAAAAAGAAGTTGATAGGGAGATGCAATCCATCACCCCTGAAAGAGGTAGAGAATTACTCCAAGAGCCAGGCGTATTACTACTACCAGGATGGGACATGAGCTCTACAATTATGTTCGATAGTTTCAGAAAAAGAGGGGATACAACAATGAACCTAACAAAGGAGGCTAGTGATAAGATATTTTCAGGGTTTGGATATAATCCAAATGAGGATACCTTTCTTATTTGGTCATTATACCCTAATGAGGAGAGGCCGGCAGTGATAGATAATCCTAATCAAGTATTTGGACACCTTTTGGTCAAAAGAGTTGGGGATACTAATCCCTTAGAAACTGCAGAGCTGAATGTCAATGTGGCAAAATTCACTAGAGCACAAATTGAAAAATTGAAAAAGTAGTTATCGCATCAAATGGAGAAGTCATCTTCATCTTCTGCTCCAGAATTGTACGCTCCATGGCTTGAGAAAGATAAAATAGTGTTAGATGCACTAGTTGATGCAACTTATTGGAAAAAATCTCATTTGAAAGCCCAAGAAAAGTGTAAAATAGTGGAAAAGGATACGAAAGTCATCAAGTATACTATTGTGTCTGAGATAATCAAGGAAAGATTTGACAAGATGATGAAGCAAGCTGATGATTATTGGAGAGTGTTCAATCAAGTAAAATCAGCAATAAAAGAGAATATCTGATTGCAGAGAAGGATGATTGATAAGAAAAAGGAACTCATGGATAAACAGATCCCGAACGATCAGTTATTGCAAAGATATAACAGTTTCGTGGAGTCTCATAATCAATATCATAGTAGACTTAAGGAGGATCTTAGTTTCTTTAATTTGGTTCCTACACTCCATGATGATACAGGGAATCTTCGACAAGGGGATGATTGGAAAGTAGAGTTTTCTAACAACTGCATTAAAGGAGATCAATGATGAAGATATGGTCTTGCAAAATGCTCATAAACAGATTGAGAAATTCATGCACATAGAGTATGATATGAAAGAAGTCATATCCAATGCAGAAACCCATGCAGAACAAGGATATATTGATCATCTCTTGGCTCTCAATTTTTTTATCAATCGGGCAGTGGACATTTCAGACATAATTGAACAACAATCAGAATCAGTTAGTGGTAATGATGTGGACCTTGTCATATAGTAAAATCTTTGAACATATCTTAAATGACCACAAGATTTTACTCAGAGATTATTGGATTGGTACACATGTTTATGATTGTGTTAGTTTCTTATGTTATGTTTAGTTTCAAAATCGTATTTTGTTATCAAAAGTCATGTCTTTTAGTTTGAAGCTTGTTGCCTCTCGTATATATAGGAGATACTAGGACCAAAAGAAGGATATAGGAGAAGATAGTAGTAGAATAGGGATAATTAATGGATAGCAAAAAAGTTCCATAATTTTTATATTTTGAAAGACTATGTTGCAAGCAATATTTTGAAGAAGTCAATGAAAGATCTTTGTTTTTGTGGTGTTATCTTGGTATTAATTGTTTGTTGAAGTTATTCAATTATCTGGTTGTCTCCATTTTAATGCTTCTTTATTATTTAAATTGGTATATCAAGTATATATTCAATTTATCAATGCACATTTGTTGTACTTGTGTGATATGATTAATTGGTTTCCCCAAAGGAATTAAAATTCTTCTAGTCAATCATAGTAATCTAGAAGTGTTATTTGGACCAGTAAGAAGAACCATATAATTAGGATTGACAATTTGTCTCCAATTTGGTGATTATTTGTGTTCTTGCATAATTTATTCAATTGGTTCTTTCAAGTAAAGATTAAAATCCTTTTGGTAAATTATAAGTAACCTAGTTGTGTTAGTTGGATAAGTAAGTAGAGTTTTTCAATCATTTGCCCGCACATTTATACAAGTTATAAACCAATATTAGTGTGCCAAACAATTTGAGTTACAACCAATATAATTCATACATTCTAGGTCTTCATCAGACTCTGTTTACCCAACAAGGCACTAGTCTTATCCATTTCATCATTTAGTTTTATCAAATTTTTTTTCAAAACCTTACATCTGTTAACTGAACATATTAATAAACCTGCACCTTGATATTGCTTATACAATTTATATCAAATTAGACTTGAATTTTTCCACTTCCAATTGCCATTGTGGATAGATTGCACAAGTAGGAAACATATAGTATAAGTCTGCTCCATTTGCAAAGGTACACTTGCCTAGGTTTGGCAAAGCCTGAAGAGAAGAAGGTTCAAATACACCAATTGGCCTTGTTCGTTAGCCTAAAACGTACCAAGAGTTTGGAAACCTCTTGTAGTTTTTAACCAATATTTTTGAGAACTAACAACAAGAAGGAAAAGGAAGAGTGTTGTCAAACAAGAAGTTGAAGAAGGAAGTGAGTCTGAGATAGCTCAACAAGAGCATGAAAGAGTAAATATTCAAGGAGCTCTGGAAGAATTACAAAAGGTTATTCCCAGTGCTAATTTTGATTCATCTATTTCTGTTGTGGAGAATCTGAGAAATCTGATTAATTCTCTGAAGGTCTACATCTTCGAACTGGAAGTGAATACTGGAATTAGGTCTGTTGAAGAAAATCTGGAAGATATCAAGGAAAAATGTGCAAATGCACACAGTCGAGTGATGAAGGAATTGGAGAGTGTACAAGTTTTTGAGGAAGAGGCACATGAACTACTTTCTTTTTTCCTAAATTGGTTTGTTAGTACACTGAACATAAGAGATGAGGTAAGGAGTAGTGAAACTTGAATGGACACTCAGACAGATACATACAGATTGGAAAAAGATAGAGACAACCAAAGGTGGTCCTACACTGTGTAGCTTCAGGATAAATTATTTTCCCTGCAAGACCAAAGAACATAAGTTATTAAGAAGTTTGTGGCACCGAGAGACATGATTAAACTCAGACATGTTCTTGTTTCTATTGCTCTTGGATGTATTGGCGAATTATCAGAGATAAATCTTAATCCCAATACTTTAGTAGATGGTATAGATTCCTTAACTAAGCTTGAACTATTTCACAAGACTCTTGTAAGTGCAAAAGGATTATGGGAAGAAGGAAAAGTGTCATGGAAGGTCATCCTAGAGAGTCTCAAAGGTTCTTCTTCTTCAGGTTGATTCAATTTTTGTGTTCATATAGTTTGGTTATATTTTGATACATATATACATATATACTGGACCCCATCCTTTTCCATTGATGTCAAAGGGGGGGAGATAGAGGTTGGCAAAGGAAAAACATTTTTGAGAAGAATGTTTTTGTTAGGGGAAGTATTCAGTTGTCGTATATTGAATTTTTTTTTTGACATGCATGTTGCCATCAATGCCAAAGGGGGAGATTGTTGGAAATATGGAGCCTTGCAACATGAGCATGAAGTATGGATGGTTTGTGTTGGTTGTTTCTATGTTTTCATTGATGTCAACATGGTTACAACTATATGGGAAGATTACTTGGTTTACCAGAAGTTGTTCTCTACCGGTAATGTTCTTTTGTGACGATCCAATGTGTTGGAATTTGAGTCCGGAATTCACCACATGAATAGATATGACTCTAGTCTCTTAACCATGTTATCATGTATCATTCAGACAACTATTTCTTGGATCTTGAGAAGTTTTGGGTTGTGAGCAAAAAGTTATCTCTAACATAATTCAACTCTATATTCTACTATTGTTCCTTGTTTAGCATATCTGTGTGGGAGACTCCACATTTTCTTAAGGAGAACATCTTAATGCTATGGTTTTAATGGTAGTATCTTTGATGATAGTATGATGAGAATTTAATGTGGTGTTAGATTTAGAAATTTTTTTCTTTGAGGATTGTATATTGGTTTGGATATTGTGTGAATTATGTTCTAGTCTTGGCCGACCTAACGTATGCAATTCACTATGAAGACTAGTTATGTTTTATGGATGTCAATTGACTTGGTATAATGGACTACATGGATAAAATGTTTTAAATCATATATGGTGCCAACAAGGGTGTTTTTATTATTTTGTCTCCATCTAATTAGGTAGACCTAATTGATGATTAAGATATACTTGTATAGATATAAGATTCCTTGAATAGAGAAAGTGTGTGAAGTGAGTGGGAGTGCGAATGTGGAAGAAAGGTGAAAGAGGATCTGAGCTTAAATATTTTATCAGTTGGGGATCAAAGTAGATTTGTTGAGCAACTCTTGTGTGAGGCAATACTTCATATTCTGAGCTTCCTTGGAATTGAACCCTACACATTGAAGGTGTATTCTATCAATTCATACTTTTTGCAGTGAGCCACAATCTTTGTATCTTGGCCAATAGGCATCTTTTGTATTCAGGAAGTGAGCCTTTTTCAAGGATAGTGAGTCTTGGAAATGAGCCCTACAATATCTTGCGTCCGGATATAATATATTGTGAGTTAACCCTCACCGTGGTTTTTCCCTTTTTTGGTTTTCCACGTAAAAATCTTGTTGTTCATGTGTGTGGTTGCATTGATTTGTTTCTATGTTCTCTCATGTCGATTCAGTTAGAATTTTGATAATGGTTAGATGGATTTTATGTGAATGGTTTTATGGAATACTGATTCACCCCCCTCTCTGTATTTTGAATGTTCAACAATCTCTATATCTCTTGACCTATGTAAGAGGTCGGGATCTTTGTCTATTGTGTTGTGATGCTCATAAATTGCTCCAATCAAGGATCAATATTCTAAAAGAACTCGTTGTGGTGTTCCATGCAAGGAGATCCATTTGGTATCAACATCCTTGAGAAGCTTGTTTCGTACTATTGTTCCCTCAGCAAAATTTTGAAATTCCACAAAATATTTGGGACTTCAATAGAAGTATGTGTAGAGGTCACAAACTAGATTTTCAACTTTTGATATTGTAGGAAACTTTCTTACAATTCTAAATGCTAAATTCATTATGTGGTCCATGTAGTGAATTCCAACCATGTATGGTGCATAAGAAGTTTGTAACTTTGTGCAAACATTGGTCCTATGACCTTGCATTATTTTATCTCCATCAGCTCCTCCACACACCAACTTTTTGGCAATTTTCAAGTCATCCAAACCTTTAATTTCATTCAAATATTTCTTGACTTGTTCAAATAGATTTTACGATGTTGAAATGTCCTAAATTTTATGAACACAAAGAAGATGAGCTTGGAGGACATGTTTTACAGTAAACACATGCATACAGACCCAAGAAGTATTATCTACCGTAGTAACTTCATCTAAAGATAATGCAATGAAGTTTGACTCTTTTACTTTCTCCTTTAAATCTTTTTTTCCACTGTAGCAAGATAGTTTTCCCATTCCCATCCAACGTTTATTGACCAATGTGCACTAGGAAATTGAGGAACACCCAAAAAGATAACAAATTAAAATATTTTGGGTAGTCTATCATAGGACGCCCTCTGGACAAAATATGAAAAACAACACTCATCTAAATAGTTTTTTCCAGTTGTGCTCCTTCCATTACTTTTCCAAATTGAGCCTCAATTGTACCTCCACACGCAGCAAGCTTTGACATTCTTTGCTTATTCTCTTCATATTTTATGGCATACTTAACATGAAGACATTCTTCTTTTGATTTCCATCGTACTACTGATTGTTCCTTTCCATCTATGATTTTTTTTTCATAAACTTTACTGATATGCTTTTCTATAGTGTCAAGCTTTAGCTGCAACTTCTTGTCTCTTTTACATTTCCAACCACAAATCAGACACTTGCATTTGTTTGGAGGTTCATCTTTGTTTTCTTTCTCCACTACTACAATGAATGGGTACTTTGACACCCAATCAAGTTGAAAATTCCTTGTCATTTCCCACTCACACCCCATTTTTTATTTTCCTTTTCTTTTCTTGCTACCAACATTATCCAAGTCAATTATCTTATTCTGGATAAGTAGGGTATCCCTTGGAACATCTTTTGCAGTATGGCCATCCTCATTTGACTCATTTAACTTAATGAAATCTCACCTTGACCTTTTGATGGTGGTGAGGTATTATGAATGCCTTCTTCATTAATATTTGGTGGAACAGTTGATGATGTAGCTCCATCTTGATTTGATGGATCAGAAGCATTGCCAATTCCAAAGTAAGACTGTGTATTAACTCTACGTTTTGGGTGTTTTGATGGCCTCCTAGTCCCTTCACCACCCTGAGGAGTCTTACCCTTGTTGCACTTGCTGCTCAACATATTGATCTCTCACTTTGAATAAAAGATGGAAAAAAAATGTCTTCTTGTTTAAGAAGGACAAAGAATATAGATCTCATTCCCTACTCAATACCATGTTTAAGATTGAAGCAAGAATGGAAAAGAGATAAAGAAATCTTATAACACTATGTAAAAATGATCAATAACCTTTAAGTTTAGGTTTTCACTAACTTGCTATTCATTAATGCATGAATTCCTGTGTTATAAGTTTGTAACTTGCCTACAATCAACTTCAAGGTTCCAAGTCCAACTTTTGAATTGAGAGCTCACAAGTTTAGAACTGAACAAAATTTGTAATAATAAATGATATTTTCGATTGTATTTATATTAACCCATATTTGGTGAATTCCACAGGATTTTCAATGGTATATTAAAAATTTGGCGGATCTCGCATGATTATACAATGATACATTGTAATTTTCAAGACGATTATGGCCCTACGATTAGAATGTAGGTGTCATGACAATTGTCAAAATGTGTCCTCAAATGTAATTATTTTTTAATGTTATTGGTGAAATTGGTCCTCATAAGCAACTATTTGTAAATTTTAATTAGTGAAATGGGTCCTCATAACTAACTATTTGTAAATTTTAATTGGAAAAATGCGTCCTGATACACAATGTTGTTTTACTAGTATTGGAAAATATGTAGGTGATTTATTAAATGCTTCCAAGATTCTAGACAAAAATAGTAATCGATCCATTTGAAATGCATATTTTTTTATGGAAAATTTATTACTTAAATATGCCTCATAAAAAAAATTGATGGCGAATGGACATGCATTGGACCAATAATTTGTAAAATTCGGGCGATTTGGCCACCCTATTGGGTGCAATTAATTTTCCAATTTCGATTTGGCCGATATCTAATATTCTCCAATTAGCAAAGATTCACCACTAAAGTTATCCCTGGGTCTAAAGGTATCAAGAAATGGATTCCTCTTGAGAAAGGATGGCTAAAGGTAAATTTTTACGTGGTATAAAGAGGGAACCAAAGGGTGTTTGAGGCTAGATGGGTAGTGAGAGACAAGGAAGGTAAATTTATAATAGTGGAATTGAAGAAGTTAAAGGAGGGGACATATAATGAGGTATAATTTCAAGAAACTTGGCTAGAATTAAAGACTTGTTTAGAAAATTAGATATATAAGGTTCACTTATAAGGGGAACCGCTAATTACAATCAACTTCATTCGAAATAAAATAGTCCCAAATTGGAAACTTATCAAATACTTCATTCTAATATGGAGGTTTTCTGGAGAATTTTCAGGACTTCACAATTGCACATGTATACATGGAGGGGAACAAGTTAGTGGATCTCTTAGAAAATTGGGTGATTGATAGAAGTGGAGAAGGTGGAGAATCAAAACAAGAGGATAATTGGCACATTTTGACAGAGTTGGGAAAGGATGACATTGAAGGATGATTAATGACTTGTAGAGGTAATATGCAGGTGGCTAGTGTTCATTCAAGGTATTTCTCACATCAAGATTGGAAGTAAAGGAGGTATGCACGAGAAAACTAATTTTGATAGCTCTATTTAGCAGGTGGTAGGGTTGAGTGAGGCATTTGTAACATGGAAGACCCATTCATTCTATGAGCACAAGGGTGGTAGGTAAATTTCATTGTGTGAGTTGTAGAAGGGAGGTTGTGGAACATCTTCAGATGCCATTATCTAGTGGTTATGTAGGCAATAAAGATGGTGTTGTGGGAGTACATCGATTTAGAGAAAAGATATTGAATGAATACAAATATGGCATCAATATTCATGCTATGGATATTAGATATGGAAGGAAAGGAGATAGTCTGAAACATAATAGAATGTTATGTGAGGAAAAAATGGTGACGTGGCATGGTGTAAATTCTAAAATAGGCAGTGGATGGTGGTGGTCTTTGCATAGAAGGTGGGTGTTAGCTATAACTCTACTATAATTCTAATTCCCCCCCTCTGGTGCCCTTCCTCATATGGGAAACAAACATGAATAATAATTTGAGGGGACAAACAACATTAAGGATTGTTTTCCTCCTATATTGGTTAAGAGGGTTGAATACGACATTGGATGCATGGTTGGTGGCAAGTGGTGAAACGGTAAATGGTGTGGACGAGGAGGTGTGAAGTAGGTTAGGAACCCAATTTTTGGAATTTTGTACAACTATTTAAAATATGGAAAATATTGCCAATGTAGAGTGGGAAAAGAGATCTTAGATCCAAAAAATATATTAACTATGATTAAATTCTCCTCTTACCTCCACATTCAAACATAAACAAACTAGGTTTTGGTGATTAGATAGCTACCCCAAGGGAGAGCCAATCTCCTAGGGTTTGGTTCTTTTGATTTTAAAGGAGGAGAAATTTATGTGTGTTTTAACAAGTCTATTTGATATAAACCCTAGATCTAAAATGCAATTTATTACACTGACAAAAAATATGAGACTAGATATGGAAAGGGTAGAGTACTATGCACATGTGGTTCAAATATGGGCCTAGAAATGGAGGACTAAGTTTCTTGGGGAATATGTCCTTGTTGAACAATTTTAAATCCATTTTGATAGTCCTCTAGAGCTAGATCAGATCCTTTGTTTCCCAAGTGTCACACTATTGGATCTTCATCAAGTGTCGAGATAACTCAGTTTTCATATGTTGTCAAGATATAGGGTTCAAATGCAACAATAAATAATTGAACTTCAAGCTTCTCCCAATCTTCTTCAAAATTGAAACTTTCACATTCAAAGAGAGGAGAAGGGTTGTGTCATATAGGGGCTTACCTTAGTCAAACCCCGTGTTGGCGTTTCTACCTCCACAATGGAAATTTCAATGAAAGAGAGCTTATCCTTTTGAGGGATAGAGGCTAAATGACAAATGAATGATGAATCAATAGTTAATTGCAACTCAACACTCAAAAATGGCTTCCTTGAAGGACTGAAGTCATACAAATATCCTCAAGGTTTGATTGTTGTTGGCTTGATTTGCTTGAAGGCCTACAAGGGTTAGATCTCTCAAATAATACGATAACATAAACATGAACAAAATCGCATACACTTTGACATGATGCTTTGATGTCGAATTGTTGCAATATATTTTCTCTTGACTACTCTTGACTTTCTTGACAATGCTCTTAACAATAATTCTTGCTCAATTCTATTGTTCTTTCTCCTTAGTTTTCAAATGGTGAAATGACTAGGTATTTATATGCAATTAAACTAATTTATCAAAAATTAAATCTTGATAGCTGACATTTGACATTTGAAATTCAAATAATAAAATTACAACTCTGACATATTAAATTTTGGAGGTAAAATAAGGGGACCAAGTCACCTAGGGAAACTTAGTCCTAGCCCTATTTTATGGGATGTAAGGTGTCGGGGGAAAAATATTAAATATGTGCATTGGTTTTCTATATTGGTTTTATTGATATTTGTCCAAATGGGCCATAAAATGCACAATTTAGGATATTATGTGTACAATTAGGTCCAATTACTTAAGGGGGAGAAAAACATAGTGTGAAATTGTCACGGGTGACAATTTACAATGCTACAACAATGCATTCCTTTTTCCAACACACATTTTTGTTCTCCTAAGTATTTTTTTCAACCATTATAGTTAGAAATTAGTCTCCCAATTTCTATGCATAATCTAAACTAAACTCAATTCACTACTCCCACTTTGTGAAATTTTAGTGGATTCCCATAAATTTTTGATCACATATATTAATGTGATAGCCTCCCATGGAATATGGGTATTTCATAATACAAAATGCCTAGGTTTCATCATGAGGTAGTCACACTATTTCATCATATACAACAAAGTAGTCATCAACCCAAGATTATTTTGCATTTTCTTGTGTACTCTCAAGTTGTTCCAAAATGGTACCTTTAGAATAGGCTATAGGTATCAATAAAAATAATAAATGATAGAATAATTTTGTTAGATGTTGTAGTTGGAAATGATCTAATAGAAATACGTTCAAAATTTAGAAGCATAGATAAAGAACTTGAAATTTTTGAAAAAACACCTCCAAGAAATATGGTCTCATGCAATACAATAATTATAGAAAATGAATAAAATTGATTTTGCAAATATTCTTTTGAAATATTTGAATTAATGAAGAATATAGGAACATATCCTAATGTTAGAAGCTTTGTTTATGTTCTATGTGCATGTAGCCATGTAGATTTAGTAGATGAGCATTGTACATACTTCAATAATTGATCATTATGTGTGCATGGTTGAACTTCTTGTCCATGTTGACTATCTCAAGGAAACCATAAACTTTATCACTAAGTTGTTGATTAAACTTGCAATGGTTGTGTGGATTTTTTTTTTGGTTCTTTTATATCACATATTAATAGAGGTATATGAGTATTTACAATGACATTTGGATCTAAAAATGGCATGATTTATGTTCAAATGGTAAGGAGATTAATAAATATTAATGAATTAAAAAAAATTAGTGGATGCATTTTGGTTAAATGCAATAAAATAGTATATACTTACTATGTAGGAGATTTATCACATCCATAGACATAGGACTATCCATACAAATTCGGAGAAATTGGCTTCAAAGATGAAGGAAGAAAAATATTTTCTAGATTCAAGACATATACCGAGTGATGTGGAAAATTAAAAAAGAATTATTTATTCCCCACCATAGTGAAAAGTTGGTTATTTCTTATAGTTTGTTAGACATTCCCCCTAGAATAACTATGATATTTGTTAAGAGCCTTTGAGGATTTGTTGATTGCCACATTACAATGAAATTTATCTCCAATATTGTTGCAAGATAAATTATTGCATGAGAGTGTAGTCACGAAAAAATTATCCCTTCTACTTTTCTTGGCTTGTGAGTTAGGCTTGATATCACCTTGATCTAGTGTTGTGATTATTTTTACACATCCACATTAGGTCTTGGGCCCTTTTATAGCTAAATTAACTTAACTTTGCCTTAATTTAATGTTGTAATGTGTATTTATTGACACCTTCACATTAAATTTAGGAGGCTTATAAATTAGTTGGACCTAATCGAGTGTTGTAATGTGTTCTACACATTCACATTGGATTTAGGGCCCTTCTAAGCTAAATAGACCCAATTTTGCCTTAATTTAATGTTATAAAAGGTATTTATTTACACTTTCACATTGAATTTTGGGCCCTCTTGCATTTATGACCTTTATATCATCATTAATAGGCCCCTATGACCCCATATTATGCATACCAAGGCATATTTTAATCAAAAACCCAACAAGATCAACAAATAAGCTTAATTTACACACTCCCTAACATTTTAGCAAGCAAAATAGGCCCTGTGGGACCAATTCGCCACTTTGGGTGAATGAGTCCCATCCAAGTGGGACCCATTTTCCACAGATGGAAAATGAGTCCCATCTGACCTATTTTTGAGGTTTTAAGCAGAAAAATTTGGTTATAAGTTCAAATTTCTTCTATGTCAGCCTTTGGGATCAAATAAAAAGTCATTTGAGTGCATTTCCATATAAACAAGCTTTCAAATCATTATTTCACATAATCATTCATGATATCAAGTCAAGCATTCAATAGTTAAGCATTCCAAGATTTCATAAGATCATCTAGAGATAATTCAAGATCATTTTTAAGGCATTCAAGGGAAAAACATTTCATCAATTGTTGTAGAAATTCAAGATCCATCATCATGTCAAGCATATCAAGCATCAAGCATGTTATTGAGCTAGTGTGGTGATCTAGCATTGAAGATCCAAGATCAAGTATTTTTCTACACCTATTGTCAAGATCAAGATCTACAACATTCATGGCCATTTCATGTTGAGTTGCATATTTGCAAAGAATCATTTACAAGACATCATTCAAGGTATCATTTCTCATGTTTCATGTCCTTGTTTCATTGTTTCATCATTTGGTTTAATTACCTAAAAGGGGTTTGACCAAGGAAGACCCCTATTCACTAACAATCCACAAGTTTTCTCCTCTTTACATGTGTGATTGCAAATCTAGGTTTATTGGAGCTTGAAGGAACATTAAATATTAGATTAAAAGCTTGGATAAAGTTGTTGGAGTTTTCTCCCTATTTGAAAGGTTGTAATCTTCACTAAAAGGTCACCTACATCCCTAAAATTAGAGTTTCAGATCCGAAAACCTAGAGAAGTAGATTGAGCAGACTAAGAAGAACAGATTCAGACTTTGAATTTCCAAAAAAGTGGAATGGTATTGATTCGCCATAAGTGGCGAATGAGTCCCACTGTAGGTGTTTTTCATAGATCTTTGTAGATTCAGATACCCTTTTTCCTGAAACCTATTCTTGTGCAGAAATCCAGAAATGGGATTGATTTGCCCAGAATGGCGAATGAGTCCCACTAGGTCAAAAAGTCAAAATTTTCAGCAATTTAGAACTCCCTCCGGTCATCTCCAAATTCGCAGTTGCACACATTTCATTTCACAACCTATTATTCTATTTTATAGACATTCCTAGGTCATTTAATTCAAGTTTGTATCATATTAGGGTTTTTCATTTCATCTTACATTGCATTTGTCTTTCCAATTTCTTACTTGGTGGTGAACCCCTTATTAGTTTACAATCAGCCCCTAGGATAGTCCTATGGAAAGATCTCTTTCTCCTTTGCATTGAGATCTCTAGGGTTATCCTTGAATGGAATAGCTTGAAAGTGGGTGTGCTCTATGTCCTAAAACCATACAATAGCACTCTCATAACCCCATTTTCCATGGTTCCATTTTGGTGAACACGCATTTAGAACACCTTTATTCTGATTTGGAGTGCATCATCATCCTATATTTAGCTTGCATTGACATTACATTTCATTTTGCATTAGTTAATTGGCATTCTTGGGTTTCAAAATTTTGCATTAGTGAAAGTGCATATAGGTTGCATTTTTGCATCTCAAATCATTGAAAATCATTTGAAAATTGCATTTGCACTTAGTTTACAGCTCATACAACCTAAAAAGCATAAAAATCAATTGAAAATTTTGAAAAAAAATCCCTATTGGGACTCATTTTCCACCTTGGGCGAATCAATCCTAGTGCACCCCTGAAACTGCCTTTTACAACATTAAAAACCTTATTTTTACACTTTTGTTTGCTGCCATTGGTTATCTGTTTCAATTGGTAGTGTTTTTGTTACATGCATTTTACTAAATCTAGCTTAAATTGGTCCATTTCATGCATTGCTTAATTCCAAATTTGCATTTACAACATTTCATTTTCAGATCATTGCATAGTGTAATTAGTAAATTACCTTGTTTGAAATCTAAAAATTGCATTTCATTTTAGGTCTTTATATTGCATTGTGCATTTGCATAGATTATTGTTCAAAAATGTTAGTTTTGGTCTTTTCCAAGTTTGAAAAGAAAAATTTATTCACTAAGCATGTTAGTCATTCATTCAATGCATTCCCTAGTTATGAGAGTCTCTTAGTGCAAGAGAGTGAAAATGTTGACATTTTCCTTAAACCTACACCCCTTATTATCTCTCCTATTTGTGGGAATGATGTGATAGAAGAAGATGAAAATATAGACAATCTTGATTATCATAGTTGCTCTTCTCCTAAAACCTCTCCTACATGTGACAAAGGTATTTTAGTGCTAGAAGATGCACTCATTGAGAATCATGACATTGTTGAAAGCTCCTTTCTATAAGCTCTCCTACATTGGAAGATATTATAGCACAATAGAATGACATCATAGACACATTTCTAAACATCACCTTACCTAATCTCCTTTCCCCCTTTGCTTGTGAGAATGATTTAGTAGAAGAGTATGAGATTGTAAATGATGAGGATATGTTAGTGTTAGATTATCAAACATTTAAAGTCTATAACAACCATATTTATGATCCTTCCCCTACCTATCCTATTTTGGAGGACATTAGGGAACAAAGGAATGAACTCATAAATGATCATGATAATCATACTTTTTCTTCTCCTATTATCTCTCATAGCTATGAAGAAGATACTTTGATGATAAAAAAAACAATAGATGAATGCCATGAGAATCTTAGTTGTCCCCCTTCACCTAGGGAAACCCTTATTGAGAAAGACAATTCAACCATTGATCATTCCCCTACTTGCGATGAAGTCATTTTGGAAGAACCAATCCTTGAATGTCAAGAAAATTTTGTTTGTAGTTCTAACAACTCTCCTCCTAGGGAGGATATCATGATGCAATAAAATACAACAATAGTAAGGTGGCTTCCTTAGGTGATGGTAACAAGGTGATTCTAGATTTCCCTTTATTAGATATACATCAAACCAAGATCATTGAGGTTATGAATGTGCAAGTGTCCATTAGATCCCTCTTGACTACTGGACCTCCTACATACCCCGTGGTACGTCCTAAGAATCCTTTAAACCTTTACCCACCTTCACACAAAATTCAAACTCAAAACAAACTTGAACTTATCCTTTACCCAGCTAAGACGAACATCGTTGATCATACATATAACACTAGAAACAACCCACAACAAAGACAAACACCTCCAACTTCCCTCCCATTGCCTAATCCTATTGTACCCGGTCCTCCTTGTTTTCCTTCTCAAAGTGAAAAGGAGTACAATATTGTTGAACAACTTAAGAATACTCCTGTAAAGATATCCCTATGGGACCTAATTCATAATTCACCTAATTATCACACTATGCTTCAAACAACCTTGCAACAAATTGGGGTTCCCTCTAGTGCAACCTCGAATGATATAGCAACAATGATCCAAGGAATAAATGCTGACATTTTTTTTCACCAAAGTGAGCTCCCTACTTTGGAAGTACAAAAATAATGTGACGCTTTCATGATAATAGCTAAATATAATCAAATGGGAATAAAAGGAACCATCATAGACAATGGCTCTGCTCTTAATGTGTGTAGTGTAAAGCTTTTGGATAGGCTTGGTGTGATAAATAAAAAATTCAACCTACCTCTTCATCTATTAGTGGGTTTGATAATCTGGGAAGACAACCGCTTGGAGTGATTACTTTTCCTATTACAGTTGAAAAAGTTACGTTAAAAAATCCTATTCATGTTATGCCTCATGATCTTTCATACAATCCCCTTTTAGGAAGTCCATGGATTCATGAGATCCATGCGGTTCCTTCTACCCTTTATCATAAAATGAAGTATATTTACAACAACAAAGTGTACACATTGGATGTTGATAATGAGCCTTACAATGTTTTAAAACTCAAGAAAAACAAGGAAAATCCTTTGAAAACATTAACACCAACTACACAAGTAGAGCCCATGCAACAAAAAGAAAAAGAAAAATACATTGAGGAAGTCATGAAGCTATTAGAAGATGATTGGGGTTCCTTGGATTTTGAACCAACATTCATGGGAGAATAAAAGATCATAAACAAAGACTTTGAAAAGGGAAAAGAAAAAGTAGTAATGTCAACACAAAATTTGGAATACCCTTCGAAAGCATCCATCTCAACCACTTTAGAACAAAATACAAAAAATTACACAACAAACTTTGATGAAGCTAAGTATCAGCAACCACCAAATCCAAAAGAGATGAAGAATATTTATGGAAAAGGTTATGAAATGATGAAAAAATTGGGATATAGTGGAAAAGGATGTGGTACTAGAGAACAAGGTATTTGTGTCCCTATAGAGCCTCATACACAAGAAAATACTAGTGGTCTTTGTTATTGTCCCTCGAAAGAAACAAAAAAGCCATCACTTAATATCATCACTATTACAAAAGATTCATCTAAGCCAACTTTAACAGAAGTGCATCTTGAACTAATAGACATTAATTCTCTTGATTATTATCCTTTGCAAGAATTGAAACAGACAAAGAAATATTCTCTTAATGTCAATGTCATCTCGCAAAACACTAATGATTTGAATTCATTAGATTTTACACCCTCCTATAAAGGAGAGTAGAAAATCTTGCAACCTTAAGAGTCTTGTGTAAGTATGAAATCTTGTACTAAGAAAAGGATATCTTTGTTACAAACTAATGAAACATCCTCTACCACTGATCAAGCAAGTATCTTGTCAAGACTCCTCCAAAATCATTTGGTATCCCTCCCTCCAAGAACACGAAAGAAATTTTACCACAAACATTCATTTTGCACATATCACAGAGTTCATGGTCATTCTACTAATGAATGTAAGGATTTAAGTGATAAAATTCAACATCTTAAGGAGTGTGGTGCTCTTCCTTGTGTTGAAGCACCTTGTTCCTCTAATTGATATGGATCTTCACTCTATCATGTTTCTCATCAGCTCACCCTTGTCCTGCACTAAGTGGGGGCAAGGGGTTGGGTAGCCTTTTCCTCGTATGTCACTTGTCGTTGTCTCTTTTGGCTAGTTGACTGTCTTTCATGAACATATAAGAGAAAGCTTGGGATGTGGATGACATGCCTTAAGTTGACTTTCATATGACATACTTATTCATGATGTAGTTTGATTCGGAAACATATGTCTTGGCATAGGGATTTCCAAATAACCTCTCATGTATTATACTTTAAAATAATTTCTCATAGCATTGGTGTTAGCAATCGCTTTAAAGTGGGGGCATACATCGACACTCATATTTCATTGTGTGAATTCTTTCTTCTTGCGATGCATCCTTTTCTTGGTGGTGTCATGGGGCTTGATTTCCTCCAAGAGCGAGATATTCCTTTGACTTGTCCTCTCTTGGAGACATTAGGCACAATGTTCCCTAAGAAGAGACCTTGCATGAACTAAGAAAAATCCCTTTGAGCGTACCTTACACTATTTTGCATTTACAACATCATTTATAAGGCCACCTTTCATAACACACCTTGCATGCCTGTGGCTTCCATCTTATTTGTTCATGAACTCAAAGCATACAAAATTTTGCTTGCCTCATGAAGCTCGAAGATCATTATTGTGTGGCACCTTATCAAAGTTATCAAGAGGTATAGCTTTGGTTTGGTTGTATGGAGGCAGAATGAAGGCATGACTTCCCTTAACACTCATGTATGTGGGAAAACCGGTCATGTGTCTCACCTCTTTGGATTACTCAACCCGCGGACGACCTGAAGTTTTGTGGCCCCAGAGTGAGCATATTGTGGATACTCACCCCATGAATGATCTGAAGTTCCGCAGCCCCAGAGTGAGCAAATTTTTTTCAAATCTAGATCCACTCATCTTATTCTTTTCTTTCTTCTTTATATATTTGGCATTGCATGTTTGTGTACCTTGTTTTACCATATATTATACACCTTGTGTGTGTCCTTTTAGGCTCATGTTGGTTTGATGAAGGATCTTAGATTCTAGGGGCTTGGCCACCTCCTTTGATCTTTTTCATCCTTTGTCATCCACATCGGTACACTTGGACCCCTCTTGAATGTCTACTTTAGTGTGATTTTGAAGCAAGTTCATCCTCTCACTAAAGTGGGGGCCAAATGTAGTCACAAAAAAAGTATCCCTTCTACTTTTCTTGGCTTGTTCGGGCCCTCCTTGTGAGTTAGGCTTGAGATCATCTTGATCTAGTGTTTTGATGAGTTTTACACATCCACATTAGGTCTTGGGCCCCTTTTAAGCTAAATTAACTTAACTCTTCCTTTATTTAATGTTGTAAAGTGTATTTATTGACACCTTCACATTAAATTTAGGAGTCTTGTAAATTAAGTGGGCCTAATCTAGTGTTGTAATGTGTTCTACACATTCACATTGGATTTAGGGCCCTTCTAAGCTAAATAGATCTAATTTTTCCTTAATTTAATGTTGTAAAAGGTATTTATTTACACTTTCACATTGAATTTTGGGCCCTCTTGCATTTATGACCTTTATATCATCATTAATAGGCCCCTATGATCCCATATTATGCATCCCAAGGCATATTTTAATAAAAAACCCAACAAGATCAACAAATAAGCTTAATTTACACACTCCTCAACATTTTAGCAAGCAAAATAGGCCTTGTGGGACCAATTCGCCACTTTGGGCGAATGAGTCCCATCTAGGTGGGACCCATTTTCCACAAATGGTGAATGAGTCCCATCTAACCTATTTTTGAGGTTTTAAGCGGAAAAATTTGGTTATAAGTTCAAATTTCTTCTATGTCGGCCTTTGGGATCAAATAAATGGTCATTTGAGTGCATTTCCATATAAACAAGCTTTCAAATTATTATTTTACATAATCATTCATGATATCAATTCAAGCATTCAACAGTTAAGCATTCCAAGATTTCACAAGATCATCTAGAGACAATTCAAGATCATTTTTAAGGCATTCAAGGGAAAAATTCTTCATCAATTGTTGCAGCAATTCAAGATCCATCATCATGTCAAGCATATCAAGCATCAAGCATGTTATTGATCTAGAGTTGTGATGTAGCATTTAAGATCCAAGATCAAGTATTTTTCTACACCTATAGTTAAGATCAAGATCTACAACCTTCGTGGCCATTTCATGTTGACTTGCAAATTTGCAAAGCATCATTTACAAGGAATCATTCAAGGTATCATTGCTCATGTTTCATGTTTCATGTCCTTGTTTCATTGTTTCATCATTTGGTTTAATTACCTAAAAGGGGTTTGACCAAGGCAAACCCCTATTCACTAACAATCAACAAGTTTTCTCCTCTTTACATGTGTGATTGTATATCTAGGTGTATTGGAGCTTGAAGGAACATTAAAGATTATATTACAAGCTTGGAGAAAGTTGTTGGAGTTGTCTCCCCATTTGCAAGGTTGTAATCTTCACTAAAAGGTCACCTACAACCCTGAAATCAGAGTTTCAAATTCAGAAACCTGGAGAAGCAGATTGAGCAGACTGAGAAGAACAAATTCAAACTTTGAATTCCCAAAAAAGTGGAATGGGACTGATTCGTCACAAGTGGCAAATGAGTCCCACTGTAGGTGTTTTTCAGAGTTCTTTGCATATTCAAATACCCTTTTTCCCAAAACCTACTCTTGCGTAGAAATCCAAAACTAGGATTGATTTGCCCAAAATGGTGAATGAGTCCCACTAGGTCAAAAAGTCAAAATTTTCAGCAATTTAGAACTCCCTTCAATCATTTCCAGATTCCCAAGTGCACACATTTCATTTCACAACCTGTTATTCTGTTTTATAGGAATTCCTAGGTCATTTAATTCAAGTTTGCATCATATTAGGGTTTTGCATTTCATCTTACATTGCATTTTTCTTTCCAAGTTCTTACTTGGTGGTGAACCCCTTATTAGTTTACAATCAGCCCCTAGGATAGTCCTATGGCAAGATCTCTCTCTCCTTTGCATTGAGTTCTCTAGGGGTATCCTTGAATGGAATAGCTTGAAAGTGGGTGTGCTCTATGTCCTAAAACAATACGATAGCACTCTCATAACCCCATTTTTTGCGATGATGCTAAATGTATTGATTTTTAAAATAGTTCCATGCTATAATAGTGTGCACCATATTACACCAACACTAATAATGAAGGAATGATATTTTATTTTTAGTTTCTAGAAATTTTTTTGGTTTTTTTTTAAGTATTTTGAAATCTAGACTATGATGTTCCCTTCTTAAAGTTAGACGCATAGAGTGCAATGAAGATCACTACTTCTATATGCTCTTGGGGTATGTGTCAAAGAATTATTTTATGATAATATGGACATTTAATTGTTTTGTTTTTTATAAAACCTATATATGTATGAAATAAAAAGTTGTAGGAGGTGGAGAAAGAATAAAAGACAAAAGGTGAGTCACTTCCAATAAATGCAAAGATGATTGAGTATTAGGAAATGGGAGAGGAGGGCTCAAAACTACCATTTCCATTTTTTATTTTTTATTTTTAGATTAAGTGTATTATCTTTTTCCTATGATAGGTTAACCATTTAATCACATATTCAAGATTTAATATGTAATTTTATATAAGTGCATTTTGTGTCTTTTATGGTTTGATATTTCTAATTGTGTTTCACATCATTTGCTTGGTGAGATGGCTAATAGATTTATGAATTTGTAGATATTTCTTAATTTAATTTGATTTCAATCTATTTAGTTTTGATTAGAAATAAATCAATGTAGTTTATAATGAAGTGACAAAAAGTACAAGTGTGTTTATGTCTTAATTAATGGTTAAGAAAGATGATTTAAAAATAGCACAATGAGTTTTATAGATTGATGTTAGAGGCAATAGATTAGCATTTGTATATGTAAAGGTGAAATTTGATCCATATTGTATTACAATTTTATAATCATGGTATTACAAAATTGTGCATGATGAGATTTATTAATTAACACAAATGAGATGAGGGTTTGGAGCTGGTTAGGAGAGAGCCAAATAGGTTATTTCATAATTGTTTAGAATGAAAATAGGATTTGAAAGGAGAGGAAATCAAAAGGATGAGGGTAATTCTAGAGAAACATGGTGAGAGACACCATAGGTTTGAAAATAATATTATAATTACGTTCATAATATGGTCAAAATGACTACTTTATTCACTTGCGATAAATCTAACAAATGGTAGTAAAGTTAAATTCCAATACCTAGAAAATTTTATATGGCACGTCGAATGTTTGTTTATGTAGGAGTTTATGGTGAACTCCTCAAACACCCCAAAATCACCTGTAGGAAAAAATAACTTCCACAAGAGAGAAATGGCATAAATATCATGCTATCATTAAGATGCAAGCATGCCAAATTGAATATGGCAATGTACATATGAATGCCTTGCTTATATATGCAAGGTTAAGATGTAGTATGTAATATGATGTTGACATGTGTCATAATCTTATGGCATGTGACAACTAACTAACTACCTAGGAAATGATGCTAGATAAGATAAGACTTCTAGAAAAGACCACTCATCCTTCTAGAAGGAATCTTATAT
Source organism: Sequoia sempervirens (assembly GCA_007258455.2). Lineage (NCBI taxonomy): Eukaryota > Viridiplantae > Streptophyta > Pinopsida > Cupressales > Cupressaceae > Sequoia > Sequoia sempervirens. The sequence continues at coordinate 542,221,413 of VDFB02281492.1, forward strand.
CCTAAGCAAACATGTGAACCTATCACCTAGTAAATGATACCTAGGTATTTAATTAAATGCCTAAGTAAACTTATGCAAGTGTAATTAAATAGTTAATTACACCAACAACCCCCCCCCCCCCATAAGTGCAACTTAGGAAGAAAATTATTATGCAAATGATGCAAAGATGCAATGATGGGCCATGTTAGGTACCCTTGTACAAATCCAAATGAAATCTCTCACAAACGAAGAAAAGGAGAAAACCTAGTGGGACAAAACTCCTCCCCGAAAGAGAGATGAAATACAATAATGATATCCATCACAAATTCAATCAATCTCCATCCACACAAAGGATGAAAAGAGAGACCATTCAACCCCCCATAATGAGATAATCTGCTGCAAGAGAAGCACTAAAAGTACACTATGGAGTAACACTGGAATCCTCAATTTGACAAGCAAGGAAATATACTTCTATTTGCTAGAAACCATATTAGAGTCACTCAAGGACTCAAGTCGGAATCATGAAAAGAAACAGCAGACCCGATGCCAAGGAACACTGGAAAACTCGCAGCTGGCACAACTCTGGAATCTATGAAGCAACTGTCGATTGAAAAATGATCTAGAATTGAAATGAAGTGCATAGAAAATGCAAACCTAATGCACAAAAATAAATAAATAATGCATGCACTGATGAATGTTCACATCTACCTCCATGATGAAAAATAACCTCAAATTTGTGTAAATGACAAAATCTAAAAAAATGGCTTGCACCACTGTGAAGTTCTCAAAAATAACTTTTCGTCGATATCTTGTTTGCAAAAAATAGACACTGTGGCCAAAAGTTATGAATTTTTCAAAAAAAGCTAAATTCAATTTGCAGGAAATAGGATTTCTAGCAAAAAAAGTTTACTTCTGATTAGATTTCTGAAAAATTTGTTCATAATGAGTAGACAATAATAGAAACCCATAAATATTTTGATGCAAGGAACAAAACCCAAAAATAGTTTTTTGATCCAGTAAGCTAAAGATGAGAAAATGATTTTTTTAACCTTTAGCTAGAAGAAAAATGACGCGACACTTTTTGTACAGCAATTTTCTTCATATCCGTGCAAGATATGCAAAATCTAAAAGATACCCAGTTGAGATTTCGACCATAGGTACAAAACCCAAAAATTATTTTTCCTACAAATGAGTGGAAGCTAGGTTTCTTAAGCAAAAATGAAAACAACTCCAACAAAAAATAGTTTTCTTCAAACCCTTGACAAAATGGTGAGGCTCTCAAGACCCCAACTCGCACCCAACAAAACTTTCATGCCAAGATTGGCCTCTCAAATCTAGGAAGAAGTCTGCAACACTGAAGCTTTGATACCATGTAGGAGTTTATGGTGAATTCAAACACCCCATAATCACCTGCAAGACAAAATGACTTCCACAAGAGAGAAATGGTATAAATATCATGCTATCATTAAGATGCAAGAATTTCAAATTGAATATGGCAATGTACCTATGAATGTCTTTCTTATATAGGCAAGGTTAAGATGTAGTATATAATATGATGTTGACATGTGTTATAATCTTATGACATGTGAAAACTAATTAACTACCTAGGAAATGATGCTAGATAAGATAAGACTTCTAGAAAAGACAACTCATCCTTCTAGAAGGAATATTATATCCTAGGAAAACATGTGAACCTATCACCTAGTAAATGATACCTAGGAATATAATTAAATGCCTAAGTAAACTTATGTAAGTTTAATTAAATAATTAATTACACCAACAATTACAATCCTTAATCACAACTACATTAAGAATCTTGAATCCTTGTAGTTAATTTATGTCAAAATTTTACAATGGGGGATTCATTTCATAATGAAAATACTTACAAGTCATGGCTAACATCTTTCGTTTAGTTGATTTAAAATTGAATGTTATTGTAAGCATACATGTTTATATACAATAAAGACATTAAAAATAGGTTTTTGGAAAGAATCTAGAATGATGAACTTTAAGTCTTTATAATATGTATTTAATGTTTTCAATAGAAGGGAATTTATTCTGAAGTGCCTTCTACTCTTATAAAACCCAAATCATGTTGTAACTATCACTAATAGTATCACTAGGAATGTAAATATACACAAGTACTCATAACATGAATTTCATTAATTAGACAATTCCATAAGTACATAAGATAGTGCAACCAATGAATAGTACACCATTCCATATTCAACATTAAATTAGGTCAAGTACTACAACCCATAATAATAATTACAATAAGTAAAATGAGGCCAATGAGCCAATTTTTCACATACACAAAAGTGGTCTTAGTCAAAATACAATATACATATGAAATCTTCAACTCAAATTGCAAGCCACTCCCTCCAAGCTCTAGTTGTCAATGGGGAAGGTACTTTAACCTAGACATAATAGGAATCCCTTTCCTTCCCAATCATTAATCTAACAATGAAGTACTCCAAATGGATATTCCATAAGTGTAAAGAACAAACAAAGGTATAGTGATTTTTTTTAGTTCATTTAACCTTTACATTTGCATACTAATGATCAAATCTATAGTCCAAACGATGTATACAAGGTGATTCGCTTTCATAGCACATGTTCACAACATTAATAAATTACTAAGAAACATATACTTAAGTGACCAAGAAATTATGACACATCTATTCAAGCACTTAAAAATTCATATAATCATAGCACACATTACACATGACCTATTCACAAGTAACAACACTCATACAATACAATACCACAATAAGGCATGCCTAATCCCACTAAGAAAAACTAACACTATAAAATCAAGATCGCATGCAACACCTCCAAATAAACTCTAAACCATGAATAAAAACCATCATCCCTCGATGTTGAACCCTCAAGTAATGAGCCTATGATCACCATATCTAAAATTCAAGCCCTAAATTTGAACACAAAAATTTCAACCAAGAACCCAAAATCCAAAACTTTGAAACCTAAACTCTATACATTAAACTCACTGCTAATCCCTATAAGTTCAACCCTATGCTTTGATTTTTGAACTACTAACAATAGACCTTAATGTTGAACTATGAAAATAAAAAAATGATAAAAATTTGAACATATATACAAAATGACTATTGAATCTCAATGTTATACATTGAATATTGAACTATGAACTTTAAACCATCATAATTAAATATTGAACCCTCCTTAAGTAATAAACCTAGAATTGTAAAGCCTAAACATCAAACCCTTCATTTAAATTCTATACTTTCAACTAAAAATCCAAAACCTTAAGCCTAAACTCAATATTTTAAAACTAAACTTTTGAATCACTTTTTTTTATGTTTTGTATTTCCTCTATGTTGTATTATTGTAAAAATTGCTTGCATTATTAATAAAGAATGTGATATTCTATTAAATTGGGTCATATGCAATACATCTTCCCAAAGCGCTTATGCACGAGCTCACTATGTTGTCTTCACCATTATGAAAGATATTAAATCTGGTTATTATTTTAATATTATCAATGGGCCCCACCAAACATTGGTAGGTATTCTTAGTTTATGATGAATGCTGAGAGGAATGCAATTTTCCTGTCGACAAATTAACGTGATTTTTTCTAATAAAAATATTATGGGAGAGCATATATTGAAATTAATTAAGGATATTTTTTTTGGAGTCCATGATATTTTGTTTCAAATATTTGTCAATTGTTGATGAAAATAGTTCATGTAGTCAAATCTATACCGACATCTAAATTAGTTAAGTCGTTAATAATAAGGGACTCAATTTGTCAATTTCAATCACACTTACAAAATATTTGAACTTTAAATGTAATTAAAGAATATACCATTGCCCTTATCAATTATGCTCAATCAATTAAACTATAATCTTTAAATAATTAAATATAATTTAGAATTACTTAATAAAAAAATCTTTATAAGAATCAAATTCTTAACTTAAAAAACAATAAAAATTATAGTTAATTTTTCTATCTACCAAAAAATATAATTTAATACTCATATTTTATTACAATTTTATATAAATTGTTTTAAATATATCTACAATTAAAAGTGAAATTTGACTTAACATAAATTAATAAAAATAATAATTTTAACCTATATTTATCAAATTTTATGACGCCAACTTATCTCAACGAGCTATATAAATGTGTACCAGCTAGAGCAAAATGTAATACCTAATGTACCACTATTTTGATATTTTGATGAAGGTGACATCTATGACACCAACTTATCTCAACTTTCTATTAATGCATACCAACTAGAGCAACATTTTAATGAAGGTGACATGGAATACATTTGGAGGACAAGACACATAGAATGTTGCTATCTAAAATTTATAGGAGAAAATAATATATAAGAATTCATTAATTGGGGTGTATTTTTGTAGTTGAGGAAGGTAAGATTTACTCCATCTTCATTTAAGTATGATAGTGGTACAAATTATATTTATTAGTTCTTGTTGAGGTAGAAATATTAATGTATATGTTCGATGTGATTTTTTAAATTGAATATTTTTGTAGTTGAGAAAGATAAAATTTATGCCATCTTCATTTAAATATGGCGAGTGATAGTGGTACAAATCATATTTATTAGTTCTTGCTGAGGTAGGAATATTAATGTATATGTTGGATGTGAACTTTTAAATTGATTTGCCAATTATCATATAATTTTTTTTAAAATTCCAATGTCTTTAATTATTATTTTTTATTTAATAATTTTGAAAATGTTAACTATATATTTTTGGATTGGTTGATTTTGGAAATAGTTATTGCAAAAATAAAGTTGTTGAATTTTTTTAGAAATTTGCAATGCATTAAATTTTTTGGTTAAGTTTTCAATTCTATTAATGTCTTGAATGACAATGAATACTCTTCTAGATATCATAGTATTATGAGGTGGAAAAATAAATGAATTTGAAAGATACTTCTACCTATAATGAAACAATTAGCAATTATTTTGTCTATTTCAATTTATCAACCTATCCAAAATCCATATATTTTTTTTTCATTGAATTCATAATGCATTAATTTTTTTGGTTAAATTTCAATTGTATTACTATTTTGAATGAAATTGAATACTATTGTATACATAATAATATCAAAAAGACATACAACTAAAATTATATGTAAATCTATACATTGAGATATAGCACGAAAAAATTCAATCAATATTCATTTTATTGAAAATATATATACAATATTCCATAAAAATAGATTGAACAAAATCTAGAAAAATCTTTTTCATTTAGCTTCTTAAGTGACTTAATAATTGTCTTCATATAATATGAACCAATTCTTTATTTGTACTATTTATAATGCTCATAATTTGACAAAAGGTAGAAAAACATAACTAACATTCTTTTTATAATGAATTATAATTTTGTTGGACATGGTAACATACTATACACAATAGATGACGTTGCATGTGCAACACCATCACTAGCATACCACTTGAGGGTGGAGAGGAGGAAACAGTGCAAGTAGTTATACAAAGTCCATCGCACACACCTTTAAATGATGAGTGGAGAATCCTAGCCAGGTTTAGGTGTTCACCCAAATGACATCTAGATGGGACACCCACATGCGGGTTGATCCCTAGAGGGTTCACGAAGTGGAAGTGATTTGGATTTTCCATCGTGATGAAACCCAAATCCTTAAGCTACATTCTAAACAAAATTAGGTCACCTTGGACCATACTCAATTTTCCATACAAACTAGCTTAAAGTAGTTTTATATTTGTATTACTATGCTAAAGTATGGTCAATTTTTTTAGTTGAGGAAGATAAGATTTACTACATGGTCATTTAAGTATGGTCAATGATAGTGGTACAAATCATATTTATTAGTTCTTGTTGAGGTAGGAATATTAATGTATATGTCATATGTGAATTTTTAAATTGATTTTTCAATTATTATATAGAATTTTTAAAGATTTCAACAATTCTAGTCTTTAATTATTATTTTTTATTTAATAATTTTGAAAATTTTAATTATATATTTTTGGATTGGTTGATTTAAGAAATAGTCATTGCAAAATAAAGTTGTTCAACTTTTTTAAAAATTTGCAATGCATTAAATTTTTTAGTTAAGTTTTCATCTCTATTAATGTTTTGAATGACAATGAAAACTCTTCTAGATATCATAGTATTATGAGGAAGAAAAATAAATTAATTTGAAAGTTACTTCTACCTACAATGAAACAGTTTGCAATTATTTTATCTATTTCAATTTATCAACTTCTCTAAAATATATATATTATTTTTTATTGGATTTATAATGCATTAAATATTTTTGGTCAAATTTCAATTGTATTACTATTTTGAATGACATAGAATACTATTGTATACATAATAATATCAAAAAAGCATACAACTAAAATATTATGTAAATCTATACATTGAGATATAGCACGAAAAAAATTCGATCGATATTTATTTTATTGAAAAGATATATATAATCTTTCATAAAAATAGATTAAAAAAATCTAGAAAAATGTTATATATAATCTTTCATAAAAATATATTAAACAAAATCTAGAAAAATGTTTTCATTTAGCTTCTTCAGTGACTTAATAATTGTTTTCATACAATATGAACCAATTCTTTATTTGTACTATTTGTGGTAAATCAAAATTCTGAGAAGTGGATTTGATTTGGCTATGGTGTATTTGTAATACCCATATTTTTATAAAAGGGACAAAAACACAAATAACATTTTTTTGATAATAAATTACAATTTTTCCGGCCATGTTGGACATGGCAACGTAATATGCACACTGGATGATGTTGCACATGCAATGTCAACACTAGCATGCCACCTGAGGGTGGGGAGGAGAAAATTGAGCAAGCAAGTATGTGGAGTCCATTGCACACACCTTTAAATGATGAGTGGAGAATCCTAGCCAGGTTTAGGTGTTCACCTAAATGACACCTAGACGGGACACCCACATACGAGTCGATCCCTAAAGGGTTCATGAAGTGGAAGTGAGGTGGATTCACCATCATGAAGAAACCCAATTCCTCAAGCTACATTCAAAACTAAATTAGGTCACCTTGGAGGATACTAAATTTTCCATAAACTAGCTTAGTAGTTATGTATTTTTATTACTATGCTAAGATCGATCAATTAAACCATAATGGACTTACATAATTAATTTGACAAACCTACTAGGGAGGGGGGTTTATGAACTATCTTAAGGTTTGAACCGAACCTAATTGTTCACTTGTCAAAGATAAACTAGGTTAATTACATTTAAAATATCTTTCCTCAAATTTTTAGAGGAATTTGTGGGATAATGTCTTCATTTTATCAACATTCAATGGACCATCTTAAGTATCTAACATTTAAATTGATAATAAGGTATTTCACCGAGAAATAAGTCTAATTTTACCATCTAAAACATTAGGCTTATAGTAACACATGTATATGTATATACATTATATATGAATATATAATTTATATTCATATATATCTAAAACAATAATTTATGCCTCTTTTGTGAAAAGGGTAATAATAAAACTATATATATATATAACTACAATTTATATAATTCATGTTTAATAATATGTTCTCCCCGCATATAATTTATTTATTAATTTAAAAATCTTACTTTTTAAATAACAAAATAATGTCAATATATTAAATCTTTACTCACGATAATTTTTTAAAAAATATAATATTACAATTTTGAATACCTAACTTATAATTAAATTTCCCTAATGAAATATTTTAAATCTCTATCCTTTGAATTTATAAATTCACACACTCCTATATATGAACTAAATAATTTAAGGTTCTTCTTTAAAATAATATCGATTTAATGTATATATAATTATGATTTATATAATTAATGTTTAATATCACGATCTCCTCATATATTATTTATTTAATAATTTAAAAATCTCAACTTTTTAATAACAAAAATAATGTCAATATGTTAAATATTTACCCATGATCATTTTTCTTTTTATGATCTATTATTAGCATTTTGAATATCTAACTTATAATTAAATTACCCTAATGAAATATTTTAAATATATCCTTTAAATTTATAAATTCACACACTCTCATATATGAATTGAAACATTTAAGATTCTCCTTTAAAATAATATCAATTTAATATATATATTCAAGGCTATTAATGGTGTAGCATTAATCTCTTAATAAAATTATTCATTATATAAATATACTATTATATACCAGAAGTAGGGTTCCTTCTTGGAATGTTACTTAACTCACAAAAGCAAATCCCTTAACTCCCCCATCTTAAATTTCCACCACTAAAAAAAATTGAGTACATCTAAGGGCATTGAATGAGAATTTTATAATAATCTAGAAAACCATTAAAATCTCAAAGAATATATATTATCCTTATGGATATTGTACATATAAAAAATAAATAACTTCTAAGTGATTTAAGTGGAAACCAAATTTTATGAGATGGAGCGCGGGTTCAGAATTTAAGATGTGATTTCCTTTTGAAGGGATACAAATTGATGGAGAAGAATAAAAGGAAGGTGATGGTGGCCACAACCTTAGTGTACAAGAGTTGGATATGGGAATCAACAAGGTTGGGGATAGGAGGATTTCCAAGGAACCAAAAGTGGAATCGGTTGGAAATATTAGGGAAAATGCACAAAGAAATGTGAGGAAAGTTGGCATGTTGAATTGGGGACATGGAAGCTATTACGGGAGTAGAGATGGTGAAAAAGGAATATTAATGCCAAATAAGCCCCAACAGAGCAATGGATGGACTCCAAAAGGATTTGATCCAACTACAAGTGCAAATAAAATCCCTATAAACCCTAGACCAACAAGTAGATTAATTTCCTTTGATTAGTGGATACGAGTCTTGACAAAAATATTGTGAAGTTGAAAGAATCAAAATTATTTATGAAATGGGAGCGATAATGGCTAGCCCTCATCAAAGTGAGGGATTGGTGTGATATAAATTGGGGAAAGGACACAAAGTTGAAGACTTTAACAAATGGATTTTTTTCCTAGTGGAATTCTCAATGAGTAATTTTAAAAGAAAAATCCTAAATGGAGGCCTCTATTTCATAGGTAGATTGAGTTTCTAGATAAAGACTAGGAACTAAATTTTAACCCGCTAAAAGAAAAATCAAGTAAGTATTGGTCTCGATGAGATTGTATAACCTCCTCTTAGAATATTGGGGATTGGAGACCCTAAAAAACATAGGGGAGAAAATGGGATTATTTGTTAAGGCAAACGAATGTATCGAGAACAAAGAATTCAATATGTATGTCAAAATTTGTATTAATTGAAAACCCCTCCCATTGCTACCCTTAGGAATAGAGTTATGTACAATGAAAGGAATTTGGAGATTAAAAGAATTAAGTAGAGGAAATGGTAGAAAAATGTAGTAGATGGAAAAAAGTGGGACACAAAAAAGGAAACATGCCAAAGAGTGATAGAAGGGGAAGATGAACAATTGGATAAGATAATAGGGAAGGAGACTAGGGATAGGTTGCAAGAATTCAGTGTTAGGGCTAAGGTTCAGAAAGGAAATTGGTGGCTCGTCATCGTAGGGTATTTCACTACTTTCTGAATAAGAGAAGATAGCAGCAATGGTAGTATCAATAGAGGGAGAAGATCCCATTCTTGGGGTGAATTAAATGTGGAAAGGGAAGAACATCAAGAGGATATATTTATTGGAGTGTCACACGTGGTAGGTATGGAGAAAAATTAAAATAATCAAGATGAATCACCCTATCTTCTTACCAATAAAGAACAAAGTGCCAAGGATGAACTGAGTACAGAGGTAAGGGTTAGTAGGAACTCGATAGTTGTCTTGAAGGAGACAGATAGGAAAATAATCCCACTGATGAAAATGATAGGCTCAAAGTATTATGAAACAATGGATGAGGAAGATAAAATATTTGAAGAGGATGAGGAAGAAATACAAGAGCTTCATTAATTAGGACAAATCTCATTGAAGATAAAAAAATTCTGAAGTTGGAGAAAAAAGCATAGAGAGATAAAAAAATCTAATAGAGTCAAATTAGAGTTAGTGAGAAATTCCAAAGGATAGATGAAACTAAGATCAAAGAAGGGGGTTGTAACCCTTCCTTAGTCACCATGAGGGCCATAACTTGGAATATTCGGGGCTTCAATGCCCCTAACAAAATGTGCTTGATCAAATGACAAGTTGATCAAGAGAAACTGAATATGATCCTCTTCCAAGAGAGTAAATTGGATAAGGAGGGTGTAAAGTTTTTAATGTTGAAGTGGAGATAGTGGCAAGGCATATTTGTAGAAGAAGTTGGTGCCTTTGGTCTATTAGTTTTTCTATGGAACCCCTTGAGACTAGTGATTGGAGATGTGATAAAAAATCACAATTGGTAGTTGGTAAGAATAATTTTTTTTTTCTCTAAATGAATTAGTGTTTTTCATAAATGTATATGCCCTTATAGAGACATCAAGAAAGAAGAAATTTTGGACTCAAATCTCATAAATCCTACAAAATCTAGGGGACAAGAAAGTGATAATAGGAGGATATTTTAATGCAATGATGGATGGTAGTGAAAAAATATGTGGAGTAAAGAGTATAACCCAACTACAACTATATTCTCAAGATTTATATCTCAATGAACTATCTACGAGAATTAATAACCAAAAACAACACGTTTACATGAACAAATCTAAGGTGTGGATTCACCAATATAGATGAAAGATTAGATAGATTCTTTTTGCATGAAAAATGGGCACAACTTCAAATATGTTATGAGGCATCAATCCTTCCTCTAATGGGATTTTATCACTATTATATGATGTTATAGTTCTTACCAAGAAAAACTCTAGATATATTCCCTTTTAAATTTAAAATATGTGGCTCAAGGACAAGGATTTAGCGACCCAAATTACTGAATGGTGGGAAACAACACAGGTTTGGGAGGATCCAGATTATTTCAATTCCACAATAAGTTACAAGATATCAAATTTAGCTTGAAAGAATGGAATAGATCAAATTTCAAGGATATTTTTTAGGAGAAGAATAATTTGGAAGTCAAATTGGTAGAACTTAATGAAAAGGTAATAAGGGAGTGAATAGATACTACTTCTTATGATTAGGAGAAGACCTTGAATGGAGAATACATGGAAGTCCTAGTGAGAGAAGAAACTTTTTAGAGGTAAAAATCTACGGCATTATGGTTGAAGGATGGGGATAGGAACACAATTTTTTCATAATTCAACAAGAGAAAAAAGATGTAGAAACAATATTTTTGAAATAAAATTAGAGATGGAAGAGTATTACAAACAATCAAGGAAATTAATGTAGATGTAATGAATTATTTCCAAGAACTCTTATGTGGGAGGAATGAGATTTTAGAAAGGGTAAGAGAAGAGACTCTAGGTAATATCCTAGAAATTATTAGGCAAGAACAAATTAAGATATTATGCCTCAAAATCTCAGAGGAGGAAGAGAAAGTAATGGCCTTCCAAATGGGGGAAGATAAAGTCTCAGGCCTCGATTTATTCCCATCTAGTTTCTTTTAGAATTATTGGGAAATTATCAAAAGATATTTGGTGGCAATAGTAGAAGAATAAAAAAGGAGATATACCACGTTGAAAGATATAAATAGTATTTTCCTAGCTTTAATTCCCAAGAAAAATATTGTAGAAACATTTGAATATTTTCACCAAATCTCCTCATGCAATACGATGTATGAAATTATTATGAAAGTGATGGTGAATAGAATGAAATAAATTATACCATTTATAATATTATATGAAAAGAGTAGCTTCGTCCTAGAAAGGTCGATAGTGGAAGGTATAATAGTGGCCTATGAGGCAATTCACATAGTCAAAAAGGCTAAAGTGGACATGTTGATCATTAAACTAAATATTAGAAAGGAATATGATAAAGTAGATAGAAAAATTATAGTGGAAATCATGAAGATTTTTAGGTTCTATGTAGAATGGGTCAATTGGGTAGAGAGTTGCATAATTTTTTTGAGGTTCTTAGTACTAATTAATAGAATCCCCCAAGGTTTCTTTTAGACATCAAGAGAGATTAGGTAGGGGATCCCCTATCCCCTTTATATTCATAATAATGGATGAGGCAATGAGAAGGAGTGTTTTGAAAGCCAAGATAAATGGGGTAGGAAATGAATCAAAATTATCCCAAGTGTTGAGGTTGTCACACATCGACAATTTGTGGATGACACAATGCTATTCAACGTGGCCAGTAAAACAGAAGCTAGAGTGATAAAGAAAAGTTTAGATAATTTGTGTATCACATTAGGTAAAATAATCAATTGGAATAAATCATATATTCTTTTTCTTCAATATGAATATAAAAAAAGAGGGATATTTAATAGATCCTTGGCTTCAAAATAGGTATAATCCCAACAAAATTCTTGGGATTTCCATTATATATAGGAGCTATTAAGGTTCAATAATGGGATAGTATTATAGGAAATTATGCCTCAAAGCTACAATTATGGAAAGGAAAGTGGTTAACCTCAATGGTAGAATCCTAATATTGAAATCAGTAATTTTGGTAATGCCAATTTACTCAATGTCATGTATGAAACTCCCTCATAAAATATATAATCTTATAGAGAAAAAAATGAGAAAATTCTTCTAGAATGAAAGTTCAAAAAAAAAGAATCCCCTCACTGCTTTAAATAAGATATTTTGTCCGAAGAAAGCTAGAGGGGTAGGTCTATGATAGTGGTCACTAATGTATTTGGCTTTGGAGGTGAAACTAGCAAGGAATGTGTATGCCAAATCTAAGCAAAAATGGGAAAAAATAAATACATGGACTCTCTAGATCAAACAAGGATACTCACAATACAAAACTCTCTTCTAGTTCAGAAAGTTGGAACTTTACATTATCCTGCAAGGACCTTATTATAGAGCATATAATGTGAGATATTAAGAGTAGAATTATGGAATCTTTTTGGGAAGATTCATGGGATGGAAAATAGACTTCATCAAAAGTATCAGACATGAAACATGCACTTGAAACTTTGCAAATAATATGGGGGAAGAAGGTAAGTGATTATGTCCAAAGACAACAGGTTAATGATACAGTAGGGTGGTAGTGGAAATTAGTACAAGATGTAGACTTGGAGGAGAAAGACAAAGGAGAAATATAAAAAATAATTAAGGAGTGAAGGATATTAATTATCAAAGGAGATGATGAATTGGAATGGTGTACAAAAAAAATAGATAACCACAATGTAAGAATAGGCTATAAATTGAAGGAAATGGATTTTTCAAAGCTAGACTAGCTAGTAAATTTTATTTGGAACAAAAATTTCCTAAGGAAAAAGTTTTTTCTTGGGAAACCCTTCATAATAGAATCCTAACAAGTGACAAATTGCAAAAAATAAGCTTTTAGATCCCACATTGATGCTACTTGTGCAAGCAAAGGGAGGAGATGATAGACAATATACTTTTGTAGTGTGAGTATGCTACAACATGTTTCAAAATGGTAACAAGGAAAATGAATTGGAATGCACCCTTATCGCTGAATTTACTAGAAATGTTTAATGGGTAGCCAACTCTCTTCAAGAAGTCGGTATTCTCAAGCATTTGGTTGGCATCACCCTCAATCATCATTTGGGAAGCCTGGAAAGAGAGGAATAGAAGTATTTTTTAGAGTAAAGAGATTCCTTTGAATCTATCTATAAACAAAGTAGAAAATGCAATAATAAAAGTTGTGAATAGTGCAACAATAAATCTAAATTCAAAACAAAGCACATTCACACGATGAGATGAAATATTAATAAGAGATTGGGTTGGTCTAAAGGTATCAAGAAATGGATTCCTCTTGAGGAAGGATGGCTAAAGGTAATTTTTTATGGGGCAGAAAGAGGGAACCCAAGGGTGTTTGAGGCTAGATGGGTAGTGAGAGACAAGGTAAAATTATAATAGTGGAATTGAAGAAGTTAAAGGAGGGGATAGATAATGAGGTACAATTTCATGTAACTTGGCTAGCATTGAAGACTTGTTTGGACAATCAAGTATAGAAGGTTCACTTATAATGGGAATCACTAATTACGATCAATATCATTCAAAATAAAATATAGCCCTAAATTAGAAACTTAACAAATATTTCATGCTAATATGGAGTTTGTTGGAGAAGTTTAAGGACTTCACAATTGCACATGTATACATGGAGGGGAACAAATTAGCATATCTCTTAGAAAATTGGGTGATTGATAAAAGTGGAAAGGTGGATCGAATCAAAACAAGAGGACAAATGGCACATTTTGACAAAGTTGGAAAAGGATGACATTGAGGGATGATTAATGAAGTAGAGGTAATATGTAGGTGACTAGTGTTCATTCAAGATATTTCTCACATCAACATTATAAGTAAAGGAGGTATGCATGAGAAAACTAATTGTGGTGGCTTTATTTAGTAGGAGATAAGATGGAGTGATGCATTCATAACATGGAAGCCCCATTAAATCTATGAGCACAAGGGTGGCAAGTAGATTTCATTGGGTGAGTTATAGAAGGGAAGTTGTGGAACATCTTCAGATTCCATTAGACAATGGTTATGTAGGCAATAAAGATTGTGTTGGGGGAGGAGTGTATCAATCTAGAGAAAAGATATCAAACAAATACAAATATGGAATCACTATTCATGCAATGTCTATTGGAGATGGAAGAAAAGAAGATAATTTACAACATAATAGAATGTTATGTGAGGACAAAATGACAAGGTGGCATGGTGCAAATTCTAGACTAGGTGGTGGAGGATGGTGGTCTTCGCATAGAAGGTGGGTGTTGGCTACAACTCTACTATAATTTTAATTCCCCTTTGGTGCCCTTCCTCTTATCGGGAACAAACATGAATACAAATTTGAGGGGACAAGTGGCATCAGGTATTGCTTTCCTCCTAGATGGGTTAAGAGGGTCGAATATGATACTGGATGCACAGTTGGTGGTGGATGGTGAGATGGAAAATGTTATGGAAAAGGAGGTGTGAAGCAGGTTAGGAACCTAAGTTTTGGAATTTTGTATGACCATTTAAAACATGGAAAACATGCCCAATGTAGAGTGGGAAAAGAGATATTAGATCCAAAAATTATATTTACTATGATTAACTTCTCTTATTACCTCCACATTCATACACAAGCCAACTAGGGTTTGATGATTGGATATTTTCCCCAAGGGAGAGCCAATCTCCTAGGGTTTGGTTGTTTTGAGTTGCAAGGAGGAGAAATTTATGTGTGTTTAACAAAGTCTATTTGATATAAACCCTAGATTTAAAATGTAATTTATTTCATAGAAAAAAATTAGAAACTATCAAAATAATTATAGATTTGGACAAGGGAGATAAAGAGGAACCTTCTATTAAAATTTGGGCCTAAATTTGAGGGTCTAGGACAATGGTGACCTAGACTAGAAAATTTTATTTTTTGGAATCTAAAAACTCCAAAAGGTAGGTTATATTCTACTTTGTATTTCTTGTGACCTACTATTGATGAAACTTCTAAATCTATCCTACACACAAGAAAAGAGACAGAAATGTTGTGTTGTATAAAGGCTTTCCTATGTCAAACCCCATTTTGGTGTTTCCACCTCTACATACAACAAATGATAATGATCAAAATAGAAATGCCTTAGGTTGGGCAGAGGCCAAAATAATAATTGATTAAAATGATAAATGATAATGTTACCTTAGGTATGAAACCCTTATCAAATTGGTGTTCACAGTATCAACTTCCACTGAAAGTTGCTTGATGGGTGCTTGAATTACTTGATAGATCTCCAAGAGGTTATTTGATAAAACTTAATAGATTGGTGTAGCTAGTATGTAGAGGATAACGCAATACATCTTCATGATAGTGCTTGATTGATCATAATAGCTTCTTGTTCATAATGCTCTTGTGATGTAGGAAAAAGGAATCTAGGGTCTAAATCACACTTCTTATAACATCACAGGGGAAAGGAATAAAATTAATCTCAAACACCCACTTGGCTACTGACCTCAATGGAAGAGCTAGAATGGTGGATCGAGGTTTCAGTCATTTTTGAATATGTGTGATCATAGTGATTAATTGACTATTAATTGATCTAATTTGATAATGCAAAGATACACCTAGGTTAACTATGAAAATGCAGTGAATTGTTATGATTTCTAGAAAACCTCTAACAAAGAAACAAGAAAAGAATTTAGAAAAGTAGAAAGTATACATAGAGGAACCTAACATATTAGCAGAAGCTCTTAGTAGATCAGTAAAAAGGTCACATAATTCAATTCCATCAACTGATATATTTGTAACACATTCTTTGCTAGTGGATGATACAATTTTATTTGGAAAGGCTTTGCTTCAAGAGGCCAAGCATATCAAATCCATTTTGGATAAATACTCACTTGCCTTGGGTCATAAAATAAATGCAGAAAAATGAAATATTTACACTTTCAATATCAAGTAAGGGTTACAAAAGCAGATTGTCAAGCTTCTAGACTTTCAAACAATAGAACTCCCTTGTAAGTACCTTAGCATTCCCTTCTTCACATGTGCAAATAGAATCACCTATTGGGATAAGATCATTCAAAGAATTTAGTTGAGGATAGAAAATTGGAAGGGAAGGTGGTTATCATTGTCAAGACGAATACTAATGGTCAAATCAACTCTTTCTGCCATTCCCAATTATTATATGGTTGTATTGAAAGCTCCTAAATCAATGCTTGTGTTAATTGAAAAGATAATTAGGAGTTTTTATGGAAGGGTAATATAGATAACAAGAAAAAGATTCCACTCATATCATTGGAAAACATCTGTGAATATAAATTAAAAGGGGGAGTTGGTATACATAATTTTTCGGCTAGAAACCAAGCTCTAGGAGCCAAGCTAGTGTGGCATATGTTTTCTAAGCCTCAATAAAAATGGTGTAAGGTCATGCAAGAAAAGTATTTAGATAGTGCAGATCCAAAAATATTTTTTACAATTTCAAACCTGTAGTACCCCTCCATTTTGCTTATGTTTTATGTTAGCATGCTTTCACTTTGATACACTTTGGTACTTTGTTTTGGATATTTTGATCGCTGACATTAGAGCGATGGTGGATTTATTTTGTGATGTGATGATACATTGTACGGTGGTAATTATTTTGACATGCTTTATGTTAGCATAGATGTTTACTTCTGATGTTATTGCTATCAATATGATTATGGTAGATTAATTGTTATTTGTTATGTCAGTTTGATGTGATGTGTATTGGTGTGGAGAATGGAATTGCATCACTCGCTCGTGAGTAACCTGTGATTTCCGTGATTTTCTCCACACGGTGTGTTTGAAACATGGATTATATATATATGTATGTTATTTGTTTTATTGCAGGATTACAGGTACATGACACCGACTCCACCTAATTTCTCACGTCTGAGCATGTCAAGACTCAAAGGAAATGTTGATTGGGAGGTAATAACAAGGTTTTTCCTAGACTAGTCTTAAACCTAGTCACGGTATGTCGTCAGTTTAAGTCTGGTGTCTTTAGTTGTCTCGTTTGTGTCTCATTGGATTATTTATTATGAAAGGTAAATTTTGTTAATTTAATGATTAGATTAATGTTCTTTTAATTTAATATATATTTAAATTAATTTTAAATGTTGTAAATAAAATCTTATATTTTATTTGATTAATTAAATTAGTTTATTTGGTTAAGTAATTTAATCATTCAGATTAAAATTATTTAATTAAATAAATTAATTAATTGTATTTAAGTTACTTTATTGTGAGAATAGATTAAATATTCTTAAATGTTTGTGGAAATGGAATTTTAAATAAATAAATAAAAGGAAATTGAATTTTGAATTTTGAATTCTTTAATATGCATTGAATTCTTGATAAGAAAGAAAGAAAGATTCATCCGTAAGTTGGTTGGAAGATATTTTCTTCTTGCCAAGTGTGTTAGTTAAATTAATTGCTTTTTCTTGTTGAGGATTCTCTCGGAAGATATTATGTGATTTGGGGAAAACAAGAAATGACTTCACGGGAAATGAAAAGAACAGGGTTTTGCTAAAAAAATTGATTTGTGTAAATTTGTGATTTCCTTGTGATTTGTTGAATATTTCTGGAAGTTGTCTGGTTTAGTATTTGCAATTTCTGGAAATTGGTGTTCTGGAAGGGCTTTGGAAGATTGCACGCAACAGGAAAACAAAGCTTTGTTTCTACAGTCAAGTTTTTGAAGCTACATGAATACAGATATTTCCCTATTCTAATTTAATTTGACTTCTTTTGAAAGATTCCCTGTGTAAGAATTAGATTTTTGTAAGTTCTTGTAAAATTGTGGACTTTAAAGATTGCTTGAGGAAATAATTGTGGTTGTGATTCCTATATTTCTTCTCTGTGAATTTTTGTAAAAATTATTCTGTAGAAATTTGTTACTTCCCTGTTATCTTTTAAAACAAGATTTTATAGTGAAATTTTAGAGCAACCCTGTAGAATTTGTTAAGCAATTGGAAAGCTTCAGAAGAAAAACTCTGTAGATAAAATGAGGAATTGGAAACCTATGTAACAATCTCTATTAAAAGTTTCCTGTAGAAAATATTTTGAATAAATAGATTGTGAAGTAAATTTTCTATTTTGGAAATTAAAATAAAAACCCTCTGGGATTGAATTAAATTTGTTGAGGGAAAATTGTGTATACTGCTAAATTTCTCAATTACTTGATGAAAAACCCTGTTGAAAGCAATCGCCTGATTTTAGTATGCTATTAATCATTTATTTGTGAATGTATATATATATATATACAAATATATATATATATATATATATACAAATATATATATATATATATATATTTTATATATATATATTTATATATATATATTTATATATACATACACATATACATTCATATATATATTGGATTGTCAAAATTTTATATTTACATGAATTATTTTTTGAATTCGCCGTACAGGCGAAATAAGGGTTTGAAATTTTTGAAAACGGAAATAAATACCAGAAAACGTAGGATTAAAATGTAGATTTTCGTTTTTATTTTATTTTATTTTAAAAATTATGAGTTAAGGGGGGCCGCAGGGGCTACCCCCACAGCCGCCCCCATATAGGGCGACGGCTGTGGAGGCAGTCGGCATTGCCCTCACAGGTAGCATGCGACTGCCACACCGCCGCCTCCCCATACGGGGAGGGCTGTGTATACAGCCAGAGGCTGTATGAAATACACAGTCCTCTGTGTATACTATGTGAATTCCTTTACAAATAAATAAAAATGAATTTCGAATATTCATTTATTAAATGAGATTTGGATTTTAGGTTTTTATTTTTAATACATTTAAATATATATATATATATTCATATTTATTTTTGTTAAGTATGAAATCAGCTAGATTTAAAACAATAAGGTTGGAAAAGAAAATTTGATATTTATTGATATGTGAAATTGAGAAAATCAAAATTAGACTAATGGTAACAATTTCTTTTATTATTTGGGAAAAGAACTAAATCATGTTGTTTGAATTTCATGCTATAAGAAATGGATACATTTAAATATATATATATATATATATATATATATTCATATTTATTTTTGTTAAGTATGAAATCAGCTAGATTTAAAACAATAAGGTTGGAAAAGAAAATTTGATATTTATTGATATGTGAAATTGAGAAAATCAAAATTAGACTAATGGTAATTATTTTTTTTATTATTTGGGAAAAGAACTAAATCATGTTGTTTGAATTTCATGCTATAAGAAATGGATTTGATTGGATTTAGTAGATCCTAAGATTAGATGTATATAATCTCTTATTTGCTTTAAATTGTATTTTCTCTTTTGTTGGGAAAATTGGGATTGTATTAAATTTTAAGCCTTTTAGATAAGTTTGTAAATGTGGGAGTTGTTATTTGTTTAAATACAATCCTTTGAGTTGACTAGGGTAGTGCACATGGGTTTGTATGGTCTATCGACAATTGGTACCATAAACAAGATGAGATGTTCGTGATCTATGTTTGATATTTATTTATTTTGGTTTATGTGCACTTTGTCTACCTTACTGAGTGAAACTTAGATTTCTTGAGATATTTTAGGGGAGTGGCTCTTTATGAGGGTCGGCACACAAAGTGGTGCCAGGGTAACTCATGTAGAGTTAGTAAGTCAATGAAAACTAAATCAACATATTAGTTAGTTTAAAACCTTTAACTAGATAATTAGCCTCACTTATAGACTCAAGGGCTAGTTCAGTCTTGAGAATAAGTTGAGAAGGCCTGGAATGGAAAATCGATATCTTGTTATTTTAAAAGATATTCGATTCCACAATAGTTTGCATATGGGGCCGGGTTTCGTAAGAGGTTGCTAGGGTAACCCTAGTTGGGGGCTGGAACCTAGGAAGAAACACCAGGGTAACCTATGCAACATTGTGATGACACTCCACCTAAAATAATAGTGACCTTGTGAACTTAGCATGTTTGATTATCCCGATTTTGGAAGCAATGTAACCAATAAGTTAAGTATGTATTTGTATAGATTGGTCTATGGTTTTACTTGTGTCTAGGGAACCTTATTACTATCTCCTAGCACGGGGGGTGGACCTACGGGTACCACATGGTTGGGTGGAACGTGCACCTTACTCTGTTGGGTCCCTAGTTCGAGTTCGTGGCAACGAGTGCTTCTTGGAAGGAGAGCTCATTTGTGGATATATGTACTTCCTTATTTGTATCATTGAAAATTATATATTTGTATCTCTCTTCAATTGTTAATGAGGTGAACATCTGTAATATGTAATTGTAAACATTTATTTGATCTACCTCATTTTGGAAAGTGAGTATTGTAATGTTATTTTTAAATGCAATGAATGAAAGAATTCTTTTATGTATATTATGCTTTCAATTATGTGATTCAAATGTTATTCAATGTATACTTTTAAGTTTATGAAAATTAATATATATGCAATGCTAAATACTAAAGTCATCTATGGGAATTTCAAGTAGTGTGTCGTCGCGTTACTTAGGGAATGTTTGCGATTAGTTAAGTAAGTGTATATACTTTAAAAAAAAAATTGTCACACTTTCGTAGGCAATGCATCATTCTTTAGGTTACAAGATGGGGCATTACAAAACCCACCGCAAGGTTCTACAATGTGAATTTTT
Source organism: Sequoia sempervirens (assembly GCA_007258455.2). Classification (NCBI taxonomy): domain Eukaryota; kingdom Viridiplantae; phylum Streptophyta; class Pinopsida; order Cupressales; family Cupressaceae; genus Sequoia; species Sequoia sempervirens. The sequence continues at coordinate 542,242,510 of VDFB02281492.1, forward strand.
TTTATTACATGTAGGAAGGTAATCACCCCGTATCTTACTTGGGAAATTAATAATGGTCAGCAAGAAAAATTTTGGAAGGATTCATGGGGTGGAAATGCACCTCTAAACACAGTTCAAATCCTACAAAATATACAATAGTTTCTCAGTTCAAATTGGGGTGAAAATGTTAAAGAATATTTTGAACACATAGATGAATGCACAGGGAAAGTTATTTGGAAAGATGTGTAGTCCATTCCTTGTCTAAAATATCAAAAGAAGAGTTAAAGTGAAAATTAAGTGAAAGGAATGTCTATGCATCAGATGAAGAGGATAAAATGTTGTGGGATCCTTCCAAATCAGGTTTCTACACAATCAAAATGGGTTACAAGGAAGTGATGAGTAAAGGGGAAAACATTAAGCCAGAAAGAGCCTTATCCTTCTGTTGGGATTCAATAGTGCTACCAAAGGCTGGGTGTTTTTCATGGTTGGCTATCAAAAGGAAAATTTTGACAAGTGATAGGCCTGCTAAACTTGGGATAGCATCCCAATTCAAATGCGTATTGTGTGAAGATGAGATGGAGGAGGTAAATCATTTGTTCATTCATTGTCCTTTTGCATATCATTTTTGGTTATTCATCAGAAACAAATTAAATTGGTATTCACCCTTGCCAAATAATTTGTGGGATTTATTTTCAAGTTGGCCAATATTGTATAAATCATCATTGTTTGCATGCATTTGGAGAGTGGTCCCTTCAATAGTGTTATGGAGCATTTGGTGGGAGAGGAACAAAAGGATTTTTAGGAATGAAAAAATGAAGGTGGATTGGGGATTGAAGAAGATGGAATCTTCAATAACAGAAATAACAAATGTGTAATGGCCAAAAAAATTTCACTAAAAAAATACCCAACTTTTTTTCTTTTTTTTCTTTTCTTTTTTTCTAAAACCAACGATATTAAACACAAACAATGTACTTTATATATCTTTGACTGGAAAGTTCAACGTCCCAACCCTATTAATATCTTGATTATTAGATTCTTAATTTATAACCACGCCAGATATGCACACCCAACATAAATTTGTTTTCCCCAAATGACATCTCTCTCCTTGAAACATTTTACCATATATCAAGTAAATATGAGATATGTATTATTCACAATAACTAGACACCCTTGAGATCTCATTTTTTATTCTTTATTTCTCCATTACCTAATATCTTGATCTCCTCTATTATTTATTTATTTGTTCATTTATCCTTTTGTGAATATAAAATAAAATGCATATATATATATAATTAACTTTAGAGAGTAATTTAAAATAATAATGATAGTAATTATCACTTACAATCTAATATATTATTTTCTATATATTTTATTTCACAAAATAAAACCTAAACTAAACCAAAACAAATCCTTAAGAAAATATAGTAATTCTTATTCTTATTATTATTTCCTTAACCCATACTCATGTTCTACTTACTATGTTCTTTTTTTTTAAAGGATTTAAAAATATAGAGGAATATATTCTCCTCTCCTTTATTTAAGGAGTCTTTAACATGAATAATTCATAGAGTTTCCTCTTTTAGGATCCCAGAATATTGTTAATGATACTTATCATCATTTTATTTATTTATTTTTAACTGACATTACTACTTCATATAAGCGACGATATTTACTTGCCCTCCTAAACCAATTTAATATATTGTTTATTTTATTATTATTATCAACCAAAATTATGAATTAATACCAGTATTAAAACATTGTTTTAAGTGCTATTAAATTAGCAATACTGTAGGAGACAGTGATATCAATATTTTCACACAGGTGGCTGTAGGACTTTATTTATTTTTATTTTTTTGTTAAACCCGTTGTTATTAGTGTCTATTAATTTTAATAGTGGTATTGTTTAAACAATATTTATACTAACTTTAATATTAATATCACTCTTAGTTATCAACATCATTACTATCTTATTTCTTTGGAGAAACTAATATGGATAATATTTATTTATTTTTTCTAATATTAAACAGTAGAAAAGTAAAGTTATTATGAATTTCCACTAAATTTCCAACTATCCGAACACAGTATATTTAAACACTACCAATACACGGGAAAAAAAAATAGTACATTTTAGAGGCACCAAATTACAACTATTGCCTGGCATATCTGACCACAAATTGGTTTATTGAATGCTGCTTGAATTATCAACAGATTACTATCATATTTTTTCCAACAACAATACTAACTTTACCACTTGCATTATCAAATATTTAACTGATTACTATTATTAATTCTAGGTCTATAATACTGGTATTCCACAGTGAGAGTAATATCAGTATTTAATTCACTAAAAACAAATAGTATCGTTGATATCTAAATTAGCAAACAATCTCTTAGTAATTTGTAAATTGTACTTAGAATAATTTATGATTCTAACCGTAATATCTTGTTACAGGGCTAAGACTAAGGACTTGCTGTCAGTCTGTGCCTAAAACGGATTAATTATCACCAAGATGGATTGGATGATGCGCCGTAAATCTGACACACAATCAACCAGTTTCAATGCAGATATACATCAATTCAACATTATTTTTCTTTTCCTTTCCTCCCTACTCAGTAGGAATGTTGGATGTAGGTAACAGTCAGACCCAACCAAGCCAAGATACAATCCTACCCTTATTTGGTCATCCCTAAGAAAATATATATATATATATTAGTTTTTCATTTGGAAAATACGTCTTAGGAAATTATAATGTTATCGTCCCTTGGGTAATTTATTATTGGGTATAAATTTACTTAAATAACAACTATGTAATCAAATTTAATCTAAAGGAAATAATAATTTCAACATTGAAGCCCATAAGAAACTTCCCACCATAATTTATGGTGCTTCAGATACAGTGAGGTGGTTTAGAGATTTATAGTGGAAAAAAAACTATTTCTAGCAGCCATTAGTCACCCAACAATCAGAGAGTATACAAGTCTAAAACTATATATTAATTTCTAAGTCCTCCTAACATTAACTCGATCTAGGAATTAACACAAATCTTGCATTATGAAGTTGACATTACTACTGGTCATGTCTATCTGACATCACCACATTATTAGAGAATATCTGCATAAGTCTTCAGTTGGTGTGCCCATACTGCCTTTAATATGCTAGGCAGATTTAAATTTTCTACTCCACCCATCTCTGCCATATGACAATCTAGAAGTTGACTATTCCTGACATATGAAATGAAAGATCATTCTTCTTATAGGTTGACTCTAGGGTACCAATGAACGTAGGCTAGATTGGCATTGTGCAATGAATCAGCCTTCAATTCAGATTAGATATTTCGCCTCATACATGGAAAAGAACGCAAGTGATAAGTCTGAGAATCTGCAACGAGTAGAAGGCAACCTAACAAAGGTATTTACTTTGACATCTTTCCTTGGTGCAAGTACCATCGACCCGAGTTTAATGTTATGAGATCAATCACCCAACATATCGACTTCCTTGATAGTAACAAATCTAAAAGTAGCCAATGGTGGAATGATAGGACAAGTTTATGAAATGACCATTCATTGTAACCCTCCCAATCTAGATGACCACATTAGCATCTAAATGTGATCCATGGATTGGGTAGGGTGAGTTGTGGTTTGGAAAGAGGGGCCAACTGTCTCTCTCTTTTCTTTATCTTCCCTTTTTCCATACTATTTTCGACTCAGAGTACCTAGATACTAACCCCTTCTCTACCATACTTCTACAGCTTAATTCACATTGCTACAAAATCTAAACTTAATGTTGTGGATTCGTAGGGGAAAATGTGGTTGATAGAACATCCCAGATTGACTGCACTAACATCAACATAGCTAAAAAAATGGCGTATACATTCGACTTTAACCAAGTTGTTCAAAAAGAAGCGTGTATGCACAGGGAGGGTTAAATATCTTTGGTTTAACGTTTATTGTTTCCTTGACATATGCATACTGAGCAGAAGAGTAAACAAAATATGGAGGGGATGCCAACCTCCAAAGGAGCCTGTGACCCTTTTGTAGGTAGTGTTATGGCTACCATAGTTATTGTGCAAGATGAAGTCGGCCTCTTTGGATTGAAAGACATAACCTACTACTTTCAAGTGGTAGAGCTTAAGGTTTCCCCAGTCTTTAACAATGGTGGTCGAACAGAGGCACCATAAATAATTGAGTTTATTAAGATCATATTAACTAGGAGATTTCATATATGCTTCCTCTTTTAGAGTTACTCCATGAATATACTTGGCTATGCAATAATAGAAAATTTGTGTTCTTAAATCTAGTTTGTGCATACCCTTTTTGAATCTGCATGAATATACTTTTCCATTGTCCTTGTGTTTATCTTGATTCAACATTTACATGAGTACTTATTCCTTTGTTGCACAGTAAGAAACTACCATTTTACATAAACTTTCCATATTCAAATTTTACATTAAATTGACACAAATATTATGCGCATGGATAAGTTATCTCTTTTCATTATTTCATTCTATAATGGAATATTAGCTTTCAATCTTTACAAATAATAGTTAAAAATCAGAATACACATATGTAAATAAAGTTTGTCCTTTTCCCTCTAACCCCTCATAACAAGAAGTTTGCTACCTCCATCATACACAATGCTTTTCATACACAAAAGCGCTATAATACAACCCAGATTTTCATTTTCAAGATTTCTCTTTTACAATATGCTAACTTCTTATTTCACCCAATACTATAATTTAATAACATGGATACCATGTGTCAAGAATACAACCTTGCCCCTTTTTTTTTCATTTTCTTTCGTGATATATATAACAAAACAAAAACTTTCCATATTACAAATTAATTTTAAGAATTGCATTGATTAACACCCAAATAAACATGGCTTGCTCTCCACCCTACCGTAATGGCGTCATGGAGCCTTGTGGGCTCTATCCATACCCCCAAGCAAGAAGTCTTCTAGCTCCAAGATGATAAATGGAGCTATTTCCAAATTTTCACAAGGAATAAGAATAGCACAACACCAAATTTCATGCATCTAGGTTTTCTATTCTCTAGTTTCAACCATGATCTATACAGCATGCCACCTTCTTGCAACAAATAAACAAGCGAAAATGGAAGTAAGGAAACTTATCTCTTTCTTTAGGTGGGGAGATTAAACTCTCTTATCCTTCTTTCCTCTCCAATTCCCGCCATCCTAGTCATTCTCTCCTTTGAGGGGGGACTCCTCTCCTCTTCCCATCCTTTCTTCTATCTCAACTTGAGTTCTCCAAAAGGAGAAGTGGGCAATATCCAAATCTTCCATCTTCTTGAGATATATAGGGATCCTCCAAACCTACACTCTTTCCCACAAGTGCTCACACATGTGTGAGTCTTGTGCCAATTCCAAGAACTTTTGGGGAGTAGGAGATTGAGAGTGACAAGTCACTCTTCCCAAGCCCCAACACTTTTTGAATTCGTCACATTCATGAATATGGACTTTTGAGGGGTCTTTTCACACTCCAAGGACAAGTTCACATGTGTCAAAAGGTTCCAAACCCATAGGTATAGGTCCTAGGGGTCTATTCTTGTTCAAAAACCAAGGAAATTGATTCAATAATCCCTTTTTAAAACCCACACAAAAATCCATACAAATTTTGATCCTAACCAAGGGTTCCAACCCAAACCAAACTCACATCATATGTCCTACAATTTTATTCTACTCAAACATAATCACCCAATCAATAATAAAACCTCAAACCCTTCTAAGTCAAATAGGGCTACACTTAGAACTTCCCAAAGATGTATTTGATTTGATTCCAATATTTATCTATCCTCCTATTTGCATATTTGATTCCTGCACATTACCAAGGTCAGCATGATTAGATCATATATCTCTTCATATTATTAGCTAATCCAATTCACATAATTTTCACTCATGAACCATTTACTCATTAATACATCAAATGAACCTAATGATTCAATTTTCGTTATAATCAAAGGAAATACACACTTACTCCAATACAAGAATATAGTCAATGAAATAGTCACTCCATCATTTTTTTTTTACCACCTTATTAATTCATTTTAAACTCCTATAACATTAACAATGAACCATTTACCAAAATTTAATATGCCAAATAATCAAGCTCTTTCAAGTTATATCCAATAATTCACATGTGCATTTATCATAATTAAATCAAGGTCAATGCCCATGAATCCTAAAAAGAGTTTTATCATTCATTTCATCATAATTATCATCTAACTACTTGTTTGATTGAAATAAAATGGGGGATACAAAACGGGGTCTTACATTCACGGTAGCATAAGCAAGAATATTATCAAATAATCACACTATTTGTCATCCATAATACATTAAGTACCATCTATTTAGGATCACATAAAACATATTAGGGATATACTAATCACATGCAAGGTGGGGTGTTACAAAATGCATATGTTCAAAAAGGTAAAAAAACATTGGCTCATTATTCACAGATTGGTACTCAAGATTAATGTAGAAATGGACTAATATAGTGCTCCCTTTCAAAGGAAGTTTGCTTCAAAATCCAAAGCAAAAGTTAGATAGAAGCAAAATAGTCTAGATACTTCCTCCAAAATACTATTACAAGTTAAATTTTGATGGTGCGTTGAATGGAAATCTAGGAAAATTATGGGTAGGGGTGGTAATAAGGGATCATAAAGGATTTGTCATTTCATCCAAATCAATAAAACTCCCAAAAGGAACCAATAACATTGTGGAATCACAAGCCTTATTACATGGACTGCATTTGGTAAGGGATTTGAAGATCATCACTTTGGAGATTGAAGGAGATTCTCTAATCATTATTAATGAATGTAAAGAGAGAAAGGTGTTTTGCTGGAAGATCATATATGTGTTGGAACAAGTATGGAAGATAATTGATAAGTTAAGTTTTTTGCAAATAAAACATACATATAGGGAAGGGAATCAGTTGGCGGATAATTTAGCTAACATTGGATGTGATCAAATTTAGTATGTCATAACATATGACAATAATTCACATAATATCATGCAATAATTAAAATATATTATGAATAAAGAAAGAGTTGGTTAGTTTGTCAAAATGCAGTGGGCAAAAATATTAAATTGTTTCTATGGTAAGGTTGTTACTATTCAAAGAATCCAGAGGTAAGAAGAAACTCTAATACTCTGCATCATTGATGTGCTAATGACAAGGGATGGTCACATGGCTTTTTGAAGTGTAAGGATTCATGAACAAAATTTTCATGTGTGATGATGTGGTGCAATGTAAGTGCAACAAGGAAGCCAGGTTGTAATATGCTAGCATCAAAACACATCATTGCTATAGTTACATCATTACTAGGGCTGCATCATTGCTATTGGTCACAGTCTAATCAAAATTTATATTTTCCTTATGTTGAAGTAATAGAAGGGTACCTTGAATCAAAATGCATATCTTTTCATAAAAAAAGATGTAGTTTAAACATGCTTCAAACATCAAAAAATGTTTCCAAATCCACTTCAATGCACAAAAGAGATATGTGTGAGCACTTTTATCAGTACTATGTTGGAGAGGAAATCATTCACACATGAGCAATTACAAGGGAGAATAAATTTATAACTGATATCAATTAGAATACAAGTGATATGTTGTAAAGGTGTGTATTGTTTTTAGCTAACAAGTGTCATGTTTTGCAAGAAAAAATATGTATGAAAATGCAAGTTGTATAAATCATCATTATATTGATAAGTTTAAGGGAAAATTTAGGACTTTCAGGCATGTAAAAGGAACATTTCAAGCTAAAACAATTAAGCATGTGGTGAACTTCAAGGTGGAACTGTTAATTATAGAAAAATATTTGTTGAATCTGCATCTATATATTATGGATATGGGTGAATTTGGTTTTAATTCATTATACAATTAGTGTTTCTAAAAGGTGATATTGTATGCAAAGACTTCAAGGTGTAGGAAAAGGTGTTTGTAGTGGTATTAATTGGTTTTCTCTGGAGACTTCAATTCAAAGGTTGTTGTTTTCAAAGGTTTCAAAGACTACATTTCATTAGAATTTTTGAATGTTGCATTTCCACGACCCGTGAGCAAGCCCTAGCCTACTTTTGCTTATGTTTCTTTAGGGGTAAGCATTAAATGTTATCTAATCTATATGTTGAAGAATTTTTACCTGTCTTTGTATCATTTTGGGTAAACAAAAGGATGGTTTTTTTGGGTAAGGGTCTCTTCAAACTAGTCTTCTATTAGGCATTGTTTTAGTAAAGAGTTGTGTGCTAGTCTGGTCTAAGTTGTCTTCGTAAGTCTCTTCTATGGAACTACTAGAATCCTTTCATCTCTTATTTTCTCCTCATGGAATATACTCCCAAAAACTATAGGGCACCATTTCCACTGTTTTCATGGGAATTTCCATTTTCTAGAGGTTTGGAGAAGGAGCAGTTGTCACATGTTTTTAAAGTAGAATGTTCATCAGTGCTAAAATGTGTGAAAACCATAATAGGGGAGGAGATATTGCACCCCACAACCAAATAGATAATTTTCCCTTCGAACTTGGTGTTTATTTTTGTTTCTAACATCATGGATATAAATCCAAATCTTCAGGATATGCAGCAAATTAGGAATACAATGATTCAAGATGTGTTTTTGTAGAATAATGGTTTACTCAAAAGAATCTAGAAGTATGATCTTTCGAAGGGGGAAGCATATGTTGGAGGAATATTTCCTAGGAATTATTTGCATCATAAATTTTATTACACCAACATATATAATGTCATGAGAATGTCATTTGAATTCAATTCCTCTAGCTATATGTACAGGGAGTTAAGTCGACATCATTTTGAGTTGGGTGCTGAAATGGAGAGAAAATTCAAAAACAAATATCATGTAGTGTATTTTCTTATAACACACCATTTCCATCAATCTATCCATATCAAGCCTCCACTTGCACCACCAAATGAGTCTTAGAATCAGCCACTCCAAAAGGGTATGATTGCAACAACATAATCACAAGTAGTTCCACTGTATTAGAATAAGCAGCTAGATAGGCCTCTTCCTCAACCACTCCTTCCAGACATGTTATATGTAGCAGCACCCTCGCAAGCAACTCCACTAAATCAAATTGTGCAGAAAGAAGGGAAGGAGGAAAGCTCTTCAATAGGAAACTCTTGAAAGTGCATCTACAAATTTGGTGAAGTTTTTTGTGTTTTTGATAACACAAGCATATGTTTGTAAAAATTATGTAGTATATGCCAAAGTATTCTCGTACAAGTAGCAATGTTAACTGATATGTCATATATGGTGTTGAAATTTTGATAAAATGTTTTTGCAACACATATTGGCATTTCAATATCACTATCGTGTTATCTAGATAGGAAGGAAATGTAGGTGGAACCTTTTTCCAAGCCTATATAAAACTACTGGATGTAATATTTTCTATTATATAATATATAAAGTCGGCTTAATGCCTTTTATTGAAAAAAACATATAAATTTGAGCTTGAAATGGTTGGATAGGGGTGCTAACACCCTAGACTTGGAAGTGCATATACTGAAAATTAGAATTTAACTCCCTTTTTTTCTCTATCTATAAGGTCTCCTCCTCTGGACTCAATGTCAGAACTTCATCTATTGTTGATAAAATCTACTTTCCCTAATTTGTTGACTTGGAGGATTTGAATGCTTGAATGAACAATTAGGTCTTCAATCCTCTCCAAATTTTCTTTAGATATGTAACCTACACACAAGAAAGAGGGGAAAGGGTTGTTCCATGTAGGGGATTTCCTAATTCAAATCGCATTTTGGTATTTCTACTTCCACAATAGCTTTGGTGATGTAAAAGAGAGCTTACTCTCGATCGAGTAGAGGCTAAATGATAAACAAGTGATAAATTGACAATTATTGCAACTTACCACTCAAATATACATTCCTTGATGGACTGAAGTCATCATACCCATCACCTTCAAGGAGAATTAGATACTTTATTATAAGTATTGCAAGTATTAGTACTCACAAAAAAAATACACATGAAACATAAACAAACTCACATGAAAACATGATTCATTATTAACATGATGCTTCATTAAAATAATGTTATAATTCTACAAATTCTGCTCTTGACTACTTAATTACTCAATTCAAAAATGCTAGAATTACTTATTAAAGTTGATAGGCTTTCAAATGATGAAAAATACTTGTATTTATATGTAATTTTTTAATCTCAAAAATTAATTATCAACAATTGACAAATGATTTTGAATTTCTAAATATTAAAATGTTGACACTAACATATTTGAATTGTCCCCAAAAATAGGTTGGATGATGGGCGCTAGCACCCTAGTCCAAACCTATTTTGGGGCTTTAAGCATCAATGAATAAACATTAACTCTTTAATCCCAATAAAAATTTTACTTTTTGAAGACTATTGCAAAATAGGTAAATTAAATGCACAATTGGGTCCAAGCACATAAGGGGGAGCTAAACCTAGTCTAAAATTGTCAAGGGTGATAATTTATGACCCTACATTTAGCCCTTACTTTATTGAGAGTATGAAATTATTCTCATGCTCACACTAAAGTAAGGATAAGCCAAGGGTTTGATTATCCAAATATTGAAGAGATACGACATCGAATCTAGGGGATGCACTAGCCTCTAGGCTCAAGATCTTATGTCAAATCAATGTAAGGAAAAGGAAAACACACATGTGGTATAATGCAACATGATAAAAATGAAGCATGTACACAATGAAGACATAACACATAAAATATAATGCAAACATAATGAAAACATGATGCAAATATACAAAAAAGGTGGTATGTAATCACGGACTAGAAAGATCTATAAAAATATTACTAAGATCCATACCGAAGGCATTCATGAATCATCAACTAACAAAGCTTAATACTTTTTATGTGACTTGTTAACCAAATGAATCATATGCTAGTGAAGTCTGATATTCACTAAGTGATTTCTCATGTCAACCACACCAAGAATTATAGTCCCAATAATTATGATAATGAACTACAAAATGATCAATATATCAAAAATGCGTCACAAAGCTCAATGCATGTGAACAAAGTGAAACACTTAATGGAATGCATGCCCCCATCTTAAAGTAATTCTTAACACCAATTGGAAGCAATTACCTTTAAGTTAGAATAAAATAATATTTGCAACATGATAAGACCATGAGAGCTTATTGGAAAACCCTATACCAATGATATGTTGCCAGAAAAGTTGACTCATGACAAGGGTTTGCCCCTAAAATAAAGCCACATTATAATACAAAGATAGCACATAAGGGATCCACAAATTTGGGGTCAATATAGACCAAAGTTAATATTTAAGGGAACATAATCTACTGAGGGGGAGGAATCAGTAGATCTAATCAATTCAAAATTCTTAACTTCAACACTAACTACTAGATCATGCAACTTGAAACTTTTCTACTGTTATCAGAATATATATTCCTCATAGAAAACCCCAAATAAAAAATCAAAACATAAAAGCATAAAGCACACAAGAAGACACTAGATATACATGGAAAATCCAACATGGAAAAAACCATGGTGAGAAAAATTGCTTGGATCTAGTACCTAAATCTAGCCTTACAATGTAGAAATATACAAGTGAATTTTACACACTAAAGTAGGCACCAACGTAATGAAGACAATAATCCCCTATTGTGCTTGTAGGCACCAACCTAATAGGGACACCAATCCCCAAATGAAGAAATACAACAGGTAGAACACTAGTCCTACTAGAATACAATGATAAAGCTTGTAGATCTTCAATACAACACATGCATGTGCTAGAGTCATTATTGACATTCTTCCTCACTAAAAATGATCTTCTGATATTGGTGCACTTCCTTCGCACTTTCTCCTTTAGACAAGTTTTCTTCACACAAGTGTAATTATGCTTCACATACTGTACTCAATTCACATCACATGCATCTAAAAATTTGAAATATATACATGGCATTACATTAACACTCTTCTATGTCGGTCACAGATCCACAAATACCTAGGAAGACATAAGGTCAACCTAAAGTTAATTTACATGAAACGTGTAATAGGTCAATCGAATTTCAATTTTCTTGATTCCAGAAGAGAATGATATCATGCACTACCACAAGGACCTTAACCAAGTCATATGTTAACACCACACACAAGATTTGAATTCCACACTCTACTAGTTGTTACTGCACACTCCTTGAACTTGAATAGGTAGAAAAGTGGGAATACAAAACCTTCTATCACTTCAAACTTCTTGCACATTGAACATATCCTCTGAAAACCCAATAAATTGATAGAAAAAGTGTAGACATTGTTAGAAATTGGGAAGTTCTCATTGATGTCAACAATGGAATTTGGATGATTGCCAGTGATCTACATTACTTGTATAGTTCATTAGCTACTCTAGTAATGGAAAACTTTTGATCCAGTTTTTTGGTCTGGATTATCTTATTTTGTAAGATTATTTATGGAACTAATATTATGGTCTATCTTGGCATCATTTGCATCCACTAAAAATATTTCGGTCGATTAGGATTTACAGGTGGAAAGATATTGTCACCAGCAGTTTGGAAAATAGTGTTCGGCTTGTATATTGGTTCAGTATGATGGTTTATTGGTCCGAATTTCACTTCAAAGAAAGATATCACTACAGGAATTTGTACATAAGCTTGTGATTACAATGTGCATTTTACATTAAATTTTTGTGATAATGTGAAGGCATACATAAAATATGAATAGCAGTGTTATGCTTTGAAGTCTACAGTGAGTTTTTGTACAGTGCATTGATGGGGGAGATTATAAATTTTCTCATGATTAATTATTTTATTTTGTGGTATTTTTTTTGTGTTCCAAAGGAGAATTCAATGTGTTAACAATTTTTTGTGTTACCTATTTGTATTTTTGATGTTTTAGGTCTAACTCTGGCCGACCTAATTATGAATTGGGATTAAGGAGTTTAAACATGTGTTGTGAATGTTAAATGGATCCATTATAGGTCCATTCCAACTAATATCATGAAAAAATGAATGTGTTTTGAAGTTAATACTGACAAACTTGGTTTTGATTGAAATGGGGTTACTCCAATAAGGTTGACCTAATTGATGTACTTGATCATATATGGTATATATGTGAACATTCTTTTGATAGAAAGAGAGGTAGAGGATATGATGTGTGTGTGAGTGATTGAGAAGACAAATGTGTTGCATAAATTCACAGAGAAGTGTTTTGTATATTGTGCTTCATCGAAACTAAACTCCAGCATAAGGAAGGTACATTCTATCTCAGTTCATCTCTTGGTAGTGAGCCATTTTTTTTTTGCAAACTATTTCAGGCTATGAGCCTTCAAGGAAAGTGTCTTGGTAATGAGCCCTTGTAATATTTTATCCGGATTAATTATATTGTGAGCTAATCCTCATCATGGTTTTTCCCATTTTGGGTTTTCCACATAAAAATATGATGTTGATGTGTCTTATGGTATCATGCTCTTTCAATGTCTTCCTTCTTGTTTACAGTTAAATATGCTTTCATAATTGGATGGTTTATAGTTGAATGGTTTAATGGAATAATAATTCACCCCCCTCTCCATATTTTGGGTATTCAACAATTTCTATCAATGCCTAGTTCCTCTTAAAATGTCTAACAACTTGATGAAGGTCTTGAAATTTGAATACATGAAAGATAAAAATTCTTATCCCTTCGAAAGTGATGCTTGTTGAACACTGAATAAAATAAAGATTTGAAGGATAACCTAAAGGAATCAAATGAATACATTGAGAAGATGAATGAAAGATATAGAGAAGTCAGTGATCAATTAAAGAAAGCAGATGAGGATATCACCAGACTAAAAGAACAACTAGAAGAAAAGAGGAGAATTGAATACTATTAAAAAGTTGAGATACAAAGGAAGATGGATGAATGTACAAAGCTTGAACAAGAAGTGGAAACTCTGAAATCAAATCTGGAAAAGGCAAGAATACATGAGAATAAATTTGTGACAAGTTTTATCCCTTAATATGAAGACTCAAAGCAATGATAGAAAATTTAAAAATCAAAGAGGAAATACCATAAGGACTCTTATCAAACATCCTAATACTCAAAGATGCTTATCTTTTAATGATGTATGTTATTCTTGCAATAGGTTTGGACATAGGGAAAAATATTGTGGAAATAAAATGAAATAGAATGGTGAAATGAATCAAAATACTTTATCATTCTCTAATTGATGTGTTAAATGCAAGAGGATTGGACATGAAGCTATAGAATTTAGAAGTCAAAAGTTGAACAAGATAATTTATCCATTGAATGGCTATTGTTATCCCTGTAATTTATTTGGACACAAGGCTAATTAGTACAAATATATATTGAATAAAGGACAATTTGGATGGAAGAATATCATTTTTTATGATTGCAGCAATCCAGGACACTTTGCTAGAAACTCCAGAAGAAAAAATATGAAAATTGACTATCCAAAAAAGAGATATAAACCAATCATTAAGATTGATCTAGCAGAGGTTAAGAAGGAAATGGAAAATATTTGGAGAAAGGTGTTTCAAGAATGAAAAGAATAAAGGTTTTTTCATTGATGTCAATTGGTCAATTTTTTTTCAACTATTTGTTGTTTCCATTAATGTCATGGTTGCAGGTTATTGGCTATTCATGTTGAGGATATTGAGAAAATTGTATTGAAGAAAGGTTCCAGGTGTTCAGTGGTTGCTCTGGGTTTTGCTCCAGGATTTGCTCCTATGTTTGCATGGTTCAGATATGTTGTTCATGGTTGTTGGAAGCTACTATATCCAAATTTTTGGCTTATGATTCATTGTACAATGCAATTTATGTTCACTAGTTGTGAATTGTGGTTTTCTGTGTTTTTGGTTGAGGTTTGGGAGAAAATTTGTTGGTATGAATTTCTCTTCGATAAAGTCTTATAACTTGCAGTTCTAGAGTTAAGTTTTTATGATCATGATGAAGCTAATTTTGGTATCTAGAAGGATCATGCTTAATTGTTTTATGTGTTTTACACTAGTTTGGCCAGCCTTGTGTTGAACACTATCTTCGAAGTTGATGAAGTGTGTTGGATCATTTTGCTTCATCATTAAGCGTGTGTTTGGGTCACCCTCATTCTAATTCCACCCTAGGATATTTTGGAATTGACCTAATTTGAATTTATTGTTTGATGGCCAACTTTGGATATGTTTCAAAGTTGAAGATAGTATAAATGCAGGATGAGTTGTGAAATGTGAAACAAGAGAGATAAGTGCAAATAAATAGAGTAAATGGATGTGAAATAGATATGAATCAGTGAGTGTGTGTGATGTGAGTGTTCTAGATCAGTACAAAGCCTAAATGTTGAGTTTCCTGATGTAGTGAGCTAAAGGTGTACTCTATCATTCATGCATGTCTGTAAGGGGTTGAGAAAATTGTGGTAGAAATATTTGTTGCTTTGAGATTTTTTTCTCTCTCTAACATATATCTTCTATCTTCTTGGTATCTCTATGGTAGTGAGCCCTCCAGGTTGTTAGCCCTATTGGATAGTGAGTCTTGATCCTAATAATGAGTCCTTGTTTTGGCAGTGAGCCTTGTTTCTCAAGTAGTGAGCCTTTTGTAATTAGTTTTGATATTCTTTATAGTGTGAGTTAATCCTTACCGTGGTTTTACCCTTATTGGGTTTTCCACATAAATTTGGTGTTGTTGTATTTGTGTGATGGTTTTCAGTTTCTGCACTTGCACTTAATGTTTAATCATTTTAACAGAGTTAAGAATTGTGATTGATCTAAGTTCTAGTG
Source organism: Sequoia sempervirens (assembly GCA_007258455.2). Taxonomy (NCBI): domain Eukaryota; kingdom Viridiplantae; phylum Streptophyta; class Pinopsida; order Cupressales; family Cupressaceae; genus Sequoia; species Sequoia sempervirens. Next base: position 542,258,271 of record VDFB02281492.1, read on the forward strand.
AATGTTTTAAAAGGTTTAAATTTGTGACAACTAATTTCCCCCCCTCCTCTTAGTTATCTTGTTCAAAAATTGGTATCAGATCTTGGTTCCTTGGAGAAGAGCTTAACCAATTAAGGAAGGTCTAGGATGGTTGGAAAAGTTACTCATGATTATCCAAGGTTTGATGGAACAAATTATGCTATCTAGAAAATATTGATGTAAGAATATTTGGAGTACTATGGATGTGATGCAAATAAAGCTTACAAGAATCCTTACACTCCTCTTGCTAATGGTCTGAGTGTGGTCGATGAGATCAAGGCACATGAAGTGAACAATAAGAAGTGCATTTTGAATAATAGTCTTGTACATTCTGAGTTGATTAAAGTTTAGAATCTGAAGACTACTAAGGAAGTCTGGGATGCTTTGGAAAACACACGTGAAGGTGATGAAAGGGTCAAAGAGGAAAAATTATAGAATTTGGAGACACAACTTGAGCTCCTACATATGCCTGAAGATGAAAATGTTAAAGATTATGCATAGAGATTGGATGAGGTAGTAGCTGGAATGCAAGGACTTGGTGCTACTCTAGACAAATCTAGGATTGTAAAGAATATTCTTAGAACTCTCCTTGATGCTTACAACAAAAAGGTATGTTCTTTTGAATGAACTATATATTATAAGACTTACACTAAAGATCAATTGTTGGGATCTCTAATATCTTATGAGATGAGGAAGCCAAATTTGAGAAATAGATTCAAAACAAAAACTGATTTTAAGGCTACAAAAGTTGAAGATCCGAATGAAGAAAATCTTGATGAAGTATAAGCTAAATTTTTGAGAAGGATGAGGAAAGGCTCTAACAAGTATGAAGGTAAGTTACCCTTTAAATGCTTTAGTTGTGGAGGAATTGGTCATTATGTTGCAAGGTGTCCGGAAAGAGCTAAGAGGAATAAACAAAGATATGAGAAAGAAAGGAAAGGTAAGAAGATCAATAGAGCATATTATGTGAATGGGGATGCTTGTATATCTGATGATGATTTTGATTATGAAGACCTTGATGACAATGAATGGTTTTTCTTGGTAATAAAATATGAACCTACTTCTGCTAATTTTGAAAAATAGGTGAAGGACTGCCCTTTGGAGAAGGAGAAAAATGAAGGTACTATAATCTTTTTCCTATATGCTAAAAAGGAAAAGAACTATTGGGTTGTTGATAGTGGTTGTTCACATCACATGATTGGTGATAAGAATAAGTTTGTTAAACTTGAAAAATATGATTCAGGCTTGGTTATGTTTGGAGATGATATTGGTGCTAAAGTTTGTGGGATAGGTTTAGTAAGTTTTGATGGAAAGCATAATATTGATTATGTATACTATGTTAAGGGCTTGAGGCATAACCTCTTGAGTGTTGGAAAGATGTGTAGCGAAGGATATAATATTTTATCTGAGGATGAGGATGTGAGATCAAGAAAGGATCCAAAATAGTGATTATTGCAGGAAAGAAATCTAAAGGAAATATCTATCAACTTAAGGGTGTTGATGGACGATGCTTTATGAATCAGATTAATGATAGTTTTTTGTGGCAACGGAGAACGTGTCACATGAATTTTGATAACTTGGAAAGGATTAGTGCAGTTCAAGCTGTGAGAGATTTACCAAGGATTACAAAGCATGTTAATGCTATTTACAGAAATTGTCAGTTTGGAAAGAAAACAAGAAACCATTACAGATCAAAGGAACAATCTACTGGACTACTAGATTTAATTCATATAGACCACTATGGTCCTACAAGAGCAAGAAGTCTACAAGGTGAAAGGTACTTTATGCTTTTGATTGATGATTATTCTAGATATACATGGGTTACATTTCTTAGAGAGAAGTCTAATACATTAGATAGATTCAAGAAATTCAAAGCTATGGTTGAAAATGAAGTAAATTTGAGGATCAAATGTGTAAGGTTTGAAAGAGGAGGATAATTCACCTCCCATGAGTTTAATATTTTTTGTGAAGTGCATGGAATAAAAAGATAGTTATTTTCTCTGAGAACTCCTCAACAGAATGGAGTTGTTGAAAGAAAGAACAAAACAATTCAAGAGGTTGTTAGATCAATGATTACTGAGGCTAGAGTTAGGTTTCAAAAATGCAAGTTGTAAATCCTATGAGGATTTTGGGCTCTATGGTTAGACTCACAACTTTTTTGAGCTAATGAATGGAGTTAACCTATGTGGTTGATGACTCCCTACACTTTGGGTCTACTAAACCTAGGTGGGTGAACCTTGATAACTGATGCAGATTTAAGAGTTGTGTGATTTAGTTGAATTTAGGGATCTACCCATAGTTGCATAAAATGTGGAATAGATTGAAACTTATTAGCTACTCCTACTCCGAGTGTTGAAGTTTGAAATGTGAATGTATGAATAAGATTTTATGTAAATTTAAAATGAAATGGGTGAGACCAGTGGCTAATTCTATTGGGTTAATGGAGTCAAGATTTGTATGATGGGTGTGTCCTATTTATAGATATAGTTCGAACTATTTGGCACTTTTATAATTTTATGATTGGCATAAACATGCAAGGATACAATTATCAGGTTCTACTTATCGATCCAATTGACCTTTTCCATATTACTATGATTAATTAAAAGAATTTAATCCTTACTTGAAGGAACTAGTTAATTGAACCACACAAGAACGACAATTGTGCTTTGATAAATTGAATATATACTTGATACACCAATTTAAATAATAAGGAAACATCAACCTTGGAGACAACCAAATAAAAGTTATTAATTAATTCCACAAACAATTGACATTAGAATTGGAACACCATTTAATTCTTCTTTCTCCATTTATATTACTTCAAAAGATCATACATTGTATTTCAAAAGTTTTCTTTGTTATGAAATACTTATGCTAATAATAATAATACTCTAATGATGATCCTAATCTAATATATTTTTCAATCTAACCTTGGTTTCCCTTATATATGGGATGCTACAAGCTTCAATCCTTTACAAAAAGTTGTGTTGTTTCTTAACTAAAATACTAACAACTATATTAGAAATAAACAAGGAAAAACTAAGAAGTCTACAACAATCTATGATGCACCATGATCTGTTAGTCTTCATCAGGTACCTGTGATCATTGAAGATTTGTTTAAGGTCCATACTCCATGATAAGGAACTAGATAATTGAAAGACTTTGATGACCCCTACTACTCACTTTGTTCAAGTGATAAACAAATTAACTTTAGATAGGTGGTTGATATATCCTATTTTAGCATAAGTATTAGCATTGCTAATGATATCTTTCATGGCATATTTGAGAGTAAAAATTTGTTCCAATTGTATATGTGCCTTCTCTATCACCCTTTCTTCATTGTTGATTTCATTAATGACCACTAGTAAATATTGAGCGATTTCATCTTTCCATTCATCTTGTTCCTTCAACTCCCCTTCATCATCGAAGAAATTGGTAAAGCCATACTCAAAGATTGGTTGAAATCACTAAGTTCTTGCATCAGTATGGTGTGGAAATTGTCATGCATCTTCATCAATTCTTTGTACTCCTAGAACACTTGCTTGCCAATATTCTCTTTGGCTTTTATTTGTTCTTTTATTTCTTTCATTCTGCGGTGTAATCTATTATGTTCTTGGTAGGCTGCAAATCTCTTGCTATGCATCACCGAAACCTTATCAGTCTTCTTGAGCACCTTGTCAAATCTCTTCCTTATCAACTTTGAAGCCATTTCAAACTTAGTAACTTCTTTAATTCTTTTCTTAATTCCTCATATTTTTGCTAAACCATTTTATACTTTCGCTTCTAGTACGTGGTCTTAGACATGGCTTCAAGTACCTTTCTTTCACAATCTACCAATGGATAATAAAGGCCAAAGGGGGAAGGAAACTTATCTCTGCAGTTAATCACCTCTTATTTTAATCTCTCATTTTTAAAAACAAGCCCCTTGTTATCTCATATCGATTTTTCAATTTGAGCTTTGGTGAATTTAGCAAATTTGATATTCAATTCAGTTGTCTCAATAGGATTTGTATCTCCCACTCGCTGCACCAAAATAATGCCAAAGAATTGATTGGGGTTATGCATAAGTGTGGGCCTCTTCCCTGGTGGGTATAGATCCCAAATCTATAGAGTGGCATTATCTAGATTATATCCTAAGCTATTATAAATCTTGTCACTAGCTTCATCTGTGAGTTACAAGGTTTTATTTTTCCTCCTCATGAAACTGTCAAAAACTATAACCAAACTGATATCCCATCCTAGGAGAAGCATAACCCCAACTTCTTGTAATGGTTCTCACCCTCTTTCAGGAGTGATATTTTCCATCTCCTTGTCAACTTCCTCTTGTAGTTATTTTAGGGCATTAGCCTCCTGCTTCAGACTAATCTTTGTCATTCTTTCCCTTATAATTTTCCCTTTGTATTCATAAATGAATGGTTTAAACTCTGGGGTTTGAAGAAATGCATCATCTAAAATGAATTCTTGAGTTGCACAATGCCTCACATCATCAAAGAGTGTATCTGAGGCTTCAAATGAGACTATACTCCTTTTTGGTGGTAATTCATGTTGTGGGATGGTAGGAGCAGTTACTTGTGTGACCTCATCTTCCTCTTCAATGTCATCTTCACCTATAATGGGAGTGTCTACTGAGAAGCTAACATCCAAAGTGGGTTGTGGTGATGAATGACTTAAAGGCAGTATATTTTCAGCTTGCTTCCTATGACAAGCATCTCTTCTTTGCTCGAGGGCTATGAGAGGTACATCCTTAGTCAATTCTTCTTCATGTAGGATTAACTACTCAACTCTTTCCATAGGGTCTTGTATTTCATGAAAGGCTTCTATGTATAGTGGATTATGGCTTTTCCTCCATGCCTCTAGCATCATTACCCTATTATATGCAAACTTTCTTATTGCTACTTGAGATTCATCACAATTTCTAATTACATCATCTACAAAGAACTCATGCTCATATCTTTTCAACTTTTGTGTCATTTTGGTGTTGTGAATAAAGTGCTCAGGATCAAGTCTCTCTCTCTCTTATTTCCCTGTGGCATACTGTAATGATCTAACTTATTTCCAATAGAATCACATCCCTTTTCAGAAATAATAGTAAAATCACCAAAACATAAAGTTGAAGGCACGAGACACTGCTTGCCATAACTTTTGAGATGCATGTAATCCCAATAAGCCAGCTACCTCACTATTTCTAAATAAGGAATTCTGTCAAGAACTGTTCTAGGTAGAAGAAATAGAGCTACTTTGAATCCATACACTTTGATCATGGTGCAATCTTCATAGGTGTACCAATCTTCCCAGTTGTGGTTCACCTTTCCTCTTGGATCCTTTTCCTTGGGTCTAAGAAATATTTGTATTTTTGGGGATAGGTTGTAATCATAAGAATGGCCCGAGAATTTGTACAAGGGTTTCACAAAGAATTCTTCAAAGTACAGGTAATGAAATTTCCCACACCTGCTATCCCAAATTGAGGTCCACATTTGTATTGGTTTTATGTTTTCATCCTTATCCAAGTTCTTGATTCTTAGTTCTTCCCCCCACATTCCCATTGATTTTACTTCATACGAGATCATATGCATAAGCAACGAATATTGTCTAAAATTTATTGCATCACTATTACCTTTTAAAGAAGCAAGTGTCATGTTTATAACCTCTGCGAAGTATCTTGCATAGTCAAATGGTATAGCATCCTAGTTTTGAATGTCTGCTACTAAGACCATAGGGGCTATAGCCATCTCAATAGGACCATCTATTCCTAAAACTTGTCTAGACGAGTAATAGGTATATTGATAATAATCTCCAAATAATTCGATTGAAAATACAGGTCATTCATTATTGGAAAATATTCTAAGTTGATTTCTTGTGTCTCGGGGTCTAATATGCAAAGGCAGTTTCCACCTTTTGTAACTTGTTTCCATAGTGTGGTATTCTTCCAAAAGATCTCTAATTCTCATTGGCATATTTAGAGATGTATCCAATTGAAATACCATAGAAATATAATCCCTGGTAATAGGTATGAAATGTGATCCATCATGTGCATGAATTTTCCTCATCTTGGGATTATACATCTTGGATATTACTTTGATCAGTTCCATATTGATAAACACATTCGACACTACAAGCTTTCCTAAATTCATCATCCAAGGATTTGACATAGGTCTATGCCTATATTTCTTCCTATAATGGTATATGAATATGTGATATCCTCATTGTGGATTCCATACATCTCCTAGGTTTTTATGTTTATCTTCTATTTTCATGGCTGAAGGATTTAGTTGTGTTGTTCATCTAGATTTTGGTCCAAATCCTATAAATTGTTCAATTAGATCTTGATATAACGGTCTCATTTTTTTTTTGCCTCTTTATTTTGAGATTTTTTGATGTTCCTTCCATGTTTTAAAAACCCTAGTTCTTTTGTACTTCAAGAAAACTATGATAAAACTTCAGCTAAGTCCTTGGGTATTTACTTGAACTAATGTCTCTTTCTTCAAGATTCTTACTATCAAGCAATCTTGTGTCCTCTAATTTTCAGCTCCAATTCATTAACACTATGAGATCTTACAAGCAAAATAATCAATATTTGGCACATATCAATCGATTCTAATTCATAAATGTTGTTCCTTCCAATTTGCTAATCCATGGTGGCATTAATGTTAGTTGTCTCTTCAAAAGCTTCATCGATCATGTTAGCTAAGTGAGAAATAATTTTTTGCTATGTTGAAGAGACTTTAGTTCCACTCTCACTGATATCTCATTTTACCTTCAACATGCTTGTGCCCTCGTTTCCTTTTTTGAGTTTCAAGGAGACATGTGATTACTTCTCTTCGATATCATATGGCCTCTCCAAAAAAATTATCCTGGGTATTACTTTATTTACTGGTTTCCTTATATTCTAAGATCTTCCTTTTTCATTATCGGAGTTTCTGAGAGACTTGCAACCATCTCCCTTCCATATGTCAAAGTCCCTTCGAAAATCATCATTTTTGTTATCAGAGTTTTAGAGAGACTTTTATTTGTCTCCTCGATATGAGTTTCTCTCTTTGATGTTTGTTTCCTTTATTCTTTATTTTAGAGTTTGAAAGAGACATTCTATTACTTCTCTTTGATATCCTATAGTCTCCTCGAAAACATTCCCTCAATGTTAGTTTTTTGCATTCTTTATATTTCTTCTCCTGTTATCTGAGTGATCAAAGAGACCTTCATCAATTTCCTCTCGATATAAGCTTGTCTCTTTGATATTTTATTTCTAATTGTTTTTAGAGTGTCGAAGATACTTCTACATTACTCAACCTGATAATTCAATGTCTCCTTGAAATTGTGGTCTATATGCCATGTCTTGGGTTTGACATCTATTCATCAATTATTGCATAATGATTGATTATGTGTGAGAGATGTTTTTTTGTTTCCTGAATTCCATAATAATTTATCACATTTAAAATATTAAGATTTCTTTGGCATCTTGCATTTCAGTTTATTAGAGAGACAAGGTATCATTTCCCTTTGAAAAGTTCAGGTGTCTTTGAAATATCCTTTTCGGGCTATCAAAGAGACTTCATAATATGTCCCTTCGAAAGATGGTACTCGCTTCGACATTTCATGTTAGCTTGTTTTATCGGCTTATCGAAGAGACATCGGTATAGCTCTCCCCTAAATGGCATCATCTCATCGAAATATGTTTCTAGTGACAGACTTAAGGGGATGTATGTGTAAAGGTAGCAGCTATGGGGAAGGTGATTTTTGAATAATATTTTAGTGGGACTGGTTTAGTGAGATTATTATTATTATAATTCTAGGATTATTAGGAAAAAAGATGGTTTTGAGGTTGTGTAAATTTAAATGGCTATACAGAGGTGATGAGGACTAGTGAAAATTTGAGGTCATTTTTTGAGTTTTAATAGTTGGTTTATCGAAAATTTATTGGAGAGAAGCTATTCATACTGCTTTTTATGCATTCAATCGAGTTCAAGCAAGATAAAATAGTACAAAGACCCCCTATGAGCTATGGTATGGAAGAATTCCTACTATTAAGTATTTCAAGGTATTTGGAAGCAAATATTATATCAGAAGAGATGAAGAAACTTTAGGAAAGTTTGATGCAAGAAATGATGAAGGCATTTTTCTTGGATATTCTACTAAAAGAAAAGCTTACAGATGTTTCAATAAAAGACTAAGAAATATTGTAGAAAGTGCAAATGTCAAGGTTGATGAAGAAATGAAGAATTCAATTGATGTTGATGGATATGTATTTGATGAACTAGATTGCTTAAGAATTGAAGAAATTGTGGAAGAATAGGAAAAGGATGAGCAAGAGAAGCAGAATGAAGAAAATGAAAGAGAAGAAGAAGCTTTGGTGGTGTCCCTTAAGACACCTAGATATGTGCAGAAGAATCATTCAGAAAAATAGATCATTGGAGACAAGACAAAAGGAGTATTGACAAGAAGCAGATTTATTGCTAGTGAGGTAAATCCATGTTTACTTTCTGAGATTGAACCGAAGACTGTAAGTGAAGCATGAAAAGATGAACATTGGATGGAAGCTATGAAATAAGAGCTTATGTAAATTGAGAAGAATCAAACTTTGGAATTGGTCCCAAGACTGGAAAACAAAAACATTATTGGATCAAAGTGGGTATTTAGAAATAAGCTGAATGAGAATGGATATGTGATTAGAAACAAAGCAAGGCTTGTGTGTAAAGGTTACTCACAAGTAGAATGCATGGTTTTTTAGGAGACTTTTTCCTTGGTGGCATGAATGGAAGCTATAAAGATATTCTTAGTATTTGCTACTCATAAAGAATTTAAGATCTATCAGATGGATGTCGAGTCTAAATTTTTGAATGGTGAGCTAGAAGAAAAGGTCTACATGGAACAACCAGAAGGGTTTCAGTTGTTAGATCAATCAGATATGGTGTGTAGATTGAAGAAAGATTTATATGGATTGAAGAAAATTCCTAGAGCTTGGTATGCAAGGTTAGATAGGTTTTGATTCAGTAAGGCTTCAAAAAAGGTACGACAGATAGTAATATGTATTTTAAAATTGAAAATGACAAAATCTTGATTGTAGTTGCATATGTTGATGACATTATTTTTGGAGGAAATGAAACTGTGGAAGATGTTTGCGGAAGAGATGCAATTTTTTTTTGAAATGTCTATGTTAGGAGAGATATATTTTTTTCTTGGGCTACAAATTAATCAAACAAAAAAATGAATTTTTATTTCACAGTCCATGTATGTGAAAGAAATGTTGAAGAAGTTTGGGATGGATGGTTCCAAACTGGTATGTACTCCTATGGTGACTGGTTGCAAGTTAGGTAAAGATGATGATTCACCAAAGGATAATTAGAGAAAATATAGATCTATGAGTGGTGGACTATTGTATTTGACTGCTACTAGATCAAATATTATGCATGTTGTCTGTCTTGTGGCTATATTTCAAGAAGATCCTAAGGAAACACATGTTGTTAAAAGAATAATCATATATTTGAATGGCACTCTGGATTATGGGATATGGTATCCTAGGGATACTGACTTTACACTAAGTGCTTATACAGATGCATATTGGGTTGGATGTGTATATGATAGAAAGAGTACAAGTGATGGTGCATTCTTTCTTAGTTGCAAATTAGTGGTATGGTTGAGTAGAAAGCAAGATTCAGTTTCCTTGTCTACTGTTGAACCTGAGTATATTACTATTGCATCTTGTTGTACACAAGTTCTATGGGTGAAAGACATTGAATGATATCACAGTGGTGTATGATGATCTTATTTCTATATTTTGTGATAACACAAGTGCACTTAACATTTCAAAGAATCTAGGGATGCACTCGAGGACAAAGCATATATCTATCAGTTGTCATTTCTTGAGAGAAAAGGTTGTGGAGAATGAATCAAAGCTTTATTATATCTCTATGAAGGATTAGATTGCTAATATATTTACAAAGGCTCTTCCTAAAGATAATTTTGAGTATCTTCGGGAGAAGTTAGGGGTCATTTACCCTCCTTTCTTGAACTAGATGCATATGGAGATGCATCAGTCCAGTGGATCTATGGATCTATCTTTCTTCTAGACTAATGTTTTGATGACTACCTCTCAGGGGGAGCAAGTAGTATCATGTGTTGTCATTGTATGAGTATTATGTTTTCTATGTCAAAGGGGAAATCAATGTAAAATATCTTTTTCCTTTGCCATTGATGTCAAAGGGGGAGAGAAAGAATGTGAAAAAGAGGAGAGAAGTAATGTGAAAAAGAGGAGAGTAAGAATGTGAAAAATATTATCTACTAAGGGGGGGAAATAGAAAGAAAAATATTGAGAAGTGTATTCAGAGCTAGTATGTTGTCTTTGTTGGTTTTTCACATCATGTATTGCCATCAATGCCAAAGGGGGAGATTGTTGCAAGAATGAAAAGAATTAAGGTGCTTTCATTGATGTCAACTAGTCAATTGGTTATCAACTAGTTGTTGTCATTAATGTCATGGTTGCAAGTTATTGGTTGTTCATGTTGAGGATATTGAGAAAATTGTATTGAAGAAAGGTTGTAGGTGTTCAGTGGTTGCTTCGATTTTTTCTCTAGGATTTTATCCTATGTTTGTGTGATTCAAATATGTTGGTCATGGTTTTTGGAAGTTGCTAAATCCAAATTTTTGGTTTTTGATTCATTGTACAGTGCAAGTTATGTTCACTAGTTGTGAACTGTGGTTTTTTGTGTTTCTAGTTGAGGTTCAGGAGAAAAGTTGTTGGTCTGTATTTCTCTTTGGTAAAGTCTTATAACTTGTATTTCTAGAGTTAAGTTGTTATGATCGTGATGAAGCTAATTTTGATACATAGAAGGATTGTGCTTAATTTTTCTATGTGTTGAAAACTATCTTTGAAGTTGATGAAGAATGTTGGATCCATTTGGGTCATCATTAAGTGTGTTTTTGGGTTTCCCTCATTCTAATTCCACCCTAGGATGTTTTGGAGCTGATGTAGTTTGAATTTATTGATGGATGATTGACTTTGGATATGTTTCAAAGTTGAAGATGGTATAGATGTAGGATGAGTTAGTGGTGAAATATGGAACAAGAGAGATAAGTGCAAAGAAATAGAGAAAATAGATGTGAAATAGATGTGAATCAGTGAGTGTGTGTGATGCGATTGTGGCAGATCAGTGTGAAGCCTAAATGTTGAATTTTTGGATGTAGTGAGTTGAAGGTGTACTCTATCATTCACGCATGTCTGCAAGTGGTTGAGAAAATTGTGGTGGAAATATCTATCACATTGAGATTTTCTTCTCTCTGTAACATATCTCTTCCATCTTTGTATCTTTGTGGCAGTGATCCCTTCGGGTTGTTAGCCCTATTGGATAGTGAATCCTGATCCATACAATGAGTCCTTGTTTTGGAAGTGAGCCTTTTATAATCAATTTTGATAGTCTCTATAGTGTGAGTTAATCCTCACTGTGGTTTTTACCTTATTGGGTTTTCCACATAAATCTAGTGTTGTGTTTGTGTGATGGTTTTATGTTTCTACACTTGGACTTAATTTTTTATCATTTTAACAGAGTTAACAATTGTGATTGATCTAAGTTTCAATGAGTTTTTTAAAAGGTTTAAATTTGTGACAACTAATTCACCCCCCCTCACACTTGTTTTTTTCAACAAAAGGAAGGAGAACTTGAAGAGAAAATAAAATAAGAATTATCAATTTTATCTGTGTCCTCTCTCGATGCAGACAATCCCGTCAGAAATTCAATATAGGTAGTGACTAAGGGGGAGAAATAATCAAAAAAATTAATATCCCCTTATTGATATATGATGTCATGTCATGACATAAATGCATTTATTAAGGTAACGAATTCAAATTTCATGTGAAAGGGATTTGCAGATGCACATGTGTGAAGAATGAATTATGTAGAGCTTGAAAAGATGAAAGTTTACACTAATTTTGATTACATTTTGAAGCAATTGAAATTAGAGAAATAAATTTAAGTATGCTAAGGAAAAACTCATTTGATAAAAATAATATATGGAAGAAAAGAAGCGTACAGAGAAAGCTTGAAGAAACTAGAACATTTCCATACCACAAAAATGCGTAGTTTGGCATTGGTGTGTAGGCAAGAGGTAAGTCGTTGATGCTATTATTTATTCCCTCTGAATTGTTCATTGAATTTGGTTGAATGTGATGGATATACCTTGAGTAGTAGAAAATTCAATAAGACAAGAACCATAACTTGAAATGTATCCTATTAAAACCCTATAACTCAATCCCTTGGGTGCTTTATCGGAAGTTCCCCTTGGTGTTATTCCAATTGAAGATGTTGGGATGTATATTCATAGAAAATTGGAAGAATCTACCTATTGAAAAGTTTGCATATTATGGTCTGAAGAATTAAGTGAAGAAGACTTTACCCTGAAATTGAAATACAATGTACTTATAGAGATGAATTTGGATGTGTGGAATTGTTTTCCGAATTTTAGTAATGAAGAGAGATGTATTAGACTAAAACTTAGTAGATTTCATGATCAATTTGTGTGGCTTGATGATTCACATATGATATCCAAAGAAGCAATTAGAAATATCATTGGGTTGTTATCCACCGGACCTACTCCTGAACATAATCTTGACAAAGAAAAAGGATTTATAAAGAACACAGGTACTGATCCGACTATCCAGTATGCATGTTTGGTTATTTCACACATGATTTTTGGTAATAATGATGTCTCCACCTTAGCAATTGACTTAATAGTATAAATGGTTGAGAAGAGGATGGAAGATGATCTTTGTGAGTTGCTTCAGAAAGAACTGTTAGAAAATCTAAGTGGTATCAAGAAAAAGAAATGCACTTTTAGATATGGAACATTCGTATTATGTCTAACTTTCTACTTTATGAAAGAAGTTCTTGGACTAGGAGAAGTTGTTTGGGAAAATGAAAAACTGGTTGCTCACCATATTAGAGAACTAATGAGGAATATTGGTGATTTTGATGCACAAGGAGATGCTCTTGCTGCATTCTTCGGAAAGTTTCAGAGAAGGATGAATAGAAGAAGGAGAGTTCCAAGAGAATTAGTTACAAAGTATAAGGATGATATAACTTTTTTATATCCATTGATAGATGCATTATCAAGGTAGTTAAACCAAGAAGCTCATGGATTCTTGAGCTGGGATGTGAAATTAAAAAGGATTATGCTTATGACTGTATTGAAATATTAATCAACAGCCTTCAAGATCCCAGCAGACCTAGATTTGGATCTTACACTGAAATAGCTTGAGAAATTATTGAGAAATCTGAGTCTATCTCTAGAAAATCAATGGTTTCCTCTGAAGAAAAGAGAAAATTTACTATGGTTCATGCATTGGTTTCTTAGATTGAGCTAGCTTCAAAGAGACTTAAGTAGCTAGCTAGGACAAAGGCACATTTTCAGATAGTTCCCAAAGCAATCACCAGTTCTTCTCAGTCCACTCTAGAAGGCACAAATTAATTAACTGATAGATTCAAAGAACTGAAGATTCATGTTGTAAGTGAAATAATCAATTGGATCAAAGAAAAGGGACAGTTGGAAATTATAGATGGATACAGATCTGCACACTAAATTGTACTTGAGAGATTTAAAAAGGTGCAAGAGTGTGAGGAAGAGGCCAGAAGTCTATTCTCATTTTGTTGGACATGGCTTGATGCTATTCAAAGATTCAAGGTTGTTGAAGACACTATTGAGACTCAAATAAAACATGCTTCCAACACCTTTAATCTAGCTCTTGATATGGATGATCAAACTTGGTGCATATTAAAATAACTGCATGAAGAATATCTTGCATCACATAAGGAGAAATAAGAGATGGTTGAATAGTATGGGATGCTCAGAGACCTAATTAGGATTAAGTGTACACTTGTCTATTATGCTCTTTCTTTGGCTGACATGATTCTAAACTCAAATGTTACTCCTGGAACTTTGGTTGAAGGAAATGACATCTTTGTTGATCTCAATTGTCTATGCAGAGTCTTATCAGAAGAAAAAAAGGTTTGGGATGAAGGAAAATCCTCTTGGACATGTATTCTTAGCAAATTTCAAGGGACAACCACCTTTGGTTGACTACTCTCAGATGTTGTCTTGGATGTACTCCTCAAGGGGAGTATTTAGCTATGTAAAGGAAACTGTCAAAGAATTCATTATTTTTTCCTTTTCCATTGATGTCAAAGGGGAAGATGGAGGATGTGAAAATAGGAGGATGTGTTGGAAAGTTTTGAAAAAATTATCTACTGAGAGGGAGAAAGTAAAATCATGAGAAAGTGTGTTGTCTTTGATGGTTTTTCACATCGCATGTTGCCATCAATGACAAAGGGGGAGATTGTTGGAAATTGGGAGGTTGTCATTGATGTCAACAATGGAATTTGGATGATTATCAGTGATGTACATTACTTGTATAGTTCAGTAGCTTCTCTGGTAGTGGAAGACTATTGATCTGGTTTTTTGGTAAGGAGTATCTTATTTTGTAAGATTCTTTCTAGAATTGATATTATGGTCTATCTTGACATCATTTGCATCCACTGACAAGGTTTTAGTTGATTAGGATTTACGAGTGGAAAGATACTATCACCAGTAGTTTGGAAAATAGTGTTTTTCTTATATACTAGTTTAGTATGATGGTTTCTTGGTCTAGATTTCACTTCAATGAAATATATCACTATAGGACTTTGTACATAAGCTTGTGATTACAATATGCATTTTACATTAAATTTTTGTGATAATATGTGAAGGCATACAAAAGATATGAATAAAAATCTTATGCTTTGAAGTTTACAATGAGTTTTTGTACAGTGCATTGATGGGGGAGATTTCACATTTTCTCAAGATTAATTATTTTGTTTTGCAGTATTTTTTTTGTGTTTTCCAAAGGATAATTTGATGTGTTAACAAGTTTTTGTGTTACACTTTAGGAGTTTTAATGTTTTAGTTTTACCTCTAGCCAACCTAATTATGAATTGGGATTAAGGATTTTAAACATGTGTTTTGAATGTTAAATGGGTCTATTATATGTCCATGCTGACTAATATCATGTGAAAATGAATGTGTTTTGAAGTTAATGCTGACAGACTTGGTTTTGATTTGAAATGGGGTTACTCCAATAAGGTCAACCTAATTGATGTACTTGATCATATACGGTATTATATGTGAAAATTATTTTGATAGAAAGAGATGTAAAGGATATGACGTGTGTGAGAGTGATTGAGTAGAGAAATGTTTTCAATACATTTGCATAGAATTTTTTTGTATACTGTGCCTCATCAGAACTGAAATCTAGCACAAGGAAGGTACATTCTATCTTAGTTCATCTCTTAGTAGTGAGTCATATTTTGTTTTGTAAACTATTTCAAGTTGTGAGCCTTCAAGGATAGTGTGTCTTGGCAGTGAGCCCTTGTAATATTATATATCCAGATATATTATATTGTGAGCTAATCCTTACCATGGTTTTTCCCATTTTGCATTTTCCACGTAAAAATTTGGTGTTGATGTGTCTCACAGTGTCATACTCTTTTCAATATCTTCATTCTTGTTTGTAGTTAAATATGCTTTAATAATTGGATGGTTTATAGCTGAATAGTTTAATGGAATATTGGTTTGCCTGCCCTCTCAGTATTTTGGTTATTTAATAATTGGTATCAGAGCCTAGTTCCTCTTAAAAAGTCTAACAGCTTGGGGAAGGTCCTAAGATTTGAATACATGGAAGATAAAAAAATTATTATCCCTCTAGAAGTGATCCCTACTAAACACACAAGAAAATAAATATTTGAAGGATAGCTTGAAGGAAGCAAATGAATGCATTGAGAATCTGAAGGAAAGATATAGAGAAGTCAATGATCAATTAAAAAAATCAGATGACGATATCACCAGACTAAAAGAACAATTGGAAGAAAAGAGGAGAATTGAAGACTATCAAAAAGTTGAGATACAAAGGAAGATGGATGAATGTACAAATATTGAACAAGAATTGGTAAATTTGAAATCAGATATGGAAAAGGCAAGAAGACATGAGAAGAAATTTGTGACAAGTTCTACAATGTTGGATGAATTGATTGCAGGACAGAAACCCTCTACAGACAAAAGTAGTTTGGGATTTGAAGAAGGATGAAATTTAAAAGCAGTTCAATCCATTAACATGAAGACTCGAAGCAATGATAAACAATTCAAGAATCAAAGAAGAAATACCAGAAGGACTCCTATTAGATAGCCTAATGCTCAAAGGTACTTATCTTTTAATGATGTCTATTATTCTTGCGATAGGTTTGGACATAGGGTAAATATTATGGAAATAAAATGAAATAGAATGGTGAAATGAATCAAAATACTTTATCATTCTCCAGTCGATGTGTTAAATGCAAGAGGATTGGACATGAAGCTATAAAATCTTGAAGTCAGAAGTTGAACAAGATAATTTATCCATTTAATGGCTACTGTTATCATTGCAATTTATTTGGAAACAAGGCTGATCAGTGCAAATATATATTGAATAAAGGACAATTTGGATGGAATAATGTTGTTTGTTATAATTGCAGCAATTTAGGACACTTTTCCAGAAACTCTAGAGGTAGAAATATGAAAAGTGACTATCCAAAAAAGAGATATAAACCAATCATTAAGATTGATCTGGTAGGGGTTAAGAAGGAAATAGAAAATATTTGGAGAAAGAAAGGAGGACCTAAAGAGCAAGGAAAATCATAATTATCAATTTTATCTATGTCATCTCCTAGTGCATACAATCTCGTCAGAAATTAAATCTAGGAAATGGCTAAGGGGGAGCAATAATTAGAAACTTTAACATCCCCTTATCGATATATGATGTCATGTCATGACATAAATGTATTTATTAAGGTAATGAATTCAGATTTCATGTGAAAGGAATTTGCAGATGCACATGTGTGAAGAATGAATTATGTAGAGCTTGAAAAGATGAAAGTTTACACTAATTTCAAGGACATCTACCTGTGTTTTGAAGCATTTATTGTTGAAGCAATTGAAATCAAAGAAATAAAGTTAAGTATGCTAAGGAAAATCTCATTCGATGAAAAGCATTTGTGGAAGAAAATAAGCATATAGAGAAAGCTTGAAGAAGCTAGAGTGTTTCCATACCACAAAAATTCAAATTTTGGCATTGGTGTGTAGGAAAGAGGTAAGTCGTTGATGCTATCTATTATTCCCTCTCAACTGTTCATTGGATTTTGTTGAATGTGATGGATATACCTCGAGTAGTAGACAATTCAATAAGATTGGAACCACAACTTAAAATATATCCTATTAAACCTTAGAGCTAGATCCCTTGGGTGCTTTTTCAAAAATTCCCCTTGGTGTTATTCCAATGGAAGATGTTGGGATGTATATTCATAGAAAATTGGAAGAACCTACCTATGGAAAAGCTCGCATATTATGGTCTGAAGAATTAAGTGAAGAATACTTTACCTTGAAACTAGAATACAATGTACTTTCAGATATATTATATTGTGAGATCATCCTCACCTTGGTTTTTCCCATTTTGGGCTTTCCACATAAAAATCTGGTGTTGGTGTCTCTTATCCTGCCATGCTATTTTCAATGTCTTCATTCTTGTTTGTAGTTAAACATGCTTTAATAATTGGATGATTTATAGATGAATGGTTTAATGGAATAATAATTCACCCCCCTCTCAGTATTCCAAGTATTCAATAGACATACTCTCCTTCCAAACCATAAAGAAAAACTACACTTCTAAAAGAAATGCCAACCATATTTATATTGTCAGAGAAATCTCTCTACCCAAAAGATATCCTTGTGCATACTTTTGGACCACCACAATCATACTGACTATATACTTTTCTTGGTATATTAAGCATATAGTACACACCTGTAAGGGGTAAAAGTGGAATGGATTATCAACATTGAGTTCAATCAATAAACTCAAAAACATGAAATAGAACCGACATACCAATGAGATATGATTGCAATCAAGCCATGAATTCAAACAAGGGTTATATAATCAAATCAAAACAAAAAATGAATCCAAAACATGAACAATCTTACCATCCCATTGTGGAGTAAATTGTGTTGGTTGAAATGTTGGATTGCTTCAACACAAAGATTCCAATTGCAAAAGCTTGATGTGTGATGACCTAAATGATATGATAAATGCTCTCAATTGCTCAAGATGAATGCTCAAATGGACAATACTTAGCTATAAAAATTCTAGGTAATGAATGTGGAGGATGAAGGGTTATTTTATAGATTTTAGGAAATTAGATCAATGATCTGGATTAAGAGGTGTTGATTTGAGATCAACGGTTGAGAATGAATGGGGAATTGAATGCCCAGTTAACTAATTTCAATTGGCTGCAAGATTCTAGTTAAATGGTTGCATGAGATATTGATTGAAGTGTTAAAGTAAATTGATTGATTAGAAGAGTGGTCATTCAATATCAATTAACTGGCAGAGTTTAGTTAAGATTTGAGGGAATAATGTATGATATAATTAATTAATTAATTATTGGAGGAATGTGCAAGATAAGATTGATTAATAAATAAAATGTTTATTTATTAATGGATTATGTCTGAGATAAGTTAAGTCAAGATATTTTGAGGAAAATTATAATAATTAAATAATTAGAATTATTTAATTTAAGGAGGATAAGGATATGCCATTCCTTTTAAAGGAATATTCTATTGGAGGAAAAAGATTAGAAAGTGGGATAATTAAATAATTAAGATTATTTAATAATAAGGGATTAGAAGAAATATTAAATGATCCTAATTAAATAATTAAAATTATTCAACTAGGGTGATCAAGGGGAAATTAGTGATAAAATAGTGAATTAATTAAACAATTTGAGATTATTTAATTAATAGAGAGAAATAAGGTTAAATGATGGAAATGATGTTAAGGGGATTAATGATGAAAATGAAGTGAAGTGATGCTAAATGTAATAATGGTAATGAAAATGATATCAGTGATTGAAAAATGTAGTTTCAGGATGTGTAATATGCGTCAGGAATTTTTACATGTCTACAACACCTCAAAAGGTAGTCACTCAATAAAACTTGATCTATATACATTACACACCTGAAACAAATTAAAATTTGACTTGTACCTTTGTGGGATAATCACCAAAACATAGTAAATCCATGAATGATTCAACTTTTGATGTAGTTGGATCTGAAGTGGATGTAAGAGAAAGACCATAACATGGTTGATTATAATTTTGAAACAAATGTGGTGTTGACTTATGTGAGGTACTAGGGCCAACTACACCATCTCCTCCATACTCTTTACCACTAAATTCAACTAACATGTGGGTAGCTTGTTGAGTGAGATTTCCTGAGAGCACACTCAATGCTCCTAATGCTAAAACTATTGCTTGATGTTAAATGGGTGCATGAATACTAGGTGAAGCAAGAGAAATAATGGGTGGAACAATAATGGGTTGATTAGGATCGACACATGCCCCTACCCTATGCTATTCCATTCCACCACCAATTCCCTGGAATGATATAATGTCAAAATAATTAGGTTTTAAATCTGTATTAAACTCTACCCATAGATTCCTCAAAAAATATAATGGCACCTCACAATTAGCATGTTGTGGATGATCAAATACCATCCACCCTCACTCCAAAAAATGTGTTGAATTTTGATGATGCCTACACTGCCTAATTTAAATTCTCCTTTTGGTTGGAGGTATAGGTTGATTAGTGGCAAGGTCAATAAAATATGGGGTTATGGTTTGTTTAGTAATATGAATATCAAGGACCTCTTTATATGAGAGTTTGTCTATATAGAATTGTCTCCTCTCCTCCCTCCAAAGGAAAAGTCTATCTAGTTCTGCATCAATGTATCTAACTAAATCAACAATGGTTTGCATTAAATATGCAAAACATGCTAGATGAGGGGCATTTTAGGCTGATTTTGGATTGAATTATTCTTTTGTTGATCTATGTTTATATTTTCTCACAAGTGAGAATCATTAGGTGGAGGGGGTGAGGGGTTTTTATGGGAGTCTTGGAGGTGGGAGGTGTTGATTTGGAGGGTTTTGTGGTGGAGGTTGGTTCATTTACAAAATATCATCTACTAGAAAATAATCTTGATTAGGTAATTGGTCCATTGGACCACCTACATTTACAATTAGAAGAAAAATAAATAAATAAGAAACTTGTACATTTAAATCAAAATGTTAAATTTCATACATGTGTGAACATATATGCAAGTAAATATCCATATTGAAAACTTAAAAAAAATTAAATATCTAAATTTAAACATTTAATAAATTTACATAAATATATATTTATCACTAGAATCATTATAATGTACATATATCTATCACAAACATTTGTCATAAATGTTTCATAAATTTATCACAAATAAATAAATTTGAACTTGTGAACTACTTTAATTTAATTTAAATCAAGTTTACATTTGAAATATATATATATACACACATGCACATACATGTATACATTATTCACATATGTGTACATATACATGTGTGTACATATAAATATATTATAAAATAATTAAGCAATAATAAACTTGAATTTGTGCCCTTATAATAAACTTGAATGTCTATCTTAATTTTAAAGTTGACTTGGATTAAACTTTATTTTTCTATAGATATATAAAAAATGATTCATCTATTGGTGGATAAATCTATTTATTTCTCAAATTTGAGCCTAATTATTGATAGGTCTTAGTTGAGTTCTATAATATTTTTAATTTATATAATTTTATAGGTTTGTATCACAATCTATTGGGCTATAGATCTATGAAAAGATTTAACTATTGGCACATACAATATCTCTTCATTTTTAAAAATTCATCCTAATTTTGATGGATAATATGGTGTTAACTATAATATTTTAGGTTTTTGCATCTAGGGGAAAAGCAAGAAGTTGGGTCCATGAAGAGGGGAAGTTTTGATCAAAACAAAAAATATCGCAGGAAACATGTACGTGTTGAAAAATGTGTACATGCTTTGGATCGAGTACCCGAGCTTAAATCCAAACGTGTATGCATTTAGATTCAAGTACACACCAATAAACGCATACGCATTACAAAATGTGTATGCATTACTAATGCATATGCATTACAAAATGTGTATGCATTACTAATGCATATGCATTACAAAATGTGTATGCATTACTAATGCATATGCATTACAAAATGCGTACGTGTTACAAAATGTGTATGTGTTACAAAATGTGTACGCGTTAAGCTATTTAATTTTTTAAATAAACAACTATCTTATTCATTTTTTCACTACAGTTTGGCTGATAACCTTGAGGAAGAGAGAGTTTTGCATATGCATTCTTCAGGGTTGATTTCAACCTTATTTTCACTACCACCTCCTCCTGTCGACACAACCAACCTTAGCGACCTCTAGGTTGGTTGAATTATACTTTTTTTGCTTTATATCTTGCATTTTTGTTTTGTAATTTTTATTTAGTTTTTGTTTGTTTTGTTTTGTTTTTTTTACATTGAATATTTTATAGTTTTTAAATTGTATTTGTAATCAAAAATGTTAAATTGTAAATTGAAAACCATAAAATATATACCTAAATTAACTATAATTTAGCCTAAATTAGACACAAAACTTTAGAAATCAAAACCCTAAACCCTAGGTTCCATAAAACATAGACCTAAAAACTAAAACCCTTAACCCTAGGACCTAAACCCTAAAACCTAAACCTAAATTAGTTTTATAATGTCTAGATTTGTTGTCTTTTTACTAGCCCTCAAGTCACATATAATCCCTAGATAAGTCTATTTATAATGTCTAGATTTGTTATCTTTTTACTAGCCCTCAAATCACATAATCCCTGCTATAATAAATTCTTAAGAAAATATCATATCTTTATAACAATTATTTAGTTAAGCCTTAATTTACATAAGACCACATTCAACCTTTCGTAATGCTTCTATATTTTCCATACAAGGAGCATATCTAGCACCAAATTCTACATTTTCAAGGAAATAATAACTTTTTTCAAATATGATCTTAATAATATTTATTAGTGAGCCCAAGATTGCATTAGTAATACCTTTTACCACTCCTAATCCTTATACTTCACCTCTAACAAATCTTCAAATACTTGGTGTGCTCACTTTTCCAAGTCCTTGTTCAATTTCTTTAGCAATATCCACCTATGTTCATAATCTTCATGCTTAGGTGCACAACAAGTCCCTAAAATTTGTATCTATCTCCCTATACATACCTCTAAGTAACTCAAAACCAAGTATCAAATTTCATCAAAATAGGCTTGGCAAGTACAATTTACCACTCAATTTTAACCTTGCAAGGAAAATGAAACCATATGGTTACTAGAAGTCAACACAAAACCAATTGAATATACATGATTTAATAAAATTAAACTCTATATCATAAAATAAATTTTATATGAATATGCTTGTTGGCTCTAATTCTTAAAATCAATTTTATTACAATAAAAGTTCAAGGTTCATGTCCTATAATAGACAATGAAAAGGAATGGACAATTTATAATTTTATATATTCCTCTTCATGAACCTAATACTTAAAACTTTCAAAAATGACAACATCTGAGACTTATAAATATGTCTATCAAATATATAACAACAAAACTTGAGAAACTTTTGAAATAGCCATGATTATCTTCTCAAACTAGTAAGGAAATATAGGCTAGTTAAGCAAAACAACTCAAATCTAGTTAGAAATTAAACCAAAATATCACCTTCCCAAAATCACACAATCATGAAATGCCAACAATAAATTATGATCAAGTAGCTCATTAAATTATACTTAATACATTTATAATTTTTCCACTTGTCAAATCAATGAATTAGAACCTTGATATTATTATTTAAATATTTTAAATTAGGCCATTGTGTTGAAATCAAAATTTAAGATAGAGTGAGAATTTAATCAAGGGTATGTACATGACTTTAATTGTACAGTTTATTGTACATGTTGTAGGGGAGGCTGTAATTGTTTGTATAAATTCTACAACATAAATTAGTCTAAATTTTCATGTTATGGATTTTTTAATGTTTTAAATTGAATGTCTTCAAATGAAATGCATTTTGAATTTGTGCACATTCAATGTGATTTATAACTTTCATATTGTGTACATTATTTAATTAGTTTGTTGATATATATTTTTTAATTGTTTAACATGTAGTTGCCATTGCATTGAAAATAGAGCCTAAATTTAATATAGAGGATCTTATACCTAATGAACAGCCTAAAAATCACATACATCCACATTCGCCACCACGACAAAACCCCACACATCCACCCTCTCCACATCCTAACCCCCATGCCCTGTAGTAGATTGCACCGTAGAAAAAAGGACCCTTTGCTTGACATGGGATTAATTCATGATAAAATGGAATTAATTAGGTCTTAATCTAGTGTTTTGAGGCATTTTATGCATCCACACTAGGTCTTAGACCCTTGCAAATTGAATAACATGCTTTTATTGACTTCTTGTAAAGGTGTTATAAAGTATTGTAATGGAATTTCATGCTTTACTAGACTTAATGAACCTATTTCTCCCTAATTCAACATTATAAAATATGTTTAATAACATTATCACATCAATTTAGAAGGCTTGTAAAACAAACTTCATGTTAAACTAGTGTTGTAATGTGTCCCACACAGTCACATTAGTTCTTGTGCCTTCCTAGGCTATGTGGACCTCATTTTAGTGTTGTAAAGTGTATTTAATCACACTTTCACATTTATTTTTGTGTCCCAAGCCCTATTTGACATTCACATCATCACTAATAGTCCCATATTAACCCATTTTGTACATCTCGAGGCCTAAATAGATCAAATACCCAACAAGGTTGCATTTTAGACCTTATTTCCTTATCCCTTGGCATCTTAGCTATCAAACTAGCCCCTATGGGACCCATTCACTATGCATGGTGAATCAGTCCCATCCAGGTGGGACCCAGTTTCAATATGTGTCGAATGAGTCCCATTTGGCTCATTTTTGACCTTTGAGCAGGAAAAAAGTGAAATTTGAGTTTAATATTACTTCATGTCGGCCTGTGATGAGGTACCATCAGGTTACTAAGGCACAAGTGTGTATAAATAAGTTTTTTTCTCCTCATTTTACATCTCTCATTCATCCATTAACTCAATTCACATCCATTCTTCATTATTCATCCACCAATCTTTCATCTCAAGTCAAGCAACTTAGGGTTTTATTATTGCAAGACATCTAGAAATATCCTAAAGACATTCAAGGGTTGAATCTTCCTCCATTGTTGCAGATATCCAAGATCAAAATCATGGCAAGATAATCTATTATATCATTCAATGTTTCATTCTATTCTTTCATCATTTTGGTTTAATTACAAAAATGGGGTTTGACCAAGGCAAACCCCCATGCCCTAACATTCATCATTTCTTCTTCTCTTGTGTGTTTGTAGATTTAGGTCCCTTGGAAGCTTGGAAATAATTGAATATCAAGTTGTAATGTTTCTCAAGTCTTATCTTCATTCAACAAGTCAAATTATCAATAAAAACTCATTTTCAGGATTGTAAATTAGAGTTTCAAAAGCGAACGCCTCTAGGAAGTCAAAGTGCAGATCGAAAGCTTCATAATCCACCTTTGAAAATCCAAAAATTCAAAAGTGGACTCATTCACCATGGGTGGAGAATGAGTCCCACTCCAAGGTCAATTTTGAGTTTTTTGCATTTTTGAGTACCCTTTTGTCAGAAACAAGTTTCGGCTTAGTTTACCAGAACTGGGACTAATTTGCTCAAAATGGTGAATGATTCCCTCAAGGCTTCAAAAATAGCATCAATAGCATTTCAAATGTAATTTCCAGTCTTCTTCAACATTCCAAGTGGACACTTTTAGTCTGATTCATTTTTGTTGCATTTTTCCACTCATTTGTAGGTGATTTTGTATTACACAATGTGTTTTCCAACATAGCATAATTCTTAGATTTTGCATTCATAGTCAATCAATTAGTTCATATAACTGCATTTAGATCATTTCATTTAGTCTTTAAATCACATTATACATCTCCTAATTTGAGTGAACCTAGCTAGATCTTTTGGCCCTACTTTCTGGGTGAAAAATCCTAGAAGTGTTAGAAAGGATTAGGGTGCCAAAAATCTACGGTTCATAGATCAAAATCAGTTAAGAGAGATCATTAGATAAAACCTTAATGGTATTCAAGAAAATATAGATTTCTTAAAAAATGAGCCTAACATTCCCCCCATCTCGCACGATTTGCATCAATGGAGAGAAGAGAGGAGACAATTTTATGCAGATGGATTGTCTTATAAAGAAATTGTTGGATAGGACGACTGAGAGGGGGTTGAATCAGTTGTCATTGATTATAACCTTCAATTCAATTACTAGAACTAACACATAAACTAATTAAATGATTAACCATCAAATGCCAATGCACAAACACAATAACACTAGATTTATGTGGAAAACCTAATGAGGGAAAAACCACTATGAGGATTAACTCAACTATAGAGAAATATCAAAATCGATTACAAAAGGCTCACTACTTGAGATAGGGATCACTACCTACAATAAGGACTCACTGTTCGAACTCACTATCCACAGGGCTACAAACCAAAGATACAAGAGATGGCTCACTGCTAGAATACAAAAGTTATGGCTTACCGCCAAAAGTGAACCGATGAATTACACCTTTCTTGTGCTAAATTCAGTTCCAAATGAAGCTCTTATAAAGGTAGTATTGTATATCAAAAATCACTCAATAATTCTATTTTGATCACACACTTATTGTCTTTGCCTATTTTGCTTATTCAGATCTATTGCATTCACTTTTTCACCTTCTTGCTATCACACACTTTTTTGTCTCTATATCCTCTCTCACTCTCTGTACTTTTTTCCCGAATAGACACACACACACACAAATATATATATACATATATCTTACTTATCAATTAGGTCAATCTTGTATAAGGTTAACACATTTCTTATGTTGGCCAAAACATCCATAGGACATAATTAGTATTTCATATCCTAATTCGGCCAAGATCTTCAAATATCCAAATCATAGCTTGTCTTTATAGTAGGAACTAGACCTCAAAACCAACACACCATACCACATATAACAGTCATCTTCGATGGGAAATAACTTCATGTAAATGACTCATACATCCAATACGGTGTTGACATCAATGACAACCTGTTGACATTAATGACAACCATTTGATGCAACCTTCAACTTTCAATTTTCTCCCCCTTTGTCATTGATGGCAACACAAGATGTGAAAATCCAACAACAATAGCCTTTGTAAATATTTTGATGAGATGAAATAATTTTCATTATTTTCACATGATTCCTCTCCTTGTTTTCACATTCTTCCTCTCCCCCTTTGACATCAATGGAAAAAAAAAAGTTTTATCTCCCCTTTACTTCAAAATGATTTTACAAAAAGTTATCAAAAAATGGTTCTTTACCTCAATCCTTCTTCTCTTAAAATATCTCCTTGTATTTTCCTTTAGTTCCAAAAGACATGTCTTCCAGGAATCCAATGCCAAACTGATGTTTAGACAAATACTATTGTTCTTTGCTATTGAATCAATTGTTTCTAGAAGAGTATTCAGAATAGAAATATTCTATGCATTATTCTCAGCATCCACCAAGAGACTGAAAAGGTGTTCCAATCTTAACTCAATTATCTCTTTAACTTTCCAAAAGGTCTTCACAATACGATCCCTCTATACCATAATAACTATAAGATCAGATTGTAAGGAATTGATCCTTTTCTTTTGCGTTCCATCCTTGTCATTAAGAACATCATATGTTTTTCCAATAAAATTTAGTTCATGCTCAATAGTATTGATTTTTTCTTTGTAGTTTCCAATAACAGTAGGCCACATGAGACAATACCTGTACACACTGTTTACACTCTTGATGCATGTTTTCAGTTCATTTATGCTCTTCGTCAATCTCTTCTATGCATTTTGGCATCTTTCTTCCATAGCCAATTGAATTTCGTCTTTTTCTACTATTTCACTAGGTGATTGTGCCCTTAGTCTGTCTTCAATATGCTCAATCAATACTTCCAGTAAAATACTTGTCATTTCGCTTAGATCAATATCATTATGAATTATGTAAATAGCCAGGGCGTCTCTAATCTCATCCTATTCATATGATGGTCAAGACAACCATACATCTACGGTGTTGTCATAATAGTAGTTTTACAATTCCTAAGAGGCAATTTTAGCTAAAATCACATATTTTAGAAAATATAATGATTTAAGCCTTTAAAAGTTCCATTTAAAGTTCAATTAAAGAGGGTTTGATCAAATCACCTTAGATCAAACCCCCTTGGATAGAACCTCGCTAGTTTTAAGCCATACCTATAAATGCGTCTCCTTTACACCTATCAAAATGCTGATAAAAAATCACTTTTGATTTAGATTTTGGGGGATCAAATGAATTCATTTAAAATTTATTTGAAATGATTATGGTATTCCTCAGAACAAGCTATCCAATGAATATAATTTTAATATGTTTTGGTTTTGTTATGTATTTTTTTTTTAAGTTTTACTAAACATAGGTTTTTCATCAATGAATTTCTTTGTTCTTCACATGTGGAAAAATAGAAGATTATCAAAAAATTGAAAATAGGTGCATCGGATATTGTGAAGTCCTTGATCAACAAAAAAAAAATAAAAATAAAATTTTGACATATACAAAAAGTTACAGCGTTATCACGATCGCCTTTATTATGCGAATTGTATTCGTTTGACTTTGAAACTTGATTAAGGAAAAATATTCAATAAAAACTATCTAACCAAGTGGAAGCACTATATATCGAGTTAAAAATCTAAATTTTAAAGAATTAGAATTTTAGCTATCCTTCATGGAAAAAGTTATGTGTTATCACGGTGTGTAATGCACTTTTTAAAAATGTTGTTTTCACAGAAAAATCAATTTTTCGTGGGAGATGGAAAAAGTGCAATTTGATTCCAAAGAATTTTGAAAAAATATTTTTAGAATCTCTGAGAAAAATTTGATGAGACTCTAGTTGCACCATCTTCCAAATTCATGGGGAGTTTAGCCACTATAGGTGCCGAATGTAGAATTAGTTAAAAATAATAATTTCAATGTCGGTTGGCCAAAAATTGTAAACCACTATTATGTGATCACCTATCTCCAATCTTCTTCAGTCCACCAGATTTCTCAAGAACCTTCAACACTTTTTCTTTAGAAAAGTCTTCTTCAT
Organism: Sequoia sempervirens; assembly: GCA_007258455.2. NCBI lineage: Eukaryota > Viridiplantae > Streptophyta > Pinopsida > Cupressales > Cupressaceae > Sequoia > Sequoia sempervirens. The sequence continues at coordinate 542,286,494 of VDFB02281492.1, forward strand.
CATCAGTTGATGCAAAATCAATTGCTTTTGTAATCTCTTGTTCATTTTCTTTTTCCTTTTCCTTTGAATTTTTCCTTTTTATTTCCAGAGGAGAACTTGAGATAATTCTTCTTGCCTTCCTCTTTCCAGAGGAGAATCCTGCTTTAGGCATCTCAATCGGACTGGAAATCATGACAGAGCACCATACACTTATTTTGATTTCAAAATATTCTTTACAATTTTTTTCCTTTTTTGCTAGACATTCTAGATATCAGTAAACTTGCTTTCCAACTCGTATAACTGACTTCCACACAACATTCTCTTTCAATGGTAATGATTTCAGAAAATACATCATCAAGCATATAACTAGAGATCCAAAGTGAAAAGGGTAATTTCCATTCTTTTTCATAGTTATATTTTCCATTAATTGATTCCTCAATAACTCACACAAGCCAAAATCATTTTTCTCAACCATTTGATGCTCAACATAAATGGAAATCACCGAAGTATAGCCTTCCCTATTTTTGAAATAAATCCTATATGAAATGTCATATGCCGCATACCTTATCACTATGTTAATTATAGTGTGAATTAGATGTTTCCTTTGATCTCCTATTACCCTAGTTAGGGATTCAACCTCCTTGTTCTTTATTGACTTCTTGACTGGAACTAGTCCATTATTGGATAATCCTATTATTGTTGCAGTTGCTTCCTTCGTGATCTCATAGGGTTTGTCAAAGATCATTTGATCACCTTGAATTCTACTTAAGATAAACCAAACAACATCCACATATGTAAAGTATGAAATTCACTCCAAATGTCTAAACCCTTGTGCCCTAAATTCTCGATCGCTTGCTTTCACTCAATTGAAAGAGAAGTCTCAAGATTTCAAATCTTTTCATGATCAAATTCATCAATCTGTAACTTACTCAATTTATACAATTCATTGTTGTGTGGATTAAATACCACCATTTCCTTTGACTCCATTGCTTCAACCTTGTTCTTCATACTTTCGCTTGCCAATAACCCTAACTCTTTAATTCTTAGCTCATTCACTTCAAAAAGAAAAGACTAATCAACCTTCCTTATTTAACCTGTCAATTTTAGGGTTCCATCATAAAGGATAATTTATTTCTTGTGACATCATCATTTGTACTTTAGTATGTCAATCCCTTCTTCCTCCAAAGTTGTCAGCCATATTGTGAAATGCAATGTAAGCAAGAAAAAGGCTCCGCGATTATTTTGTATTGCTTATTTTCTACTAGAATTTTCTTCATTTCCTTTAGAATGAAAATTCACATTACATATCCTTGTGTCATCACATGAGATCTCATATACCATGGGTTTGATAGATTTTTCTATGACTACTCCCCCTAAAGCCATTACTGGTTTCAGTTCATAGAAGGGGTATCTACACCAGATGTAGATACAAGATCATTTGTTTTATCCTTGTTCTTAGGTTCTTTCTTTCTAAAAATTCTTGCCATTTCTCTCCTCACTTCTTCTAGATCCACCATATTCGTAGGCTTGTTCTTTTGTTTTGGATTCGGTTTCTTCCCAACTTTTCTCTTACAAAATTTTGAGATATGTCTTGGTTTGTTGTAGGAGTGACACACATGTCTTTGATCAAGAGAGTTTGTATTCAACTTTTTCCTACACTGATTAGCCTTATGTCCAAAGATATTTCATATGTAATAGTAGCCTTGAAAGGAATGAATTATTCTATTGGTATTAAACATGTTCATTATCTAACTTCTACATTTGGTAGATTTATGTCCAAACTTGTTGTAAACATAGCATTGTCCAGCAAAGAATCCAACATTCTAACTTATACTATTTTGATTAATCATACTTCTACATTTTGTTGCTCTATGTATGAATTTATTGCATGAGTAACAAAATCCATTAAAAGATGGGTACCTTTGATCATTAGGTTGTTAGATGGGGTTCCTTCTAGTATTGATCCTTCGATCCTTGCTTTGATAAGAACATCCTTGAAATTTCCTTTGACTATTCATTTTGTTCAAACTTGGATTAGTCTTTGGAATTTTTCCTTCTTCAAGTCGTAGACCACCTTTATCCATTGCAAGCTTCTGAGATGAAATCAATTCATCAAGAATCGTAGATCTTATCTTAAATTCTCTTCAAAACTTCTTACCTATTCTAGATTAGATTTAAGAGTTACTACTTCTTGTTCAAGATTATCAAATTCTTATATCTTTTGATTGATAATTTATTTCCCTTGTTCAATTTCCAATTTCACATACTCTTCCACTCTTTTGTTTTCTTCAGCTTTCATCCTTAGATTTTCAGCAGTCTCCTTTGATTTTCAGCAGTCTCCTTTGCTTCTTTTAGTTCCTAGAAGACTTCTTTATGTTTCAACTTAGATTTCTAGATCTTATTTCTTAGTTTCTGAATGCATTCTCCTGCTTGTTTGAAATTTTATTTTAGATCTTCATTATCAGACTCTGAATTCTTTGTTCTCAATTCTTCATCTAAGTCAGATCCCTTCATCATTTAGTTCAACCTGCTAAGATCTCCTTCAAGCTATAAAAATTATTCCAAAGGACCTCGCTCTGATACCAATTGTTGGATCGGAAAACTGAGAGGGGGGATGAATCAGTTGTCACATATTATAACCTTCAATTCAATTACCAGAACTAAGACATAAACTAATTAAATGATTAACCATCAAATTCCAATGCACAAAAATAATAACACTAGATTTACGTGGAAAAACCAATGAGGAAAAAACCATGGTGAGGATTAACTCACACTATAGAGAAATATCAAAACCAATTACAAAAGGCTCACTTCCTAAGATAAGGCCCACTACCTGAGATAAGTCTCATTGCCTACAATAAGGACTCACTATCCACAGGGCTACAACTCGTAGATACAAAAGATGGCTCACTACCAGAATACAAAATTTATGGCTTACCACCAAAAGTGAACTAATGAGTTATACCTTTCTTGTGTTGAATTCAGTTCGAGATGAAGCTCTTATAAAGGGTATATCAAAAATTGCTCAATAATTTTGTTCTAATCACACACTTATTGTCTTTTCCTGCTTCGCTTATTCATATCTATTGCATTCACTTTTTCACCTTCTTGCTATCACACACTTTTTTTGTCTCTATATCCTCTCTCACTCTCTCTTCTTTCTTCCCGGAGACACACACACACACACACACACACACACATACATGTATCTTACTTATCAATTAGGTTGGCCTTGTATAAGGTTAACACAATTCTTATGTCAGCCAAAGTATTCATAGGACATAATTAGTATTGCATACACTAAGTTGGCCAAGATCTTCAAATATCTAAATCATAGCTTGTCTTTATAGTAGGAACCAAACCTCAAAACCAACACATCGGACCACATATAATAGTCATCTTCGATGGGAAATAACTTCCTATAAATTTCTCATACATCCAGTACTATGTTGACATCGATGAAAACCTACTAACATTAATGACAACCATTTGATGCAACCTTCAACTTCCAACAATCTCCTCCTTTGTCATTGATGGCAATACAAGATGTGAAAAGCCAACAACACCAACCTTTGTAAAGCTTTTGATGAGATGAAATAATATTCATTCTTTTCAAATGCTTCCTCTCCTTATTTTCACATGCTTCCTCTCCCCATTTGACATCAATGGCAAAAAATTAATTAATCTCTCCTTT
>VDFB02281492.1:542290269-542341282 GCA_007258455.2 Sequoia sempervirens
TAGAATGGTGAAATGAATCAAAATACTTTATCATTCTCTAATTGATGTGTTAAATGCAAGAGGATTGGACATGAAGCCATAGAATTTAGAAGTCAAAAGTTGAACAAGATAATTTATCCATTGAATGGCTACTGTTATCCCTGTAATTTATTTGGACACAAGGCTAATTAGTACAAATATATATTGAATAAAGGACAATTTGGATGGAAGAATGTCATTTTTTATGATTGCAGCAATCCAGGACACTTTGCTAGAAACTCTAGAAGCAAAAATATGAAAATTGACTATCCAAAAAGGAGATATAAACCAATCATTAAGATTGATCTAGCAGAGGTTAAGAAGGAAATGGAAAATATTTGGAGAAAGGTGTTTCAAGAATGAAAAGAATAAAGGTTTTTTCATTGATGTCAATTGGTCAATTGTTTTTCAACTATTTGTTGTTTCCATTAATGTCATGGTTGTAGGTTATTGGCTATTCATGTTGAGGATATTGAGAAAATTGTATTGAAGAAAGGTTCCAGGTGTTCAGTGGTTGCTCTGGGTTTTGCTCCAGGATTTTCTCCTATGTTTGTATGGTTCAGATATGTTGTTCATGGTTGTTGGAAGCTACTATATCCAAATTTTTGGCTTCTGATTCATTGTACAACGCAATTTATGTTCACTAGTTGTGAATTGTGGTTTTCTGTGTTTTTGGTTGAGGTTTGGGAGAAAATTTGTTGGTATGAATTTATCTTCGGTAAAGTCTTATAACTTTCAGTTCTAGAGTTAAGTTTTTATGATCATGATGAAGCTAATTTTGGTATCTAGAAGGATCATGCTTAATTGTTTTATGTGTTTTACACTAGTTTGGCCAGCCTTGTGTTGAACACTATCTTCGAAGTTGATGAAGTGTGTTGGATCATTTTGATTCATCATTAAGCGTGTGTTTGGGTCACCCTCATTCGAATTCCACCCTAGGATATTTTGGAATTGACCTAATTTGAATTTATTGATTGATGGCCAACTTTGGATATGTTTCAAAGTTGAAGATGGTATAAATGTAGGATGAGTTGTGAAATGTGAAACAAGAGAGATAAGTGCAAATAAATAGAGTAAATAGATGTGAAATAGATATGAATCAGTGAGTGTGTGTGATGTGAGTGTTCTAGATCAGTACAAAGCCTAAATGTTGAGTTTCCTGATGTAGTGAGCTAAAGGTGTACTCTATCATTCATGCATGTCTATAAGGGGTTGAGAAAATTGTGGTAGAAATATTTGTTGCTTTGAGATTTTTTTCTCTCTATAACATATATCTTCTATCTTCTTGGTATCTCTATGGTAGTGAGCCCTCCAGGTTGTTAGCCCTATTGGATAGTGAGTCTTGATCCTAATAATGAGTCCTTGTTTTGGCAGTGAGCCTTATTTCTCAAGTAGTGAGCCTTTTGTAATTAGTTTTGATATTCTTTATAGTGTGAGTTAATCCTCACCGTGGTTTTACCCTTATTGGGTTTTCCACATAAATTTGGTGTTGTTGTATTTGTGTGATGGTTTTCAGTTTCTGTACTTGCACTTAATGTTTAATCATTTTAACAGAGTTAAGAATTGTGATTGATCTAAGTTCTAGTGAATGTTTTAAAAGGTTTAAATTTGTGACAACTAATTTCCCCCCCTCCTCTTAGTTATCTTGTTCAAAAATTGGTATCAGATCTTGGTTCCTTGGAGAAGAGCTTAACCAATTAAGGAAGGTCTAGGATGGTTGGAAAAGTTACTCATGATTATCCAAGGTTTGATGGAACAAATTATGCTATCTAGAAAATATTGATGTAAGAATATTTGGAGTACTATGGATGTGATGCAAATAAAGCTTACAAGAATCCTTACACTCCTCTTGCTAATGGTCTGAGTGTGGTCGATGAGATCAAGGCACATGAAGTGAACAATAAGAAGAAGTACATTTTGAATAATAGTCTTGTACATTCTGAGTTGATTAAAGTTTAGAATCTGAAGACTACTAAGGAAGTCTGGGATGCTTTGGAAAACACACGTGAAGGTGATGAAAGGGTCAAAGAGGAAAAATTATAGAATTTGGAGACACAACTTGAGCTCCTACATATGCCTGAAGATCAAAATGTTAAAGATTATGCATAGAGATTGGATGAGGTAGTAGCTGGAATGCAAGGACTTGGTGCTACTCTAGACGAATCTAGGATTGTAAAGAATATTCTTAGAACTCTCCTTGATGCTTACAACAAAAAGGTATGTTCTATTGAATGAACTATATATTATAAGACTTACACTAAAGATCAATTTTTGGGATCTCTAATATCTTATGAGATGAGGAAGCCAAATTTGAGAAATAGATTCAAAACAAAGACTGATTTTAAGGCTACAAAAGTTGAAGATCCGAATGAAGAAAATCTTGATGAAGTATAAGCTAAATTTTTGAGAAGGATGAGGAAAGGCTCTAACAAGTATGAAGGTAAGTTACCCTTTAAATGCTTTAGTTGTGGAGGAATTGGTCATTATGTTGCAAGGTGTCTGGAAAGAGCTAAGAGGAATAAACAAAGATATGAGAAAGAAAGGAAAGGTAAGAAGATCAATAGAGCATATTATGTGAATGGGGATGCTTGTATATCTGATGATGATTTTGATTATGAAGACCTTGATGACAATGAATGGTTTTTCTTGGTAATAAAATATGAACCTACTTCTGCTAATTTTGAAAAATAGGTGAAGGACTGCCCTTTGGAGAAGGAGAAAAATGAAGGTACTATAATCTTTTTCCTATATGCTAAAAAGGAAAAGAACTATTGGGTTGTTGATAGTGGTTGTTCACATCACATGATTGGTGATAAGAATAAGTTTGTTAAACTTGAAAAATATGATTCAGGCTTGGTTATGTTTGGAGATGATATTGGTGCTAAAGTTTGTGGGATAGGTTTAGTAAGTTTTGATGGAAAGCATAATATTGATTATGTATACTATGTTAAGGGCTTGAGGCATAACCTCTTGAGTGTTGGAAAGATGTGTAGCGAAGGATATAATATTTTATCTGAGGATGAGGATGTGAGATCAAGAAAGGATCCAAAATAGTGATTATTGCAGGAAAGAAATCTAAAGGAAATATCTATCAACTTAAGGGTGTTGATGGACGATGCTTTATGAATCAGATTAATGATAGTTTTTTGTGGCAACGGAGAACGTGTCACATGAATTTTGATAACTTGGAAAGGATTAGTGCAGTTCAAGCTGTGAGAGATTTACCAAGGATTACAAAGCATGTTAATGCTATTTACAGAAATTGTCAGTTTGGAAAGAAAACAAGAAACCATTACAGATCAAAGGAACAATCTACTGGACTACTAGATTTAATTCATATAGACCACTATGGTCCTACAAGAGCAAGAAGTCTACAAGGTGAAAGGTACTTTATGCTTTTGATTGATGATTATTCTAGATATACATGGGTTACATTTCTTAGAGAGAAGTCTAATACATTAGATAGATTCAAGAAATTCAAAGCTATGGTTGAAAATGAAGTAAATTTGAGGATCAAATGTGTAAGGTTTGAAAGAGGAGGATAATTCACCTCCCATGAGTTTAATATTTTTTGTGAAGTGCATGGAATAAAAAGATAGTTATTTTCTCTGAGAACTCCTCAACAGAATGGAGTTGTTGAAAGAAAGAACAAAACAATTCAAGAGGTTGTTAGATCAATGATTACTGAGGCTAGAGTTAGGTTTCAAAAATGCAAGTTGTAAATCCTATGAGGATTTTGGGCTCTATGGTTAGACTCACAACTTTTTTGAGCTAATGAATGGAGTTAACCTATGTGGTTGATGACTCCCTACACTTTGGGTCTACTAAACCTAGGTGGGTGAACCTTGATAACTGATGCAGATTTAAGAGTTGTGTGATTTAGTTGAATTTAGGGATCTACCCATAGTTGCATAAAATGTGGAATAGATTGAAACTTATTAGCTACTCCTACTCCGAGTGTTGAAGTTTGAAATGTGAATGTATGAATAAGATTTTATGTAAATTTAAAATGAAATGGGTGAGACCAGTGGCTAATTCTATTGGGTTAATGGAGTCAAGATTTGTATGATGGGTGTGTCCTATTTATAGATATAGTTCGAACTATTTGGCACTTTTATAATTTTATGATTGGCATAAACATGCAAGGATACAATTATCAGGTTCTACTTATCGATCCAATTGACCTTTTCCATATTACTATGATTAATTAAAAGAATTTAATCCTTACTTGAAGGAACTAGTTAATTGAACCACACAAGAACGACAATTGTGCTTTGATAAATTGAATATATACTTGATACACCAATTTAAATAATAAGGAAACATCAACCTTGGAGACAACCAAATAAAAGTTATTAATTAATTCCACAAACAATTGACATTAGAATTGGAACACCATTTAATTCTTCTTTCTCCATTTATATTACTTCAAAAGATCATACATTGTATTTCAAAAGTTTTCTTTGTTATGAAATACTTATGCTAATAATAATAATACTCTAATGATGATCCTAATCTAATATATTTTTCAATCTAACCTTGGTTTCCCTTATATATGGGATGCTACAAGCTTCAATCCTTTACAAAAAGTTGTGTTGTTTCTTAACTAAAATACTAACAACTATATTAGAAATAAACAAGGAAAAACTAAGAAGTCTACAACAATCTATGATGCACCATGATCTGTTAGTCTTCATCAGGTACCTGTGATCATTGAAGATTTGTTTAAGGTCCATACTCCATGATAAGGAACTAGATAATTGAAAGACTTTGATGACCCCTACTACTCACTTTGTTCAAGTGATAAACAAATTAACTTTAGATAGGTGGTTGATATATCCTATTTTAGCATAAGTATTAGCATTGCTAATGATATCTTTCATGGCATATTTGAGAGTAAAAATTTGTTCCAATTGTATATGTGCCTTCTCTATCACCCTTTCTTCATTGTTGATTTCATTAATGACCACTAGTAAATATTGAGCAATTTCATCTTTCCATTCATCTTGTTCCTTCAACTCCCCTTCATCATCGAAGAAATTGGTAAAGCCATACTCAAAGATTGGTTGAAATCACTAAGTTCTTGCATCAGTATGGTGTGGAAATTGCCATGCATCTTCATCAATTCTTTGTACTCCTAGAACACTTGCTTTCCAATATTCTCTTTGGCTTTTATTTGTTCTTTTATTTCTTTCATTTTGTGGTGTAATCTATTATGTTCTTGGTAGGCTGCAAATCTCTTGCTATGCATCACCGAAACCTTATCAGTCTTCTTGAGCACCTTGTCAAATCTCTTCCTTATCAACTTTGAAGCCATTTCAAACTTAGTAACTTCTTTAATTCTTTTCTTAATTCCTCATATTTTTGCTAAACCATTTTATACTTTCGCTTCTAGTACGTGGTCTTAGACATGGCTTCAAGTACCTTTCTTTCACAATCTACCAATGGATAATAAAGGCCAAAGGGGGAAGGAAACTTATCTCTGCAGTTAATCACCTCTTATTTTAATCTCTCATTTTTAAAAAAAAGCCCCTCGTTATCTCATATCGATTTTTCAATTTGAGCTTTGGTGAATTTAGCAAATTTGATATTCAATTCAGTTGTCTCAATAGGATTTGTATCTCCCACTCACTGCACCAAAATAATGCCAAAGAATTGATTGGGGTTATGCATAAGCGTGGGCCTCTTCCCTGGTGGGTATAGAGCCCAAATCTATAGAGTGGCATTATATGGATTATATCCTAAGCTATTATAAATCTTGTCACTAGCTTCATCTGTGAGTTACAAGGTTTTATTTTTCCTCCTCATGAAACTGTCAAAAACTATAACCAAACTGATATCCCATCCTAGGAGAAGCATAACCCCAACTTCTTGTAATAGTTCTCACCCTCTTTCAGGAGTGATATTTTCCATCTCCTTGTCAACTTCCTCTTGTAGTTATTTTAGGGCATTAGCCTCCTGCTTCAGACTAATCTTTGTCATTCTTTCCCTTATAATTTTCCCTTTGTATTCATAAATGAATGGTTTAAACTCTGGGGTTTGAAGAAATGCATCATCTAAAATGAATTCTTGAGTTGCACAATGCCTCACATCATCAAAGAGTGTATCTGAGGCTTCAAATGAGACTATACTCCTTTTTGGTGGTAATTCATGTTGTGGGATGGTAGGAGCAGTTACTTGTGTGACCTCATCTTCCTCTTCAATGTCATCTTCACCTATAATGGGAGTGTCTACTGAGAAGCTAACATCCAAAGTGGGTTGTGGTGATGAATGACTTAAAGGCAGTATATTTTCAGCTTGCTTCCTATGACAAGCATCTCTTCTTTTCTCGAGGGCTATGAGAGGTACATCCTTAGTCAATTCTTCTTCATGTAGGATTAACTACTCAACTCTTTCCATAGGGTCTTGTATTTCATGAAAGGCTTCTATGTATAGTGGATTATGGCTTTTCCTCCATGCCTCTAGCATCATTACCCTATTATATGCAAACTTTCTTATTGCTACTTGAGATTCATCACAATTTCTAATTACATCATCTACAAAGAACTCATGCTCATATCTTTTCAACTTTTGTGTCATTTTGGTGTTGTGAATAAAGTGCTCAGGATCAAGTCTCTCTCTCTTATTTCCCTGTGGCATACTGTAATGATCTAACTTATTTCCAATAGAATCACATCCCTTTTCAGAAATAATAGTAAAATCACCAAAACATAAAGTTGAAGGCACGAGACACTGCTTGCCATAACTTTTGAGATGCATGTAATCCCAATAAGCCAGCTACCTCACTATTTCTAAATAAGGAATTCTGTCAAGAACTGTTCTAGGTAGAAGAAATAGAGCTACTTTGAATCCATACACTTTGATCATGGTGCAATCTTCATAGGTGTACCAATCTTCCCAGTTGTGGTTCACCTTTCCTCTTGGATCCTTTTCCTTGGGTCTAAGAAATATTTGTATTTTTGGGGATAGGTTGTAATCATAAGAATGGCCCGAGAATTTGTACAAGGGTTTCACAAAGAATTCTTCAAAGTACAGGTAATGAAATTTCCCACACCTGCTATCCCAAATTGAGGTCCACATTTGTATTGGTTTTATGTTTTCATCCTTATCCAAGTTCTTGATTCTTAGTTCTTCCCCCCACATTCCCATTGATTTTACTTCATACGAGATCATATGCATAAGCAACGAATATTGTCTAAAATTTATTGCATCACTATTACCTTTTAAAGAAGCAAGTGTCATGTTTATAACCTCTGCGAAGTATCTTGCATAGTCAAATGGTATAGCATCCTAGTTTTGAATGTCTGCTACTAAGACCATAGGGGCTATAGCCATCTCAATAGGACCATCTATTCCTAAAACTTGTCTAGACGAGTAATAGGTATATTGATAATAATCTCCAAATAATTCGATTGAAAATACAGGTCATTCATTATTGGAAAATATTCTAAGTTGATTTCTTGTGTCTCGGGGTCTAATATGCAAAGGCAGTTTCCACCTTTTGTAACTTGTTTCCATAGTGTGGTATTCTTCCAAAAGATCTCTAATTCTCATTGGCATATTTAGAGATGTATCCAATTGAAATACCATAGAAATATAATCCCTGGTAATAGGTATGAAATGTGATCCATCATGTGCATGAATTTTCCTCATCTTGGGATTATACATCTTGGATATTACTTTGATCAGTTCCATATTGATAAACACATTCGACACTACAAGCTTTCCTAAATTCATCATCCAAGGATTTGACATAGGTCTATGCCTATATTTCTTTCTATAATGGTATATGAATATGTCATATCCTCATTGTGGATTCCATACATCTCCTAGGTTTTTATTTTTATCTTCTATTTTCATAGCTAAAGGATTTAGTTGTGTTGTTCATCTAGATTTTGGTCCAAATCCTATAAATTGTTCAATTAGATCTTGATATAACGGTCTCATTTTTTTTTTGCCTCTTTATTTTGAGATTTTTTGATGTTCCTTCCATGTTTTAAAAACCCTAGTTCTTTTGTACTTCAAGAAAACTATGATAAAACTTCAGCTAAGTCCTTGGGTATTTACTTGAACTAATGTCTCTTTCTTCAAGATTCTTACTATCAAGCAATCTTGTGTCCTCTAATTTTCAGCTCCAATTCATTAACACTATGAGATCTTACAAGCAAAATAATCAATATTTGGCACATATCAATCGATTCTAATTCATAAATGTTGTTCCTTCCAATTTGCTAATCCATGGTGGCATTAATGTTAGTTGTCTCTTCAAAAGCTTCATCGATCATGTTAGCTAAGTGAGAAATAATTTTTTGCTATGTTGAAGAGACTTTAGTTCCACTCTCACTGATATCTCATTTTACCTTCAACATGCTTGTGCCCTCGTTTCCTTTTTTGAGTTTCAAGGAGACATGTGATTACTTCTCTTCGATATCATATGGCCTCTCCAAAAAATTTATCCTGGGTATTACTTTATTTACTGGTTTCCTTATATTCTAAGATCTTCCTTTTTCATTATCGGAGTTTCTGAGAGACTTGCAACCATCTCCCTTCCATATGTCAAATTCCCTTCGAAAATCATCATTTTTGTTATCAGAGTTTTAGAGAGACTTTTATTTGTCTCCTCGATATGAGTTTCTCTCTTTGATGTTTGTTTCCTTTATTCTTTATTTTAGAGTTTGAAAGAGACATTCTATTACTTCTCTTTGATATCCTATAGTCTCCTCGAAAACATTCCCTCAATGTTAGTTTTTTGCATTCTTTATATTTCTTCTCCTGTTATCTGAGTGATCAAAGAGACCTTCATCAATTTCCTCTCGATATAAGCTTGTCTCTTTGATATTTTATTTCTAATTGTTTTTAGAGTGTCGAAGATACTTCTACATTACTCAACCTGATAATTCAATGTCTCCTTGAAATTGTGGTCTATATGCCATGTCTTGGGTTTGACATCTATTCATCAATTATTGCATAATGATTGATTATGTGTGAGAGATGTTTTTTTGTTTCCTGAATTCCATAATAATTTATCACATTTAAAATATTAAGATTTCTTTGGCATCTTGCATTTCAGTTTATTAGAGAGACAAGGTATCATTTCCCTTTGAAAAGTTCAGGTGTCTTTGAAATATCCTTTTCGGGCTATCAAAGAGACTTCATAATATGTCCCTTCGAAAGATGGTACTCGCTTCGACATTTCATGTTAGCTTGTTTTATCGGCTTATCGAAGAGACATCGGTATAGCTCTCCCCTAAATGGCATCATCTCATCGAAATATGTTTCTAGTGACAGACTTAAGGGGATGTATGTGTAAAGGTAGCAGCTATGGGGAAGGTGATTTTTGAATAATATTTTAGTGGGACTGGTTTAGTGAGATTATTATTATTATAATTCTAGGATTATTAGGAAAAAAGATGGTTTTGAGGTTGTGTAAATTTAAATGGCTATACAGAGGTGATGAGGACTAGTGAAAATTTGAGGTCATTTTTTGAGTTTTAATAGTTGGTTTATCGAAAATTTATTGGAGAGAAGCTATTCATACTGCTTTTTATGCATTCAATCGAGTTCAAGCAAGATAAAATAGTACAAAGACCCCCTATGAGCTATGGTATGGAAGAATTCCTACTATTAAGTATTTCAAGGTATTTGGAAGCAAATATTATATCAGAAGAGATGAAGAAACTTTAGGAAAGTTTGATGCAAGAAATGATGAAGGCATTTTTCTTGGATATTCTACTAAAAGAAAAGCTTACAGATGTTTCAATAAAAGACTAAGAAATATTGTAGAAAGTGCAAATGTCAAGGTTGATGAAGAAATGAAGAATTCAATTGATGTTGATGGATATGTATTTGATGAACTAGATTGCTTAAGAATTGAAGAAATTGTGGAAGAATAGGAAAAGGATGAGCAAGAGAAGCAGAATGAAGAAAATGAAAGAGAAGAAGAAGCTTTGGTGGTGTCCCTTAAGACACCTAGATATGTGCAGAAGAATCATTCAGAAAAATAGATCATTGGAGACAAGACAAAAGGAGTATTGACAAGAAGCAGATTTATTGCTAGTGAGGTAAATCCATGTTTACTTTCTGAGATTGAACCGAAGACTGTAAGTGAAGCATGAAAAGATGAACATTGGATGGAAGCTATGAAATAAGAGCTTATGTAAATTGAGAAGAATCAAACTTTGGAATTGGTCCCAAGACTGGAAAACAAAAACATTATTGGATCAAAGTGGGTATTTAGAAATAAGCTGAATGAGAATGGATATGTGATTAGAAACAAAGCAAGGCTTGTATGTAAAGGTTACTTACAAGTAGAATGCATGGTTTTTTAGGAGACTTTTTCCTTGGTGGCATGAATGGAAGCTATAAAGATATTCTTAGTATTTGCTACTCATAAAGAATTTAAGATCTATCAGATGGATGTCGAGTCTGAATTTTTGAATGGTGAGCTAGAAGAAAAGGTCTACATGGAACAACCAGAAGGATTTCAGTTGTTAGATCAATCAGATATGGTGTGTAGATTGAAGAAATATTTATATGGATTGAAGAAAATTCCTAGAGCTTGGTATGCAAGGTTAGATAGGTTTTGATTCAGTAAGGCTTCAACAAAGGTACGACAGATAGTAATATGTATTTTAAAATTGAAAATGACAAAATCTTGATTGTAGTTGCATATGTTGATGACATTATTTTTGGAGGAAATGAAACTGTGGAAGATGTTTGTGGAAGAGATGCAAAAAAATTTTGAAATGTCTATGTTTGGAGAGATATATTTTTTTCTTGGGCTACAAATTAATCAAACAAAAAAATGAATTTTTATTTCACAGTCCATGTATGTGAAAGAAATGTTGAAGAAGTTTGGGATGGATGGTTCCAAACCGGTATGTACTCCTATGGTGACTGGTTACAAGTTAGGTAAAGATGATGATTCACCAAAGGATAATTAGAGAAAATATAGATCTATGAGTGGTGGACTATTGTATTTGACTGCTACTAGATCAAATATTATGCATGTTGTCTGTCTTGTGGCTATATTTCAAGAAGATCCTAAGGAAACACATGTTGTTAAAAGAATAATCATATATTTGAATGGCACTCTAGATTATGGGATATGGTATCCTAGGGATACTGACTTTACACTAAGTGCTTATACAGATGCAGATTGGGTTGGATGTGTATATGATAGAAAGAGTACAAGTGGTGGTGCATTCTTTCTTAGTTGCAAATTAGTGGCATGGTTGAGTAGAAAGCAAGATTCAGTTTCCTTGTCTACTGTTGAACCTGAGTATATTACTATTGCATCTTGTTGTACACAAGTTCTATGGGTGAAAGACATTGAAAGATATCACAGTGGTGTATGATGATCTTATTTCTATCTTTTGTGATAACACAAGTGCAATTAACATTTCAAAGAATCTAGCGATGCACTCGAGGACAAAGCATATATCTATCAGTTGTCATTTCTTGAGAAAATGTTGTGGAGAATGAATCAAAGCTTTATTATATCTCTATGAAGGATTAGATTGCTAATATATTTACAAAGGCTCTTCCTAAAGATAATTTTGAGTATCTTTGGGAGAAGTTAGGGGTCATTTACCCTCCTTTCTTGTTCTAGATGCATATGGAGATGCATCAGTCCAGTGGATCTATGGATCTATCTTTCTTCTGGACTAATGTTTTGATGACTACCTCTCAGGGGGAGCAAGTAGTATCATGTGTTGTCATTGTATGAGTATTATGTTTTCTATGTCAAAGGGGAAATCAATGTAAAATATCTTTTGCCTTTTCCATTGATGTCAAAGGGGGAGAGAAAGAATGTGAAAAAGAGGAGAGAAGTAATGTGAAAAAGAGGAGAGTAAGAATGTGAAAAATATTATCTACTAAGGGGGGGAAATAGAAAGAAAAATCTTGAGAAGTGTATTCAGAGCTAGTATGTTGTCTTTGTTGGTTTTTCACATCATGTATTGCCATCAATGCCAAAGGGGGAGATTGTTGCAAGAATGAAAAGAATTAAGGTGCTTTCATTGATGTCAACTAGTCAATTGGTTATCAACTAGTTGTTGTCATTAATGTCATGGTTGCAAGTTATTGGTTGTTCATGTTGAGGATATTGAGAAAATTGTATTGAAGAAAGGTTGTAGGTGTTCAGTGGTTGCTTCAATTTTTTCTCTAGGATTTTATCCTATGTTTGTGTGATTCAAATATGTTGGTCATGGTTTTTGGAAGTTGCTAAATCCAAATTTTTGGTTTTTGCTTCATTGTACAGTGCAAGTTATGTTCACTAGTTGTGAACTGTGGTTTTTTGTGTTTCTAGTTGAGGTTCAGGAGAAAAGTTGTTGGTCTGTATTTCTCTTTGGTAAAGTCTTATAACTTGTATTTCTAGAGTTAAGTTGTTATGATCGTGATGAAGCTAATTTTGATACATAGAAGGATTGTGCTTAATTTTTCTATGTGTTTTACATTGGTTTGTTTGACCTTGTGTTGAACACTATCTTTGAAGTTGATGAAGAATGTTGGATCCATTTGGGTCATCATTAAGCGTTTTTTTGGGTTTCCCTCATTCTAATTCCACCCTAGGATTTTTTGGAGCTGACGTAGTTTGAATTTATTGATGGATGATTGACTTTGGATATGTTTCAAAGTTGAAGATGGTATAGATGTAGGATGTGTTAGTGGTGAAATATGGAACAAGAGAGATAAGTGCAAAGAAATAGAGAAAATAGATGTGAAATAGATGTGAATCAGTGAGTGTGTGTGATGCGATTGAGGCAGATCAGTGTGAAGCCTAAATGTTGAATTTTTGGATGTAGTGAGTTGAAGGTGTACTCTATCATTCACGCATGTCTGCAAGTGGTTGAGAAAATTGTGGTGGAAATATCTATCACATTGAGATTTTCTTCTCTCTGTAACATATCTCTTCCATCTTTGTATCTTTGTGGCAGTGATCCCTTCGGGTTGTTAGCCCTATTGGACAGTGAATCCTGATCCATACAATGAGTCCTTGTTTTGGAAGTGAGGCTTATTTCTCAAGAAGTGAGCCTTTTATAATCAATTTTGATAGTCTCTATTGTGTGAGTTAATCCTCACTGTGGTTTTTACCTTATTGGGTTTTCCACATAAATCTAGTGTTGTGTTTGTGTGATGGTTTTATGTTTCTACACTTGGACTTAATTTTTGATCATTTTAACAGAGTTAACAATTGTGATTGATCTAAGTTTCAATGAGTTTTTTAAAAGGTTTAAATTTGTGACAACTAATTCACCCCCCCTCACACTTGTTTTTTTCAACAAAAGGAAGGAGAACTTGAAGAGAAAATAAAATAAGAATTATCAATTTTATCTGTGTCCTCTCTCGATGCAGACAATCCCGTCAGAAATTCAATATAGGTAGTGACTAAGGGGGAGAAATAATCAAAAAAATTAATATCCCCTTATTGATAAATGATGTCATGTCATGACATAAATGCATTTATTAAGGTAACGAATTCAAATTTCATGTGAAAGGAATTTGCAGATGCACATGTGTGAAGAATGAATTATGTAGAGCTTGAAAAGATGAAAGTTTACACTAATTTTGATTACATTTTGAAGCAATTGAAATTAGAGAAATAAATTTAAGTATGCTAAGGAAAAACTCATTTGATAAAAATAATATATGGAAGAAAAGAAGCGTACAGAGAAAGCTTGAAGAAACCAGAACATTTCCATACCACAAAAATGCGTAGTTTGGCATTGGTGTGTAAGCAAGAGGTAAGTCGTTGATGCTATTATTTATTCCCTCTGAATTGTTCATTGAATTTGGTTGAATGTGATGGATATACCTTGAGTAGTAGAAAATTCAATAAGACAAGAACCATAACTTAAAATGTATCCTATTAAAACCCTATAACTCAATCCCTTGGGTGCTTTTTTGGAAGTTCCCCTTGGTGTTATTCCAATTGAAGATGTTGGGATGTATATTCATAGAAAATTGGAAGAATCTACCTATTGAAAAGTTCGCATATTATGGTCTGAAGAATTAAGTGAAGAAGACTTTACCCTGAAATCGAAATACAATATACTTATAGAGATGAATTTGGATGTGTGGAATTGTTTTCTGAATTTTAGTAATGAAGAGAGATGTATTAGACTGAAACTTAGTAGATTTCATGATCAATTTGTGTGGCTTGATGATTCACATATGATATCCAAAGAAGCAATTAGAAATATCATTGGGTTGTTATCCACCGGACCTACTCTTGAACATAATCTTGACAAAGGAAAAGGATTTATAAAGAACACAGGTACTGGAATTACTGATCCGACTATCCAGTATGCATGTTTGGTTATTTCACACATGATTTTTGGTAATAATGATGTCTCCACCTTAGCAATTGAATTAATAGTATAAATGGTTGAGAAGAGGATGGAAGATGATCTTTGTGAGTTGCTTCAGAAACAACTGTTAGAAAATCTAAGTGGTATCAAGAAAAAGAAATGCACTTTTAGATATGGTACATTCGTATTATGTCTAACTTTCTACTTTATGAAAGAAGTTCTTGGACTAGGAGAAGTTGTTTGGGAAAATGAAAAACTGGTTGCTCACTAGATTAGAGAACTAATGAGGAATATTGGTGATTTCGATGCACAAGGAGATGCTCTTGATGCATTCTTCGGAAAGTTTCAGAGAAGGATGAATAGAAGAAGGAGAGTTCCAAGAGAATTAGTTACAAAGTATAAGGATGATATAACTTTTTTGATATCCATTGATAGATTCATTATCAAGGTAGTTAAACCAAGAAGCTCATGGATTCTTGAGATGGGAGGTGAAATTGAAAAGGATTATGCTTATGACTGTATTGAAATATTAATCAACAACCCTCAAGATCCCAGCAGACCTAGATTTGGATCTTACACTGAAATAGCTTGAGAAATTATTGAGAAATCTGAGTCTATCTCTAGAAAATCAATGGTTTCCTCTGAAGAAAAGAGAAAATTTACTATGGTTCATGCATTGGTTTCTTAGATTGAGCTAGCTTCAAAGAGACTTAAGTAGCTAGCTAGGACAAAGGCACATTTTCAGATAGTTCCCAAAGCAATCACCAGTTCTTCTCAATCCACTCTAGAAGGCATAAATTCATTAACTGATAGATTCAAAGAACTGAAGATTCATGTTGTAAGTGAAATAATCAATTGGATCAAAGAAAAAGGATAGTTGGAAATTATAGATGGATACAGATCTGCACACTAAATTGCACTTGAGAGATTTAAAAAGGTGCAAGAGTGTGAGGAAGAGGCCAGAAGTCTATTCTCATTTTGTTGGACATGGCTTGATGCTATTCAAAGATTCAAGGTTGTTGAAGACACTATTGAGACTCAAATAAAACATGCTTCCAACACCTTTAATCTAGCTCTTGATATGGATGATCAAACTTGGTGCATATTAAAATAACTGCATGAAGAATATCTTGCATCACATAAGGAGAAATAAGAGATGGTTGAATAGTATGGGATGCTCAGAGACCTAATTAGGATTAAGTGTACACTTGTCTATTATGCTCTTTCTTTGGCTGACATGATTCTGAACTCAAATGTTACTCCTGGAACTTTGGTTGAAGGAAAGGACATCTTTGTTGATCTCAATTATCTATGCAGAGTCTTATCAGAAGAAAAAAAGGTTTGGAATGAAGGAAAATCCTCTTGGACATGTATTCTTAGCAAATTTCAAGGGACAACCACCTTCGGTTGACTACTCTCAGATGTTGTCTTGGATGTACTCCTCAAGGGGAGTATTTAGCTATGTAAAGGAAACTGTCAAAGAATTCATTATTTTTTCCTTTTCCATTGATGTCAAAGGGGAAGATGGAGGATGTGAAAATAGGAGGATGTGTTGGAAAGTTTTGAAAAAAATTATCTACTGAGAGGGAGAAAGTAAAATCATGAGAAAGTGTGTTGTCTTTGATGGTTTTTCACATCGCATGTTGCCATCAATGACAAAGGGGGAGATTGTTGGAAATTGGGAGGTTGTCATTGATGTCAACAATGGAATTTGGATGATTGTCAGTGATGTACATTACTTGTATAGTTCAGTAGCTTCTCTGGTAGTGGAAGACTATTGATCTGGTTTTTTGGTAAGGAGTATCTTATTTTGTAAGATTCTTTCTAGAATTGATATTATGGTCTATCTTGACATCATTTGCATCCACCGACAAGGTTTCAGTTGATTAGGATTTACGAGTGGAAAGATACTATCACCAATAGTTTGGAAAATAGTGTTTTGCTTATATACTAGTTTAGTATGATGGTTTATTGGTCTAGATTTCACTTCAATGAAATATATCACTATAGGACTTTGTACATAAGCTTGTGATTACAATATGCATTTTACATTAAATTTTTGTGATAATATGTGAAGGCATACAAAAGATATGAATAAAAATCTTATGCTTTGAAGTTTACAATGAGTTTTTGTACAGTGCATTGATGGGGGAGATTTCACATTTTCTCAAGATTAATTATTTTGTTTTGCAGTATTTTTTTTGTGTTTTCCAAAGGATAATTTGATGTGTTAACAAGTTTTTGTGTTACACTTTAGGAGTTTTAATGTTTTAGTTTTACCTCTAGCCAACCTAATTATGAATTGGGATTAAGGATTTTAAACATGTGTTTTGAATGTTAAATGGGTCTATTATATGTCCATGCTGACTAATATCATGTGAAAATGAATGTGTTTTGAAGTTAATGCTGACAGACTTGGTTTTGATTTGAAATGGGGTTACTCCAATAAGGTCAACCTAATTGATGTACTTGATCATATACGGTATTATATGTGAAAATTATTTTGATAGAAAGAGATGTAAAGGATATGACGTGTGTGAGAGTGATTGAGTAGAGAAATGTTTTCAATACATTTGCATAGAATTTTTTTGTATACTGTGCCTCATCAGAACTGAAATCTAGCACAAGGAAGGTACATTCTATCTTAGTTCATCTCTTAGTAGTGAGTCATATTTTGTTTTGTAAACTATTTCAAGTTGTGAGCCTTCAAGGATAGTGTGTCTTGGCAGTGAGCCCTTGTAATATTATATATCCAGATATATTATATTGTGAGCTAATCCTTACCATGGTTTTTCCCATTTTGCATTTTCCACGTAAAAATTTGGTGTTGATGTGTCTCACAGTGTCATACTCTTTTCAATATCTTCATTCTTGTTTGTAGTTAAATATGCTTTAATAATTGGATGGTTTATAGCTGAATAGTTTAATGGAATATTGGTTTGCCTGCCCTCTCAGTATTTTGGTTATTTAATAATTGGTATCAGAGCCTAGTTCCTCTTAAAAAGTCTAACAGCTTGGGGAAGGTCCTAAGATTTGAATACATGGAAGATAAAAAAATTATTATCCCTCTAGAAGTGATCCCTACTAAACACACAAGAAAATAAATATTTGAAGGATAGCTTGAAGGAAGCAAATGAATGCATTGAGAATCTGAAGGAAAGATATAGAGAAGTCAATGATCAATTAAAAAAATCAGATGACGATATCACCAGACTAAAAGAACAATTGGAAGAAAAGAGGAGAATTGAAGACTATCAAAAAGTTGAGATACAAAGGAAGATGGATGAATGTACAAATATTGAACAAGAATTGGTAAATTTGAAATCAGATATGGAAAAGGCAAGAAGACATGAGAAGAAATTTGTGACAAGTTCTACAATGTTGGATGAATTGATTGCAGGACAGAAACCCTCTACAGACAAAAGTAGTTTGGGATTTGAAGAAGGATGAAATTTAAAAGCAGTTCAATCCATTAACATGAAGACTCGAAGCAATGATAAACAATTCAAGAATCAAAGAAGAAATACCAGAAGGACTCCTATTAGATAGCCTAATGCTCAAAGGTACTTATCTTTTAATGATGTCTATTATTCTTGCGATAGGTTTGGACATAGGGTAAATATTATGGAAATAAAATGAAATAGAATGGTGAAATGAATCAAAATACTTTATCATTCTCCAGTCGATGTGTTAAATGCAAGAGGATTGGACATGAAGCTATAAAATCTTGAAGTCAGAAGTTGAACAAGATAATTTATCCA
Source organism: Sequoia sempervirens (assembly GCA_007258455.2). Lineage (NCBI taxonomy): Eukaryota > Viridiplantae > Streptophyta > Pinopsida > Cupressales > Cupressaceae > Sequoia > Sequoia sempervirens. Next base: position 542,308,361 of record VDFB02281492.1, read on the forward strand.
TTTAATGGCTACTGTTATCATTGCAATTTATTTGGAAACAAGGCTGATCAGTGCAAATATATATTGAATAAAGGACAATTTGGATGGAATAATGTTGTTTGTTATAATTGCAGCAATTTAGGACACTTTTCCAGAAACTCTAGAGGTAGAAATATGAAAAGTGACTATCCAAAAAAGAGATATAAACCAATCATTAAGATTGATCTGGTAGGGGTTAAGAAGGAAATAGAAAATATTTGGAGAAAGAAAGGAGGACCTAAAGAGCAAGGAAAATCATAATTATCAATTTTATCTATGTCATCTCCTAGTGCATACAATCTCGTCAGAAATTAAATCTAGGAAATGGCTAAGGGGGAGCAATAATTAGAAACTTTAACATCCCCTTATCGATATATGATGTCATGTCATGACATAAATGTATTTATTAAGGTAATGAATTCAGATTTCATGTGAAAGGAATTTGCAGATGCACATGTGTGAAGAATGAATTATGTAGAGCTTGAAAAGATGAAAGTTTACACTAATTTCAAGGACATCTACCTGTGTTTTGAAGCATTTATTGTTGAAGCAATTGAAATCAAAGAAATAAAGTTAAGTATGCTAAGGAAAATCTCATTCGATGAAAAGCATTTGTGGAAGAAAATAAGCATATAGAGAAAGCTTGAAGAAGCTAGAGTGTTTCCATACCACAAAAATTCAAATTTTGGCATTGGTGTGTAGGAAAGAGGTAAGTCGTTGATGCTATCTATTATTCCCTCTCAACTGTTCATTGGATTTTGTTGAATGTGATGGATATACCTCGAGTAGTAGACAATTCAATAAGATTGGAACCACAACTTAAAATATATCCTATTAAACCTTAGAGCTAGATCCCTTGGGTGCTTTTTCAAAAATTCCCCTTGGTGTTATTCCAATGGAAGATGTTGGGATGTATATTCATAGAAAATTGGAAGAACCTACCTATGGAAAAGCTCGCATATTATGGTCTGAAGAATTAAGTGAAGAATACTTTACCTTGAAACTAGAATACAATGTACTTTCAGATATATTATATTGTGAGATCATCCTCACCTTGGTTTTTCCCATTTTGGGCTTTCCACATAAAAATCTGGTGTTGGTGTCTCTTATCCTGCCATGCTATTTTCAATGTCTTCATTCTTGTTTGTAGTTAAACATGCTTTAATAATTGGATGATTTATAGATGAATGGTTTAATGGAATAATAATTCACCCCCCTCTCAGTATTCCAAGTATTCAATAGACATACTCTCCTTCCAAACCATAAAGAAAAACTACACTTCTAAAAGAAATGCCAACCATATTTATATTGTCAGAGAAATCTCTCTACCCAAAAGATATCCTTGTGCATACTTTTGGACCACCACAATCATACTGACTATATACTTTTCTTGGTATATTAAGCATATAGTACACACCTGTAAGGGGTAAAAGTGGAATGGATTATCAACATTGAGTTCAATCAATAAACTCAAAAACATGAAATAGAACCGACATACCAATGAGATATGATTGCAATCAAGCCATGAATTCAAACAAGGGTTATATAATCAAATCAAAACAAAAAATGAATCCAAAACATGAACAATCTTACCATCCCATTGTGGAGTAAATTGTGTTGGTTGAAATGTTGGATTGCTTCAACACAAAGATTCCAATTGCAAAAGCTTGATGTGTGATGACCTAAATGATATGATAAATGCTCTCAATTGCTCAAGATGAATGCTCAAATGGACAATACTTAGCTATAAAAATTCTAGGTAATGAATGTGGAGGATGAAGGGTTATTTTATAGATTTTAGGAAATTAGATCAATGATCTGGATTAAGAGGTGTTGATTTGAGATCAACGGTTGAGAATGAATGGGGAATTGAATGCCCAGTTAACTAATTTCAATTGGCTGCAAGATTCTAGTTAAATGGTTGCATGAGATATTGATTGAAGTGTTAAAGTAAATTGATTGATTAGAAGAGTGGTCATTCAATATCAATTAACTGGCAGAGTTTAGTTAAGATTTGAGGGAATAATGTATGATATAATTAATTAATTAATTATTGGAGGAATGTGCAAGATAAGATTGATTAATAAATAAAATGTTTATTTATTAATGGATTATGTCTGAGATAAGTTAAGTCAAGATATTTTGAGGAAAATTATAATAATTAAATAATTAGAATTATTTAATTTAAGGAGGATAAGGATATGCCATTCCTTTTAAAGGAATATTCTATTGGAGGAAAAAGATTAGAAAGTGGGATAATTAAATAATTAAGATTATTTAATAATAAGGGATTAGAAGAAATATTAAATGATCCTAATTAAATAATTAAAATTATTCAACTAGGGTGATCAAGGGGAAATTAGTGATAAAATAGTGAATTAATTAAACAATTTGAGATTATTTAATTAATAGAGAGAAATAAGGTTAAATGATGGAAATGATGTTAAGGGGATTAATGATGAAAATGAAGTGAAGTGATGCTAAATGTAATAATGGTAATGAAAATGATATCAGTGATTGAAAAATGTAGTTTCAGGATGTGTAATATGCGTCAGGAATTTTTACATGTCTACAACACCTCAAAAGGTAGTCACTCAATAAAACTTGATCTATATACATTACACACCTGAAACAAATTAAAATTTGACTTGTACCTTTGTGGGATAATCACCAAAACATAGTAAATCCATGAATGATTCAACTTTTGATGTAGTTGGATCTGAAGTGGATGTAAGAGAAAGACCATAACATGGTTGATTATAATTTTGAAACAAATGTGGTGTTGACTTATGTGAGGTACTAGGGCCAACTACACCATCTCCTCCATACTCTTTACCACTAAATTCAACTAACATGTGGGTAGCTTGTTGAGTGAGATTTCCTGAGAGCACACTCAATGCTCCTAATGCTAAAACTATTGCTTGATGTTAAATGGGTGCATGAATACTAGGTGAAGCAAGAGAAATAATGGGTGGAACAATAATGGGTTGATTAGGATCGACACATGCCCCTACCCTATGCTATTCCATTCCACCACCAATTCCCTGGAATGATATAATGTCAAAATAATTAGGTTTTAAATCTGTATTAAACTCTACCCATAGATTCCTCAAAAAATATAATGGCACCTCACAATTAGCATGTTGTGGATGATCAAATACCATCCACCCTCACTCCAAAAAATGTGTTGAATTTTGATGATGCCTACACTGCCTAATTTAAATTCTCCTTTTGGTTGGAGGTATAGGTTGATTAGTGGCAAGGTCAATAAAATATGGGGTTATGGTTTGTTTAGTAATATGAATATCAAGGACCTCTTTATATGAGAGTTTGTCTATATAGAATTGTCTCCTCTCCTCCCTCCAAAGGAAAAGTCTATCTAGTTCTGCATCAATGTATCTAACTAAATCAACAATGGTTTGCATTAAATATGCAAAACATGCTAGATGAGGGGCATTTTAGGCTGATTTTGGATTGAATTATTCTTTTGTTGATCTATGTTTATATTTTCTCACAAGTGAGAATCATTAGGTGGAGGGGGTGAGGGGTTTTTATGGGAGTCTTGGAGGTGGGAGGTGTTGATTTGGAGGGTTTTGTGGTGGAGGTTGGTTCATTTACAAAATATCATCTACTAGAAAATAATCTTGATTAGGTAATTGGTCCATTGGACCACCTACATTTACAATTAGAAGAAAAATAAATAAATAAGAAACTTGTACATTTAAATCAAAATGTTAAATTTCATACATGTGTGAACATATATGCAAGTAAATATCCATATTGAAAACTTAAAAAAAATTAAATATCTAAATTTAAACATTTAATAAATTTACATAAATATATATTTATCACTAGAATCATTATAATGTACATATATCTATCACAAACATTTGTCATAAATGTTTCATAAATTTATCACAAATAAATAAATTTGAACTTGTGAACTACTTTAATTTAATTTAAATCAAGTTTACATTTGAAATATATATATATACACACATGCACATACATGTATACATTATTCACATATGTGTACATATACATGTGTGTACATATAAATATATTATAAAATAATTAAGCAATAATAAACTTGAATTTGTGCCCTTATAATAAACTTGAATGTCTATCTTAATTTTAAAGTTGACTTGGATTAAACTTTATTTTTCTATAGATATATAAAAAATGATTCATCTATTGGTGGATAAATTTATTTATTTCTCAAATTTGAGCCTAATTATTGATAGGTCTTAGTTGAGTTCTATAATATTTTTAATTTATATAATTTTATAGGTTTGTATCACAATCTATTGGGCTATAGATCTATGAAAAGATTTAACTATTGGCACATACAATATCTCTTCATTTTTAAAAATTCATCCTAATTTTGATGGATAATATGGTGTTAACTATAATATTTTAGGTTTTTCCATCTAGGGGAAAAGCAAGAAGTTGGGTCCATGAAGAGGGGAAGTTTTGGTCAAAACAAAAAATATCGCAGGAAACATGTACGTGTTGTTGAAAAATGTGTACATGCTTTGGATCGAGTACCCAAGCTTAAATCCAAACGTGTATGCATTTAGATTACTAATGCATATGCATTACAAAATGTGTATGCATTACTAATGCATATGCATTACAAAATGTGTATGCATTACTAATGCATATGCATTACAAAATGTGTATGCATTACTAATGCATATGCATTACAAAATGCGTACGTGTTACAAAATGTGTATGTGTTACAAAATGTGTACGCGTTAAGCTATTTAATTTTTTAAATAAACAACTATCTTATTCATTTTTTCACTACAGTTTGGCTGATAACCTTGAGGAAGAGAGAGTTTTGCATATGCATTCTTCAGGGTTGATTTCAACCTTATTTTCACTACCACCTCCTCCTGTCGACACAACCAACCTTAGCGACCTCTAGGTTGGTTGAATTATACTTTTTTTGCTTTATATCTTGCATTTTTGTTTTGTAATTTTTATTTAGTTTTTGTTTGTTTTGTTTTGTTTTTTTTACATTGAATATTTTATAGTTTTTAAATTGTATTTGTAATCAAAAATGTTAAATTGTAAATTGAAAACCATAAAATATATACCTAAATTAACTATAATTTAGCCTAAATTAGACACAAAACTTTAGAAATCAAAACCCTAAACCCTAGGTTCCATAAAACATAGACCTAAAAACTAAAACCCTTAACCCTAGGACCTAAACCCTAAAACCTAAACCTAAATTAGTTTTATAATGTCTAGATTTGTTGTCTTTTTACTAGCCCTCAAGTCACATATAATCCCTAGATAAGTCTATTTATAATGTCTAGATTTGTTATCTTTTTACTAGCCCTCAAATCACATAATCCCTGCTATAATAAATTCTTAAGAAAATATCATATCTTTATAACAATTATTTAGTTAAGCCTTAATTTACATAAGACCACATTCAACCTTTCGTAATGCTTCTATATTTTCCATACAAGGAGCATATCTAGCACCAAATTCTACATTTTCAAGGAAATAATAACTTTTTTCAAATATGATCTTAATAATATTTATTAGTGAGCCCAAGATTGCATTAGTAATACCTTTTACCACTCCTAATCCTTATACTTCACCTCTAACAAATCTTCAAATACTTGGTGTGCTCACTTTTCCAAGTCCTTGTTCAATTTCTTTAGCAATATCCACCTATGTTCATAATCTTCATGCTTAGGTGCACAACAAGTCCCTAAAATTTGTATCTATCTCCCTATACATACCTCTAAGTAACTCAAAACCAAGTATCAAATTTCATCAAAATAGGCTTGGCAAGTACAATTTACCACTCAATTTTAACCTTGCAAGGAAAATGAAACCATATGGTTACTAGAAGTCAACACAAAACCAATTGAATATACATGATTTAATAAAATTAAACTCTATATCATAAAATAAATTTTATATGAATATGCTTGTTGGCTCTAATTCTTAAAATCAATTTTATTACAATAAAAGTTCAAGGTTCATGTCCTATAATAGACAATGAAAAGGAATGGACAATTTATAATTTTATATATTCCTCTTCATGAACCTAATACTTAAAACTTTCAAAAATGACAACATCTGAGACTTATAAATATGTCTATCAAATATATAACAACAAAACTTGAGAAACTTTTGAAATAGCCATGATTATCTTCTCAAACTAGTAAGGAAATATAGGCTAGTTAAGCAAAACAACTCAAATCTAGTTAGAAATTAAACCAAAATATCACCTTCCCAAAATCACACAATCATGAAATGCCAACAATAAATTATGATCAAGTAGCTCATTAAATTATACTTAATACATTTATAATTTTTCCACTTGTCAAATCAATGAATTAGAACCTTGATATTATTATTTAAATATTTTAAATTAGGCCATTGTGTTGAAATCAAAATTTAAGATAGAGTGAGAATTTAATCAAGGGTATGTACATGACTTTAATTGTACAGTTTATTGTACATGTTGTAGGGGAGGCTGTAATTGTTTGTATAAATTCTACAACATAAATTAGTCTAAATTTTCATGTTATGGATTTTTTAATGTTTTAAATTGAATGTCTTCAAATGAAATGCATTTTGAATTTGTGCACATTCAATGTGATTTATAACTTTCATATTGTGTACATTATTTAATTAGTTTGTTGATATATATTTTTTAATTGTTTAACATGTAGTTGCCATTGCATTGAAAATAGAGCCTAAATTTAATATAGAGGATCTTATACCTAATGAATAGCCTAAAAATCACATACATCCACATTCGCCACCACGAAAAAACCCCACACATCCACCCTCTCCACCTCCTAACCCCCATGCCCTGTAGTAGATTGCACCGTAGAAAAAAGGACCCTTTGCTTGACATGGGATTAATTCATGATAAAATGGAATTAATGAGGTCTTAATCTAGTGTTTTGAGGCATTTTATGCATCCACACTAGGTCTTAGACCCTTGCAAATTGAATAACATGCTTTTATCGGCTTCTTGTAAAGGTGTTATAAAGTATTGTAATGGAATTTCATGCTTTACTAGACTTAATGAACCTATTTCTCCCTAATTCAACATTATAAAATATGTTTAATAACATTATCACATCAATTTAGAAGGCTTGTAAAACAAACTTCATGTTAAACTAGTGTTGTAATGTGTCCCACACAGTCACATTAGTTCTTGTGCCTTCCTAGGCTATGTGGACCTCATTTTAGTGTTGTAAAGTGTATTTAATCACACTTTCACATTTATTTTTGTGTCCCAAGCCCTATTTGACATTCACATCATCACTAATAGTCCCATATTAACCCATTTTGTACATCTCGAGGCCTAAATAGATCAAATACCCAACAAGGTTGCATTTTAGACCTTATTTCCTTATCCCTTGGCATCTTAGCTATCAAACTAGCCCCTATGGGACCCATTCACTATGCATGGTGAATCAGTCCCATCCAGGTGGGACCCAGTTTCAATATGTGTCGAATGAGTCCCATTTGGCTCATTTTTGACCTTTGAGCAGGAAAAAAGTGAAATTTGAGTTTAATATTACTTCATGTCGGCCTGTGATGAGGTACCATCAGGTTACTAAGGCACAAGTGTGTATAAATAAGTTTTTTTCTCCTCATTTTACATCTCTCATTCATCCATTAACTCAATTCACATCCATTCTTCATTATTCATCCACCAATCTTTCATCTCAAGTCAAGCAACTTAGGGTTTTATTATTGCAAGACATCTAGAAATATCCTAAAGACATTCAAGGGTTGAATCTTCCTCCATTGTTGCAGATATCCAAGATCAAAATCATGGCAAGATAATCTATTATATCATTCAATGTTTCATTCTATTCTTTCATCATTTTGGTTTAATTACAAAAATGGGGTTTGACCAAGGCAAACCCCCATGCCCTAACATTCATCATTTCTTCTTCTCTTGTGTGTTTGTAGATTTAGGTCCCTTGGAAGCTTGGAAATAATTGAATATCAAGTTGTAATGTTTCTCAAGTCTTATCTTCATTCAACAAGTCAAATTATCAATAAAAACTCATTTTCAGGATTGTAAATTAGAGTTTCAAAAGCGAACGCCTCTAGGAAGTCAAAGTGCAGATCGAAAGCTTCATAATCCACCTTTGAAAATCCAAAAATTCAAAAGTGGACTCATTCACCATGGGTGGAGAATGAGTCCCACTCCAAGGTCAATTTTGAGTTTTTTGCATTTTTGAGTACCCTTTTGTCAGAAACAAGTTTCGGCTTAGTTTACCAGAACTGGGACTAATTTGCTCAAAATGGTGAATGATTCCCTCAAGGCTTCAAAAATAGCATCAATAGCATTTCAAATGTAATTTCCAGTCTTCTTCAACATTCCAAGTGGACACTTTTAGTCTGATTCATTTTTGTTGCATTTTTCCACTCATTTGTAGGTGATTTTGTATTACACAATGTGTTTTCCAACATAGCATAATTCTTAGATTTTGCATTCATAGTCAATCAATTAGTTCATATAACTGCATTTAGATCATTTCATTTAGTCTTTAAATCACATTATACATCTCCTAATTTGAGTGAACCTAGCTAGATCTTTTGGCCCTACTTTCTGGGTGAAAAATCCTAGAAGTGTTAGAAAGGATTAGGGTGCCAAAAATCTACGGTTCATAGATCAAAATCAGTTAAGAGAGATCATTAGATAAAACCTTAATGGTATTCAAGAAAATATAGATTTCTTAAAAAATGAGCCTAACATTCCCCCCATCTCGCACGATTTGCATCAATGGAGAGAAGAGAGGAGACAATTTTATGCAGATGGATTGTCTTATAAAGAAATTGTTGGATAGGACGACTGAGAGGGGGTTGAATCAGTTGTCATTGATTATAACCTTCAATTCAATTACTAGAACTAACACATAAACTAATTAAATGATTAACCATCAAATGCCAATGCACAAACACAATAACACTAGATTTATGTGGAAAACCTAATGAGGGAAAAACCACTATGAGGATTAACTCAACTATAGAGAAATATCAAAATCGATTACAAAAGGCTCACTACTTGAGATAGGGATCACTACCTACAATAAGGACTCACTGTTCGAACTCACTATCCACAGGGCTACAAACCAAAGATACAAGAGATGGCTCACTGCTAGAATACAAAAGTTATGGCTTACCGCCAAAAGTGAACCGATGAATTACACCTTTCTTGTGCTAAATTCAGTTCCAAATGAAGCTCTTATAAAGGTAGTATTGTATATCAAAAATCACTCAATAATTCTATTTTGATCACACACTTATTGTCTTTGCCTATTTTGCTTATTCAGATCTATTGCATTCACTTTTTCACCTTCTTGCTATCACACACTTTTTTGTCTCTATATCCTCTCTCACTCTCTGTACTTTTTTCCCGAATAGACACACACACACACAAATATATATATACATATATCTTACTTATCAATTAGGTCAATCTTGTATAAGGTTAACACATTTCTTATGTTGGCCAAAACATCCATAGGACATAATTAGTATTTCATATCCTAATTCGGCCAAGATCTTCAAATATCCAAATCATAGCTTGTCTTTATAGTAGGAACTAGACCTCAAAACCAACACACCATACCACATATAACAGTCATCTTCGATGGGAAATAACTTCATGTAAATGACTCATACATCCAATACGGTGTTGACATCAATGACAACCTGTTGACATTAATGACAACCATTTGATGCAACCTTCAACTTTCAATTTTCTCCCCCTTTGTCATTGATGGCAACACAAGATGTGAAAATCCAACAACAATAGCCTTTGTAAATATTTTGATGAGATGAAATAATTTTCATTATTTTCACATGATTCCTCTCCTTGTTTTCACATTCTTCCTCTCCCCCTTTGACATCAATGGAAAAAAAAAAGTTTTATCTCCCCTTTACTTCAAAATGATTTTACAAAAAGTTATCAAAAAATGGTTCTTTACCTCAATCCTTCTTCTCTTAAAATATCTCCTTGTATTTTCCTTTAGTTCCAAAAGACATGTCTTCCAGGAATCCAATGCCAAACTGATGTTTAGACAAATACTATTGTTCTTTGCTATTGAATCAATTGTTTCTAGAAGAGTATTCAGAATAGAAATATTCTATGCATTATTCTCAGCATCCACCAAGAGACTGAAAAGGTGTTCCAATCTTAACTCAATTATCTCTTTAACTTTCCAAAAGGTCTTCACAATACGATCCCTCTATACCATAATAACTATAAGATCAGATTGTAAGGAATTGATCCTTTTCTTTTGCGTTCCATCCTTGTCATTAAGAACATCATATGTTTTTCCAATAAAATTTAGTTCATGCTCAATAGTATTGATTTTTTCTTTGTAGTTTCCAATAACAGTAGGCCACATGAGACAATACCTGTACACACTGTTTACACTCTTGATGCATGTTTTCAGTTCATTTATGCTCTTCGTCAATCTCTTCTATGCATTTTGGCATCTTTCTTCCATAGCCAATTGAATTTCGTCTTTTTCTACTATTTCACTAGGTGATTGTGCCCTTAGTCTGTCTTCAATATGCTCAATCAATACTTCCAGTAAAATACTTGTCATTTCGCTTAGATCAATATCATTATGAATTATGTAAATAGCCAGGGCGTCTCTAATCTCATCCTATTCATATGATGGTCAAGACAACCATACATCTCCAATCTTCTTCAGTCCACCAGATTTCTCAAGAACCTTCAACACTTTTTCTTTAGAAAAGTCTTCTTCATCATCAGTTGATGCAAAATCAATTGCTTTTGTAATCTCTTCTTCATTTTCTTTTTCCTTTTCCTTTGAATTTTTCCTTTTTATTTCCAGAGGAGAACTTGAGATAATTCTTCTTGCCTTCCTCTTTCCAGAGGAGAATCCTGCTTTAGGCATCTTAATCGGACTGGAAATCATGACAGAGCACCATACACTTATTTTGATTTCAAAATATTCTTTAAATTTTTTTTCCTTTTTTGCTAGACATTCTAGATATCGGTAAACTTGCTTTCCAACTGGTATAACTGACTTCCACACAACATTCTCTTTCAATGGTAATGATTTCAGAAAATACATCATCAAGCATATAACTAGAGATCCAAAGTGAAAAGGGTAATTTCCATTCTTTTTCATAGTTATATTTTCCATTAATTGATTCCTCAATAACTCACACAAGCCAAAATCATTTTTCTCAACCATTTGATGCTCAACATAAATGGAAATCACCGAAGTATAGCCTTTTCTATTTTTGAAATAAATCCTATATGAAATGTCATATGCCACATACCTTATCACTATGTTAATTATAGTGTGAATTAGGTGTTCCCTTTGATCTCCTATTACCCTAGTTAGGGATTCGACCTCCTTGTTCTTTATTGACTTCTTGACCGGAACTAGTCCATTATTGGATAATCCTATTATTGTTGCAGTTGCTTCCTTCATGATCTCATAGGGTTTGTCAAAGATCATTTGATCACCTTGAATTCTACTTAAGATAAACCAAACAACATCCACATATATAAAGTATGAAATTCACTCCAAATGTCTAAACCCTTGTGCCCTAAATTCTCAATCGCTTGCTTTCACTCAATTGAAAGAGAAGTCTCAAGATTTCAAATCTTTTCATGATCAAATTCATCAATCTGTAACTTACTCAATTTATACAATTCATTGTTGTGTGGATTAAATACCACCATTTCCTTTGACTCCATTGCTTCAACCTTGTTCTTCATACTTTCGCTTGCCAATAACCCTAACTCTTTAATTCTTTGCTCATTCACTTCAAAAAGAAAAGACTAATCAACCTTCCTTATTTAACCTGTCAATTTTAGGGTTCCATCATAAAGGATAATTTATTGCTTGTGACATCATCATTTGTACTTTAGTATGTCAATCCCTTCTTCTTCCAAAGTTGTCAGCCATAATGTGAAATGCAATGTAAGCAAGAAAAAGGCTCCGCGATTATTTTGTATTGCTTATTTTCTACTAGAATTTTCTTCATTTCCTTTAGAATGAAAATTCACATTACATATCCTTGTGTCATCACATGAGATCTCATATACCATGGGTTTGATAGATTTTTCTATGACTACTCCCCCTAAAGCCATTACTGGTTTCAGTTCATAGAAGGGGTATCTACACCAGATGTAGATACAAGATCATTTGTTTTATCCTTGTTCTTAGGTTCTTTCTTTCTAAAAATTCTTGCCATTTCTCTCCTCACTTCTTCTAGATCCACCATATTCGTAGGCTTGTTCTTTTGTTTTGGATTCGGTTTCTTCCCAACTTTTCTCTTACAAAATTTTGAGATATGTCTTGGTTTGTTGTAGGAGTGACACACATGTCTTTGATCAAGAGAGTTTGTATTCAACTTTTTCCTACACTGATTAGCCTTATGTCCAAAGATATTTCATATGTAATAGTAGCCTTGAAAGGAATGAATTATTCTATTGGTATTAAACATGTTCATTATCTAACTTCTACATTTGGTAGATTTATGTCCAAACTTGTTGTAAACATAGCATTGTCCAGCAAAGAATCCAACATTCTAACTTATACTATTTTGATTAATCATACTTCTACATTTTGTTGCTCTATGTATGAATTTATTGCATGAGTAACAAAATCCATTAAAAGATGGGTACCTTTGATCATTAGGTTGTTAGATGGGGTTCCTTCTAGTATTGATCCTTCGATCCTTGCTTTGATAAGAACATCCTTGAAATTTCCTTTGACTATTCATTTTGTTCAAACTTGGATTAGTCTTTGGAATTTTTCCTTCTTCAAGTCGTAGACCACCTTTATCCATTGCAAGCTTCTGAGATGAAATCAATTCATCAAGAATCGTAGATCTTATCTTAAATTCTCTTCAAAACTTCTTACCTATTCTAGATTAGATTTAAGAGTTACTACTTCTTGTTCAAGATTATCAAATTCTTATATCTTTTGATTGATAATTTATTTCCCTTGTTCAATTTCCAATTTCACATACTCTTCCACTCTTTTGTTTTCTTCAGCTTTCATCCTTAGATTTTCAGCAGTCTCCTTTGATTTTCAGCAGTCTCCTTTGCTTCTTTTAGTTCCTAGAAGACTTCTTTATGTTTCAACTTAGATTTCTAGATCTTATTTCTTAGTTTCTGAATGCATTCTCCTGCTTGTTTGAAATTTTATTTTAGATCTTCATTATCAGACTCTGAATTCTTTGTTCTCAATTCTTCATCTAAGTCAGATCCCTTCATCATTTAGTTCAACCTGCTAAGATCTCCTTCAAGCTATAAAAATTATTCCAAAGGACCTCGCTCTGATACCAATTGTTGGATCGGAAAACTGAGAGGGGGGATGAATCAGTTGTCACATATTATAACCTTCAATTCAATTACCAGAACTAAGACATAAACTAATTAAATGATTAACCATCAAATTCCAATGCACAAAAATAATAACACTAGATTTACGTGGAAAAACCAATGAGGAAAAAACCACGATGAGGATTAACTCACACTATAGAGAAATATCAAAACCAATTACAAAAGGCTCACTTCCTAAGATAAGGCCCACTACCTGAGATAAGTCTCACTGCCTACAATAAGGACTCACTATCCACAGGGCTACAACTCGAAGATACAAAAGATGGCTCACTACCAGAATACAAAATTTATGGCTTACCACCAAAAGTGAACTAATGATTTATACCTTTCTTATGTTGAATTCAGTTCCAAATGAAGCTCTTATAAAGGTAGTATTGTATATCAAAAATTGCTCAATAATTTTGTTCTAATCACACACTTATTATCTTTTCCTGCTTTGCTTATTCATATCTATTGCATTCACTTTTTCACCTTCTTGCTATCACACACTTTTTTTGTCTCTATATCCTCTCTCGCTCTCTCTTCTTTCTTCCCGGAGACACACACACACACACACACACACATATATATATGTATCTTACTTATCAATTAGGTTGGCCTTGTATAAGGTTAACACATTTCTTATGTCAGCCAAAGTATTCATAGGACATAATTAGTATTGCATACACTAAGTTGGCCAAGATCTTCAAATATCCAAATCATAGCTTGTCTTTACAGTAGGAACCAAACCTCAAAACCAACACATCGGACCACATATAATAGTCATCTTCGATGGGAAATAACTTCCCATAAATTTCTCATACATCCAGTACTATGTTGACATCAATGAAAACCTACTAACATTAATGACAACCATTTGATGCAACCTTCAACTTCCAACAATCTTCTCCTTTGTCATTGATGGCAATACAAGATGTGAAAAGCCAACAACACCAACCTTTGTAAAGCTTTTGATGAGATGAAATAATATTCATTCTTTTCAAATGCTTCCTCTCCTTATTTTCACATGCTTCCTCTCCCCATTTGACATCAATGGCAAAAAATTAATTAATCTCTCCTTTACTTCAAAGGGATTTTACAAAAAGTTATCAAAAAATGGTTCTTTACCTCAATCCTTATTCCCTTAAAATATCTCCTTGTATTTTTCCTTCAGTTCCGGAAGACATGTCTTCCAAGAATCCACTGCCAACTTGATGTTTAAAAAAACACTATTGTTCTTTGCTATTGAATCAATTATTTCTAGAAGAGTATCCGGAATAGCAATATTGTGTTCATTATTCTCAGCATCCACTAGGAGACCGAAAAGATGTTTCAATATGAACTCAATTATCTCTTTAACTTTCCAAAAAGGTCTTCAAAATACCATCCCTCTATACCATAATGACTGTAAGATCATATTGTAAGGAATTGATCCTTTTCTTTTACGTTCCATCCATTTACCAAACAAGCCATTTTCCAACATTTCTTTAGCCCCCAAACAAACGAACCAATTCCACCCACTAAAAAATAAACTTCCATTAAATGGTGTAGGAACCTACAGATAGCTACAAATTTTGGAGATAGATGGTGGATGGTGTTTGATACTCCACCACATGGAAATTGTGGGGTGCCCCTTTACTTTATGAAAGTTATGGGTTGAGTTTAAGTTGGGTTTAAAACCCAAATATTTTGATATGGGGTTATTTTAGGGAGCTAGGCATGGTATTCCCCAACATAGATCAGGAGCACATGTCGATCCTCAGTGACATGCTCTAATTGCTCCTATTGTTGCTCCTTCTTCTCCTAGTGTTCCCACTACATTTCAATAGCAAATGATGTTGTTAATATTAGGAGCATTGAGTTCTCTTTCAGGACATCTCACTCATCAGACTACACATGCGACGATTGAAGTGGTAAATAGAGAGCATGGAGGCTTAGGCTATGGCCATACTCAGGCATCCACTTCAGGTGACCCACATGCATCTAGGATGGAGTCATATATGGATTTACTATATTATGAGGATCATCCTACACAAGTATGTACATCTTTTGCACTTAGGCACATTTTAATTTGTTTGAAATGTGTGAAATTCATGTAAATAATAACATTAAATTATATATATATTTATTTATTAATTCAAGAAGTGTTCGATGTAGATGCATGATCATACGATGCCTGAATTTCAATATGATCATGTTTGTATTTTGAGTGTTGTAGAATTGGGCTCACCTTTTGGTCATGTACAAACTAATATATATTTTAATTTATGTGGACATAACTAATTTAATTTGAATTTGTACACGTGTGAAATGATATATTGTATCTAGATGTAGGGAGGTCATGTGATACCGAGAACTGACCAACCACAAGTTGTGGTGAGTGCTCCTAAGTCGTCTTCAGCTATTATGCATGGGCCATCTCAGGTGCATGCTTTCAAAATTTTGTTAAGTTTAAAATAAATACACATCATAGATATAATTTAATTTGAATTTGTACACATGTGTGAATGATCTATACATTGTTGTATCTATAGGTAGGGATTCCATACGATACCCATGGTGAGTGCACCTAAGACATCATTGGATTTTATGCATGGGAAATCCCAGGTGCGTGATCATGAGGTCATAACATTCGAGGCTGTAAACTTTACTAAATCTCCTATACAATTTTTAGGGACCTTTTAAATATATATATTTGAGGTTCTAACATATTGTTTGCTTTATTTGAATATGTAGGAATTAGTAGATCAAGCATTTGGACCTTCTCAATTGACAGTTATACTACCTGTTGAACAAAATGTGCCAATAGATTCACATGATCATATGGTAATTTATGCATACTAAAAATTATTTTTACTATATTTACTAGATATTTAATTAAATTTATTTTTGTCAAGTTTATATTTTCAAGTTTATATGTTAAATTAAATCAAAAAATTTAAATAACCTTAAATCTAATTTCAAGTTTCTTGTACTCTTCTATAGCATGATACGAGTACATCTAGTCTATATGGAGCAAAGCGGAGACTTTATTTGATTAATCACCTTGATAGTTAGATGGTTTTAAATTTTATGGACTACAGATCTAGTTTTATTTAAATATATGTGTTGGACTTGACATATACATTTTGAACATGTTATTTCATGGACCATTTCACATACATTGTATCAATTAATATGAACATGTTTGTGTTTATTTATATCAATTTACTTTAATATGATGATTATATATGCACTCAATTATGATTGTGTTATGTTCATTTTGATGATTATATGCACTCATGTATGTATATATATTTTATCTAATTTTAAAGTAATATGCACTATATAAATTCTTATCTAGAATCAAAGTTCATATATATTTACATGCCATTGTTGAATTAAGTTTAGACATGTCTTAAAATGATTAACTCTTAAATTTTAATAATTTATCGCATGGTTGGGTGAAAAATTAAAACATTCCTTAAATAGTTTAGATCATATTCATAATAAATTAAGGGTAGGTAATTTTAACTATTTTCCAATTCTAGCATATATTTGAATCACTAAAAAAACATCTATCTCCTTGTATGTATAAATGTATAATCTATATAATTGAACAATTATATAAAATATGGTAAATATAAGACATGATTTGTATAAGATAAAATTGGAACAAGATATTTAAAAAGTGACTAATAAGTTCATTGAAGTTCATACATCGAACAAACATATATAATGTATATTGATGTTTAATACAACTATATAACATGATGAAATATATGTGCATGTAGACACAATTAAATCTTATCAACTTTTAGCTCAAGACCACAAATTGATATTTTCATAGTCTCTTGATAAAAAAATTTACAGTGATAATCACATGGTAGACCGACTTGCTGAGAACCTACAAAAATAATTAATGTAAGTAAAGTAACTATATGTTTTATGAGTCATTTAACTAAATAATTAATGCAACAAAAGAATAATATATAGTAAAATTTAAAAAAATTGATCTTATAAATTCCTTACAAATTCAAGTGATGTTTGCCATAGGATGGATTAAGGGGACCTAAGAGGATATAGCTTAAGGGGTCCTAAGAGAATGCCTTAAGGGGAGTTAAGATAATGACTTAAGGGGATGCAAGAGGGTGGATTAAGGGGAGTTAAAAGAATGACTTAAATGGATGCAAGAGGGTGGATTAAGGGGATGATTCTCATGAACCCTAGGATATGGCTTAACGGGTTCTAAGAGGATGGATTAAAGGTGTATCAATGGGAATTTTCCTAAGGTTAGATGATTAGATCATAAACATAAAACCCCAAAGAAAGCTATGAAGCATAATGAAGGAACAATAATAAATAGAATGATTATACAAGATAATCCTTGAAGCCTCCATGAATCACCTCCATAGCACCTTCTAACTTGCTGCAAATATGTGATTGTTGCCCTCATATTTTAGTGTGTGAGCAATAACTATGACAAAGGACAAATCCAAAGCAAGGTTTGAAGGATTTAAATGACTATAATGCTATCATGCAAATGATAAACATTAAATTGATGTAAATATGACTATGCCTATAACAAGAAAGCCTAAGACTCAATAATCAATGAGATCAAGTATGACAATGCAAAAGAAGTCTAAGTATACGAAATGTGTGCGTCTAAGCATGAGTAGTCCAAAAATGTGAGCAAAATTGGCATTTTATATAAAATGCAATTTTGAACGAATGGAAAAGATTAAAAGTTCACGGAAGCCTAAAATCAGAGGTCAAGATTGCATGTGACAACCCATAATTAGGGTTAGGGAAAAAATCTGAAATGAGTGGCCAAGATGCAATTTGAGAAAATCAAATCAACGGTTGAAAATAAATGTGACAAGAGGATAAAGATTAGCCAAAAAAAGAAAGATTTTGAAAATCAAGAAGATAAAGATTGGATAGAAAGATGAGATTTGGAAAATCAATAATTTTAGCAATTACTTGATTTATGGAAGAATAATACCATTTTTGAATTAAAATTAATTCAAAATATGGATTTTGTCTGACAGTAAGTAATTGATTTTAGATTATTTACTAACTTGAAGTGGCAGTTAGCATGTGAGGCCATTTTAAATCATTAATTTTATTTAAAATGAGGGAAATGTCAAAATAAGGCAATTAAATAATCAAATATAATTATTTAATTTAGCGAATGTGACTAATAATTAAATAAATTAATAAATATATTTAATTATAAGAAGAGTTAAGAATTAGTGACATATTAAATAAATAAATAAGATATATTTATATAATAATCAGGAAGACATAATGAATAAAGATAATTAAATTAATTTATTTAATTATTTAATTATAGGAAGATTTTAGACAATTAGTGATGTATTGAATAAATAAATAAAATTTATATATTTAATAATCATGAAGAATAAAAAGACATGAATTATTTAATTAATAGTTGAAGGTGGACGAAGGACATAATTAAAATGTCATAATTATGCTAGGATGAAAGTGATAAAAATAGAGCTTGCAGGCCTAGGTCATTTTTATGTGTCTACATTTTTCCCCTCTTTGTCATAATGCAGCCTATCGCATTGTGACAAAGAAAATAAGTCAAAAATATGCCCCAGTGCAAAATAAAATGAGGAAGAATGATGAGGAGGGTAGCAGTATGCCCCCTCGAGAGGACAGTCAGGTTAAGAGAACACGAGTGTGCTCTTGAAATAAAATGGAAGACTAGGAGATGAAGGACATGATGATAGTGTTAGTGTGAAATATATTGATGACGAAGATGCAGCTAGACGAAATGTTAATGGGGAGACGAAGAAGGGTGGGATGGGAAAGAATCCTTCAACATTTTCCAAAGGTGTCATGTTTGATGATGTCGAATGCCAAAGGTATCATGTTTTGACAATGTCTGTATGTCAAATGTCTAGGTTTGCCAAATTTAGGAAGGACACATCCTGAATAATGTTGATGTCAAGAGGATCGATCCTTGAATGTCGAGAGGATCCCTCAACATGCCTGATGATGATGACGATGCCAAGATGACAAATGCCAAAGATTTCCAAATTCAGGAAGGAAACATCCTGAATAGTTTCGATGTTGAGAGGATTGATCCTTAAATGTCAAAAGGATCCCTCAAAATGCCAAATGATGATGATGATGCCTAGGAAGGACACATCCTAAGGCATAAATGACAGAGGTTGTTCTTTAGAAGGACATATTTGAAGAATAACTAAGAGTTGACCATTTGACTGGTTACGATAATTTGACTTGTTTTAATTAATAGTTGAAGGTGGACCAAGGACATAATTAAAATTTCATAATTATGCTAGGACGAAAGTGGTAAAAATAGAGCTTGCAAGCCTAGGTCATTTTTATGTGTCTACATAGGGGAATTATGAGAGTGAATTAAGGGATGCAAGAGAGTGGTTTAAAGGGATGTAAGAGGATATGACTTAAGGGTCCTTTAAGAGGTTGGCTTAAGGGGATGCAAGAGGGTGGATTAAAGGGAGTTGATAGAATGAATTAAAAGTATGCAAGAGGGTGGATTAAGGGGAGTTGAAAGAATGACTTAAAGGGATGCAAGAGGGTGGATTAAGGGGATACATCTCATGAACCCTAGGATATGGTTTAACGGGTCCTAAGAGGATGGCTTAAGGGGAATTCTGAGAGTGACTTAAGGGATGCAAGAGGGTGGATTAGGAGGAGTTGAGAGAATGACTTAAAGGGTGGACTTAATTGGATTAAGCATCTCATGAACCCTAGAAACCCTAAACCCTAAACCATGGGACCTAAAGCCTAGGAGATGAACCCTAAACCATTAACCCATATAGATAAGTTATTATAAGCATCTCATGAACCCTAGAAACCCTAAACCCTAAACCATATGACCTAAAGCCTAGAAAATGAACCCTACAACCTTAACCCATATAGAGTGACTTAAGGGATGCAAGAGGGTGGATTAAGGGGATGTAAGAGGATATGACCTAAGGTTCATTTAAGAGGATGGCTTAAGGGGATGCAAGAGGGTGGATTAAGGGGAGTTGATAGAATAACTTAAAGGGATGCAAGAGGGTGAATTAAGGGGAGTTGAGAGAATGACTTAAAGGGATGCAAGAAAGTGGATTGAGGGGGTGCATCTCATGAACCCTAGAAACCCTAAACCCTAAACCATAGGACCTAAAGCCTAGGAGATTAACCCTAAACCCTTAACCCATATAAATTTTTATCCTAAGCATCTCATGAACCCTAGAAACCCTAAACCCTAAACCATAGGACCTAAGGCCTGGGATATGAGCTCTAAACCCTTAACCCATATAGATTTGTTATTCTAAGCATCTCATGAACCCTAGAAACCCTAAACCCTAAACCATAGGAACTAAAGCCTAGGAGATGAACCCTAAACCCTTAACCCATATAGATTTGTTATTCTAAGCAACTCATGAACCCTGGGGTATGAAGATCCTAAACCCTTAACCCTAGGACCTAAATCCTAGGAGATGACCCCTAAACCCTTAACCCATATAGATTTGTTATTCTAAGAATCTCATGAACCCTAGAAACCATAAACCCTCAACCCATATAGATTTGTTATTCTAAGAATCTCATGAACCCTAGAAACCCTAAACCATAGGACCTAAAGCATAGAAAATGAACCCTAAACCCTTAACCCATATAGATTTGTTATTCTAAGCATCTCATGAACCTAGAAACCCTAAACCATAGGACCTAAGGCCTAGGATATGAGCCTAGAGCCCTTAACCCATATAGATTTTTTATTCTAAGAATATTATGAACCCTAGAAACCCTAAACCCTCAACCATAGGACCTAAAGCCTAGGAGATGAACCCTAAACCCTTAACCCATATAGATTTTTTATTCTAAGCATCTCAAAAACCCTAGGATATGAAGATTATAAACCCTTAACCCTAGGACCTAAATCCTAGGAGATGAACCCTAAACCCTTAACCCATATATATTTGTTATTCTAAGCATGTCATGAACCCTAGAAACCTTAAACCCTAACCATAGGACCTAAGACCTAGGAGATGAGACCTAAACCCTTAACCCATATAGATGTGTTATTCTAAGCAACTAGTGAACCCTATAAATCCTAAACCATAAACCCTTAACCCATATAGATTTGTTATTCTAAGCATCTCGTGAACCTTAGAAATCATAAACCCTTAACCCTAGGACCTAAACCCTTAACCCATTTTAGATTTTTTATTCTAAGGTTCTAAGCATCTCATGAACCCTAGAAACCCTAAACCCTAAACCACAAGACCTAAGGCCTGGGAGATGAACCCTAAACCCTTAACCCATATAGATTTGTTATTTTAAGCATCTCATGAACCCTGGGATATGAAGACCCTAAATCATTAACCCTAGGACCTAAGGCCTAGGAGATGAGCCTTGAACCCTTAACCCATATAGATTTGTTATTCTAAGCATCTGGTGAGCCCTAGAAATCTTAAACCCTAAACCCTAAACTATTAACCCATATAGATTTGTTATTCTAAGCATCTCACAAACCCTAGAAACCCTAAACCCTAAACCATTTGACATAAGGCCTGGGGTATGAGCCCTAAACCCTTAACCCATATAGATTTGTTATTCTAAGCATCTCATGAACCCTAGAAACCCTAGAAACCCCAAAACCTAAACCCTAAACCATAGGACCTAAATCCTAGGAGATGAACCCTAAACCATTAACCCATATAGATTTGTTATTCTAAGAATATCATGAACCATAGGATATGAAGATCCTAAATCCTTAACCATAGGACCTAAAGCCTAGGAGATGAACCCTAAATCATTAACCCTAAAGTTAAGAGAGTGACTTAAGGGGATGAAAGATGATGGATTAAGGGTAGATAAGAGGATATGGCTTAAGGGTTCCTAAGAGGATGGCTTAAGGGGATTTGAGAGAGTGACTTAAGGGGATGCAAGATGATGGATTAAGGGTAGATAAGAGGATATGGCTTAATGGGAGTTGAGAGAGTGACTTAAGGGTATGCAAGACAATGGATAAAGGGTAGATAAGAGGATATGGTTTAAGGGGTGGGGGTCATAAGAGGATGGCTTAAGGGGAGTTGAGAGAGTGACTTAAGGGGATGAAAGAGGATGGATTAAGGGTAGGTATACGAGGATATGGATTAAGGGGTACTAAGAGGATGACTTAAGGAAAGTTAAGGGAGTAACTTAAGGGGATGCAAGATGATGGATTAAGGGTAGATAAGAGGATATGGCTTAAGGGGTCCTAAGAGTATGGCTTAAGGGGAGTTGATAGAGTTACTTAAGGGGATGCAAGACGATGGATTAAGGTTAGATAAGAGGATATGACTTAAGTGGTACTAAGAGAATGGATTAAGGGGTGTTGAGAGAGTTACTTAAAGGGATGCAAGAGGATGGATTAAGGGTAGATATACGAGGATATGAATTAAGGGGTCCTAAGAGGATGGCTTAAGGGAAATTAATAGACTTAAGGGGATGCAAGAGGATGTATTAAGGGTAGATATATGAGGATATGGCTTAAGGGGTACTAAAAGATGACTTAAGGGGAGTTAAGAGAGTGACTTAAGGGGATGAAAGATGATGGGTTAAGGGTAGGAAAGAGAATATGGCTTAAGGGGTCCTAAAAGGATGGCTTAAGGGGAATTAAGAGAGTTACTTAAGCGGATGAAAGAGGATGTATTAAGGGTATATAAGAGGATAGCTTAAGGGGTCCTAAGAGAATGGATTAAGGGGATATGAAATCAATTATAAACTTTTTATAAAATGACAATGAATTATTTAGTTTTATATGTATACTATCAATTAAATGTATTTGGAACTATATATACTAACTTGTCTCTAGATTTGAATTCCATTGTAATATATATGCATGTCCTCTCTTTTTTGTAATACATCTAGTTTTGGGAGACCTGAAACAAAAAATGTTATAAAACTTTAATTAGGAAATGACTAAAGACAAATATATATATAGATATGTATGTGTGATAAATTTTTAACTATATATCAACTATCAATTAAAAATAAATACAACTATATGCAAGTACCTATATTTATTTAATCTGTTGTACCATCTGCATCCTCTCTTTTTTCCAATGCATCTATGATTCTCTCATGATCATCCATTAAAAGTGTACATAACACTTTATTAGTAGGCCTCCCTTAATATCTAACTAGTTTTATATTGGTTTCCAAAATCAAATGTGAATAATTTATAATCTTCTTATCTCTTTCATAATCTTCAAATGCAAGCAATCCATTCTTTCTTATTAGATATTTTCAAATCCAGGTGTCAACAACAACCATAGAACCAGTTGCATACTCAAATTTTTCATCATCCACTCTAAGATGTACCAACTTATGTTTTCTCTCAACACATATAGCCAACCAATACTCTATCTCCTCTCATTCCCCTTAGGTGCAACAACAACATACACATGTCCTACAAAAAAAAATCAATAAAGAGTGACATATATTTAATTCATATATAAACATGCATACATATAAAATTCAATTCAATTTAATGTACCTTCTTGTACAAGGTCCAAAACATGATCATAATCATCTGATGTGCACACTTGATTATCTTCAATTTTTGTTCCATGTTGAACATGTGTCGATGTAGGTGTTAAGGCTCTTTGTTGCCATTCTTTGACCCATTATGTATTTTCACACACCTCCCAATCACTTGCAATACAAAATTGACAAAAGCATGCAAGCTCCCATATCCATATTATCCATGTGTCATTCAAACTCTTAAATGAATTCCATTTTATAGAACCATTAATTGTTTCAAAATCTTGTCAAGTAAGAATATCATTTTCTTCAACTAACCAAAAGAAGTGTTGAATTATTGAGCTCTCACTTTTTCTTGTAGATAATTTGGTATGCACCAATCTAAAATTGCAATGCATCTCTATATTTCATAGCATCCTCAAATTTTAGTTTCTCTCTAGCAAGAGCTCTTTTCACACATGCACCCGCTCCATCGTGTTCTCCTTTACCATGTCTAGATTCAAAAAAACTCCACATGTGCTAGATAGTATTTGCTTTATGAACTCTACATAACCAATAAAACATTCTAGCTTTCTTGAATTGAAATTTGCAATTATCTAACCATATGAGATGTTCTCTCATTTGAATTCCTCTCTCTTTTAATTTTTTATAAAATATATCAAAACAATAGTGAACAAACTCAAATAAATGTAATCGATTATCACTTACATAAAAATGGTACTCACTCAAAAAAATTCTATTATCTTCTCTACTATCATATGAAAATGAAAACGTGAATGAAAATGAGAATGAAATCCCTTTTATGTTTGAAAATCCCTTTTCATTCATTTTCATCAATATGAGGGACTTCATTCTCATTTACATTCATATAAGATATTTCATCATTATTTTGTTTTTGCATTGTTTCAAAACTAGAATTATTGATACCATCAATGGTGTATCCAGCTTCATCTAAATAACTAAGATCAATATTATCAATACTTGGGTTTGAAAACATGCCTGGATAAATTATTTGAATAGGTGCATTTTCCATATCATTGGGAGGTGGATTTGAAGACATACTTGAAGTTTTTTGCATAGATGATGCTTCCATATCATTCAAAGTTGAAGTTGAAGGCATAGTTGGGTTTGTCTCCATAATTGCATTTTCTTCCATATTCACCATCTCCACATTTGCATCATCTAAATTTATCTCACTCTGAATGGTTTCCTCTTCAACATTCATGGAACTAGATGCTTCCAAATTTTTCATTTCATGAATCCTTTCTCTTCTATCCCTTTATCTTTTTTCCTCCATTTCTATATTTGCTTGAATTTCTTCGGGTGTCATTAACTTTCTACATTTTTTCTTTGCCTTTTATTTGATCCCATGGTTACCAAACCCTCTTTGATAACAAGACAAATGATTCTAAACCTATTTTCCAATTTCTACCTCCTTCAAATATTCAAAGAAAACTATACAATATGAAGATCCTTTCTTCTATAAACTTTGAAGTACAAAAACATCATGAATACATCCAGAAGTTCTCTTTTTCCAAATATTCTTGTAAAATGTTCTTGTACTTGATTCCACTTTAGAAAATTCAACCTGCACTTGTCTCTTCCAAAAATTTGAATAGAAAATGCCCTGTTAAGAGATTGCACAAGACAATATTGCAATAAAAAATGTAGAAAATGGCACTTTCGAACTGTACTATAGTAAAGGAATGTTGCAGAAAAAATGTGCTCTATCAGTTTTTTCCAAATTGGGAAAAATGGTTAAATAAGAAACGTGTACATGTTATAAAATGCATTCGTGTTCTATTTTAGGAATGTGTACATGTTACCTTTACCCAACAGGTAAATAGGTAATGAGTACGCATTATATAACGCGTACACGTTATATTTAAATAATGCGTACACGTTTAATAATGTGTGTGTTATTAAAATTTTGAATCCCCAACACACATGTAGCCTCATTTTTAGGCTCAGGAAAAGCTTGGAAACTTGACCTTTAGCATTTGACCTGCAACTAAAAAACTAAGGCAGATTCAAGAGGAATGTCCAACTTTGGCAATATGGCTGATGGAATTTTTTTCTGAATCAATCTATGAAATTAAAACCCATTAGAGAAAATGATGTCTAGTTTCCAAATATATAATTTTATTAAAATTGGATTATATTTGTTATTTTTTAATTAATTTCTAAGCAAAGTAGTCCATAAACTTGACATATCAGGCTTTTTTGTTTTTTAATAACTTTTTTTTGTTAATTTTTTTGTAAAAAAAATTATATGACATCAATCTTCAGACAATTCTCTACACAATGAAAAAAAAAAAATTCAAAAAATGTTTAGTTTAGGTCCAATTATGTTGTTTGTACACATTGATTTTTAAAAATAACAATTAAGGCCAATAAAAATTCAACAAAAAAAAAATACAAAAAATATCCTCATCAATCTTCATGTTGTTAGCTCTCTTTCCCCAAAAGGAATTAGCAAAATAATTTTATTATGGTCAAAAAGTGGTGTCCATACTCGTGCATGGTATGGTAAAAAAAATTATACATCCTTATCAAAATTTAATTTCTATCATCTGGGCATTTGAATAAATTACATATTTGGAAACTAGATTCAAAATGCTAAATTTCATATTAGTGACTTTTTTTAAGATTCACTGTGTAAGTGTCTCAAATTTTCAGTCCAAGTGTGACAAATTCTGAAAAACAGCAAAAACACTTCCACTTTTTGAGCTTTTTGTGGACCCAACTTCTCGCATCAGCCCTCTATCAACTTGTTTGTTTCATAATATATTCAATTCTAACTTTTACTAAGATTTATTGAGATAGAATTTGTATAATTTGAGGGTTTACCCTACAAATATTTTTAATGTAATTAAGTTTAGGATCTAAACTCTTATAATTGACTCTTGTTAAGAAGGCTACTCCTTAGAAGTTAAATTAATATTATGAAAGCCCATTGATAATTTTTTCTAGAGAAATCATGGCTATTGAATATTGAATGTCAAAATTAAATGTCTTTTTACATACAATAATTAGATCATGTTAAACAAAAATGGATATTGTTGAACAAACTGAAATACTGAGAGGGTGGTGAATTAGTATTATATCAAATTTCACACTTTCCAGAAGAAAAAAAATAGATACTTTAAACTCTATTGCATAAGCAAGAACATGAGTGAAGAAGAAAATACATAGCACAACACAACACTAGATATACGTGGAAAACCCCATAGGGGAAAAACCACGATGGGAAAAGATGCTAGAAGCTACTGTCCTAATCCAATCTCACAAGATGAGCAACATTTACAACTTTGTTTTAGGGCTACAACCCAAGGAAGCTACAACTCCCTGATTATAGTTTTAGGGTCACTCCCAAGGAAGCTACAAATCCCTAATCTAAGTACACACTTAGGAATGATTACAAATTGATAGTCCTTCCACTGTTTGAAACTGACAACTAAGCTCACTCTTTTTGATGATTGCAATTATGCTTTGTCACTTCTTCAAATGTCTTCTCAACTGCCTACTAGCTCACTGCTTTCAACAATCAAGAACTAATTTCCTTTGGATCACTACCTTCATCAAACAATTAAGCACACTTCTATAATTGATCACACTCCTTCACATGCCTTATGTCACAAGAATATGATCAAAATGAAACTGGACAAGATCTACCACAACCACATTTTCTCCTTCAATCACTTATGTATTCATCATAATCACACACATCCTAAATAAAATAGGTTTATAATTTATACATGATATTAAATTGATTACATCTCATGTGTCGGCCTAAAAAACCAAAAATATTGCATCTCCAAGTTAACCAAGGATAAAATAATCAACATGAAATGTGTAGAGGAAAAGACCAAAAAGACTACATGCAAAACCAGGAAGAGGAACACACCTTGTAGATTCCATCACATGCTTAACCTTGTCCCAAAAAAAATTTCACACCTTTGATCTTCTATCAACATCATCAACACACTTTGCAAATGTAAGTTAGGTTGGCCATAAACAAGAAAAATGTAGTTTGTAACATGTTGGCCTTCACATCCAATGGTGGTACACCATCTGATAAATCATTATTTTCTTCTCTTTCAAATGAGTTGAAATTACCCATACAAAACCTTCAAACACTTCATAATCTTTTCTCACACTTTAACTTTTGGTACACATTATCAACATGCCTTAGTCAGCCCCAACAGAAGCATAAGCCAAGAAAACATTCATTTTGAACCACAACCTATACCAGAGAAGCCAAAAAAAAAATTGTGTAACATCAACAAGCATCACATGATATTTAGGAACATTCGCATGCATCCCTTTCACAAATTCATACAACAAAAAGTTGGAACAAGCCAACAGACATGAAACCAGTCTCTAGAAAACATAGTTTGATACACTGTCACTTCCAACTTTCTCTAGGAAAGGATTATTGACATGAGATTATGGATATAGCACCTTCACATCTCAAAGAATTTAACTTTTGAACTACATAACCATATCTATAAATGTGGAGATATGTATAGTCAACCTTTTCACCTCTAAGAACATTCACATAGAATCAACACAGACTTTAGTCTGTCACTCTTAAAAACACCTTTTTGGTAACCCAAATGACTTTAAACTTGAATCATACATGCCTTGACACAACATGAATTTGTTCTCCAAACCACGGGAGTAAAATAGCATCATCAAAGAAATGTGGAGCAATTTTCAAAGACTTTGGCAACCAAACAATTAGGCTATACACACTCTCCATAGAACTTTTAACATAAATGACAACCAAACCGCAACAATCTTCCCCTTTGGTATTGATGGAAAAACCAACCAACTTTCCCCCTTTGGTGCACAATCTCTCCCCCTTTGACATCAAGACAAAGGGAAAACATATAGGATCCCCTTGTCAGCAACAACCACTACCTGCTCCCCATGAGAGGTAGCCCTCATCAATCCAGGAATAAAGATATGACTTGAATTACTCCCCCTAGATAGATGCACCAACTATGCACTAGCAAGGAGGGGAAATTTCCCCTAACTTTTATTTGAGATATTCATTTATGTATCTTTTGCAAGTGCCTTTGTGAAAAATTTTGTAGCGTGATCCTTTGTAGACACATACTCCAACTTCACTTCTTTATCTACAACCTTCTCTCTCAGAAAGTGATATCGAATTGATATGTGCTTGGTTCTATAATGCATCACTAGATTCTTAGAAATATTGATAGCACTTGTATTATCACATAGAATAGGAATGGCCTCATTATACTTTATCAAGTGATATCCTTCAATGTTTGCTTCATCCACAACACTTGAGTATAACAAGATGTTGCAACAATATACTATGCTTCTATTGTTGATAAAGATACTAGATCTTGCTTCTTACTATGCCATGAAACTAACAATTTCCTAAAAGTGAACCACCAGTAGTACTCCTATCATCAACACAACCAACCCAATTAGCATCAGTGTATGCACTCAAATTAAATTCATTACCTTTTGGATACCATAATCCATAATCTAGAGTGCTCTTCAAATATCTAAAGATTCTCTTGATTGCTTTCACATGAGTTTCTTTAGGATTAGCTTGAAATATTCTAACCAAGCATACCACATGCATAATATCAAGCCTTGAAGAAGTTAAGTACAAGAAGCTTCCAATCATAGATCTATGTAGAGTCTGATTAGCTAGGGGAGACTCATCATCTTTGCTCCAATGACAACTAGTTATCATAGGAGTACTCTCAGGTTTACAATCTTCCATACCAAACATCTTCAGCATTTCCTTGACATACTTTGCTTGAGAAATAAAGATACCATCATCTAGTTGAGCAATTTGAAGACCAAGAAAGAAGGGTAACTCACCTATCATAGACATTTTAAATTCCTTTTACATTTCTTCAAAAAAAATCTTGTACATTTCATCATTTCCACCAAAGATTATATCATCAACATATACAACAACTAATAGAATTATTTCATCCTCAATCTTGAATTAAATATTAATGTATGTTGTACCTTCCTTGAAACCTTGATAAAGCAAATACTTGTCCAACCTTGCAGACCAAGCCCTAGGAGCTTGTTTAAGACCATAAAATTCCTTTTTGAGTATACACACCATGTTTGGGTCTTGTGATAACAAAACCCATCAGGTTACTCTTTATAGACTTATTCTTCTAGATCTCCATTCAGGAAGGTTGATTTGACATCTATTTGATAAACTTTGAAGTCCTTGCAGGCTGAAAAAGAAAGAAACATTATAATTGCTTCCATTCTTGCTACCGAAGCAAAATTTTCCTCAAAATAAATTTTGTCTACCTATGAATAGCCTTTGCATACTATTTTTTCTTTATTTCTTACAAATTCTCCATTTTCATTCAACTTATTCTTGAATACCCACTTTGTTCCTATCATATTTTTGTCTATAATCCTTAGAACCAGTTCCCAAGTTAGATTCTTCTCAATCTAATTTAATTCTTCTTTTATTTCTTGTATCCATCCTTCATCCTTTCTAGCATTAGTAATTTTTTTGGTTCTATCTTTGATAGTAAACAAAAGTTTCTTGTTCATTTTTCTTTGCATCTTTGCAAGCCTTCTCCTAGTCAACAATCCTTCATTCTTATCTCCAATAATCAGATCCTCTGAATGATTCTTTTTAACATATTTGGTAGTAGTCTTATTGTTCTTTTCTACTATTTCTTATTTTTCTCTAATTTCCTCTTCTTCTTCTTTTGAGCAAGGAGGTGCATCAAATCTGTAGTCCTCAATTTCATACATATTCTAATATAAATCTTCATTAACCTTAACATTTTATACTTTCATCTAGATATTTCCTAGCCTTTTGTTGTAGCACCCGTATGCTTTACTCTGAGTTAAATATCCAAGAAAAATATCTTCATCAACTCTTGAATCAATCTTTCCCAAAGCATCTTCATATCTTTTTATGTAACATTTTCTTTCAAAGACTCTAAAATATCTGACAGTTTCTAGTCTTCCATGTCATAACTCATATGGGGTTTTGGTGTTGTTCACCCTTAGCAATCCTCTATTGAGAATATAGACTATAGTATGAACTGTCTCTTTCCAATAAACATCAGGTAGATAAATTCTTCCTTCAACATAGTCCTTTCCATCTCTTGAACAATCCTATTTTTTTCTTTCAACAACCCCATGTTGATGAGGAGTTCTAGCAGAACATAGTGTAGTGTAGGAAATTGTATACCTTTACAATTTCATACTATGTTTGGATCCCTTAATTTATTGGACTTAATTAAGCTTCTAATTTTATAAATTATGCATTTCAAATCAATATTTTTCTCATTTTTTCAAAGTAGAACTGACATTAAATAAATGCAGTCAATAATTAAATCACCACGGAATATGTGTGTCCTAAACTTATAGGCCAGGATCACCCATGGGAAAATGGGTCCCCTTTAAGTGCCAAGACCCATTCTAAAATATGTTTTTGGTGGTATTTTAATGATTAAAATTCAACTTGCAATTGTCAACTTTTAAAATCTATTTTTTGGGAAATTAGATAAACACCTATAAATACATATCCTTTTATCATTTGAAATTTAAGGATCAAAAAGAAATTCCATTAGATCAAATATCATTTTCAAAAGAATTCATGAGAAAATTTATCAGCCATTTGTTGCAACAATCAAGATCCTAACATCATGCCCAAGTTTATGTGTTTTCATGTTCTCTTGTGAAGGCTAACATGCATTGTAGATCCTCAAGCATCCAAGAATTCAAGCATTCAATATCAATCAAGAAAAGAAAGACCAATTCTTTTGAAAGAGATGTATTAGAATTCAGATATTCAAGGAATCCATTGAAGGGTGGTGAGTTGCTTCAAGTGTTCGTTCATCATTTCCTTCTCCTTTGTTATTATCTTTTTATCAAGGTTTAATTACCAAACTAGGTTTTCAATAAGGAAAACCCCTAGACAAACAAATAAAATATTTTTTCCCTCTTTGTCTATATGCAGGTCATAGGTTGAAGTAGTGGAAAGATCTTGAAGAATCAATTTTAAATCATTGCTTCAATTGCCATCATTGTTATCAATCCATAGAAACTAAGTTGTAGAATTTATTTCTCACTTTTTTGACAGTGCGGCCTATCTCAAACAAAAGCTCATATTTTGTACCAGTAGACCCTAGAAGTTGGTCAAAACACCTATATAAAGACCCATTAACCCATTGGTGGATGAGTCCTTCTAGGCGCCTCAAAACTAATTTTTCTGAGTAGGTTTGGTGTCCTCTACACTTCCCAGATCTGTTGGTAAACTGTTGTTTCTAAATATCAATTTTTGAGATCTTGTATTTTTAATATTAGGGAATATAGGATATTAGTCTACTCATTCTAAAATATTTACAATCCATTTTGATCCCCCCTTAGGATGTAGATCCAAGTTTGATTGGATCAAATTTAGGTCTGAAAGTCAATCTCTTGCACCTTGTGATCTACATCTCAATGAAATTTATAAAATGTGGAAATGGCCCTAGGTTATGGACACTAATATTAGATTCACCACATTTTTATGTTTTATTTTGGTGGCCCTGATATTCTTACACTATAAACATTTTGAAATTGGAAGTTTGTCAAACCCTAGGTTTAGATTCGCATTGCATTGTTTTGTATTTCTCATTTAGGGTTCCATTTTTGTATTCTAAAAGCATCAAAAATCCTAAAAAAATTGAATGCATCTTGCATCATAGCTTGCATTAGAATTTGTTTCAGAATTCTTTAGATTAGATTCACATAAATAATTTACATTAATTAAGTTGTTAAAAATCTAAAATTGTTCATTACATGTAAATTGCACCTTTCATTTTAGCTCAAAAACAAGTAAAAAAAATTGCATAGTTTTGTTTCAAATTTGTATCAAAATCATCATTTAAATAGGTTGTGGAATCTTAGAATTGGTCAATTATTGCATTTTAGATCTAAAATTTGCATTAAAAGATTGTCAAAACATTTTTACCTTTGTTTCACATTTG
>VDFB02281492.1:542341382-542440661 GCA_007258455.2 Sequoia sempervirens
TTAATTTTTTAAATAAACAACTATCTTATTCATTTTTTCACTACAGTTTGGCTGATAACCTTGAGGAAGAGAGAGTTTTGCATATGCATTCTTCAGGGTTGATTTCAACCTTATTTTCACTACCACCTCCTCCTGTCGACACAACCAACCTTAGCGACCTCTAGGTTGGTTGAATTATACTTTTTTTGCTTTATATCTTGCATTTTTGTTTTGTAATTTTTATTTAGTTTTTGTTTGTTTTGTTTTGTTTTTTTTACATTGAATATTTTATAGTTTTTAAATTGTATTTGTAATCAAAAATGTTAAATTGTAAATTGAAAACCATAAAATATATACCTAAATTAACTATAATTTAGCCTAAATTAGACACAAAACTTTAGAAATCAAAACCCTAAACCCTAGGTTCCATAAAACATAGACCTAAAAACTAAAACCCTTAACCCTAGGACCTAAACCCTAAAACCTAAACCTAAATTAGTTTTATAATGTCTAGATTTGTTGTCTTTTTACTAGCCCTCAAGTCACATATAATCCCTAGATAAGTCTATTTATAATGTCTAGATTTGTTATCTTTTTACTAGCCCTCAAATCACATAATCCCTGCTATAATAAATTCTTAAGAAAATATCATATCTTTATAACAATTATTTAGTTAAGCCTTAATTTACATAAGACCACATTCAACCTTTCGTAATGCTTCTATATTTTCCATACAAGGAGCATATCTAGCACCAAATTCTACATTTTCAAGGAAATAATAACTTTTTTCAAATATGATCTTAATAATATTTATTAGTGAGCCCAAGATTGCATTAGTAATACCTTTTACCACTCCTAATCCTTATACTTCACCTCTAACAAATCTTCAAATACTTGGTGTGCTCACTTTTCCAAGTCCTTGTTCAATTTCTTTAGCAATATCCACCTATGTTCATAATCTTCATGCTTAGGTGCACAACAAGTCCCTAAAATTTGTATCTATCTCCCTATACATACCTCTAAGTAACTCAAAACCAAGTATCAAATTTCATCAAAATAGGCTTGGCAAGTACAATTTACCACTCAATTTTAACCTTGCAAGGAAAATGAAACCATATGGTTACTAGAAGTCAACACAAAACCAATTGAATATACATGATTTAATAAAATTAAACTCTATATCATAAAATAAATTTTATATGAATATGCTTGTTGGCTCTAATTCTTAAAATCAATTTTATTACAATAAAAGTTCAAGGTTCATGTCCTATAATAGACAATGAAAAGGAATGGACAATTTATAATTTTATATATTCCTCTTCATGAACCTAATACTTAAAACTTTCAAAAATGACAACATCTGAGACTTATAAATATGTCTATCAAATATATAACAACAAAACTTGAGAAACTTTTGAAATAGCCATGATTATCTTCTCAAACTAGTAAGGAAATATAGGCTAGTTAAGCAAAACAACTCAAATCTAGTTAGAAATTAAACCAAAATATCACCTTCCCAAAATCACACAATCATGAAATGCCAACAATAAATTATGATCAAGTAGCTCATTAAATTATACTTAATACATTTATAATTTTTCCACTTGTCAAATCAATGAATTAGAACCTTGATATTATTATTTAAATATTTTAAATTAGGCCATTGTGTTGAAATCAAAATTTAAGATAGAGTGAGAATTTAATCAAGGGTATGTACATGACTTTAATTGTACAGTTTATTGTACATGTTGTAGGGGAGGCTGTAATTGTTTGTATAAATTCTACAACATAAATTAGTCTAAATTTTCATGTTATGGATTTTTTAATGTTTTAAATTGAATGTCTTCAAATGAAATGTATTTTGAATTTGTGCACATTCAATGTGATTTATAACTTTCATATTGTGTACATTATTTAATTAGTTTGTTGATATATATTTTTTAATTGTTTAACATGTAGTTGCCATTGCATTGAAAATAGAGCCTAAATTTAATATAGAGGATCTTATACCTAATGAATAGCCTAAAAATCACATACATCCACATTCGCCACCACGAAAAAACCCCACACATCCACCCTCTCCACCTCCTAACCCCCATGCCCTGTAGTAGATTGCACCGTAGAAAAAAGGACCCTTTGCTTGACATGGGATTAATTCATGATAAAATGGAATTAATGAGGTCTTAATCTAGTGTTTTGAGGCATTTTATGCATCCACACTAGGTCTTAGACCCTTGCAAATTGAATAACATGCTTTTATCGGCTTCTTGTAAAGGTGTTATAAAGTATTGTAATGGAATTTCATGCTTTACTAGACTTAATGAACCTATTTCTCCCTAATTCAACATTATAAAATATGTTTAATAACATTATCACATCAATTTAGAAGGCTTGTAAAACAAACTTCATGTTAAACTAGTGTTGTAATGTGTCCCACACAGTCACATTAGTTCTTGTGCCTTCCTAGGCTATGTGGACCTCATTTTAGTGTTGTAAAGTGTATTTAATCACACTTTCACATTGATTTTTGTGTCCCAAGCCCTATTTGACATTCACATCATCACTAATAGTCCCATATTAACCCATTTTGTACATCCCGAGGCCTAAATAGATCAAATACCCAACAAGGTTGCATTTTAGACCTTATTTCCTTATCCCTTGGCATCTTAGCTATCAAACTAGCCCCTATGGGACCCATTCACTATGCATGGTGAATCAGTCCCATCCAGGTGGGACCCAGTTTCAATATGTGTCGAATGAGTCCCATTTGGCTCATTTTTGACCTTTGAGCAGGAAAAAAGTGAAATTTGAGTTTAATATTACTTCATGTCGGCCTGTGATGAGGTACCATCAGGTTACTAAGGCACAAGTGTGTATAAATAAGTTTTTTTCTCCTCATTTTACATCTCTCATTCATCCATTAACTCAATTCACATCCATTCTTCATTATTCATCCACCAATCTTTCATCTCAAGTCAAGCAACTTAGGGTTTTATTATTGCAAGACATCTAGAAATATCCTAAAGACATTCAAGGGTTGAATCTTCCTCCATTGTTGCAGATATCCAAGATCAAAATCATGGCAAGATAATCTATTATATCATTCAATGTTTCATTCTATTCTTTCATCATTTTGGTTTAATTACAAAAATGGGGTTTGACCAAGGCAAACCCCCATGCCCTAACATTCATCATTTCTTCTTCTCTTGTGTGTTTGTAGATTTAGGTCCCTTGGAAGCTTGGAAATAATTGAATATCAAGTTGTAATGTTTCTCAAGTCTTATCTTCATTCAACAAGTCAAATTATCAATAAAAACTCATTTTCAGGATTGTAAATTAGAGTTTCAAAAGCGAACGCCTCTAGGAAGTCAAAGTGCAGATCGAAAGCTTCATAATCCACCTTTGAAAATCCAAAAATTCAAAAGTGGACTCATTCACCATGGGTGGAGAATGAGTCCCACTCCAAGGTCAATTTTGAGTTTTTTGCATTTTTGAGTACCCTTTTGTCAGAAACAAGTTTCGGCTTAGTTTACCAGAACTGGGACTAATTTGCTCAAAATGGTGAATGATTCCCTCAAGGCTTCAAAAATAGCATCAATAGCATTTCAAATGTAATTTCCAGTCTTCTTCAACATTCCAAGTGGACACTTTTAGTCTGATTCATTTTTGTTGCATTTTTCCACTCATTTGTAGGTGATTTTGTATTACACAATGTGTTTTCCAACATAGCATAATTCTTAGATTTTGCATTCATAGTCAATCAATTAGTTCATATAACTGCATTTAGATCATTTCATTTAGTCTTTAAATCACATTATACATCTCCTAATTTGAGTGAACCTAGCTAGATCTTTTGGCCCTACTTTCTGGGTGAAAAATCCTAGAAGTGTTAGAAAGGATTAGGGTGCCAAAAATCTACGGTTCATAGATCAAAATCAGTTAAGAGAGATCATTAGATAAAACCTTAATGGTATTCAAGAAAATATAGATTTCTTAAAAAATGAGCCTAACATTCCCCCCATCTCGCACGATTTGCATCAATGGAGAGAAGAGAGGAGACAATTTTATGCAGATGGATTGTCTTATAAAGAAATTGTTGGATAGGACGACTGAGAGGGGGTTGAATCAGTTGTCATTGATTATAACCTTCAATTCAATTACTAGAACTAACACATAAACTAATTAAATGATTAACCATCAAATGCCAATGCACAAACACAATAACACTAGATTTATGTGGAAAACCTAATGAGGGAAAAACCACTATGAGGATTAACTCAACTATAGAGAAATATCAAAATCGATTACAAAAGGCTCACTACTTGAGATAGGGATCACTACCTACAATAAGGACTCACTGTTCGAACTCACTATCCACAGGGCTACAAACCAAAGATACAAGAGATGGCTCACTGCTAGAATACAAAAGTTATGGCTTACCGCCAAAAGTGAACCGATGAATTACACCTTTCTTGTGCTAAATTCAGTTCCAAATGAAGCTCTTATAAAGGTAGTATTGTATATCAAAAATCACTCAATAATTCTATTTTGATCACACACTTATTGTCTTTGCCTATTTTGCTTATTCAGATCTATTGCATTCACTTTTTCACCTTCTTGCTATCACACACTTTTTTGTCTCTATATCCTCTCTCACTCTCTGTACTTTTTTCCCGAATAGACACACACACACACAAATATATATATACATATATCTTACTTATCAATTAGGTCAATCTTGTATAAGGTTAACACATTTCTTATGTTGGCCAAAACATCCATAGGACATAATTAGTATTTCATATCCTAATTCGGCCAAGATCTTCAAATATCCAAATCATAGCTTGTCTTTATAGTAGGAACTAGACCTCAAAACCAACACACCATACCACATATAACAGTCATCTTCGATGGGAAATAACTTCATGTAAATGACTCATACATCCAATACGGTGTTGACATCAATGACAACCTGTTGACATTAATGACAACCATTTGATGCAACCTTCAACTTTCAATTTTCTCCCCCTTTGTCATTGATGGCAACACAAGATGTGAAAATCCAACAACAATAGCCTTTGTAAATATTTTGATGAGATGAAATAATTTTCATTATTTTCACATGATTCCTCTCCTTGTTTTCACATTCTTCCTCTCCCCCTTTGACATCAATGGAAAAAAAAAAGTTTTATCTCCCCTTTACTTCAAAATGATTTTACAAAAAGTTATCAAAAAATGGTTCTTTACCTCAATCCTTCTTCTCTTAAAATATCTCCTTGTATTTTCCTTTAGTTCCAAAAGACATGTCTTCCAGGAATCCAATGCCAAACTGATGTTTAGACAAATACTATTGTTCTTTGCTATTGAATCAATTGTTTCTAGAAGAGTATTCAGAATAGAAATATTCTATGCATTATTCTCAGCATCCACCAAGAGACTGAAAAGGTGTTCCAATCTTAACTCAATTATCTCTTTAACTTTCCAAAAGGTCTTCACAATACGATCCCTCTATACCATAATAACTATAAGATCAGATTGTAAGGAATTGATCCTTTTCTTTTGCGTTCCATCCTTGTCATTAAGAACATCATATGTTTTTCCAATAAAATTTAGTTCATGCTCAATAGTATTGATTTTTTCTTTGTAGTTTCCAATAACAGTAGGCCACATGAGACAATACCTGTACACACTGTTTACACTCTTGATGCATGTTTTCAGTTCATTTATGCTCTTCGTCAATCTCTTCTATGCATTTTGGCATCTTTCTTCCATAGCCAATTGAATTTCGTCTTTTTCTACTATTTCACTAGGTGATTGTGCCCTTAGTCT
This sequence comes from Sequoia sempervirens, assembly GCA_007258455.2. NCBI lineage: Eukaryota > Viridiplantae > Streptophyta > Pinopsida > Cupressales > Cupressaceae > Sequoia > Sequoia sempervirens. The sequence goes on from VDFB02281492.1 coordinate 542,347,191, forward strand.
GTCTTCAATATGCTCAATCAATACTTCCAGTAAAATACTTGTCATTTCGCTTAGATCAATATCATTATGAATTATGTAAATAGCCAGGGCGTCTCTAATCTCATCCTATTCATATGATGGTCAAGACAACCATCTACGGTGCTGTCATAATAGTGGTTTATAATTCCTGAGAGGAACATATTTTAGCTGAAATCACATATTTTTAGAAAATATAATGATTTAAGCCTTAAAAAGTTCCATTTTAAGGATTCCAATTGAAGAGGGTTTGATCAAATCACCTTAGATGAAACCCCCTTGGATAGAACCTCGCTAGTTTTAAACCATACCTATAAATCTGTCTCCTTTACACCTATCAAAATGCTGATAAAAAATCACTTTTGATTTAGATTTTGGGGGATCAAATGAATTCATTTAAAATTTATTTCAAATGATTATGGTATTCCTCAGAACAAGCTATCAATAGATATAATTTTAATATGTTTTTGGTTTTGTTATGTATTTGTTTTTAAGTTTACTAAACATGGAGTTTTTCATGAAAATGAATTTCTTTTGTTCTTCACGTAATGGAAAAATAGAGATTATCAAAAAATTGAGAAAATATGAGTGCATCAGATATTGAAGTCCTTGATCAACAAAAAATAAAATAAAATTTTGACATACAAAAAATTCTGGCGTTATCGTCATATTAATGCGGATTGTAATTAGTTTGACTTTGAAACTTGATTAAGGAAAAATATTCAATAAAAACTATCTAACCAAGTGGGAAGCACTATATATCAGGTTAAAATCTAGAATTTTTAAAAGAATTAGAATTTTATCCCTTCATGGAAAAAGTTATGTGTTATCACGATTGTATGTCACTTTTTAAAATGTTGTTTAGAAAAAATCAATTTTAATTGGGGAGATGGAAAGAAGTGCAATTTGATTTAAAGTTTGAAAAATATTTTAGAATCTGAAAAATTTGATGAGACTCTAGTTGCACCATCTTCCAAATTCTAATAGAGTTTAGCCATATAGGTGCGAGAGATGTGAAGATTCAGTTAAAATATGGTAAAATGTCGGTTTGGCCAAAAATTGTAAACCACTATTATGTGATCACTATCTCAATCTTCAGGTCCTAGATTTCTCAAGAACCTTCAACACTTTTTCTTTAGAAAAGTCTTCTTCATCATCAGTTGATGCAAAATCAATTGCTTTTGTAATCTCTTGTTCATTTTCTTTTTCCTTTTCCTTTGAATTTTTCCTTTTTATTTCCAGAGGAGAACTTGAGATAATTCTTCTTGCCTTCCTCTTTCCAGAGGAGAATCCTGCTTTAGGCATCTCAATCGGACTGGAAATCATGACAGAGCACCATACACTTATTTTGATTTCAAAATATTCTTTACAATTTTTTTCCTTTTTTGCTAGACATTCTAGATATCAGTAAACTTGCTTTCCAACTCGTATAACTGACTTCCACACAACATTCTCTTTCAATGGTAATGATTTCAGAAAATACATCATCAAGCATATAACTAGAGATCCAAAGTGAAAAGGGTAATTTCCATTCTTTTTCATAGTTATATTTTCCATTAATTGATTCCTCAATAACTCACACAAGCCAAAATCATTTTTCTCAACCATTTGATGCTCAACATAAATGGAAATCACCGAAGTATAGCCTTCCCTATTTTTGAAATAAATCCTATATGAAATGTCATATGCCGCATACCTTATCACTATGTTAATTATAGTGTGAATTAGATGTTTCCTTTGATCTCCTATTACCCTAGTTAGGGATTCAACCTCCTTGTTCTTTATTGACTTCTTGACTGGAACTAGTCCATTATTGGATAATCCTATTATTGTTGCAGTTGCTTCCTTCGTGATCTCATAGGGTTTGTCAAAGATCATTTGATCACCTTGAATTCTACTTAAGATAAACCAAACAACATCCACATATGTAAAGTATGAAATTCACTCCAAATGTCTAAACCCTTGTGCCCTAAATTCTCGATCGCTTGCTTTCACTCAATTGAAAGAGAAGTCTCAAGATTTCAAATCTTTTCATGATCAAATTCATCAATCTGTAACTTACTCAATTTATACAATTCATTGTTGTGTGGATTAAATACCACCATTTCCTTTGACTCCATTGCTTCAACCTTGTTCTTCATACTTTCGCTTGCCAATAACCCTAACTCTTTAATTCTTAGCTCATTCACTTCAAAAAGAAAAGACTAATCAACCTTCCTTATTTAACCTGTCAATTTTAGGGTTCCATCATAAAGGATAATTTATTTCTTGTGACATCATCATTTGTACTTTAGTATGTCAATCCCTTCTTCCTCCAAAGTTGTCAGCCATATTGTGAAATGCAATGTAAGCAAGAAAAAGGCTCCGCGATTATTTTGTATTGCTTATTTTCTACTAGAATTTTCTTCATTTCCTTTAGAATGTCAATCCCTTCTTCTTCCAAAGTTGTCAGCCATAATGTGAAATGCAATGTAAGCAAGAAAAAGGCTCCGCGATTATTTTGTATTGCTTATTTTCTACTAGAATTTTCTTCATTTCCTTTAGAATGAAAATTCACATTACATATCCTTGTGTCATCACATGAGATCTCATATACCATGGGTTTGATAGATTTTTCTATGACTACTCCCCCTAAAGCCATTACTGGTTTCAGTTCATAGAAGGGGTATCTACACCAGATGTAGATACAAGATCATTTGTTTTATCCTTGTTCTTAGGTTCTTTCTTTCTAAAAATTCTTGCCATTTCTCTCCTCACTTCTTCTAGATCCACCATATTCGTAGGCTTGTTCTTTTGTTTTGGATTCGGTTTCTTCCCAACTTTTCTCTTACAAAATTTTGAGATATGTCTTGGTTTGTTGTAGGAGTGACACACATGTCTTTGATCAAGAGAGTTTGTATTCAACTTTTTCCTACACTGATTAGCCTTATGTCCAAAGATATTTCATATGTAATAGTAGCCTTGAAAGGAATGAATTATTCTATTGGTATTAAACATGTTCATTATCTAACTTCTACATTTGGTAGATTTATGTCCAAACTTGTTGTAAACATAGCATTGTCCAGCAAAGAATCCAACATTCTAACTTATACTATTTTGATTAATCATACTTCTACATTTTGTTGCTCTATGTATGAATTTATTGCATGAGTAACAAAATCCATTAAAAGATGGGTACCTTTGATCATTAGGTTGTTAGATGGGGTTCCTTCTAGTATTGATCCTTCGATCCTTGCTTTGATAAGAACATCCTTGAAATTTCCTTTGACTATTCATTTTGTTCAAACTTGGATTAGTCTTTGGAATTTTTCCTTCTTCAAGTCGTAGACCACCTTTATCCATTGCAAGCTTCTGAGATGAAATCAATTCATCAAGAATCGTAGATCTTATCTTAAATTCTCTTCAAAACTTCTTACCTATTCTAGATTAGATTTAAGAGTTACTACTTCTTGTTCAAGATTATCAAATTCTTATATCTTTTGATTGATAATTTATTTCCCTTGTTCAATTTCCAATTTCACATACTCTTCCACTCTTTTGTTTTCTTCAGCTTTCATCCTTAGATTTTCAGCAGTCTCCTTTGATTTTCAGCAGTCTCCTTTGCTTCTTTTAGTTCCTAGAAGACTTCTTTATGTTTCAACTTAGATTTCTAGATCTTATTTCTTAGTTTCTGAATGCATTCTCCTGCTTGTTTGAAATTTTATTTTAGATCTTCATTATCAGACTCTGAATTCTTTGTTCTCAATTCTTCATCTAAGTCAGATCCCTTCATCATTTAGTTCAACCTGCTAAGATCTCCTTCAAGCTATAAAAATTATTCCAAAGGACCTCGCTCTGATACCAATTGTTGGATCGGAAAACTGAGAGGGGGGATGAATCAGTTGTCACATATTATAACCTTCAATTCAATTACCAGAACTAAGACATAAACTAATTAAATGATTAACCATCAAATTCCAATGCACAAAAATAATAACACTAGATTTACGTGGAAAAACCAATGAGGAAAAAACCACGATGAGGATTAACTCACACTATAGAGAAATATCAAAACCAATTACAAAAGGCTCACTTCCTAAGATAAGGCCCACTACCTGAGATAAGTCTCACTGCCTACAATAAGGACTCACTATCCACAGGGCTACAACTCGAAGATACAAAAGATGGCTCACTACCAGAATACAAAATTTATGGCTTACCACCAAAAGTGAACTAATGATTTATACCTTTCTTATGTTGAATTCAGTTCCAAATGAAGCTCTTATAAAGGTAGTATTGTATATCAAAAATTGCTCAATAATTTTGTTCTAATCACACACTTATTATCTTTTCCTGCTTTGCTTATTCATATCTATTGCATTCACTTTTTCACCTTCTTGCTATCACACACTTTTTTTGTCTCTATATCCTCTCTCGCTCTCTCTTCTTTCTTCCCGGAGACACACACACACACACACACACACATATATATATGTATCTTACTTATCAATTAGGTTGGCCTTGTATAAGGTTAACACATTTCTTATGTCAGCCAAAGTATTCATAGGACATAATTAGTATTGCATACACTAAGTTGGCCAAGATCTTCAAATATCCAAATCATAGCTTGTCTTTACAGTAGGAACCAAACCTCAAAACCAACACATCGGACCACATATAATAGTCATCTTCGATGGGAAATAACTTCCCATAAATTTCTCATACATCCAGTACTATGTTGACATCAATGAAAACCTACTAACATTAATGACAACCATTTGATGCAACCTTCAACTTCCAACAATCTTCTCCTTTGTCATTGATGGCAATACAAGATGTGAAAAGCCAACAACACCAACCTTTGTAAAGCTTTTGATGAGATGAAATAATATTCATTCTTTTCAAATGCTTCCTCTCCTTATTTTCACATGCTTCCTCTCCCCATTTGACATCAATGGCAAAAAATTAATTAATCTCTCCTTTACTTCAAAGGGATTTTACAAAAAGTTATCAAAAAATGGTTCTTTACCTCAATCCTTATTCCCTTAAAATATCTCCTTGTATTTTTCCTTCAGTTCCGGAAGACATGTCTTCCAAGAATCCACTGCCAACTTGATGTTTAAAAAAACACTATTGTTCTTTGCTATTGAATCAATTATTTCTAGAAGAGTATCCGGAATAGCAATATTGTGTTCATTATTCTCAGCATCCACTAGGAGACCGAAAAGATGTTTCAATATGAACTCAATTATCTCTTTAACTTTCCAAAAAGGTCTTCAAAATACCATCCCTCTATACCATAATGACTGTAAGATCATATTGTAAGGAATTGATCCTTTTCTTTTACGTTCCATCCATTTACCAAACAAGCCATTTTCCAACATTTCTTTAGCCCCCAAACAAACGAACCAATTCCACCCACTAAAAAATAAACTTCCATTAAATGGTGTAGGAACCTACAGATAGCTACAAATTTTGGAGATAGATGGTGGATGGTGTTTGATACTCCACCACATGGAAATTGTGGGGTGCCCCTTTACTTTATGAAAGTTATGGGTTGAGTTTAAGTTGGGTTTAAAACCCAAATATTTTGATATGGGGTTATTTTAGGGAGCTAGGCATGGTATTCCCCAACATAGATCAGGAGCACATGTCGATCCTCAGTGACATGCTCTAATTGCTCCTATTGTTGCTCCTTCTTCTCCTAGTGTTCCCACTACATTTCAATAGCAAATGATGTTGTTAATATTAGGAGCATTGAGTTCTCTTTCAGGACATCTCACTCATCAGACTACACATGCGACGATTGAAGTGGTAAATAGAGAGCATGGAGGCTTAGGCTATGGCCATACTCAGGCATCCACTTCAGGTGACCCACATGCATCTAGGATGGAGTCATATATGGATTTACTATATTATGAGGATCATCCTACACAAGTATGTACATCTTTTGCACTTAGGCACATTTTAATTTGTTTGAAATGTGTGAAATTCATGTAAATAATAACATTAAATTATATATATATTTATTTATTAATTCAAGAAGTGTTCGATGTAGATGCATGATCATACGATGCCTGAATTTCAATATGATCATGTTTGTATTTTGAGTGTTGTAGAATTGGGCTCACCTTTTGGTCATGTACAAACTAATATATATTTTAATTTATGTGGACATAACTAATTTAATTTGAATTTGTACACGTGTGAAATGATATATTGTATCTAGATGTAGGGAGGTCATGTGATACCGAGAACTGACCAACCACAAGTTGTGGTGAGTGCTCCTAAGTCGTCTTCAGCTATTATGCATGGGCCATCTCAGGTGCATGCTTTCAAAATTTTGTTAAGTTTAAAATAAATACACATCATAGATATAATTTAATTTGAATTTGTACACATGTGTGAATGATCTATACATTGTTGTATCTATAGGTAGGGATTCCATACGATACCCATGGTGAGTGCACCTAAGACATCATTGGATTTTATGCATGGGAAATCCCAGGTGCGTGATCATGAGGTCATAACATTCGAGGCTGTAAACTTTACTAAATCTCCTATACAATTTTTAGGGACCTTTTAAATATATATATTTGAGGTTCTAACATATTGTTTGCTTTATTTGAATATGTAGGAATTAGTAGATCAAGCATTTGGACCTTCTCAATTGACAGTTATACTACCTGTTGAACAAAATGTGCCAATAGATTCACATGATCATATGGTAATTTATGCATACTAAAAATTATTTTTACTATATTTACTAGATATTTAATTAAATTTATTTTTGTCAAGTTTATATTTTCAAGTTTATATGTTAAATTAAATCAAAAAATTTAAATAACCTTAAATCTAATTTCAAGTTTCTTGTACTCTTCTATAGCATGATACGAGTACATCTAGTCTATATGGAGCAAAGCGGAGACTTTATTTGATTAATCACCTTGATAGTTAGATGGTTTTAAATTTTATGGACTACAGATCTAGTTTTATTTAAATATATGTGTTGGACTTGACATATACATTTTGAACATGTTATTTCATGGACCATTTCACATACATTGTATCAATTAATATGAACATGTTTGTGTTTATTTATATCAATTTACTTTAATATGATGATTATATATGCACTCAATTATGATTGTGTTATGTTCATTTTGATGATTATATGCACTCATGTATGTATATATATTTTATCTAATTTTAAAGTAATATGCACTATATAAATTCTTATCTAGAATCAAAGTTCATATATATTTACATGCCATTGTTGAATTAAGTTTAGACATGTCTTAAAATGATTAACTCTTAAATTTTAATAATTTATCGCATGGTTGGGTGAAAAATTAAAACATTCCTTAAATAGTTTAGATCATATTCATAATAAATTAAGGGTAGGTAATTTTAACTATTTTCCAATTCTAGCATATATTTGAATCACTAAAAAAACATCTATCTCCTTGTATGTATAAATGTATAATCTATATAATTGAACAATTATATAAAATATGGTAAATATAAGACATGATTTGTATAAGATAAAATTGGAACAAGATATTTAAAAAGTGACTAATAAGTTCATTGAAGTTCATACATCGAACAAACATATATAATGTATATTGATGTTTAATACAACTATATAACATGATGAAATATAAGTGCATGTAGATACAATTAAATCTTATCAACTTTTAGCTCAAGACCACAAATTGATATTTTCATAGTCTCTTGATAAAAAAATTTACAGTGATAATCACATGGTAGACCGACTTGCTGAGAACCTACAAAAATAATTAATGTAAGTAAAGTAACTATATGTTTTATGAGTCATTTCACTAAATAATTCATGCAACAAAAGAATAATATATAGTAAAATTTTAAAAAAATGATCTTATAAATTCCTTACAAATTCAAGTGATGTTTTCCATAGGATGGATTAAGGGGACCTAAGAGGATATAGCTTAAGGGGTCCTAAGAGAATGCCTTAAGGGGAGTTAAGATAATGACTTAAGGGGATGCAAGAGGGTGGATTAAGGGGAGTTAAAAGAATGACTTAAATGGATGCAAGAGGGTGGATTAAGGGGATGCATCTCATGAACCCTAGGATATGGCTTAACGGGTTCTAAGAGGATGGATTAAAGGTGTATCAATGGGAATTTTCCTAAGGTTAGATGATTAGATCATAAACATAAAACCCCAAAGAAAGCTATGAAGCATAATGAAGGAACAATAATAAATAGAATGATTATACAAGATAATCCTTGAAGCCTCCATGAATCACCTCCATAGCACCTTCTAACTTGCTGCAAATATGTGATTGTTGCCCTCATATTTTAGTGTGTGAGCAATAACTATGACAAAGGACAAATCCAAAGCAAGGTTTGAAGGATTTAAATGACTATAATGCTATCATGCAAATGATAAACATTAAATTGATGTAAATATGACTATGCCTATAACAAGAAAGCCTAAGACTCAATAATCAATGAGATCAAGTATGACAATGCAAAAGAAGTCTAAGTATACGAAATGTGTGCGTCTAAGCATGAGTAGTCCAAAAATGTGAGCAAAATTGGCATTTTATATAAAATGCAATTTTGAACGAATGGAAAAGATTAAAAGTTCACGGAAGCCTAAAATCAGAGGTCAAGATTGCATGTGACAACCCATAATTAGGGTTAGGGAAAAAATCTGAAATGAGTGGCCAAGATGCAATTTGAGAAAATCAAATCAACGGTTGAAAATAAATGTGACAAGAGGATAAAGATTAGCCAAAAAAAGAAAGATTTTGAAAATCAAGAAGATAAAGATTGGATAGAAAGATGAGATTTGGAAAATCAATAATTTTAGCAATTACTTGATTTATGGAAGAATAATACCATTTTTGAATTAAAATTAATTCAAAATATGGATTTTGTCTGACAGTAAGTAATTGATTTTAGATTATTTACTAACTTGAAGTGGCAGTTAGCATGTGAGGCCATTTTAAATCATTAATTTTATTTAAAATGAGGGAAATGTCAAAATAAGGCAATTAAATAATCAAATATAATTATTTAATTTAGCGAATGTGACTAATAATTAAATAAATTAATAAATATATTTAATTATAAGAAGAGTTAAGAATTAGTGACATATTAAATAAATAAATAAGATATATTTATATAATAATCAGGAAGACATAATGAATAAAGATAATTAAATTAATTTATTTAATTATTTAATTATAGGAAGATTTTAGACAATTAGTGATGTATTGAATAAATAAATAAAATTTATATATTTAATAATCATGAAGAATAAAAAGACATGAATTATTTAATTAATAGTTGAAGGTGGACGAAGGACATAATTAAAATGTCATAATTATGCTAGGATGAAAGTGATAAAAATAGAGCTTGCAGGCCTAGGTCATTTTTATGTGTCTACATTTTTCCCCTCTTTGTCATAATGCAGCCTATCGCATTGTGACAAAGAAAATAAGTCAAAAATATGCCCCAGTGCAAAATAAAATGAGGAAGAATGATGAGGAGGGTAGCAGTATGCCCCCTCGAGAGGACAGTCAGGTTAAGAGAACACGAGTGTGCTCTTGAAATAAAATGGAAGACTAGGAGATGAAGGACATGATGATAGTGTTAGTGTGAAATATATTGATGACGAAGATGCAGCTAGACGAAATGTTAATGGGGAGACGAAGAAGGGTGGGATGGGAAAGAATCCTTCAACATTTTCCAAAGGTGTCATGTTTGATGATGTCGAATGCCAAAGGTATCATGTTTTGACAATGTCTGTATGTCAAATGTCTAGGTTTGCCAAATTTAGGAAGGACACATCCTGAATAATGTTGATGTCAAGAGGATCGATCCTTGAATGTCGAGAGGATCCCTCAACATGCCTGATGATGATGACGATGCCAAGATGACAAATGCCAAAGATTTCCAAATTCAGGAAGGAAACATCCTGAATAGTTTCGATGTTGAGAGGATTGATCCTTAAATGTCAAAAGGATCCCTCAAAATGCCAAATGATGATGATGATGCCTAGGAAGGACACATCCTAAGGCATAAATGACAGAGGTTGTTCTTTAGAAGGACATATTTGAAGAATAACTAAGAGTTGACCATTTGACTGGTTACGATAATTTGACTTGTTTTAATTAATAGTTGAAGGTGGACCAAGGACATAATTAAAATTTCATAATTATGCTAGGACGAAAGTGGTAAAAATAGAGCTTGCAAGCCTAGGTCATTTTTATGTGTCTACATAGGGGAATTATGAGAGTGAATTAAGGGATGCAAGAGAGTGGTTTAAAGGGATGTAAGAGGATATGACTTAAGGGTCCTTTAAGAGGTTGGCTTAAGGGGATGCAAGAGGGTGGATTAAAGGGAGTTGATAGAATGAATTAAAAGTATGCAAGAGGGTGGATTAAGGGGAGTTGAAAGAATGACTTAAAGGGATGCAAGAGGGTGGATTAAGGGGATACATCTCATGAACCCTAGGATATGGTTTAACGGGTCCTAAGAGGATGGCTTAAGGGGAATTCTGAGAGTGACTTAAGGGATGCAAGAGGGTGGATTAGGAGGAGTTGAGAGAATGACTTAAAGGGTGGACTTAATTGGATTAAGCATCTCATGAACCCTAGAAACCCTAAACCCTAAACCATGGGACCTAAAGCCTAGGAGATGAACCCTAAACCATTAACCCATATAGATAAGTTATTATAAGCATCTCATGAACCCTAGAAACCCTAAACCCTAAACCATATGACCTAAAGCCTAGAAAATGAACCCTACAACCTTAACCCATATAGAGTGACTTAAGGGATGCCCTAAGGTGAGGATACCCCTTAAAGGGATGCCATCTCATGAACCCCCCTATAAACCCCTATATTAACCCTAAGCATCTCATGAACCCTAGAAACCCTATAAACCATAGGACCTAAGGCCTGGGATATGAGCTCTAAACCCTTAACCCATATAGATTTGTTATTCTAAGCATCTCATGAACCCTAGAAACCCTAAACCCTAAACCATAGGAACTAAAGCCTAGGAGATGAACCCTAAACCCTTAACCCATATAGATTTGTTATTCTAAGCAACTCATGAACCCTGGGGTATGAAGATCCTAAACCCTTAACCCTAGGACCTAAATCCTAGGAGATGACCCCTAAACCCTTAACCCATATAGATTTGTTATTCTAAGAATCTCATGAACCCTAGAAACCATAAACCCTCAACCCATATAGATTTGTTATTCTAAGAATCTCATGAACCCTAGAAACCCTAAACCATAGGACCTAAAGCATAGAAAATGAACCCTAAACCCTTAACCCATATAGATTTGTTATTCTAAGCATCTCATGAACCTAGAAACCCTAAACCATAGGACCTAAGGCCTAGGATATGAGCCTAGAGCCCTTAACCCATATAGATTTTTTATTCTAAGAATATTATGAACCCTAGAAACCCTAAACCCTCAACCATAGGACCTAAAGCCTAGGAGATGAACCCTAAACCCTTAACCCATATAGATTTTTTATTCTAAGCATCTCAAAAACCCTAGGATATGAAGATTATAAACCCTTAACCCTAGGACCTAAATCCTAGGAGATGAACCCTAAACCCTTAACCCATATATATTTGTTATTCTAAGCATGTCATGAACCCTAGAAACCTTAAACCCTAACCATAGGACCTAAGACCTAGGAGATGAGACCTAAACCCTTAACCCATATAGATGTGTTATTCTAAGCAACTAGTGAACCCTATAAATCCTAAACCATAAACCCTTAACCCATATAGATTTGTTATTCTAAGCATCTCGTGAACCTTAGAAATCATAAACCCTTAACCCTAGGACCTAAACCCTTAACCCATTTTAGATTTTTTATTCTAAGGTTCTAAGCATCTCATGAACCCTAGAAACCCTAAACCCTAAACCACAAGACCTAAGGCCTGGGAGATGAACCCTAAACCCTTAACCCATATAGATTTGTTATTTTAAGCATCTCATGAACCCTGGGATATGAAGACCCTAAATCATTAACCCTAGGACCTAAGGCCTAGGAGATGAGCCTTGAACCCTTAACCCATATAGATTTGTTATTCTAAGCATCTGGTGAGCCCTAGAAATCTTAAACCCTAAACCCTAAACTATTAACCCATATAGATTTGTTATTCTAAGCATCTCACAAACCCTAGAAACCCTAAACCCTAAACCATTTGACATAAGGCCTGGGGTATGAGCCCTAAACCCTTAACCCATATAGATTTGTTATTCTAAGCATCTCATGAACCCTAGAAACCCTAGAAACCCCAAAACCTAAACCCTAAACCATAGGACCTAAATCCTAGGAGATGAACCCTAAACCATTAACCCATATAGATTTGTTATTCTAAGAATATCATGAACCATAGGATATGAAGATCCTAAATCCTTAACCATAGGACCTAAAGCCTAGGAGATGAACCCTAAATCATTAACCCTAAAGTTAAGAGAGTGACTTAAGGGGATGAAAGATGATGGATTAAGGGTAGATAAGGGGATATGGCTTAAGGGTTCCTAAGAGGATGGCTTAAGGGGAGTTGAGAGAGTGACTTAAGGGGATGCAAGATGATGGATTAAAGGTAGATAAGAGGATATGGCTTAAGGGGTCCTAAGAGGATGGCTTAATGGGAGTTGAGAGAGTGACTTAAGGGTATGCAAGACAATGGATAAAGGGTAGATAAGAGGATATGGTTTAAGGGGTGGGGGTCATAAGAGGATGGCTTAAGGGGAGTTGAGAGAGTGACTTAAGGGGATGAAAGAGGATGGATTAAGGGTAGGTATACGAGGATATGGATTAAGGGGTACTAAGAGGATGACTTAAGGAAAGTTAAGGGAGTAACTTAAGGGGATGCAAGATGATGGATTAAGGGTAGATAAGAGGATATGGCTTAAGGGGTCCTAAGAGTATGGCTTAAGGGGAGTTGATAGAGTTACTTAAGGGGATGCAAGACGATGGATTAAGGTTAGATAAGAGGATATGACTTAAGTGGTACTAAGAGAATGGATTAAGGGGTGTTGAGAGAGTTACTTAAAGGGATGCAAGAGGATGGATTAAGGGTAGATATACGAGGATATGAATTAAGGGGTCCTAAGAGGATGGCTTAAGGGAAATTAATAGACTTAAGGGGATGCAAGAGGATGTATTAAGGGTAGATATATGAGGATATGGCTTAAGGGGTACTAAAAGATGACTTAAGGGGAGTTAAGAGAGTGACTTAAGGGGATGAAAGATGATGGGTTAAGGGTAGGAAAGAGAATATGGCTTAAGGGGTCCTAAAAGGATGGCTTAAGGGGAATTAAGAGAGTTACTTAAGCGGATGAAAGAGGATGTATTAAGGGTATATAAGAGGATAGCTTAAGGGGTCCTAAGAGAATGGATTAAGGGGATATGAAATCAATTATAAACTTTTTATAAAATGACAATGAATTATTTAGTTTTATATGTATACTATCAATTAAATGTATTTGGAACTATATATACTAACTTGTCTCTAGATTTGAATTCCATTGTAATATATATGCATGTCCTCTCTTTTTTGTAATACATCTAGTTTTGGGAGACCTGAAACAAAAAATGTTATAAAACTTTAATTAGGAAATGACTAAAGACAAATATATATATAGATATGTATGTGTGATAAATTTTTAACTATATATCAACTATCAATTAAAAATAAATACAACTATATGCAAGTACCTATATTTATTTAATCTGTTGTACCATCTGCATCCTCTCTTTTTTCCAATGCATCTATGATTCTCTCATGATCATCCATTAAAAGTGTACATAACACTTTATTAGTAGGCCTCCCTTAATATCTAACTAGTTTTATATTGGTTTCCAAAATCAAATGTGAATAATTTATAATCTTCTTATCTCTTTCATAATCTTCAAATGCAAGCAATCCATTCTTTCTTATTAGATATTTTCAAATCCAGGTGTCAACAACAACCATAGAACCAGTTGCATACTCAAATTTTTCATCATCCACTCTAAGATGTACCAACTTATGTTTTCTCTCAACACATATAGCCAACCAATACTCTATCTCCTCTCATTCCCCTTAGGTGCAACAACAACATACACATGTCCTACAAAAAAAAATCAATAAAGAGTGACATATATTTAATTCATATATAAACATGCATACATATAAAATTCAATTCAATTTAATGTACCTTCTTGTACAAGGTCCAAAACATGATCATAATCATCTGATGTGCACACTTGATTATCTTCAATTTTTGTTCCATGTTGAACATGTGTCGATGTAGGTGTTAAGGCTCTTTGTTGCCATTCTTTGACCCATTATGTATTTTCACACACCTCCCAATCACTTGCAATACAAAATTGACAAAAGCATGCAAGCTCCCATATCCATATTATCCATGTGTCATTCAAACTCTTAAATGAATTCCATTTTATAGAACCATTAATTGTTTCAAAATCTTGTCAAGTAAGAATATCATTTTCTTCAACTAACCAAAAGAAGTGTTGAATTATTGAGCTCTCACTTTTTCTTGTAGATAATTTGGTATGCACCAATCTAAAATTGCAATGCATCTCTATATTTCATAGCATCCTCAAATTTTAGTTTCTCTCTAGCAAGAGCTCTTTTCACACATGCACCTACTCCATCGTGTTCTCCTTTACCATGTCCAGATTCAAAAAAACTCCACATGTGCTAGATAGTATTTTCTTTATGAACTCTACATAACCAATAAAACATTCTAGCTTTCTTGAATTGACATTTGCAATTATCTAACCATATGAGATGTTCTCTCATTTGAATTCCTCTCTCTTTTATTTTTTAATAAAATATATCAAAACAATAGTGAACAAACTCAAATAAATGTAATCGATTATCACTTACATAAAAATGGTACTCATTCAAAAAAATTATATTATCTTCTCTACTATCATATGAAAATGAAAACGTGAATTAAAATGAGAATGAAATCCCTTTTATGTTTGAAAATCCCTTTTCATTCATTTTCATCAATATGAGGGACTTCATTCTCATTTACATTCATATAAGATATTTCATCATTATTTTGTTTTTGCATTGTTTCAAAACTAGAATTATTGATACCATCAATGGTGTATCCAGCTTCATATAAATAACTAAGATCAATATTATCAATACTTGGGTTTGAAAACATGCCTGGATAAATTATTTGAATAGGTGCATTTTCCATATCATTGGGAGGTGGATTTGAAGACATACTTGAAGTTGTTTGCATAGATGATACTTCCATATCATTCAAAGTTGAAGTTGAAGGCATAGTTGGGTTTGTCTCCATAATTGCATTTTCTTCCATATTCACCATCTCCACATTTGCATCATCTAAATTTATCTCACTCTGAATGGTTTCCTCTTCAACATTCATGGAACTAGATGCTTCCAAATTTTTCATTTGATGAATCCTTTCTCTTCTATCCCTTTATCTTTTTTCCTCCATTTCTATATTTGCTTGAATTTCTTTGGGTGTCATTAACTTTCTACATTTTTTCTTTGCCTTTTATTTGATCCCATGGTTACCAAACCCTCTTTGATAACAAGACAAATGATTCTTAACCTATTTTCCAATTTCTACCTCCTTCAAATATTCAAAGAAAACTATACAATATGAAGATCCTTTCTTCTATAAACTTTGAAGTACAAAAACATCATGAATACATCCAGAAGTTCTCTTTTTCCAAATATTCTTGTAAAATGTTCTTGTACTTGATTCCACTTTAGAAAATTCAACCTGCACTTGTCTCTTCCAAAAATTTGAATAGAAAATGCCCTGTTAAGAGATTGCACAAGACAATATTGCAATAAAAAATGTAGAAAATGGCACTTTCGAACTGTACTATAGTAAAGGAATGTTGCAGAAAAAATGTGCTCTATCAGTTTTTTCCAAATTGGGAAAAATGGTTAAATAAGAAACGTGTACATGTTATAAAATGCATTCGTGTTCTATTTTAGGAATGTGTACATGTTACCTTTACCCAACAGGTAAATAGGTAATGAGTACGCATTATATAACGCGTACACGTTATATTTAAATAATGCGTACACGTTTAATAATGTGTGTGTTATTAAAAATTTGAATCCCCAACACACATGTAGCCTCATTTTTAGGCTCAGGAAAAGCTTGGAAACCTGACCTTTAGCATTTGACCTGCAACTAAAAAACTAAGGCAGATTCAAGAGGAATGTCCAACTTTGGCAATATGGCTGATGGAATTTTTTTCTGAATCAATCTATGAAATTAAAACCCATTAGAGAAAATGATGTCTAGTTTCCAAATATATAATTTTATTAAAATTGGATTATATTTGTTATTTTTTAATTAATTTCTAAGCAAAGTAGTCCATAAACTTGACATATCAGGCTTTTTTGTTTTTTAATAACTTTTTTTTGTTAATTTTTTTGTAAAAAAAATTATATGACATCAATCTTCAGACAATTCTCTACACAATGAAAAAAAAAAAATTCAAAAAATGTTTAGTTTAGGTCCAATTATGTTGTTTGTACACATTGATTTTTAAAAATAACAATTAAGGCCAATAAAAATTCAACAAAAAAAAAATACAAAAAATATCCTCATCAATCTTCATGTTGTTAGCTCTCTTTCCCCAAAAGGAATTAGCAAAATAATTTTATTATGGTCAAAAAGTGGTGTCCATACTCGTGCATGGTATGGTAAAAAAAATTATACATCCTTATCAAAATTTAATTTCTATCATCTGGGCATTTGAATAAATTACATATTTGGAAACTAGATTCAAAATGCTAAATTTCATATTAGTGACTTTTTTTAAGATTCACTGTGTAAGTGTCTCAAATTTTCAGTCCAAGTGTGACAAATTCTGAAAAACAGCAAAAACACTTCCACTTTTTGAGCTTTTTGTGGACCCAACTTCTCGCATCAGCCCTCTATCAACTTGTTTGTTTCATAATATATTCAATTCTAACTTTTACTAAGATTTATTGAGATAGAATTTGTATAATTTGAGGGTTTACCCTACAAATATTTTTAATGTAATTAAGTTTAGGATCTAAACTCTTATAATTGACTCTTGTTAAGAAGGCTACTCCTTAGAAGTTAAATTAATATTATGAAAGCCCATTGATAATTTTTTCTAGAGAAATCATGGCTATTGAATATTGAATGTCAAAATTAAATGTCTTTTTACATACAATAATTAGATCATGTTAAACAAAAATGGATATTGTTGAACAAACTGAAATACTGAGAGGGTGGTGAATTAGTATTATATCAAATTTCACACTTTCCAGAAAAAAAAATAGATACTTTAAACTCTATTGCATAAGCAATAACATGAGTGAACAAGAAAATACATAGCACAACACAACACTAGATATACGTGGAAAACCCCATAGGGGAAAAACCACGATGGGAAAATATGCTAGGAGCTACTGTCCTAATCCAATCTCACAAGATGAGCAACATTTACAACTTTGTTTTAGGGCTACAACCCAAGGAAGCTACAACTCCCTGATTATAGTTTTAGGGTCACTCCCAAGGAAGCTACAAATCCATAATCTAAGTACACACTTAGGAATGATTACAAATTGATAGTCCTTCCACTGTTTGAAACTGACAACTAAGCTCACTCTTTTTGATGATTGCAATTATGCTTTGTCACTTCTTCAAATGTCTTCTCAACTGCCTACTAGCTCACTGCTTTCAACAATCAAGAACTAATTTCCTTTGGATCACTACCTTCATCAAACAATTAAGCACACTTCTATAATTGATCACACTCCTTCACATGCCTTATGTCACAAGAATATGATCAAAATGAAACTGGACAAGATCTACCACAACCACATTTTCTCCTTCAATCACTTATGTATTCATCATAATCACACACATCCTAAATAAAATAGGTTTATAATTTATACATGATATTAAATTGATTACATCTCATGTGTCGGCCTAAAAAACCAAAAATATTGCATCTCCAAGTTAACCAAGGATAAAATAATCAACATGAAATGTGTAGAGGACAAGACCAAAAAGACTACATGCAACACCAGGAAGAGGAACACACCTTGTAGATTCCATCACATGCTTAACCTTGTCCCAAAAAAAATTTCACACCTTTGATCTTCTATCAACATCATCAACACACTTTGCAAATGTAAGTTAGGTTGGCCATAAACAAGAAAAATGTAGTTTGTAACATGTTGGCCTTCACATCCAATGGTGGTACACCATCTGATAAATCATTATTTTCTTCTCTTTCAAATGAGTTGAAATTACCCATACAAAACCTTCAAACACTTCATAATCTTTTCTCACACTTTAACTTTTGGTACACATTATCAACATGCCTTAGTCAGCCCCAACAGAAGCATAAGCCAAGAAAACATTCATTTTGAACCACAACCTATACCAGAGAAGCCAAAAAAAAAATTGTGTAACATCAACAAGCATCACATGATATTTAGGAACATTCGCATGCATCCCTTTCACAAATTCATACAACAAAAAGTTGGAACAAGCCAACAGACATGAAACCAGTCTCTAGAAAACATAGTTTGATACACTGTCACTTCCAACTTTCTCTAGGAAAGGATTATTGACATGAGATTATGGATATAGCACCTTCACATCTCAAAGAATTTAACTTTTGAACTACATAACCATATCTATAAATGTGGAGATATGTATAGTCAACCTTTTCACCTCTAAGAACATTCACATAGAATCAACACAGACTTTAGTCTGTCACTCTTAAAAACACCTTTTTGGTAACCCAAATGACTTTAAACTTGAATCATACATGCCTTGACACAACATGAATTTGTTCTCCAAACCACGGGAGTAAAATAGCATCATCAAAGAAATGTGGAGCAATTTTCAAAGACTTTGGCAACCAAACAATTAGGCTATACACACTCTCCATAGAACTTTTAACATAAATGACAACCAAACCGCAACAATCTTCCCCTTTGGTATTGATGGAAAAACCAACCAACTTTCCCCCTTTGGTGCACAATCTCTCCCCCTTTGACATCAAGACAAAGGGAAAACATATAGGATCCCCTTGTCAGCAACAACCACTACCTGCTCCCCATGAGAGGTAGCCCTCATCAATCCAGGAATAAAGATATGACTTGAATTACTCCCCCTAGATAGATGCACCAACTATGCACTAGCAAGGAGGGGAAATTTCCCCTAACTTTTATTTGAGATATTCATTTATGTATCTTTTGCAAGTGCCTTTGTGAAAATTTTTGTAGCTTGATCCTTTGTAGACACATACTCCAACTTCACTTCTTTATCTACAACCTTCTCTCTCAGAAAGTGATATCGAATTGATATGTGCTTGGTTCTATAATGCATCACTAGATTCTTAGAAATATTGATAGCACTTGTATTATCACATAGAATAGGAATGGCCTCATTATACTTTATCAAGTGATATCCTTCAATGTTTGCTTCATCCACAACACTTGAGTATAACAAGATGTTGCAACAATATACTATGCTTCTATTGTTGATAAAGATACTAGATCTTGCTTCTTACTATGCCATGAAACTAACAATTTCCTAAAAGTGAACCACCAGTAGTACTCCTATCATCAACACAACCAACCCAATTAGCATCAGTGTATGCACTCAAATTAAATTCATTACCTTTTGGATACCATAATCCATAATCTAGAGTGCTCTTCAAATATCTAAAGATTCTCTTGATTGCTTTCACATGAGTTTCTTTAGGATTAGCTTGAAATATTCTAACCAAGCATACCACATGCATAATATCAAGCCTTGAAGAAGTTAAGTACAAGAAGCTTCCAATCATAGATCTATGTAGAGTCTGATTAGCTAGGGGAGACTCATCATCTTTGCTCCAATGACAACTAGTTATCATAGGAGTACTCTCAGGTTTACAATCTTCCATACCAAACATCTTCAGCATTTCCTTGACATACTTTGCTTGAGAAATAAAGATACCATCATCTAGTTGAGCAATTTGAAGACCAAGAAAGAAGGGTAACTCACCTATCATAGACATTTTAAATTCCTTTTACATTTCTTCAAAAAAAATCTTGTACATTTCATCATTTCCACCAAAGATTATATCATCAACATATACAACAACTAATAGAATTATTTCATCCTCAATCTTGAATTAAATATTAATGTATGTTGTACCTTCCTTGAAACCTTGATAAAGCAAATACTTGTCCAACCTTGCAGACCAAGCCCTAGGAGCTTGTTTAAGACCATAAAATTCCTTTTTGAGTATACACACCATGTTTGGGTCTTGTGATAACAAAACCCATCAGGTTACTCTTTATAGACTTATTCTTCTAGATCTCCATTCAGGAAGGTTGATTTGACATCTATTTGATAAACTTTGAAGTCCTTGCAGGCTGAAAAAGAAAGAAACATTATAATTGCTTCCATTCTTGCTACCGAAGCAAAATTTTCCTCAAAATAAATTTTGTCTACCTATGAATAGCCTTTGCATACTATTTTTTCTTTATTTCTTACAAATTCTCCATTTTCATTCAACTTATTCTTGAATACCCACTTTGTTCCTATCATATTTTTGTCTATAATCCTTAGAACCAGTTCCCAAGTTAGATTCTTCTCAATCTAATTTAATTCTTCTTTTATTTCTTGTATCCATCCTTCATCCTTTCTAGCATTAGTAATTTTTTTGGTTCTATCTTTGATAGTAAACAAAAGTTTCTTGTTCATTTTTCTTTGCATCTTTGCAAGCCTTCTCCTAGTCAACAATCCTTCATTCTTATCTCCAATAATCAGATCCTCTGAATGATTCTTTTTAACATATTTGGTAGTAGTCTTATTGTTCTTTTCTACTATTTCTTATTTTTCTCTAATTTCCTCTTCTTCTTCTTTTGAGCAAGGAGGTGCATCAAATCTGTAGTCCTCAATTTCATACATATTCTAATATAAATCTTCATTAACCTTAACATTTTATACTTTCATCTAGATATTTCCTAGCCTTTTGTTGTAGCACCCGTATGCTTTACTCTGAGTTAAATATCCAAGAAAAATATCTTCATCAACTCTTGAATCAATCTTTCCCAAAGCATCTTCATATCTTTTTATGTAACATTTTCTTTCAAAGACTCTAAAATATCTGACAGTTTCTAGTCTTCCATGTCATAACTCATATGGGGTTTTGGTGTTGTTCACCCTTAGCAATCCTCTATTGAGAATATAGACTATAGTATGAACTGTCTCTTTCCAATAAACATCAGGTAGATAAATTCTTCCTTCAACATAGTCCTTTCCATCTCTTGAACAATCCTATTTTTTTCTTTCAACAACCCCATGTTGATGAGGAGTTCTAGCAGAACATAGTGTAGTGTAGGAAATTGTATACCTTTACAATTTCATACTATGTTTGGATCCCTTAATTTATTGGACTTAATTAAGCTTCTAATTTTATAAATTATGCATTTCAAATCAATATTTTTCTCATTTTTTCAAAGTAGAACTGACATTAAATAAATGCAGTCAATAATTAAATCACCACGGAATATGTGTGTCCTAAACTTATAGGCCAGGATCACCCATGGGAAAATGGGTCCCCTTTAAGTGCCAAGACCCATTCTAAAATATGTTTTTGGTGGTATTTTAATGATTAAAATTCAACTTGCAATTGTCAACTTTTAAAATCTATTTTTTGGGAAATTAGATAAACACCTATAAATACATATCCTTTTATCATTTGAAATTTAAGGATCAAAAAGAAATTCCATTAGATCAAATATCATTTTCAAAAGAATTCATGAGAAAATTTATCAGCCATTTGTTGCAACAATCAAGATCCTAACATCATGCCCAAGTTTATGTGTTTTCATGTTCTCTTGTGAAGGCTAACATGCATTGTAGATCCTCAAGCATCCAAGAATTCAAGCATTCAATATCAATCAAGAAAAGAAAGACCAATTCTTTTGAAAGAGATGTATTAGAATTCAGATATTCAAGGAATCCATTGAAGGGTGGTGAGTTGCTTCAAGTGTTCGTTCATCATTTCCTTCTCCTTTGTTATTATCTTTTTATCAAGGTTTAATTACCAAACTAGGTTTTCAATAAGGAAAACCCCTAGACAAACAAATAAAATATTTTTTCCCTCTTTGTCTATATGCAGGTCATAGGTTGAAGTAGTGGAAAGATCTTGAAGAATCAATTTTAAATCATTGCTTCAATTGCCATCATTGTTATCAATCCATAGAAACTAAGTTGTAGAATTTATTTCTCACTTTTTTGACAGTGCGGCCTATCTCAAACAAAAGCTCATATTTTGTACCAGTAGACCCTAGAAGTTGGTCAAAACACCTATATAAAGACCCATTAACCCATTGGTGGATGAGTCCTTCTAGGCGCCTCAAAACTAATTTTTCTGAGTAGGTTTGGTGTCCTCTACACTTCCCAGATCTGTTGGTAAACTGTTGTTTCTAAATATCAATTTTTGAGATCTTGTATTTTTAATATTAGGGAATATAGGATATTAGTCTACTCATTCTAAAATATTTACAATCCATTTTGATCCCCCCTTAGGATGTAGATCCAAGTTTGATTGGATCAAATTTAGGTCTGAAAGTCAATCTCTTGCACCTTGTGATCTACATCTCAATGAAATTTATAAAATGTGGAAATGGCCCTAGGTTATGGACACTAATATTAGATTCACCACATTTTTATGTTTTATTTTGGTGGCCCTGATATTCTTACACTATAAACATTTTGAAATTGGAAGTTTGTCAAACCCTAGGTTTAGATTCGCATTGCATTGTTTTGTATTTCTCATTTAGGGTTCCATTTTTGTATTCTAAAAGCATCAAAAATCCTAAAAAAATTGAATGCATCTTGCATCATAGCTTGCATTAGAATTTGTTTCAGAATTCTTTAGATTAGATTCACATAAATAATTTACATTAATTAAGTGGTTAAAAATCTAAAATTGTTCATTACATGTAAATTGCACCTTTCATTTTAGCTCAAAAACAAGTAAAAAAAATTGCATAGTTTTGTTTCAAATTTGTATCAAAATCATCATTTAAATAGGTTGTGGAATCTTAGAATTGGTCAATTATTGCATTTTAGATCTAAAATTTGCATTAAAAGATTGTCAAAACATTTTTACCTTTGTTTCACATTTGCATCTTGCATTACATTGTTTTAAATTGACCAAAAACTAGAAAATAGTCATTGATTAACCTATTTGTAACCAGAGAAAGAAACATCAAACAACAATATAAAACTTTAAATTTTAAATTTTAAGAACCCTTACAAGGACCCATTCGCCCTTGGGTGAACCTTTCCATGTACAAGTGTCTCAGACAACTTTCACACAGCCTTTTGTCTTTGTCTTATTAGTCCACTTTTGTTTATAGAAGTCTATTTTGAAATTCTGGAAAAATGTTATTACATGTGAAAAAAATGTCATTTTGCTTGATTTATTGCAAATTTGGGGAAAATTTGTTGTATTTTAGTATTGAAAATCATCAAATCTATAGGACAACTAATTACATTTTCTGAAGCATTGCATAATCTAGGTAGTTAATTTTTATTTTTGCACAAATTCATACCTCTAGGATTGCATAGTAATCTAGTCATGTTAGATCTATTTCCACTAGAGCATTGTATATTTACCAATTCCTTTAGTAGTGATGACTTTCACATGTTAGATGAAGCCCTTGGGGATTTCATCTCACCTAGATCATCCACTAAGGCTTCTAACCTTCCAACAAATGCAATGATTGATATTCATTATAATCATAGTAGCTATTCTAATTGTAAGAGTATTTTAGTCCAAGAAAATGAAATTATTGACACATTTCTTAATCACTTTGCCTAGTCTTCACTAACCTCCCAACATCTTCCATACTTATGAGAAAACTTTGTTGCAAGAGGAAGCAATCATGGAAAATCATGACAATAATAATTGTTCTCCCAATATCTCACCCACTTGTGAAGAAGGTATCATGGTGTTAGAGGATCCAATCATTGAATATCATGAAAATCTTGTTTGTTTCTCTCCCAATAATTATTCTACTTGGGAATATATTGTGGCACAAGATGATAAAATCATTAATAAATTTCTCTCAACAAGCAGTAAGACAAATGGAATAGATGAAGATGCTAAGTTCACATTAAATCCCTCCTCAATAGAATGTCATCTAGGTAACTCAATTGAGGTTATGAATGTGAAAGTAACAATTGGACCTCCTTTAATTAGTGAACCTCCTAAACTGCCTCCCATTATTATACCTCCATTACCTCCAAGAGTTATCTTAAAATTTGAAAGGAAACTCACTAGTAATTATGTGTCGTAGCGACCAAGTTATCACACAATTTCTCACACATATAACATTCCTTGGCATAGTAGTAAAGAGTATGACCTTGTTGAGAAACTTCTCCATACTCTAGTAAACATCTCCCTTTAGGATTTGATTCAAACATCATCTACATACAATAGGATGCTCCAAGAGGTTTTGTAGAAGACTAATGTCTAATATTCTATTAAACCAAATGATGTAGCTACCTCATTTGATTGTATGCAAGTAACAAAGTTGGATATCACATTCCCTCAACATGAACTACCTCACTTGAGATTAAAAATAAACATGAGGCCCTAATGATAAAGGTGATCATTAATGAAAATGTAGTTAGGTGCACTCTCATAGACAATGGAGCATGACTTAATGTTTGTAGCATTGATCTCCTAGATAAAATGGGTGTGGACAAGAAGCTTATTCAACCCAATTATGTTAATATTTGTGGCTTTGACAATGCTAATAAGAAACCATTAGGAATGGTTACATTAACCATTGAGGTTGGACCTGTAGTTTTTCCTACTCTTGTTCATATCATGTTGATCCCTCTCTCATACAACCTTCTCCTAGGAAGACCATGGATTCATGCCATGAAGGGAATCCTATCTACTCTTCACTATGAGTTGAAGTATGAATATAATAACAAGATATACATGATTGAATCAAATGAACAAAGTTATAATTCACAAGCTCAACATGATCATGACACTTCCAACTCTCTTAATACTTTGATTTCAACTTCAAAAGTAGAACCTATATAATTTGATGATAATCCTAATTGTCTTTCACCTACAATGAAACTCTTAGATGATGATTAGGGGTCATTAGATTTTGCACCTTGTTTCAAAGGGGAGTCTCAAATATTTCCCTCCAAATCAAAAGAGTCAAGTAAAAACACTTCATCTTTAAACACATGTTTTATGGATGATTGGGGTTCATTAGATTTTACACCCTCCTTTATGGGAGAGTAAAAAATATCACAATCTAAATTAACAACATCATCCCATGGTGGTGATGTGGGAAAGCTTCAACTCCCATCCCTCATGAGAGGAGGATACGTAACTTTACAAAATGTAAAAGGATTTTTGTTCTCGTGAAGAATCCAATCCCTCTCAAAAGCATAAAATTTCTTCATCCGAGTTGGAATAAAGTTATGGTCTTGGATACAAAATCCTTTCTAAACATAGATATAATAAAAATATGGCACAAAATGATAGAAATCAAGCAAAGTATATATCATAATTTTCCAAGCGAGGTCTAAGTTTCTAGCCTTTATCTTCATCTTCATCTAAGGCCTTATCATCAATTGTGTGTATGACATCTTGTGTTGAGAAAGAAATTTCCCCTACTATTTATCAAGAGACTATCTTTTTGAGGCTCCTCAAATCGTTCTTGATTACTATTCCTCCAAGAACATGAAATCAATTTTATAACAAAAGCTCATTTTGTGCATATCATCAAGTGCATGGTCATTCTACCAATGAATGTAAGGAATTGAGTAATAAAATTCAATATCTTAATGATATTGGTGTTCTTCCTTGTGTTGATGCACCTACTTCCTCTAATTGATAAAAAAATCATACTATCATGTTACTCATCACTACAATCTTAAGTGCAACCATATTTATCTCGGTAGAAACATGATAGTCCTTGGTGTGGTTGTCCTTGTCTCTATGCTTTGGGTGCAAGGATAACTAGTGTTGAGAGGTTTGCATCCTTATCAAGGATCCCCCCTTCCACTTTTTCTACATAAAATACCAACATAGCAAGTATGTTGACATTTTAAGTGGGGGTATATATTATCCTTATCCATTTCATCTTGTGATGTTTGACAGGGATTGAAATACCCCCTTTGGTGGTGGCATTGTTTGTAATTCCCCATACCTAGTGTGGTTATCAATTCATCCACTAAGACGTTAAGCCTTTTTATTTTCATGGAACCTAGCATAATACTACTTCCTAGCCTAGTTTGACATTTTTCTTCACTTTTTTTCATAGGAGTTGAACTTAATGTAGTGTTAACATAACACATTGATCATTTTTTGGCACCTTATCAAATTTATTAGGGATTATAACTTTTGCTATGGTTGACATATGGGAACACATCTGTAGACCTGGTGTGTCCTTCCCATTTGCCACATTTTTATTGGTACACACCTTGTAGACCTAGTGTGTGTTTCTCATTTTGTATTTGGGGATCACCTAGCATATATCAAACTACACTAGCCCTTATGAGAATATTTTATGGATGTAGCATAACACAACTTTCTATTCCATCCCTTTTTTCCTTTTTTTTCCCTTTTTACATTAGCTTTGACATTGAATGTTTGTGTATCTTGTCTTGTTGCACATATTTTACATGCATGTGTGTCCTTTGTGCTTATATTGGTTTTCCATGGGATCTTAGATCTAGGGGGCTTGGCCATCTCCCTTGATATTTTTCATTTTATTTCATCAACATTTGTGCACTTGGGCCCCTCTTGACATATATTTATCTACTTTAGTGTGAGTTTGAGCGTAAGTTAATGCTCTCACTAAAGTGGGGGCTAAATATAGTGTAGGAAATTGTATACCTTTACAATTTTTCACTATGTTTGGGTCTCTTAATTTATTGGACTAATTAAGCTTCTAATTTTCCAAATTATGTATTCCAAAGCCTTATTTTTCTCATTTTTTGAAAAGAGAGTTTACATTAAATAAATATAATCAATAATTAAATCACCATGGAATATGTGTGCCCTAGACTTATAGGCCAAGACCCATTCACCCATGGGTGAATGGGTCCCCTTTATGTGCCAAGACCCATTTTAAAATATGTTTTTGGTTGTAGTTTAATGGTTCAAATTCAACTTGCAATTGTTAGCTTTTGGAATCTAATTTTTGGTAAATTAGATAAAAATCTATAAATGCATAGTATTTTTATCATTTGAAATCTAAGGATCAAGAAGCAATTTCATGAGAGAAAATATCATTTTCAAGAGCATTCATGAGCATATTTATCATTCATTTTTTGCATCAATCAAGATCTTAACATCATGTCCAAGTTTATGTGTTTTCATGTTGTCTTGTGAAGGCTAACATGCATTGTAGATCCTCAAGCATCCAAGCATTCAAGCATTCAAGATCAATCAAGTAAAGAAAGACCAATTCCTTTGAAATATATGTGTTAGAAGTTAGTCCTTCAAGGAATCCATTTGATTAATAGGGGAATGGATGCTTTACGGCATAGGTCATATATCACCACTCTTCTCCAATTATCATTCAAGAATTCCCTAGGATCCCAAATTGGATTAACTATCAACATAAAAGGTGAGTCAATTCTCAACAAGGAAGACATAGGGGGGATTTTTATGCTTCGAAGGGTTCACCACCAAGAAAAATCTTGGAAAAGACAACTTAACATTCAACTCACAAAACCTAGTAATGCAAGCCAAATGATGGATGCAAATGAAAAAATTAAGTAAGAACAAGTTAGGATGTATGTACCTAGGAAGTCTAGAAATGTAATGAGGGTTCTAGAAATGAAAAAATGTTGTCAAAATATGCTAAGGAGGACTAAGACGCCCTTACTATTGCCTTAGTCCCGCTACCATTTTTTTGGGGAAATGCATAATCTTTGGATGTTGGAATAGAATCTAAAAGAATCTCTACAAAATACCACTAGGAGGACTAAGATGCCCTTACTATTGTCTTAGTCCTATCTTGAAGTTCTAAAATATCTGAATGTGATCTTGAGGGTCAATGTTTGCACTTCCTTCTTCTCATATCCTAGGTCCTAAAACTTCCAGATCTGGCCTATAGGTGAGTTTTCGTGAAGATGACAACTTTGCAACTTTTCACTTCAAATGATCTTCAAGTCTTCAACCTAAATCTACAAACACAAATTAAACATGCAAGAGAGGAAAAACTTGTTGATTGTTAGTAAATGGGGGTTTTCCTTGGTCAAACCCTTGATAATTAAACCTTGGAATGAAATAAAATAATGAAGGGAAATGATGAATGAACAAAGTGCTATATTGAAACTCACCAAACCCTTTTTATGAAATCTACAAAATTGTGTGAAGTGGCTAGCTTGAATGTAGATCTTGAATTGAATGAATGCTTGATAGATCTTGACTCGAATTGCTTACTTGAATCAAAACCCTACATCACAAATGTTAGCTCAAAAACACACATGATGCAATAATACCTTTGATATGATTCTTGAATCTTGATGGCTCCACATGCTTGATGAATTTCTCTTGAATGCTCTTGTGAAGTCAATTATGCTATTAGGAATGCTCTCACAAATTTTTTGTTATGAAAATGAATGAAAGAACCTTGTATTTATACTTATCCATGCATAATATCCTAAAATTATACCACAAAAAGTCAGCATATGAAATCATTAATTAAAGGAGGCTAAATCCCACCAAGATTTCAAATTAAATCCCAAAAATAACTTAAGGGGGACTAAGACACCCTAAGTGGCGTCTTAGTCCCGAGGCATGAAACTCGGGGCACAGACTCCAAAAAGGGGCCCATTTAAGGTGCATTTGAAATCAAGGTCCCAAGACCTTTGGAGGATAAGGATGACCTACGTGGAATCTTAGTCCTAGTCCAAAAATTAGCGACACTTAGCTAGAATCATTAAATTAGCACTTACCCTTTGATGTTTGTCGGGATTATCCATAAAAAGATATAATTTATTAGGCTTGTGGATGCAAAATAGGACCAATTAAGACATAAATAAGGATAAAAAAATAAAGGAAGGCCCAAACAAGTGTGAAAATTCAAGGGTATGCATTTTTGTACACTACATTTAGCCCCCACTTTAGTGAGAGGATGAACTTTCTTCAAACTCACACTAAAGTAGCCAGCCACGCAATCAAGAGGGGTTCCAATGTACAAATGTTAGTAAGATAGGATGACAATAACCAAGAGGGTGGCCAAGCTCCCAAGATCAAGATCTTATGACAGACCAACATAGGCACAAAGGAACACACTTGCGGATGATATATGAAGCCATAACCAGATCATCAACATGCACCATCAAAGATAGAAAAAGGAAAAAGAAAAATGCAATGGATCAAGCTTCTACTAGTTGTCCAACGTGTTGTGGACTGGGTCTAGGTTGTTTGTCCAAAAAAATTTACAAGTGGAACGCACTGTCCACTATGTAAACAAAATGCATGCTCACAAGGGCTAGTGAAGCTAGTTGTCCACTAGGTGAGCCCCAAGAGATCCATATCAAAGTGATTCCCCCATCACTATGAAAGGGACAAAAATAAAATGCAAACTCACAAGGGCTAGTGAAGCTAGTTGTTCATTAGGTGATCCCCAAGGAACCATATCAAATCCATACCTCCATGACCTTGATAGGGACAAAGAGAAAATGCAGGCTCACAATGGCTAGTGAAGCTAGTTGTTCACTAGGTGAGCCTCGAGGAACCATATCAAATCCATACCTTCATGACTTTAATAAGGTACACGAATGCAACAAAACAAGAAAGAGGGATGTTTGAATGGATTCTGCTTAGTTTTTGCAAGGTCTCATATTAGGGGAACATTGTGCTTAACGTCTCCAAGAGAGGAAAAATGCAAGGTCTCATCTTAGGGAACGCTGTACTTAACATCTCCAAGAGAGGACAAGTGCAAGGAAATATCACGCTCTCAGAGGAAATCAAACTTGAGAGCTTACTCAGAAATCCCTATGCCAAGTCATATGTTTTTTAATTGAACTACATCATGAATAATTATGTCGCATGCGAGTCAACTTAAGGCATGTCCTCTACATCCCAAGCTTGCTCTTACATATACATGAAATGCAATCAACTAGCCAAAAGAGACAATGACAAGTGACATACGGGGATAAGGCTTCCCAACTCCCTTGCCCCCACTTAGTGCAAGACAAGGGTGAGCCCAGAATGGATGATGGTATGTTTCTCCTTGCAAAAAGGGAATGACTTGCGATGAATCTAAAACATGCAATAGTGAGTATGCTATGATCCTAAAAATATTACATGGCAAGGAGTAGAAAATAAGGTTATTTATTATGACGAGTAAATAAAGTTTCAACTTGATACATATTTAATGAGATATCTATTAGTTTCAAATGTATCAAAGTTAAAGTTGTCTTGGAGGAATATTTTGTAATAGTGTCGACATTGAATGAAGCCTTTTGTTTTGAGGGACAATAACCAAGATCATTAGTCATTTCTTGCATTTTAGGATTTATAGGGACATTGATACCTTGTTCTATAACATCACATCCTTTCCCAAGTTGCTTCATAAGTTTAAAACCTCTTCAATAAATCTTTTTCACTTCTTTTGGATTTGGTGGTTGTTCAACCTCATCAAATTTTGTCGTGTATGTTGTCATTTCTTCTAAAGTGGTTGAAGTGGATGCTTTTGAATTTTGTATTTCCATTACCGGTTTCTCTTTACTCTTTTGTTGTGATCTTTTATTTTCCCATGAATATAGGTATGAATTCAAAGGTTTTTGAAGCATCTTCCAATAACTTTGTGGCTTCTTCAATTTGCTTTTGTTTTTATGTCTCTTGTATGGGTTCAACCTGTGTGGTTGGTGTTAGGAGATGTCTAATGTTCATAATGTCAAAGGAATTATCCGTAGTTCATGATCTCTTAGTGAAGAGGATTCTAATTTCACTTCATCATCTTCATCTAAGGAATCCATATTACTATTGTTTGAAAGAAGTTTGTCAATGTTGTCACCATGGTACCTTCCCTAGTAGGATACTTTTTAAGAGAGTGAAAAACTAGATGTTCATGACATTCAAAGATGGGTTCTTCTAAAGTAACTTCATCACAATTAAGGAGGTTGTCAATGGTTAGATATTTTTGTGTGTCAATGATAGAATTTTCCTTTTCAATAATATTTTCCTCATGATTCTCATCGATTAGATCTTGTAACACCATAATATATTCTTCACCACTAGGAGAGATATTAGGAGAGGGGTAAAAAAAAAAAATTTCCATAATTTCATCCTTTTTCTCTAAGGTCTCATTCTATTATGTTATAATATCTACCCTAGTAGGAGAGATTTTAGGAAAGTGACAAATAAGAGGTTCATCACATTTCATGGTTAGATTTTGTAAAGTAGCTTCATCACAAATAAGGAAGGCATCAAGAGAAGAGCAACTATGAGTTTCATGGTTATTGATGATTGAAATTTTTTGTTCAAATAGGTCTTCCCAAGTGGTAGGGGCATCAAGAAAGGGAGGAAGAAGATTCTCATGAGTCTCAATAAGGATATCTTCTAACACTAAACTATCATCTTCGTGTGTTGAAGAGAAATTAGGAGAAGAAAAGGTTTGATTGTCATGATTATCTACAATTAAGGTAGAGTTGTCATAGCTCTCAATTATTAGATCTCTAAATATCAACATATCCTCCACACAAATGTGTTTTTCATGATCATTTACAATTATATCCTTATTCACTAGAGCATTATCATGAGTAGGGGAGGTGTTGGGAGATGAATGCAGACTAGTTAAAGTAGTGGCCATGATCTAATCTTTGTGTCAATATTTTTCCAAGGGTGAGGATAAACAAGACTTTCATGATTCTCAATGATTGTATCTCCTATCACCAAGATACCTTTGTCACTAATAGGAGAGGTATCGAGAGGAGAAAAAATATGATTGTCATGATTGTAAATGCTTGCATCCTCTTGTATCAAAGCTTTAGTGGATGATCTAGGTGAGATGAAGTCATCAAGGGCATCATCTAACATGTCCAATTCATCTCTACTAAAGGGTTTAAATGATATGCTTTCTCTAAGGTTAACCATTTTTTGTTTGTTTCTTTTGAGGTTTTTTGTTTTTTGTTTTTCATTTTCTAATGAATGTTGAATGTAATATGATCTAAGTGAACTATGAACTAATATTGAAAATGAAAAGTGCAAGAATCTAATTCTATCCACAATTGCAATGAATGTAAATTATTCTATTTCTAACGATTTGAATATAAAAG
The DNA here is from genome assembly GCA_007258455.2 of Sequoia sempervirens. Lineage (NCBI taxonomy): Eukaryota > Viridiplantae > Streptophyta > Pinopsida > Cupressales > Cupressaceae > Sequoia > Sequoia sempervirens. The sequence continues at coordinate 542,379,561 of VDFB02281492.1, forward strand.
AAAGTATGCAAACTAAAAAATAAAGTCTTTAATAGCAAACAGAAGCTCAAAAATTCACTATTTAACCCTGAAACTACAACCTCAAACTCCATCGGGACTAAGATGCCAGCAAGGGCATCTTGGCCCTGCTAATAGAATTTGGAGGTTCCAAAAATTGGAACAAAAAGTACTCAACTCAGGTAAGATTTTGAGGCAAAAACCCACATAAGGACTAGGATGCCAGTAAGGGTGTTTTAGTCCCAGTGGAGGTTTTTCTGAGAAAAATAACAAAGTTTGGATTGATCATAGTGTTTCTGGGATTACTACTCAAGGATCTGATGTTTAGAAATAGAAAAGCATGCAAATGAATGCAAGAAAAAGTGACTAATGACAAGCAATTGAATACAAATTTGAATCCATTTTTTTTCAATTTTGAATGCAATAACATTGTTCCTAAATGTAATTAGGATGATTGAGAATGCACTTTTCAGTTTTTCAATAAGATAAGATGATGTAAGAAAGTAAAAATGCAACCTATATGCACTTTTACTAATGCAAATGCAAGAAACCCTAGATGCACTTTCACTAATACAAAATGCAATGCAAGAATGAATGCAACCTAGATCTAGGACTTTAGTGAACTCCAAACCAGAAAATGAATGTCCCAAAATGTTGGGTTTACCAAAATGATTAATAGGAAAATGGGTGCTTTACAGCCTAGGTCATATAACACCACTCTTCTCCAATTATCATTCAAGAATACCCTAGGATCCCAAATTGGATTGACTATCAACACAAAGGTGAGTCAATTCTCAACAAGGAAGACCTAGGGGGGATCTTTAGGCTTCGAAGGGTTCACCACCAAGCCAAAGCTTGGAAAAGACAATTTAACATTCAACTCACAAAACCTAGTAAAGCAAGCCAAATTATGGATGCAAATGACAAAATTAAGTAATAGCAAGTTAGGATGTATGTACCTGGGAAGTCTGGAAATGTAATGAGGATTCTAGAAATGAAAAAGTGTTGTCAAAATATGCTAAGGAGGACTAAAAACTTAAGCCCAAATGAAATTTAGTTTGAGTACTAAAAACTTGAAGATAACAAAAGCCTTAAGAATGGGATTATAATTGCTCCCAAAGTGTTTAAAAATATTTGATACAATCGAATAATGATGCCATAATAATTCTTGTATTTGCTTCCTCCTTTCCCTCTTGATCACTTCAACCTACAAAAGCTGGTTAAACTACAGAAAACAGAGCCAAAAAAATAGTTAGAAGTCAAAGGTGATCAAAATAAAAAAGCACATGTTGGATTAAAACTGAAAAGTTGACTTTTACCCCACCCTAGCGGTGCAATCCGCAAAGGTGTCACAGTTTGAAGAGGTCCAATGACGCTCTGTGCAGAAACAAAGACCGCCATTGCATCATTGTTTCACCCAGCGGCGCACTTTGGAGTTTGGTTGATCGGCCCGTAGGAAAATCACTTCAATGTCACAGTTTGGAGTTTAGAAAGTGTCACCAAAAAGTGACACTGGACTGAGAGCAACGTTGTTTGACCTTTGTAGCGTCACCCTTTCCTATAGACACAAAAAATTGAAAAAAAAAGTGGAATTTTCACTCAAAAACGTGTTAATTTCTCAAGATTCGCCCTCCCTCTAGTGCCAAAATATGAATCATAGCTCTAGACCTGCACAAACATAAACAAACAACACAATGTTAGTCAATTTCACAAATCTAAACTAACATTCCCATAAGATTCATTTGAAGCATAATGAACAAGAATTAAAGTAAAAAAATCAAGTAAAGGCAATCTAAATCCTATTCCAATGCTCAAACCCTCAATCCCATGGGGGAATTTGTGCTATTTTGATGTGGAAAATAGCCCTTTCCCAATTCCTTGCAAATTTGGATGATGAACAATGGTGCTCCTTGATGAAATTTGCAATAACATAGCTATGGTGATGAAATTCTATGAAAACCTTGATGAACAATGGATGAATTTGCCTAAAATCTATAGATAATGACATTGCATAAAGTTGTGGATCCCAAATTAGTAAAAGGGCTCTCCATTTATAGAAGAGAAGAATGGAAGAATGAAAGATATGAAGAATGTGGGACTAAACATAAGCCAATGGCATTGTGCCACTTGTCAACATGCTATTGAAAGGAGGTGGAGCACATTTTGATGAATGTGCAAATAAATGCTATTAGGTGGAAATTTGAAATTCAAAAGATGGCTTGAAATATGAGTTGAAAGATGGAGTTAATGCCACTTGGCTCAAGAAAAAGAACTTGTAAGAGATATAAATGTCATGTTGGAGGACAAGACCTTTTGGAGGGAGATTTCAAAATAAGGGAATATTCCAGCTTGATGTCATTTTGAATGAAAATGGAAGAATTTATAAATCAATTAAATTGATTTACTTGAGCAAGTTGCAAAATCTAGAGGATTTGATGGATTAGAGTTAGAGTTAATTAGGATTTAATTAACTTAGATGGAGATTAGTTGATTTGACACTTTGACTTAGTTTTTGGATTTATTTAAATCAAGATGAGAGGAATATGAATATTAGATTTAATTAAATAAAGTTTGATTTATTTAATTAAAAGGATATGATGTTAGATTTATTCAAATAAAGGCTAGTTTATTTAATCAAAAGAGGAACATTAGGATTAATTAAATAAAATGATTTATTTAATTAACAGGGGATAATGATGAATTTAATTAAAGGTTATTCAATTAAATGGTTGGTAAAGGAAATGATTCAGGATGAATTGATGTTAGTAAACCAGGATCAAGTGCATGAGATCAATCAGTATAATTTACATGTCTACATTTTTCCCCTCTTTGAAGCAATGCACCTGCTACGTTGGTTCAAAGAATAAAATTGCCAAGATCAAAATTCAAAAAAATTATAATTTTTTTGAATGCTCCACTATTGCCCCAATGAAAAAATTACATTGTTATACTGCCCCCACGAGAGATCGAACAAAAATTTGGATTTTTTGGTGATCTCGCGAAAAAAGAGAAGCTTCCTGACGGGTTCAGAAAGGCTCCAGGATGTTGAAAATGTGCCAAAACATGAGAAAAAGACCTAGAACAAGCCTCAATTGGGAAAAAAATAGGGTTATGGGCACAAAAGCCTAGTTTGACGGCTAAAATAGGGCAAAAAACCCTAATTTTTCATGCTTAAAGAGCCCTCGAGGGGTCACTTTCAATTCATTTGCACACTCAGCCTTTAGAATTTTCATCGTTTTGAGCTCTAACCTTGCTACGAAATAGCACAAGTGCTTCCCTGACACATTTCCAAGCGAGTTCAAGTCTAATAGAGACTTCCAGGCACAGGACCACTAGTATGTGACCCTAACCCGACTTGTAATTTTGATTTTTGTGCACATTAATTACATTTTAAAGAGTCACAAAGCCTAGTGTCACTATATAGCGAAACTAAAAGTGTTAAATCAATGACACTAAGCTTCAAAGAGTGCCACTATTGTGACTTACGATGCCACATCACAATTTAGGTTTTAGGGTTCAAACTTCAAAGGGCGACACCATTGCAAATGGCAATGTCGCACCTCAATTAGGTCATTAGGATTTTTGGGTCAAACAGGCCTGCAGTCAAATAGTGATGCCGCCACTTAGTTAGCAATTTGGGGGTCCTATTGTCGCAGTTTGGAGTTTTCAAACAGTGACACCTTTGCAAATAGCGATGCCTTTGTTGTTTTAGTGTCGAAAACCTCAAATGAGATCCAGTCTTTTTTTGAAACTTGATTTTGTGGCTTTATGGGTGCAAGAGGATAGAGAGCTTGTGCATTCACGTGAGCACCAACCCTCGGTGCTTAGCAGACTGAGTGGATTACATGAGTTGCTATAGGAGAACCTTGACATGATCGGTCTATGGTACGTTCCTTATGCGCCAGCCATTAGGACCCATTTGGCGATGATGACTACATTAGCTGAGCGATGACACAATGAGACATCATCCTTTCATCTTCCCACCAGTGAGGCCACCATCACATTGGAGGACGTCTAGCAGATTTTTCAATTTCCCATTCATGGCGAGAGGGTGATATATGACATGGACGCCGACACAGATGCATGTTATGAGATCATGGGTACAAATGAGATCATTTTTACCGAGGGTCACATTTATCTTGAGTACTACAGAGGTCGAGTGTTGAATTTTTGACTGATTGTGGCCGCTATCATTATAGGACTTGTAACTCCAGATCGGCGAGGCTGATATTTCAGTATGGGATGGGGTCTGGCTTGGGAGTGGATGCTCTTCAGGAAGTGTTTTTTTACTTGGGGACCAGTGATGCTAGCCTCATTATATCACGATTTGCACAAGTTCGTGTATTGTGACAACATAGCCATTGGTGTTGGGGTCACACTTCTACATATTTGTGCCTAGGAGTACATAGTCATGCTTCAACCGAGGGTCATAGTGGTCGACACCGAGCTTGACAACCCAGCCATTTGGAGGTATAGGGGCGGCCTCACATTCAGACACACATGACAAATAGGTTTTCATCACTGGCAGAGGGTCTTAGATGAGATGATAGCATTTACTTGGAGACCTTGGTTGCAGATGTCGGCTTGGTATGATGATGTATAGTAGTTGTTCTACACCAGGAAGGATCGGCTCATGCAAGGACGTGAGCATATGATGATCGAGATTTATCTACCCGATCGAGTAGTCAGATAGTTTGGAGACATACAAGGCTAGCCAGATGATTAGTACATGGCCATCTTTGCTCAAACTACCAGAGAGACCACATGGGGTCAAACGATCCCAGCATCAAATGCAGTGGATTATTTTAGACAACTCGTAGCTAGGCCCTGGTCCTTTGATTAAGGACAAGTGGACATAGGCACTACACATGCCTACAATGACTGGTTTAGGCCCCCTACTTGATTGACAGTTCCAGGAGAGGCACTGCTGAGGAGGAGACCCCAAGGTAGGGAAGTCAGGAGGGGATAGGTTCCTATAGGAGGAGGAGGACCACCTCCTCACCAGCCAGACTAGGAAGATGGGCATCAGTAGATAGATCATCCCAAGGACCAGCAGCCACCTGCGAGGGACCAGCCACCTCAAAGGGATCAGGCACCGCCACTACCTCTACCACCTCAACCCAATCAAAGAGATACATTGATTCAATAGCTTTAGGCTTAGGTGTAGACACTTATGATGGAGAGGAACCAGGCGAGACAGCAGGTCCAGGACCTCACGACAGAGCGAGATCAGGAAAGGGCTTAGCAACAGGTGACAGAGCTACAGCTGGCACAGGAGGTTGAGAGGCACCAACAATTAGAGAGCATGGCAGCCGCATCTTAGGGTAGGACAATCCCAGCACATATGTATCATGACGCAGTGAGAGAGGCCAAGTATTATAGGGTACATTATCCACAGGAAATGCCTTCGGTGGCTCGGGTGCCAGAGTTTTCCCAACATATAGGATACAGGCAGACCAGCTCGAGAGGCAGACGGGTGAGGGGGGTAGCTACCAGTGCTCACACATTTTTTATCAATGACACCTGATTCTTTTTTGAGATCCACGGGCTCCATTTTTTATAACCCTGTGGGCATTGTATACATTCATTGATACATACACATTTGATCCTGATTTTGTATCATGACAGTTACATTATTTTGATATATATGATATGATTAATTTGATTATGAGATGTGTCCTATTTTATTTATGCATTATGGATGGATGTATATGTGATGTTTTATATGCAATGTGACTCTATTTTATGTGATGTGATGTATGTATGTTTCTATATTATGTGATGGATGATTATGTCGGTGCTTATGGATGGATGAATGCATTTATTTTTTAATATCTTTTCTATGCACATTTTATGATGATGATGTATGGATGATATGGATTTATGGATGCAAATGTTATGATATGCAAATGATTTTAAAATGCTTAGACTAACAGATCTATAATATGCACCTAATGAATGATGTTATATGAGATGTATGGGATATTCTCTTTTCTTTTTTAGTATCTTTTTCATGATATGATGATCTATGCATGGATGACATGATGATGCTTATGTGACTATGTAATGGCTGATATGATGATGCATATGTGGATGATATGACGATGCTTATGTGGATGATGTGATAATGATTTTATGATGATGTATATGATGATGCTATGGATGAAAATGTATGGTTTATGAGATTCTTAGAATAACCAATCTATATTATGCAATGATGAAATGCAATGCATTTGAGATGATTAGTGTTTTCTATATGATATATGATATGGATGATGTGCAGCATGTTGACGGTTTGTGGATGTAGGATGGATGCACTGGTGATGTTTTTTATTAACTGTCATGGTACCATGTTAGCGTGGAGAGAAGAAAGAAGAAATGAAACGATGACAAGAGGATCCAACAAGTCCATGATCTACGAGACTTTATTAGAGATAATAATGATGATGATGATGATTTTCCTATCAGTAATTGGGATTTTAAAAGGGTTACTTACCTTATGTTTGATAGCACACATAGGCACAATGCATCAAGGTATAAAGAACCAGGATAGCGTTGCACCTATTGTGATGGACTTTGACTCAACAATCATATAGGAGTATTCTTGTTCACACCTGACATACAAAACCTTATTTAAAATGCAGTTCAGATATTTCAAATATCTCAAACCAAAACATAGAAAGGAAAGCCTTCCTATGTGGTCAACAAGACACCTAAAACACCCTCCCTACATACCAAACAAAGTAGGCATGACCAAGGTTATATTACAGGAATATCCAACAAGCACGACAGATAAAAGATAATCATCGTTGCCCCATTCATTTCTCTCTAAATCCCTTTTGTTTGGACATCATTGAGAGGTCATTGGAATGAGTGCAATAAGATAATCCAAAAGACAAAGATCAAGAAAACAAACAAGCTAATGTTTTTCATATAGCTAGCGAAGACTAAACTACGGTGATGACTGATGTTGATATCCATTGTAGGAAGGATGCATCCTAGGACATGATATTATCAGATGATTTGGGAAAAATTGGATGATGAGCTATTAGTATCAAGAGTGACCAAATTGTTTACCTACTAACCTAGACTTAAGATCTTGACATTTTGAGTTTTCTCTTTTAACCTGCTAGACTTGTTTCTGACTATTTCACCAAAGGTTGAAGATGACGATGATTTATTATGAGTGGATGTTTATTGCGAGTGATCACGAAATGGGATGAATGGATTTTTCAAATATTTGGATGTTTTTAATGTTTTCAAATGTTTTGAGGCTACTTTTTGGTATTTTCAAGATGCTTTACAAATGTTTTGATTTTCAAATTTTCTAATTTTTTTGGTGTTTTTTGATATTTTAACCAAAAACCTAACCTAAAGACCTATCCTAGGGGCCTTGAGGGTTGATCAAAGATTAGCCATCTTGCCTACGTTATACATGCAGAGACCACATAGTTCAACTGACACAAACTTGATTATTTAATGAGATATGAACAAATGGATTGTCAACTTATTAAGACAGACTCCTAAAGGACTGTCTTGAGGGATGATCAAAGATCAACCTTGCCTACGTTCAGAGCGCAGAGACTTGTAGTTTGACAAGACAACTCTGTTTTTTACTTTTTTGAATTTTTGACCTATTTTTTGGATTTTGATATGTTTTGAATGTTTTTGGATTTTTTAATTTTGGGAAGACTTCAAGAATATACATGAATCTAATCCAATGAAAACATGCCCCTAGTGTGATGCAATAGAATACTCTGATATAGGCAGGAAAAACTGACCTTAAGAATGGACCAAGTACTACTAGTAGGGATGATGACGCAAACACAGGACCAAGCTATGATGTGGACGCGGATGATGGATGTGTGATGGATGAATGTGATGAATGTGTGATGGATGAATGTTGTAGAACAAGCCACATAGATCATGGTGGATGGAGAGTGCTTATTTACACAAGGCACCCATTTGCCATGTTTTCACCAAGCTACTTACCCAAAGCACCATCGGAGTGGTTTTCACAAGAGGACGATTTTTCTCTTTATAGTTTTCAATCCTTTTTCTATTTTTTTGAATTTTTATATTTTTTGACTTTTTTGTACTTTTGGATTTATACCTTGCAAATTTAGGGATAATTCTTTTTGAAATGTGAGCTATTCACAGGATCCTATAGAGGTTCCCCTTCGGGTGTTGATAATTGATATGCTCTTGATTTGTAGCTTGTTGTGATGATGAAGGGTCCCAAACAATTGGGTTCAAATTTACCTTTGCCATCTGGATTTGGTACATTTTTCTAATTCTCCTTCAGTACAAGCTCTTCAACTTGAAAGGCCCGACTCCTGATCTTCTTTTTGTAGCTTCTCTTGAGATGATTTTGATAGAGTTGCAAATGGTTTAAGGCATCCATGCGCCACTCATCTAGTAGTTTCAGTTCGTTCAATAAAGACACCCGATATTCTTCATCTATGATAAGATTCTGCAATGATATTCTTAAGGATGGGAGCTTGATCTCAATGGGAAGGATGGCTTCTAATCCGTAGACCAGGGAGAAATGGGTTGCACCTATTGGTGTGTGGATACTTTCTCGATAGGCGCATAAGGTGGGATTCAAGTGTAAGTGTTAGTCACGACCAACTTCATTGACTGTTTTCTTGAGGATTTTTAAGATGGTTTTATTTGTAGCCTCAACTCGGTCATTTCCTTGGGGATAGTATGGAGTGGAAAAGTGATGTTGGATATTGAAATTTTGGCATAGGTCTCGAACGTCCTAGTTTTTGAAAGGTGTCCTGTTATAGAAGATAATGGCTTGAGGGACATCATAGCAGCAAATTAGGTAGTTCAGGATGAACTTGGATATCTTCTTTCCTATGATATAGGTCATGTGAATGGCCTCTACCCACTTTGTGAAGTACTTCGTGGTAGTAATGATGAACTTATGTCCACTAGATGAGGTGGGGGTAATTTTTCCAACAAGATCAATCCCCCATTGTGAAAAGGGCCAAGGTTTTATGACGGGTGGAGCTCCTGAGTTGGTGCATGGATGATATCCCCATGTCACTGACACTGCAAACACCTTTGGACATAGTCGTGAGCTTCCCTTTCCATTGTAGGCCAATAGTACCTAGTCCTTAGCAATTTCTTAACCAAGGTTATACCAATCAAATGTGACCCACAAATGCCATTTTGTACCTCAGTTAAAGTAGTCAAAGCTTCCTCAGTGTCTAGGCATCATAAAAGGGGTCCTTTAATGCTCCTACAGTATAGGGTGTCTCCAAAGATGATAAAATGGGATGACTTTTTGAAAAAATCCCTTTTAAGGTTCGGGGTTATGTCAGCGAGGAGGACTCCTATTCTCAAGTAGGTGTATATATCATGATACTAGGGATCACTGGAACCAACGATTTCACACAGAAATTCAGACTCTGGTGCCTCGAATGTTGGTACAAGAAGCTACTCTACAAGGAATTCTTGCTTTGGAACGTTGCATGGGACATCTAGTAGCGACCTGATTGTTTCCATAGCATTTTCTGCTCTATTATTTTCTCTTGGTAGCTTCTCAAATGTGATATCAATGAAGAACTCTTTGAGGCTTGGGTGATCCCACAATAGAGGTTTACAATTTTTGGCCAAACTAGACACTGAAATTATTATTTTTAACTAAATCTTTACTTTCGAGCACCCATAGCGGCTAAACCATGAGGAATTTGAAGATGATGCAAACTAGAGTTTCATGACATTTTGTCTATAGATTCAAAATATATTTTTTTCAAAATTTTTGGAATCAGATTGCACTTCTTTTTCCATCTCCCTCAAAAACTAGTTTTTTTCAAAAAACAACATTTTTAAAAAGTGACACTCACCGTATAATGCACAAATTTTTTTCAATGAAGGATAAAATTATATTTGTTTCGAATTTAGATTTCTAACTCCAATATCTAGTGCTTCCACTTGATTAGATAGTTTTTTATTTAATATTTTTTCTTTAATCAAGTTGCGAAGTCAAACCAATTACAATTTAGACATAGTGCGACTGTATAACACAACTTTTTTTGTATGTATCGAAATTCAATTTTATTTTTGTTGGATCAAGGAATTCAATATCTAGTGCACTCATATTTTTCAAACAAAAAAATTGATAATCTTCTATTTTTCCACGTGTAGAACAGAGAGCTTGATTTTTGGTTAAAAACCTATGTATAATAAAACTAAAAAAACAAATACACAATAAAACCAAAACATATTAAAATTATATTCATTGGATAGCTCATTTCAAGGACTACCTGATTCTAATTGGGTTCATGAATTCTTCACCATTTTCATGTTCAAACTGCACTCCAAAGTGCAAAAAAATTGAATTTTTTTGTGAACAAGGTCAAAAATTAGGGAAAAGGGGGGTTCGCTCGAACCAAGGGGTTTGAGCAAACCCCCTTCCCAAAAGGGGTTTTCATTTCTTTTTGTTTTTGCATGCATTAAATGGGTTCGCTCGAACCTTGGTTCGAGCGAACCCGTTTTTGGTTTGTTTGAACCAAAAAGTTCATTTGAACCCCTAGAATGAAATTTTTTGGCATGGGGTCATTTTTTACAAGTTTTCCTTCCTCATTCGAAATGTAAACCACTTTTGTGGGTTTACCTACTTTCCACCAGTTTCTTGTATGGAGTCAACTTGTCATCCTTTGTTTGATACTCATCATTGACCTGGTTGATTATGAGATATGAATCTTCGTATACCTTAAGTGCCATGATCTGCCATTATATTGCAATTCTCAGCCCTATGACAAGAGCCTCATATTATGTGATGTTATTTGTGCATGGAAATGATAACTTATATGATTTAGGTATGCAATCCACTTGTGTAGTGATGAAGAAGATTCCCACTCCTGACCCGTGTTGTGTGTAGGATCCATCAAAGTACATTTTCGAGTGATCTTCCACACTTAAGTTAAAGATGGATTCATCGAGGAACTCTGATATGAGTGGATTCTCTGAATACCTTGGTGCCTCTGCCAGCTGATCTACAATTGCTTGTCCTTTAATGGCCTTGCATTCTACATACTCAATGTCATGTTCTATTAGGATCATAACCCATTTAGTTGTTCACCCTATGAGTGTTGCTTTAGAAAGAAAATACTTAAGATGGTTTATCTTGGCAATGAGTTTTATATGATGTGCTAGCATGTAGTGTCTAAATTTTGGTGCGGCGAACACCACTGCTAAGAAAGCTTTCTCAATGGATGTCTAATTTAGCTCATGTCCCACCATGGTTTTACTAATGTAGTAAATAGCTCTCTCCTTCTCATTTTTATCATGTTGTGCTAAGAGAGCGCCAAGGGCTGCTACTGTTGCTGATATATATAGGATCAAGGGTTTTCCTGGAATGGGTGGCATGAGAAATGGTGGTGTGAGTAAGTATTCCTTGATTTTTTTGAACATATGATCACATTTCTCATCCCATTTGTATGCTACCCCCTTGTGGAGTAGATGAGAATATGGGATATCCTTATCTGCTAGTTGCGTTATGAATCAACGGATGGACTGGAGTCTTCCTTGTAAGCCTCGTAGCTATTTCAATGTTTTTGGTGCCTCCATTTCAAGAATTGCCTTGACCTTGGCATGATCTATCTCAATTCCTCTCATAGACACGATATACCCAAGAACCTTTCCCGATTGTACTCCAAAGACACACTTTTTGGATTGAGTCTGACTTTGTATTCCTCCAGCCTATCAAAGATGGAGCTTAATGCTAATATGTGATCCCAATGTTTCTTAGATTTAGCCAATATATCATCCACATAATCTTCCATAGTTTTGTGAATCATATCATGGAATATTAGTGGCATGTCCCTTTGATAGGTAGTTCCTTCGTTCTTCAACCCAAATGGAATCATATTCTAGCAATATGTCCCCCATGGACAAGTGAAAGCCATTTTGTGTTGGTCTCCCTTAGCTATCAAGATCTAATTGTACCCCGAGAATCCATCCATAAGCAATAGAATTTCATGTCCTTCCATCATATCCATAATCATTTCAATGTTTGGGAGAGGGAAATCATCCTTGGGACATGCTTTGTTAAGGTCTATGAAGTTAGTGCAAATGTGAATGCCCCCAATGGGCTTTGAAACAAGTAGAAGATTTCATACCCACTCTGGATAATCAATTGGTCGTATGAACCCTACATCTAGGAGCTTCTGTAATTCCATCTTGACCAACAATGCTATCTAAGGATGCATCCTCCCTAGCTTTTGTCTCACTGGCTTTGCTTTAGGGTACATAGCTGAGTGGTGAACCACAACTTCTAGATCAAGCCTAGGCATGTTGGCATAGGTCCATGCAAATTTTACCTTTCTTCATTTTAGAAACACAACTAAGAGTTCATGTTCTTCTGTTGAGAGTGATTCTGCATAGAAGGTGATATGTGGCATTTCTTCTATTCCCAAGTTGACTGGATTGCACTTCTCCACTAAGACTGTTGACTTCTCCTAATAAATAGCACTAAGAGGAAGATCAAATCCCTCATCCTATGGTGCCTCAAAGAGGTTTTCACCATTGGATGCATCCTTTATTTTTATTATTTTTGGGTCAGAGAGTGCCACAGTGTGGTTTTCACTCAAAGACCTAGATATTATTCTCAAATTTTCACTTTTGCTTTTCAAGGATTCAATCGTATCCCCATAGTAGGCGTGTGTGTCTAGCATAATGTTGAACCCATCCTTATGATCTCTATGTGGTATCGTATCCCGCAATCCCATAAATTCTAAGAGAGCCTCATCCTTTTCGAACATGTCTAGAATTGGTGGTCCTCATTGGTCATAATCGATGAGTTGGGGATAGACTAAGTTTAGCTCATGGGTTTGGTTGTTTGAATCAAAATATAGGGTACTAATCATGAGAAGAGAGGAATCCTCGAATAGCAAGGGTAAGTCAGTTATAGGATCCCCATCACACACATTCTTGATGTCAAAGGTATAGTTGTCTAAGGGTAAACCTGTGGACACCGACAACTACGGGGGAGCTTTGACTCTTCTAACCGGGGCCTTCTTACCAAGTATGGTTACCTTCAAAGGGGTACATCTGAGGCCAAGACTTCTCATACGCTTCTCAAGAATGAGAGGTACTAGAAGACCATTGTCATTTTTTCCAAGTTTCTTGTTTTTGTTATAGCCCATACCAAGCATCATTTGTAGTCCTTTGCTGCTATTATCCATGGGAAGGTCGGGCACAAGCCTTTCATCTTGGTATAGCAAACCTGATATGTATTTTTCATCTACTACTTCTTGACTTAGATCTCCCCAACATCTGAATCTAGAGGGGTATTCTTTGAAGGTTTGGGATGATCTTTCAATTGGTTGGGGCTGCCCATGAGACCTAGGAGATTGTGGTAACTCACCTATTACAAAAGCACTTTTCTTCATTTTGTAATCCCCATACCCATTGTCTTGGATAATGACTTTGATTCTGGAGATATCAGGAATGGCAGGTGTCTTTATCTCAGAAGTAGAGGCTAAAGTAGTTGGGTCTACATATGGAGTTGTAGGGCCTTCATCGTTCTTTGGGACTTGAGGGATTTTATAGTATTTTGCTTCTAGGTTCTTGCAGTAATAAAAGGGCTCAAGATCACCATGGATCATGACCTCTTGGTTTTGATAGGGAAATTTCACACATTGATGGAAAGTAGATGCAACTGCTTGCATCCCATGGATCCATGGACGCCCTAGGAGAATATTATAAGGTAAATCAAGGTCAAGGACCTGGCATGTGGTTTCCATGATGGTTGGCCCTACTTGAATAGGGAGTTAAATAGTTCCTTGAGACACTCTTTCCTGATCATCATATGCTCATATTGTTATACCTTTACCCTTTTCAATGGAGTCCTCAGAGAATCCCAGATTCTTTATTAGCTTGAGTGAACAGATATTTAGACATGCACCCCCATCCATCAAGACCCTTTTGACTTTGCTTTTATGGACTAGGACCTCAAGATGGAATGCACGATTTTGAGATGGTTCAGTGGGAAAGTCCTGATCCAAGAACGTTAGGAGATGTGGGGTGGTGATGTGTTCGATCATAGCTTGGAACTGGTCAGCATCAAGATCCGTGGAGATAGTGGATGAAGCCAATGCTTCCTCTAGGATTTTTCTATGTGTGGGTGAGACCTTCAATAACTCTATGATGGAGATTTGAGCGGGGGTTCTTTTCACCTGGTCTAAGGAATTGTAGCCATTAGAAATGGATTTTGGATTTGAGGTGGGTATCCTAGGTGGCTATGATGACCTAGCAATGGTAACTTTTCTGCCACATGTGGTGACTCCACAATCAGCTTTTGGCTCCCTTGATGTTAACAACAATGACCCATTCATCTAGGGATGCAACAACATGATCGTACACATGGTTTACATTACCATACTTTGTCTTTCCATGGTTGTTCCCTTTGTTATGATCCGACATTGGATTCGTGTATATTTTAAGGTCTTGATTTTCAGTCAATTGTTAAACGTTTATGACCTTGTCATCGATGAGGTCTTGGATCAAATTTTTTAGTCTCATGCAACTGGTCATTGTATGCCCGTTGATTTTATGAAAATCGCAAAGGTGGTTTTCATTGTACCATGGTGGTTTCACTTGGGGCTCTTGATAATTCTCATAGATGGGTATTTTGATGAGATTTTTGTTTACCAGTTTCTTCATGATGGATTAAATTGATTCCCCAAGGGTAGTGTATTTTCGCTTGGGGGGATATTTGTTTCGTGGGGGTGGTCCCCCTTGATTACTCAGGTTGTTGACTTGATTATTGGGTGATTGTTGTGATACTGTGTTAGCTTGGGTGTTGTTTCGATTGTTTCCTTGTGGTTGTTGGTATGATTGCATGTTTTCTTTTGGAGCACTGATTATGACCTTGGCATCAACCACACCATCATTAGTAATATTTTAAGATTGGAAATGATGGTGCAGATTTGTTGTTCCTTTGGCATGGTCCATTTGCTCTTGTTGGCCTTGGATCACCATCGTTGTAAGAAGGAAGAAAATGTTTCCCCCTTAGCTTGTTTGAGCACAGATAGTTCCTCTAGATTCACATCCATGCCTATGTTAAATGCATAGTTTATTTATGAATGCATCCACGATTTCTTGGAACTTTTTGATTCCAGGAGGAAGCCGAGAGAACCATTCCATTGCTAGTCCTACCAAACTTTGAGGGAATAACTGCATTAGATATGTATCATCATATGCAACCTCCATGCAATGTACTTGGAATTCCATGATGTGATCTTTAGGGTTTCTCATCCCATGATATTTGTTGAATTTAGGGATTTCAAACCCTTTTGAGAATGGTACCATTGGAAGGCTCCTGTCAAATGGATAGGGGCACAAATTGCTTGGTGTTTTCATTGTTTTCCTAGATTAGAGATCTAGCACTTGTTGCGAGATCAATTTGATATGTGTTGTTACATCACTTTATAGATCGGGAGGTGGATTGAATGTGTTTTGAGGTGGTTTGATCATTTGGGTAATGGGTGGAGCATTGGGTATGTTGATGGGAGCTTGTTGCAAGCTCTCTTATGCGATCAATGCTTGTTGATATGCTTGCAATTGTTGTTGTGCCAACAATGCTTGTTGTTGGTCTTATTGTTGTTGTGCCAAAAACACTTGTTGTTGGTCTTTCTATTGTTGTGCCAACAATGCTTGTTGTTGGGCTAGTAATTGGGTTGCTTTTTGTTGCGCTTGGTACTATTATAGGGCTTGCTAATATGCTTGTTGTTGTGCTTAGTATTGTGCTTCCGCTTGAGTTTGTTGGGATAGGTATTGGGCTTGCGCCTGAGCTTGAGCTTGTTGGGTAGCTTGTGTAGCCTAGGAAGCCTTTGCAGCTTGTGCGGCTTGAGCTACTTTCCCAACTTGGGCAGCTTGTTGTGCTTGTTGCACTTGTTGTGTTGCTTATTGTGCCTACACTTTTTGAGTAGCTTGTTGTACAACTTGCATTTTTTGTGCTTGTTGATCTTGGAACTACTGAAGGGCCTTTTGATACGCCTGTTGTGCTGCTTGTAATGTGATGCTATATTTGTTCACCATGTTTGGTTTTGGTGGTGGTGGTGGAGGATTCAAAATGGTGTGAGATGTTGTGATGAGAGGTGTCATTGAATTGATGATAGAGGTTTGTGTGGTAGATGGTGTGATTGACATGCTTGGTCCTTGAGAGACCATGTTTATGGATGGTGTAGTGATTGCTTGGATTGTTTGAATTTTTTCAACCTGTTGTTACGATATCAGTGTCATGATCAAAGGATTTGGTATGATGTTTTGTGTTGACAACGATTTCACTCGCAGAAAACAGGGTGAATAAATTCTTCATAGACAAGACCACAAAGAGCCTATCCTTCTTGAAAGATATTGAACAAAGAAAACCTAAGGGGGAATTCTACATTACAGGGCAAAGATTGGAATTCGTTTCATCCAAAGTCTTTGATAACCAAGTCATGGTTGCACTAGGGTCGCTCTCAGGTACTGATGTGATATTGTTGTTAATCTCAAAGGGACTATGGTTGTTCTTTGAATATTTTAGGTGTAAATTCCACATTGAAATAATAAGTTAAAACATCATGAAACCAAAATATTTACCATAAAATTTCATGAATATCACAAATTCTTTGCTATCACTTAAGTAGATTTAGCATTAAGCATTCAACAAATATATGGAAAATAAAATATTTTCACTAAAATTCCTTCCATTCATTTAAATTCTGGAACATTTTCAAATATTTAAACATCTATTCTAAAAAAAAGTATAAACAATACTAAAAATTAAAAGTTTCTCTCGGTTATTCTCCATGGATGCCCCAAAGATTTAATTAAAACAAAGAAAATTGCTTTATACTTCACCAAATTGCTTCATAGGTACATATAAAATGGTGCAAGTTTTTAAAGAGAGGGGTTTCATTTCTTGACACCGAGTAGGTTCTCTATGCACCCTTAAACGGTGTAGCATACAGTCTTGTTTGGCCGAACTAACAAAACCAGCTACAAAAGATACTGAGATAGGTATTTATCTAACAAGATTTGATATTAATTAATGTCTACGTGCATACAAATTTGTACACTAGAATGGTTTAGAAAATAGGAAAAAAGAACAAAACTTTAAATTTTATGCTCCTTCGACATCCAAAAATTGTGAACTTAAAATAAAAATGAGGATCCTCTGGCCTTTTATAGAACACAAGGCTCAGACAGGATAAGACAAATACATGAGAGCAAATCCAAGGGACCAATTTCATCAAGGCATGTGGAATATTGTGACCAATAGGAGAATTGTAATTGAAGCCAATGGAAGTCAACTCCAATTACACATTGAAGTGCTTTGGGTGTTGATCTTGAATCTTCACCAAGATGATACTTCGAATCATGATAATGTGCAGGGGGTTCCCATACATTCAGAATGAAAAGGTAGAATTTTCACCCCCACACATCGCTTTGCTCTAGTTTTGTCACTCTTTGGAATGGGCTCTCCTAAAAATTGGCATTTGTTCCCACCGCATGTGAAATACCGAGATCCCCAGCATTCCGGTGGACTCAAAGCCGTCTGCATTATCACCTCCCAGAGTGATCAGACCAGACTAAAAATTATTCCATCCATGATTCAATTTTTTCTGACCATCCATACTCGAGCTTTGCATCACAATCCTCATCTCTTGCAATCACAAATTCCATACATTAAATCCCTTAAAAATGTTTATAACATCTCATGTAAATAAAACCATTATTCAAATGTTAGTACAAAAATCTCATAATTAACACACTTTTCAAAAAGCATATCATGGATCCTCATATATATACCGGATCACCAGGATCATTAGATAAATTTAAAATTTTAGCATTTTCACTTCACATTGCAACCTGGTACCCGGTATTCAGTTTTACCCACTTACTTTCCTAGACCTCGGTTATACTAGAACTCCACTATATTGGACTCCTTCATACTAGAACACTTCATACCAGACCGAAGCCTTCCACTTGAACTTGTACTACCTTTTTCCTTTCACATGTTTCTGGTACCTGGTGCCCGAAACACTTACAATACGAAATATCTTTTATTATCAAAGATTTTTCTCTTTTCACTTCCGGTGATCTTCCAATTTGCTAGCTCCTACCATAAGAGTTACACATTTTTTCACTTGGCTCCTCGAGTCTTTTCAATCTTGGGGCATGTTGTGAGACCACACAACAACTTGCAACCAATAAAACCAAATTTAAACCAAACTTGAAATTAAATCACCAGTTGTAAATTAAAACTTATACATATTTTAAAACAATAACTTTCTACCTTTACCTAGATTCTGGCATAAAAAGGTTAAACTCCACCAGAAACATCTGTGTGTGGTTTGATTAATTCCAATCTTCGAAACTTATTAAAAAGAATCAGTTCATTAACATTGAACTACATAATATAGTAATCCTCCAAATCCAACCAGGGATAGAGCCTTGCTTCCAGTCAAGCGTACATAGCCCCAACAAGGTTATCTCCATAATTCCCCCAAACATAGCTCTACTACCAGTCAGGCATCTATACCCTTGGTAGATTTATTTGGATAGCCTAAAGAGTTGATATCTCTTCTTTTTTTTATATATAGAAATGATAGCTCATTTTTCACTTTTGATATTTCAATGATAGCTCTTTTATCAACTTGCAAGCAATGAAGCACCACTATTAGGTTGGGAATTATAGTGGTAGCGAAGGTTACTTTTTGATTTTTCATTCAATGTAAATCCCTTTATCAATTCACTAATTCCCAAAAACTCCTTTAAAAATTCTCTATACGTGTGTGTTTCTAGCTAAATTTCACTAATTTATGCCAAATCCTAGCTAATTGTAGCATGCTATATGGTTAAAAAATATGCATAAATTAAAATTTAACAATAGACAACTTATTCACAAAATTTAAATCTAAATTTATAAACATTAGTTACCACCCTTCTGATTAAATTTTATGGTGACTACTAAAATTTATGCCAGCTATCTCAACTTGACAACACTGCACTTCATTAATGGATCGGAAATGTCATGATTACCTTGAAACACGATCACATTATTCTGCATTCAATTTGCACGCCTTATTTAACACATATTATCTCTTCAACTTACTTAGGTGATGATGTGTACTACCTTTCCGGCCTCATTTCCTTTTACATTCTACACACATAACACCTCCATAACTAATACGGCTCTTTCAAACAATTTGAAATGACCACTATTAATTTTGAAATCTTCAACTTGCTTGAATCGCAATCTTCGTACTGCTCAAATTTGAAGCAATTTTCTACCAAATATGTATAAATAATTAATTTGATTTAACCTTTAACTCTGAAGATAATTATCCAACTTCCACCTCACTTACAATTTCCCAAAAAAAATCACTCAAGGAAACTATGTACCACAACTTTCTTATGGCTCTCTATAAATTCGTGCATTTCTTCTTGAATTCTCCACACTTTTCCTTTTTCTCTTTTTTTTTCTGTTCTGTTCTTGCAATTTTGTTCTGTCTTTGAATTTGCTTCTTAGCCATGGATACTCCAATTTGTTTAGGTTGTTCTCGTAGACATAATTTTTTCTTAGGGAGCATCACATCTCAAAGGCTTGAAAAGGTCTTCTTCATTAGGACTTCTAGTTTCACTATGCAAAATTTATGCTTAGTCCTTGGGGAAAGATATGTTGCATCCAGCCACTACTTTCATTTTTACTTTGACGTAGCTTCTCACTTTGTAGCGTCACTTCTGGACATTGGGCTGCCTGTTGAAGACGTTTGCGTTGCTGCCAACTTGATAGTGAAACCTGAATTCTTGGATAATTCGGATACCATTTTAGTTGTTGCACATCCAACCATTGGGATTCCCTCCATGGATGATATTCCTCAGTTCCGGGAACACGGGGAAGTGGTTCCACTTCGGCCTTTTCTTACTGATCTCCATATCCAAGACTTTGAAACTCATCGGGAACTCACCTACATAAGGTATTTAGCCCTGATGGAAGAGGCGTCCCACATCGACTCAATGGCTGCTACCATCTGCAACTTTGCTCTCTTTCTTTTTGACTCTTTTTTTATTTTTTTGAATGAGATTTTTTGATATCTCATGTATATACGTGATATTCACACATATATATATCTCTCTTTTAGTACATTTTCAAAGCATTTTTTACTGTGTATGGCTTTAGTATTTCTCTTTCTTAGTTCAATTTTACAAATATTTAAATTCACTCTCATGTGTAAGATAAATTTAAGAAAAATTTCCTAATGCAGAGGCCAACAAAAGAAAAGAACAAAAAAAAAGAAAGAAAACAAAGCAAACACAAAACCCTACAAAAAGCAAACTAACCCTAACTACCCTAACTCTAACATAACAAAATATTAAATCTAATAAAGCAATTTACTTCAA
Organism: Sequoia sempervirens; assembly: GCA_007258455.2. Lineage (NCBI taxonomy): Eukaryota > Viridiplantae > Streptophyta > Pinopsida > Cupressales > Cupressaceae > Sequoia > Sequoia sempervirens. The sequence goes on from VDFB02281492.1 coordinate 542,399,967, forward strand.
TTTCTATGGCTATTTATTCCACAGTTTTGGTACGAATTACAACAGGTTTGTCTTTAAATTCACTTATAAACATTTTTAGTATTCTACTGTACCAATGAATTATCTTAAATTTTTTGTGTTTAAACATCATAAATTCAAAAGTGTACTTACCCATAATTTGGCTCAAATGTATGAAAATGATCTCATTAGAGATTGATTGCACACATTTTGTCTGATGCGAACATACTATACCTTCCTCCAGCCTTGGTCCATTTCCATGAACGACTGCGTTTATTCCTCTGCTTCCTCCTACTTTGAAAATCTTCATATCTTTGGCCCTATTTTAACTTTGCATTTCGTTAGACCAAGATATATCACTATTTATATTGCTATCAGAGAGAGAAAAGGTAAAAACTTGATATTTTGTATCTTGCATAAAATTAGGAAAATGTCTTTTTATAGTTTGTGAATTTCCAACTTGAAGCACAATCCACGCGTTTCCCACTCGATTTTCTGCTTCTTCTCATTATTTGGGTTGTCCACGTATACCGGAAATGATGATTCATCAATGTCATTTCCTCATTTGTGATGAAATATCCCTAAATCTCAACATTCTCACCTATTTTCTTGCAAAGTGTTAAAATTTTCTTTATAATAATCACAGTTTTCCAACTGTTTTGGTGTATTGGTTGATTTTTTAATATTTCCAACTTCACTAGGGAAAAAAAATCCTCTCGTTAACAATCCCTTTCTTTTAGTAGTTAAAACTTCCTTTGTTAAAAGAATCACTCGACTTATGGCCAAACATACCCTAGTTAATAAAATTTCACACTCAAGTTCACCGTGGTCAGTTGTATCATGAATTTTTCACTCAATGACTCTTCCAAAAGTAAACAAACTCAAAGGATGTAGCTTCTGATTAAATTTTTTCCAAATTTTTTCAACTTCCATAGTTAAAACTAGATTGCATTCAATTTATAATTTACAAGCTCATTACCAAACTTAGAATTAGTGTTCTGAAACATAATTCTCCAATTCTAAGGAATGATACCTAAAATATTAAAGAGATGCCCTCCTTCTAGCGCCAATTCTTGTTGATGATGATTTCACTCGCAACAAATAGGGCAAATAAATTCCTCACAAACAAGACCACAAAGAGCCTATCCTTCTTGAAAGATATGGAACAAAGAAAGTTGTTATCAATAGTTTTGCACCCTGCTGAATGCAATATTCAGCAAACTACTGAAACATGGATACCTCCTTTAGATATGGGTGATCTGCATGAAAGAGGAATCTCCAGAGCGAGCTAGTTCTCTGAATGATGAATTCTATTCTAAGTGTCTTTTCAGGGAAAAGGATAGGAGGATAAACTGAATCTAAAATCTAAAACTGAAATTCTATCATTCTAAAAATAATGATTAACTGTAAGGAAATCTTGATAATAACTCACTCTCACCAACTCTTTAAAATTGAAATCTCACAATCTCACAACACAGGAAATTTCAACAGTGATTTATGCAAAGGTTAAGTTAACACAAGGCATAACCTGAACTAGCATGCAACTCCTGCAAATTTCTTGACAATAGTAAGAAAAGAAAAGGATACAACAAATTTGAATCACAGAACAAATTAGATTACTATTCCAAGTCATAAAAAGGAGATCAGAAACGAAAAAACTCTGTTGTTTTATTGAATGATCAAGTGGAACTTCTCAGAATATGAGCACACATAAGTTTACAAGCTCCCCAAAATGTCTAAGGGCAAGAAACTCTAATCTGAACTACTGAGAATGGAGAGTTCAAAGACTAAGTCTTTGAAAAGAACTCTCAAGAAAACCCTAATCCGAGTTCAGAAAAAAGCTCCAGGAAAAAAAGCCTCAAACAATCTCAAAAACTGCTTTAAAAGCAGAAAAAGCACAATGCTTTCATAATGAACCTTTCAAGCCTCTAAAAATAGACTAACTCTGCTTTAAAAGCACAAAAAACACCTTATCTCTCCAAGATAAGTCAGAAATCCGACCAAGAGGAAAAGTCAACCAAAGATCTGCTAAAAATAGCAAGAAAACATAAAGCAATTTATAGAATATTGCTTTTATGCTTCTGCTTTACAAGATGCAGATTTTATAATTTGTCTATTTTTGCAACTCAAAGATTGGAAATCTTTTGCAAAAGAAAATCTCCTTATTCCTCCATTACTCAATATGATTTTCTCAAAAATCATAAAAACACATTACATATCAATTATCCCTTATGTCTTCAATCTTCATTGCTTTCTCTAAAAACAACTAAAATCCGAATTCTAAGTGTATAATCACCAAACCCTAACCCTAGGTCATAAAGTTCCACTATTGACCCTTACATCATTCACATCAAACAATACACATAATTCATATTCAAGCTCCATGTTTCACTAAGGAAAGAAAAGTCTAAAGCACTTAACCTTCGACCTAACAAAAAGATTTGACCCCCCCCCCTTCTTAAGCTTTAGACTCATATTTAAATAAAATCACAAGAAAAACATTATGAATTTTGGCCTGCATTGGAAATTCAACATGTGCATTTTGATCGAATATTCTAGAACTTCATAAGGCTCGAATTAGGGCTTTGATCAAAACAGGGTCAAACCCTAATTATCATTCACTTCACACCCATGACTTTGGAAAGAAGGAAACTTTGTTTGCAAGAACAATGTCGCCATGATGGTGTCGGATTTGAGCTCGTGTGCCTCAGTAATCTTTCCCTGCTCTCCAGTTGACCAAGAACTTCAGTGGGTAAGTCTGTCTTTGAAGTATAATAGCCTTTCTACTTCATTATTTCGAATATCAAAAACCCTAAGGGTGTGGCTTGCATGAGCTTACTCTCTGATTCTACTCTTTCTTTTACTCCCCATTCCATCATGAGCTCGAGCTTGATTGGAGACTATGGAAGCTTCTACTTGTACTCTTGTTCTCCTTCACTGTGCAGAGGTAAGCTTTATTTAATAATTTTCAGAACCTCCATTTTGGCCTTCAGGCCATGGTGAACACACTCTAATGTCTCTTCATATTGCATTTCCTGTGACTTCATTTACTGCGGTGTAAGCCTGACCTTCATTGTGGGCTCAACTCTCAACTTCTGGATGCTTAGTGAAGCTTCTAGCCACGGCAAGAGTACCTAGTTCCTGCCTCGAACTGGTAATCCTTTTGCTCTGTAGAAACCCTATGAAGCTCTGCTTTATTTCATGAACTTTTGGCCATGTTCAGGCCGTGCCAAAAGAGCACTATAGGAATCATTCTTTGTGGACTTTGGGCTCGACCTAGAATAGAAAACTACCATTGTATTAATTAAAAAGCATTTTTGTTTGTGGGTATCACAGGAACTTCAATAAATCTGCATTTTCCTTTCTCTGTATTTCGACCCAGCACAAAAATCTGCATACTTGTAGTCATAATGCTTTTGAATGTTAAAAGCAAAATGGGTATTGTAGATTATTACATTTTCTGTCCTTCTGAAGCTCGACCATCAGTTTGAGAGCTCAACCCTTGGTTTCTAAAAACTTTCATGAATCTCTAGTTTCTGTCTTATGAGTGTCGCTATAACTTACTATCATCACGGAGACCTATCATAGAGAGCTTGAGTCATACCGAAATTCCTTATTACTTCCTAGTCACCAAAACAATGTGTAGTCGGGGTGACATCTTGTAGAGCATTCTGTGTCTTGCTGAAAACTCATGCTTTCACTCCTGTCGCCATGACATACAACTTTCAGGGAGACCTCTCATAGAGAGCTTGTGTCTTGCCAAAATTCTTTATTACTTCAGATTGCCAAGAGAAAACAAATCTCAAACCGATAAAGTTCCTTTGATTTATTTTGGATTCAACCTAGGACAGAAAACTTACCATGAACTTCTAAAACAAAATAATATCATGGGTTTTGGAGACTTTCAAAACAAAAGCATATATTCTTACTTCTTGACAGAGCTCAACTTCCCATACTTGCTTGAAATGGTGATAAAACTATACATTTACTTGCATTTATTCTCAGGATTTTGACTCAAATAGCCAGTGTTGTTTTGTATGCACTTCTTGTAATAAAAGGATGCCTTGCATATTTGTCTTTACCTTTATCCTCTTTAGCATTCTGTGTGTCTCAAAAGAGAGCAACTCATTGCATCACTGTTGCTTGTTTAAATATGCCTTTAGAAGTATACAAGAACATGATGGAACAACAAGAATTTGTGTGCTTGTTCATACTCATTTGACTCATATTACTAGGTATTCCACCTTGGCATCTTCTATAACTCTCTTGATAGTTATGACACTTGAGCTCGATTCACAGAACTGTCATTGACATGTAGCTGTAAACTATCCTTAAAAAGAACATCCAATACACATTCTGAGAATACTCTACCAAGTACTTAGAATCTTGGTAGAAAAATGTAATACCTTGAAAATGTTTCTGTATAAGTTCACTGCGAAGAGGGGAATTTTCATGCTTGTATTCTCTGCTCCCTAATTCATATGCACAACTGATAACTTCAGAACTTTCTGGAAAGAAACTGCTTGCTCCTTCTTGAAACCTTGCACTGTCTATGTTTGTATTCTTGAGCAACATGGTACTCTTCATGCATTTTTATATTTCATCATACAAAACTACTCTTTAGATTAGTCCTCTTTGATGATGAAAATTAGAACAAAACATTAAGGCATATGTATGCCTGTTCACTATCCAAAAGAGAAATAATGAATTGAAACTCACATGACATATGATTACAATCAGCACGGAAAATGTAGTTATTCAGCAATTTTGATGTAAATGTATTCAGTTAAATTCCTTAAGTGAACTAAACTCAATGTTCACCTGTAGCCTTCAGAAAGCAACCCTGATCGTTATGAATGAACAGTTGGTCTCGTTGCTTGATGGATTCTCTGTTTTATTCTTCCAGTTGTATCTCATCTCATTCGATGTATATAATGAAGTATCATTTAAAATCGGCCCATTTAATGAATAGGGCAGCATGCCGAGCTCTACCCCTGTGGGAGCCCGTTTTGCTCCACATGCTTGGTCTTCAAACAATGTTGAGCTTCATGACTTTACCTATACCTGCACAAGGAAACAAACATCGTTAGCATAAAAAATAGAACATGTTGATTATGATGTTGTTATTTCTCCTTCAAGTCATTTCTTTCATACTGCATTTGATTGATTGTTTCGATGCATTGCTAGTAGTATGTTGTACTATTGTGGGTGTTCCATATAAGTTACATATAATCGGATCCACTGACACCCCTCTTTTCCTCTTACAGGTCGACGGAGCTCGAGAAGGCAAGGTGCACCATTCAGCATCGAACGTCGATAATCAGGCAATGATGATTATCTGTCACTTACATGTTTTCCTTTCTGCACCTCCAGTAGGGTAATGTGCTATTAGAAATGCATTGTAACAGTTATATCCACGGCTTGTGTGGATCTTTGATTTCAATTATGCTTTTCAATTTGAAAAGAAAATGCATTTTATGCAATAATGTAACACTATTCTGATTGTGAAATCAAAAGAAGCCTTGTAAAAAAAAATGAGTTTTTCTACGGAATAAATGAAAGCATCTGAAATGCTATTTTGCTCAAGTACTCAATTTTGTATTTCTTTTAAAACTGCAACATCTTAATGGAATTTTGCAACTCTACTTTCTTTAAAATGCATAACTGTTGTTCGATGCATAATGATAATAATGTGAAACAGCATTCGAACATGACACTACAATTCCACTTAATGTTAAATAACAATCAACCAGCTCCTCCATTTGAGCTGAGGTGAAAAATATGTAACATTTTGGCAATTTCCACTATATGCTTGCCTGCTAAGCATAGATCAGTGGCCTTTAAAACAATTCATTGGGCGCGAAGTCAATTCTGCCCCTTCTTGAAACTCAAAAAACTTGAACAGCAACACTCCAAACAGCAGCAAGAAAATGAAACAAAATAGAAAGCAAACTAAAAGGCCCTGGTGGCCAACAAAACAATGTGCAGTAGCGCTTAGAGAAAGCAAACTATTGAAATGAAATGTGCAAAACACACTTATTTGCAAACTACTCTACCTAACAGTGAGATAACTTATCTCAAAGGCAGTGTTTGAGGTGGATCCCATTCACTGGGATAGACAGCACCTCGCCAGTCATCTTCAAAAGTTGGAATGCGTTGTGTTCCTTGCATTCCATAATCACATAAGGCCCATCCCATATTGCATCGAACTTGGAATGTTGTCCAGGTCTGCTCTTGAATTCATTCCACTTGAAGACTAGATCTCCAACAATGAAATCATGAGGCTTCGCCCTCTTGTCAAAAGTATTCTTCATTTGCGCTTGATGTATTTCTAGCTGTCGTAGAGCTTCTTTTTTGGTTTCTTCGAGCTCGACCAGCTATGCAAACCTTACTTCAAGAGGTTGTTCATTCAGTAACTCCAGTTCTTTAACATAACTTAATGTTTGTAATTCAATTGAAATAGGCAACTCAGCCTCTCTTCCATAAGTCAAAACAAAAGGTGAACAAGCAGTGGCTCTTTTAGGAGTTATTCTGTCAGCCTAAAGGGCTAGCTTTAGCTTTTCATGCCATGTTCTCTGGTTATCTTCAACAGTCTTCTTGATTATCCAAATTAGATTCTTATTTGTGGATTCTGCTTGGCCATTACCTTACAGATAATAATTTGATGAAGTGTTCAGATAGATGTTATTTCTGACAGACCAATCTGAAATCTTTAATCTGATGAAAGCTAAACCGTTATCTAAAATGATTGAATCTGGGACACCAAATCTCAAGATGAGATCTTGATAAAAATTAAGCACTGAAGTCTCGTTTGCTTCCTTTAAAGCAACAACTTCGGTCCACTTTGTAAAATAATCTGTGGCAGTAAGAATCCACTTATGACCTGCACTCGAAGGCGGGTTTATAGGGCCGATGAAATCCAAGCCCCACTTAGCAAAGGGTTGTTCTACCTGAATCGGGTGCAGGGGCAGCGGTGCAAGCCTCTGTTTACCAACAAATAATGCACATTTCTCACATTTTCTGACCCATGCAATAGCATCTTTAAATAGATCTGGCCAATAATAACCATCTCTCATAATTTTCAGAGCTGTTGTTCTTGCAGCAAAGTGAACTCCAGAAGGTCCATCATGAAACTCTTCCAGCAGCTTGTCAACTTAATCAGGCTGAATGCAACGTAACAAAACACCTTGGAAATCTCTTCTATAAAGAACGCCATCAATAACTGCATAAGGGATGGCTTGTAATCTATAGTACCTTCTTTTTGCTCTGTCCAAGTCTTCGTGGCATTCACCGGTTTGCAGATAATGTATCATCCGTTGCAACCATGTAGCAAGAGGTGCTTGAACAGCGCTTAAGACATCATTATTTAATATTGTTTCTGTATTTGCAGTCTCTTCTAAACTGTTGTTTTCACTTCCAGCAATTTTCTCACACAAACCTTTGCCTCTAACGAACTTGGTTACTTTTATATCAACATCGAACTCCATTACTTTAGTGATCCAACCAGCACGCTTATCATTAATATCTTTATTAAGCAGAAAATCCTTGACAGTTGAATGAGCCACTAATAAATGAACCTTGCTGTTGGACAGCATGTGTCTAAATTTCTTCAAGATTCTTACAACAACAAAAACATGTTTCTCCACAAAAGAGTACTTTACCTCATAATTGTGCAAAACTTGGCTAAAAAACGCAACGGGTTGTTCTAAGCCTTCCTCGTTTTGCTGGCATAACATGGCTGAAACTGTATCCACTCCTCCGAAAGCATACATAATGAAATCTTTGTCAAAGTTTGGATTAATGAGAGTAGGAGCAACTGCGAGCGCCTCTTTGATCTGCTCGAAGCTCCTCTTGCCTTCCTTGGTCCAATTGAATGGCATGTTCTTCTTCAGCATAGAAGTGAGAGGTTGCAGCAAAGCTGCGATATTTGGTATAAACCTCCTTATGAAATTTATTCTCCCAAGAAAGCTTTGCAAGCCTTTCTTATGGGCTGGTAATGGCAATTCGAGGATTGCATAAACTCTTTCAGGATCAATTGAAATACCTTGTTTTGAGACAATGTGCCCCAACAACTTTCCCTCGTGCACTGAAAATATACACTTCTTCGGATTGAGAGACACTCCAAACTCTATGCACCTCTGAAAAATCTGTTCCAAGTGATCCAAGTGTTCATTAGCATTTCTAGAAAAAATAGTAATATCATCTAAATATACCAAGATGAATTTGTTCATGAGGCCATGAAAGGCCATATCCATAGCACACTGAAACGTTGCTCCAGCATTTGATAAGCCAAAAGGCATCTTTTTGTAGGCCATCGTGCCCCACTTGGTTGTGAATGTTGTTTTGAACTAATCCTCTTGCTTAACCAGAATTTGGTCATAGCCCGAGTAGCCATCTAACAAAGAAAATCTATCAGAACCAGAAACTACTTGTAAAATTTTCTCCATGGAAGGGAGCGGGTAATGGTCTTTCAAAGACGCTCGATTCAAATCTTGGAAATCGACACAAAGTCTGATTTCTCCACTCTTCTTCCTGACTGGTACTAAATTCGACACCCAGGAGGTGTGCTTGATAGGGAAAATAATACCGCTTTCAACTAGCTTATTCAGTTCAGCCTTCATAAGGTGTTCCAACTTGGGATTAAGTGGTCTTTGCTTCTGCCTTACTGGTTTTGCATCGAGCTCAAGCTCGATGGTATGCTGTGCTAAATCAGGGTTAAAACCTCTTAAATCTTTGTATTCCCAAGCAAAAACATCACTATATTTTTGACATAACAGAATGAAAGCTTGTTGTTCCTCTTGACTGCACACCTTACCCAGCTTGAGAAGCTTGCCTTTGAAGATCTCGATAGCTGAATAATGTTCTTCTTTAACTGTTAAGCTGCACTTGTCCTTCCGAACTTGATCATCTGAATTAAAGATAGATTCTAACGTCACCAAACCTTTTGGCAGCTTATTGGTCTTTAATTGCACGATCTAGTCCTCATACTGCTGCTGCCACTTTTGTTGATTTCCATCTACGAATTCAGCTTTAGCAATGAGAAAGTTCACGATTTGCTCATCGCTTTCAAAAACCTGCCAGCTCACGTTATTGTCAGGTACAAAAGGTTTGACCACTATCTTCACGTACTGACGTGCTTCTATTTTATGAATCTCTTTGGGAATGTCAAACTGGGCTCCTATGGCAACGAGCCTGTCAACTTTCTTATTTTGATTCTGAGGAATCGCCATGACGTTAAAAGCATTAAAATCTTCCATTAAATCCCATACACGATGCTTGTATTTCTTAAGTAAATCATTTTTTGCAGCATTTAAATTTCTGACCAGATTCACAATCAGCTTTGAATCACCATAAACTTGCAAGAATTTAATACCTCGTTTGTGGGCCCACTCAAGACCATGTACCAATGCTTCATATTCAGCTGTATTATTTGAACAGCTAAAAGTGAATCTGCAAGCTAAATAATACTTACCTCCTTTGAGTGATATCAACATGGCTCCACCCCCGGCACCAATACTGCTCCTTGAACCATCGAAATAAAGTTTCCACAACTCACTATCCTTTCCTGCAGACGGTTCATCCTCTTTGCAAAGATTAGGCATGTCGCAATTAGACTCGTGAATCATATAAACTCCTAGACCTACCTCATTTGTGTTCTGGAACGGATCAAGCTCGTGATCTTCGACTGCCCATTCATCGAGACTGATGTAGTCTCCCTGGGTGCTACAGTCTGAGGTCATGGTTTGCTCCTCTATTGCAGAGGTGGTGTAGAGATTGGCGTTTATAGGGCTCGGGGAGTATGGTTCGATATGGTCTTTGGCGAGAGGTTCAGATTTTATAGTCACTTTCGTACCATACCTTGTTCTAAAAAACAAATGAGACCAATCAGAAGACAAAAACCCACCCAACTTGGCTGTAAAATCCCTCGACAAGCAAATGGCAAAGTGCGGTGGTAAGTCTATGACATGAATATACTGATGGATAGCAAAACTTGGGGATGCGTGCAAGGTAAGGGCCAAATTTTTAATGATACCAGCAGTCTTAACAGCAGAACCATCTAGTTGCACTACACCTTTCTGAGGATTTGGCTCATAAACAAGACCTAATTTATCAGCTAAACTCTTTGGCATGACTGAACTACTAGCTCCAGAATCGACCATACAATTATGCAGAATTTTATCACCTATGATCAGACTTAAGTAAAACGGAGGGGGCTTTACCTCTTTTTCTTTCTACCCACCTTTCTCATCCAGGTCATTAGCCAACACAACCTTCGCAACCCCTTGATTGGCGTTGTAAGAAATTGACAACTCAGCTAATGCATTTTGCAACAAACTTTTCTGCCCTGGAAGCTGCAGAGCATCTAATATCGACATATTGATAGTAGTTTTCTTGAGATGCTCAATGATATTGAAGGATGAAACGTTTACCTTCTGCTGGTTTTTTTGTAATAGCAGCTTCATTTTGCTTCTGCGCAGGCTGAGAATGCATTTTTGACAGCTCCTTGTTAGGTATTTCCTGCCCCCTTTGTAGAATCTGCATTTTAGGCTGAGTGGCAGCATTAACTTCAGATGAAACAGGTTGCTTACTGACTGGTGGCTGCTACTACGAAGTTTCAGTTTGCTGTCCTAGATCCATAGCTCGTTTTTTAGATCTAGTATTTTCTGAAATAGGGGAATTTTGTCGATCTTGTCCATTCATGCCATAGAATTCGAAACTCTTCCAGTTCGGCAAGGCGACTTCTACATTATCTTGTTGTCCTTGATTCTGATCTGTAGTACTTTCTGAAACAGCATATATATTTTGCACCATTAAAGCCTGATTTCTCACTCTGTTGGCACACGCCGACTGGTTGTGGGGTTGGTTGCATGGGTAACACCAGTCACAATCTTGAGCAACATTGTTTTGCGGCACAAGCTCTTTTGACGTGCTGGTCGTATTTGGATTGTATGGCTGGAATGGCCGAGGGTTAAAATTCCTTCTTTGGGCCTGATAATCACTTTGGAAAGTGGGCCTATTTTGTTGGTTTTATTGATAAGGGGCTTGATAAGGCTTATGTTCCTAGCCAACGTGCCTCTTAATAGTCACGAGGTCATTCCCAATGGTCTTTACTATGCTTTTTAGTTCTTGCATCTCCGGATTCGGGGCTGGGGTAGCGACCTCTTGGACTGTACTATGATGTCCTATTGTTGGAACTGGCGGGATAGCAGCCAAGGGAGGTACAGCAACAAGAATAGGCTGTTGTATTTCTGGAAACAAGGGCATGGGGGGTCTATGAGTTATGTCTCCAGCTTGAATAAGGCAATTTTCAGCATTAATAGCAATATTATAAGCATTTGGAAGCATTAAACCACACATAGACTGAGTCATGACAGAAATTTTGCTATTCAAAGCTTTTAAATAAAATAGAAATGCATGTGTCGGTAAGGGTTTTACCGCTGCCGGGATTCTATCCCAAGTCCTCTGAAACCTGTAGTTGAAATCTGCCAAGTGTTCGTGCGGCACCCTTTGAATGGTACTCAACTGCTCCAACAGAGATAAATTGTCAGATTTATCTATAAAGTGCTGGTATAGGCCACTACTTAGAGCATCCCATGTTCTAATTGAGTTTGCAGCGAGACCTCTGAACCATTGCAGCGCTTTGCCCTTGAGTGACGCAGCTAGCAGCCTTAGAGCAACGTTCTCTTGAGTAATATTATGCACTGAACATAATGTGGATACGTCATGGATGTGTTCTACTGGTGTGGTGTAATCCTCTCCGGTGAAATATGGTAATCCCCGAAGGGCTGCAACCGGAATCTCATCGTGTTGGGAAATATCTAATGAACTGCCTCCATTAAAGGGTGTGAATGGATGCTGCCTCGGTGGTGCTGCCATTGATGGTACTTGTGAGATCAGTACTGGTACACCAGGTGATAGAACTAGAGCACCAAAAGCGGGAGGTGTCGACTTTGATCTTGTAGGGGCTTCAAAAAGCCTTCTTGTTGTCCTGCCTCTTCTTCGTGATGGGGACAGTTCTTGATAATTCAAGGGTTCTAAACTTGATCTTGTTTGAATACTTCTCATGTGTGGGTTGTACTAGCCAGCAAAACAGAACCAGAGTCGCCAGGTATATTGATAGCCTCTAGAAGGCTGGAAAAGATCTGCTGCATACACCAAACAGCAAATTGAAAAATTAAAATTCTCTGAAAGTTACTTTTAGTTGTCCCACTGGGCATGCCCAAAACTGTTATCAATAGTTTTGCACCCTGTTGAATGCAATATTCAGCAAACTACTAAAACATGGAAACCTCCTTCATATGTGGGTGATTTGCATGAAAGAGGAATCTCCAGAGCGAGTTGGTTCTCCGAATGATGAATTCTATTCTAAGTGTCTTTTCAGGGAAAAGGATAGGAGGATAAACTGAATCTAAAATCTAAAACTGAACTTCTATCATTCTAAAAATAATGATTAACTATAAGGAAATCCTGATAATAACTCACTCTCACCAACTCTTTAAAATTGAAATCTCACAATCTCACAACATAGGTAGTTTCAACAGTGATTTATGCAAAGGTTAAGTTAACACAAGGCATAACCTGAACTAGCATGCAACTCCTGCAAATTTATTAACAATAGTAAGAAAAGAAAAGGATCCAACAGATTTGAATCACAGAACAAATCAGATTACTATTCCAAGTCATAAAAAGGCGATGAGAAAGGAAAAAACTCTGTTGTTCTATTGAATGATGGAGTGGAACTTCTAAGATTCTGAGCACACATAAGTTTACAAGCCGCCCAAAATGTCTAAGGGAAAGAAACTCTAATCTGAACTACTGAGAATGGAGCGTTCAAAGACTAAGTCTTTGAAAAGAACTCTCAAGAAAACCCTAATCCGAGCTCAGAAAAAAGCTCCAAGAAAAAAAGCCTCAAACAATCTCAAAAACTGCTTTAAAAGTAGAAAAAGTACAATGCTTTCATAATGAACCTGTCAAGCCTCTAAAAATAGACTGAATCTACTCTAAAAGCACACAAAACACCTTATCTCTCCAAGATAAGTTAGAAATCCGACCAAGAGGAAAATTCAACCAAAGATCTGCTAAAAATAGCAAGAAAACATAAAGCAATTTATAGAATATTGCTTTTATGCTTCTGCTTTACAAGATGCAGATTTTATAATTTGTCTATTTTTGCAACTCAAAGATTGGAAATCTTTTGCAAAAGAGAATCCCCTTATTCCTCCATTACTCAATTATGATTTTCTCAAAAATCATAAAAACACATTACATATCAATTATCCCTTATGTCTTCAATCTTCATTGCTTTCTCTAAAAACAACTAAAATCAAAACTCTAAGTGTATAATCACCAAACCCTATCCCTAGGTCATAAAGTTCCACTATTGACCCTTACATCATTCACGTCAAACAATACACATAATTCATATTCAAGCTCCATGTTTCACTAAGGAATGAAAAGTATAAAAGACTTAACCTTCGACCTAACAAAAAGACTTGACCCCCCCCCCCCTTCTTAAGCTTTAGACTCAGATTTAAATAAAATCACAAGAAAAACATTATGAATTTTGGCCTGCATTGGAAATTCAACATGTGCATTTTGATCGAATATTCTAGAACTTCATAAGGCTCGAATTAGGGCTTTGATCAAAACAGGTTCAAACCCTAATTATCATTCACTTCACACCCATGACTTTGGAAAGAAGGAAACTCTGTTTGCAAGAACAATTCTGCCATGATGGTGTCGAATTTGAGCTCGTGTGCCTCAGTAATATTTCCCGGCTCTCCAGTTGACCAAGAACTCCAGTGGATAAGTCTGTCTTTGAAGTATAATAGCCTTTCTACTTCATTATTTTGAATATCAAAAACCCTAAGGGTGTGGCCTACATGAGCTTACTCTCTGATTCTACTCTTTCTTTAACTCCCCATTCCATCATGAGCTCGAGCTTGATTGGAGACTATGGAAGCTTCGACTCGTACTCTTGTTCTCCTTCACTGTGCAGAGGTAAGCTTTATTTAATAATTTTTAGAACCTCCATTTTGGCCTTGAAGCCGTGGTGAACACACTCTAATGTCTCTTCATATTGCATTTCTTGTGACTTCATTTACTGCGGTGTAAGCCCGACCTTCATTGTGGGCTCAACTCTCAACTTCTGGATGCTTAGTGAAGCTTCTGGCCGCAGCGAGAGTACCTAGTTCCTGCCTCGAACTGGTAATCATTTTGCTCTATAGAAACCCTATGAAGCTCTCCTTTATTTCATGAACTTATGGCCATGTTCAGGCCACGCCAAAAGAGCACTATAGGAAGCATTCTTTGTGGACTTTGGGCTCGACCCAGAATAGAAAACTACCATTGTATTAATTAAAAAGCATTTTTGTTTGTGGGTATCACAGGAACTTCAATAAATTTGCATTTTCCTTTCTCTGTATTTTGACCCAGCACAAAAATTTGCATACTTGTAGTCATACTGCTTTTGAATGTAAAAACCAAAATGGGTATTGTAGATTATTACATTTTTTGTCCTTCTGAAGCTCAACCATCAGTTTGAGAGCTCAACCCTTGGTTTCTGAAAACTTTCATGAATCTCTGGTTTCTATCTTATGAGTGTCGCTATAACTTACCATCATCGTGGTGACCTGTCATAGAGAGCTTGAGTCATACCGAAATTCCTTATTACTTCCTAGTCAGCAAGACAATGTGTAGTCGGGGTGACATCTCGTAGAGCATCCTATGTCTTGCCGAAAACTCATGCTTTCACTCCTGTCGCCATGACATACCACTTTCGGGGAGACCTCTCATAGAGAGCTTGTGTCTTGCCAAAATTCTTTATTACTTCAGATCGCCAAGAGAAAACAAATCTCACACCGATAAAGTTCCTTTGATTTATTTTGGATTCGACCCAGGACATAAAACTTACCATGAACTTCTGAAACAAAATAATATCATGGGTTTTGGAGACTTTCAAAACAAAAGCATATATTCTTACTTCCTGACAGAGCTCAACTTACCATACTTGCTTGAAATGGTGATAAAACTGTACATTTACTTGCATTTATTCTCAGGATTTTGACTCAAATAGCCAGTGTTGTTTTGTATGCACTTCTTGTAACAAAAGGATGCCTTGCATATTTGTCTTTACCTTTATCCTCTTTAGCATTTTGTGTGTCTCAAAAGAGAGCAACTCATTGCATCACTGTTGCTTGTTTAAATATGCCTTTAGAAGTATACAAGAACATTATGGAACAACAAGAATTTGTGTGCTTGTTCATACTCATTTGACTCATATTACTAGGTACTCCACCTTGGCATCTTTTGTAACTCTCTTGATAGTTATGACACTTGAGCTCGATTCAAAGAACTATCATTGACATGTAGCTATAGACTATCCTTAAAAGGAACATCCAATACACATTCTGAGAATACTCTACCAAGTACTTAGAATCTTGGTAGAAAAATGTAATACCTTGAAAATGTTTCTGTATAAGTTCACTGCGAAGAGGGGAATTTTCATGCTTGTATTCTCTGCTCCCTAATTCATATGCACAACTGATAACTTCAGAACTTTCTGGAAAGAAACTGCTTGCTCCTTCTTGAAACCTTGCACTGTCTATGTTTGTATTCTTGAGCAACATGGTACTCTTCATGCATTTTTATATTTCATCGTACAAAACTACTCTTTAGATCAGTCCTCTTTGATGATGAAAATTAGAACAAAACATTAAGGCATATGTATGCATGTTCACTATCCAAAAGAGAAATAATGAATTGAAACTCACATGACATATGATTACAATCAGCACGGAAAATGTAGTTATTCAGCAATTTTGATGTAAATGTATTCAGTTAAATTCCTTAAGTGAACTAAACTCAATGTTCACCTGTAGCCTTCAGAAAGCAACCCTGATCGTTATGAATGAACAGTTGGTCTCGTTGCTTGATGGATTCTCTGTTTTATTCTTCCAGTTGTATCTCATCTCATTCGATGTATATAATGAAGTATCCTTTAAAATCAGCCCATTTAATGAATAGGGCAGCATGCCGAGCTCTACCCTTGTGGGAGCCCATTTTGCTCCACATGCTTGGTCTTCAAACAATGTTTAGCTTCATGACTTTACCTATACCTACACAAGGAAACAAACATCGTTAGCATAAAAAATAGAACATGTTGATTATGATGTTGCTATTTCTCCTTCAAGTCATTTCTTTCATACTGCACTTGATTGATTGTTTCGATGCATTGCTAATAGTATGCTATACTATTGTGGGTGTTCCATATAAGTTACATATAATCGGAGCCACTGACACCCCTCTTTTCCTCTTACAGGTCGACAGAGCTCGAGAAGGCAAGGTGCACCATTCAGCATCGAACGTCGATAATCAGGCAATGATGATTATCTGTCAATTACATGTTTTCCTTTCTGCACCTCCAGTAGGGTAATGTGCTGTTAGAAATGCATTGTAACAGTTATATCCACGGCTTGTGTGGATCTTTGATTTCAATTATGCTTTTCAATCTGAAAAGAAAATGCATTTTATGCAATATTGTAACACTATTCTGATTGTGAAATCAAAAGAAGCCTTGTAAAAAAAATGAGTTTTTCTACGGAATAAATGAAAACATCTGAAATGCTATTTTGCTCAAGTACTCAATTCTGTATTTCTTTTAAAACTACAACATCTTAATGGCATTCTACAACTCTACTTTCTTTTAAATGCATAACTTTTTTTCGATGCATAATGATAATAATGTGAAACAGCATTCGAACATGACACTGCAATTCCACTTAATGTTAAATAACAATCAGCCAACTCCTCCATTTGAGCTGAGGCGAAAAATATGTAACAAAAACCTAAGGGAGAATTCTGCATTATAAGGCAAAGATTGGCTTTCATTCAACCCCAAGTCTTTGATAACCAGGTGATGGTTGCACAAGGGTTGCTCTCGGGTATTGATGTGATATTGTGGTTAATCTCAAAGGGACTATGGTTGTTCTTTGAATATTTTAGGTGTAAATTCTAAATTGAAATAATAAGTTCAAACATCATGAAACCAAAATATTTACCATAACATTTCATGAATATCACAAATTATTTGCTATCACTTAAGTAGATTTAGCATTAAGCATTCAACAACTTTATGGAAAACAAAATATTTTCACTAAAATTTCTTCCATTCATTTAAATTTTGGAACATTTTCAAATATTTAAACATCTATTCCAAAACAAAGAATAAAAAATACTAAAAATCAAAAGTTTCTCCCGGTTATTCTCCATGGATGCTCCAAAGAATTAATTAAAATAGAGCAAACCACTTTATACTTCACCAAAAAATTTCACAGGTACATATAAAATGGTGCAAGCTTTTAAAGAGAGGGGTTTCATTTCTGGACACCGAGTAGGTTCTGTATGCACCCTTAAATGACACAACATACAATCTTGTTTGACCAAACTAACAAAACCAGCTACAAAAGATACTGAGATAGGTAGCTATCTAACAAGCTCTGATATTAATTAATTTCTATGTGCATACAAATTTTTACACCGGAATGGTTCAGAAAATAGGAAAAAATAACAAAACTTAAAATTTTATGCTCCTTCAACATCCACAAATTCTGAAATTAAAATAAAAATGAGGATCGTCTTGCCTTTTATAGAACATAAGGCTCAAATAGGATAAGATAGATACATTAGAGGAAATCCAAGGGACCAATCTCATCAAGGCATGTGGAATATTGTGACCAATAGGAGAATTGTAATTGAAGTCAATGGAAGTCAACTTAAATTACACATTGAAGCACTTTGAGTGTTGGTCCTAAATCTTTGCCAAGATGATACTTCAAATCATGATAATGTGTAGGGGGTTCCCATACATTCAAAATGAAAAAGTAGAATTTTCACCCCCACACATCGCTTTGCTCTAGTTTTGTCACTCTTTGGAATGGGCTCTCTGAAAAATTGGCATTTGTTCCCACCACATGTGAAATACTAAGATCCCCAATATTTCGGTAGACTCAAAGCCATCTGCATTATCACTTCCCAGAGTGATCGAACCAGACTAAAAATTATTCCATCTATGATTCAAGTTTTCCTGACCATCCATACTCAAGCTTTGCATCACAATTTGCATCTCCTGCAATCACAAATTCCATACATTAAATCTCTTAAGAACATTTATAACATCTCATGTAAATAAAACCATTATTCAAATGTTAGTACAAAAATATCATAATTATCATTCTTTTCAAAAAGTATATCATGAATCCTCATATATATAACAGATCACCAGGATCATTAGACAAATTAAAAAAATTAGCATTTTCACTTCACATTGCAACCTGGTACCCAGTACCCAGTATTCAGCTTAACCCACTTACTTTCCCAGACCTCGGTTATACCAAAACTCCACTATACTGGACTCCTTCATACTAGAACACTTCATACCGAACCGGAGCCTTCTGCTTGAACTTGTATTACCTTTTCCTTTCGCATGTTTCCAGTACCCAGTGCCCGAAACACTTACAATACGAAGTATCTTTTATTATCAAAGATTTTTCTATTTTCACTTCCAATAATCTTCCAATTTGCTAGCTCTTGCCATAAGAGTTACACATATTTTCACTTGGGTCCCCAAGTCTTTTCAGTCTTGGGGCATGTTGTGAGACCACACAACATTTTGATTTATGACCAAAGGATTGTTTTGATTTTGTTGATTGAGGAACTTGGTAAAGGGGGTTTCCCTAAACCAAGGAGGGGTGTGGATGTTAATGGTAGAGGTGGAAATGGTGGGAAGATGGGTGGTGTGTTTCCTTGAGGAAATGATGATGATGAGGGTTCAAAGATTCCTCCCTATCCAAATAGCCCACCTTCTCCTTGCAAATTCATAGGGAGAGAGGTTTGTATGTTGAGAGGGTATGTCAATGTTGCGTGAAAAGAGGATGGGTCATTGGGGTCCTGAGAGATGAGCAGAATGTATGGGTGTTTCAAATTTTTAGGAATGGATTGACCTGAGATGGTGTTTGCATCCAAATCTTGGTTGTTTACAAGGGGATGTGTTTGAAGCGCATGAATCAATGAGCTCCCCTTGTTGACAATTGGTTGAGTTTGAGCAATGGATGATGTGAATTTTGGGATGGTTTGAGTGATGTTTTGGAATGAAGGTGTGAATGAGACTAGGGGCATAATCCCAAGAGGTTTCTCCACAATGGTTCTTACATCATAGTCTAAAGGGAGATTAGCCCCTTCTTTTCCCAATTCTATCATGTATTGTGAAGGATTGAACCTCATCATGGCATTGACAATTTTGTGGTTTTTCACAATTTTGGACCATTTCAATAATTTCATGTTGAGTCATCCCTAGAACATTGTTGGTGATGTCCTCCACTTGGCCACCTTCTTCTTGAGTATATTGTGAAAGTGGAGGAAGATTGAGTGAGGGATTGCTAGATTTAATGGGATTGATTTCAGGTGTGGTTTGACTCAAGTCACTTGAAGTGGATGTTTCTTTGTTCATTTCCATGTTCTTCTTATGTTGAGATCTAGTTTGGACCATAAAATAATGATCAATTTTTAGGAATGTGGGAAGTGAACCTCTAACTCTTTGGATTGATCTAAACTCTAGGTACAAAAAAGTCTAAGATATAAAGGATCAAGGGATGGTAATGAGATAATGAAAGGATGAATGATTTGTGAATTTTTGAACTCTTAAGAGACCTTGAAGGAGATACTAGACTTTAGGACTTTTGGTTTGATATTGGATTTTATTTTGGATCTTGATTTTGATTTGGTTTGATTTGATTTTGATTGGGTTTGGTTTAGATAGTGAACTCATAAACTCCAAGAGTTTGGATGTTGTCCTAGAGTAAATTTTTCCACAAGATGATAATTTAACTAGGTGTGAAGAATAATTCATCTACAAACACCTAGTCAAACAAGATGATTTTTATTTGTTTCAAGAGGATTTTCCCAAAGTATAGTATGAATATTTTTTTCAAGATTTCCAAGAGTTGTTTGTGAGATGGATTTTGATTGATGTTTGAGGATGGATGAGAGTGTTTATTTTGATCCTAAGAGACTTAGAGAGACTTTTGTTTACTAGACCTAGGTGTTGAAGAACATGCTATACTTCCTATGTGAGATACTCAAACCTTTGAAAAAGTCTTCGATTTTGATAGTAGTAAAATGAATACAAATTGGGATTGTTCTTTGATGCACGTTTGTAAAAATTGAAGACCAATCTCTCTCTAAATTCATAAAGCATAGACAAACGTTTCTTGAGAGCTTTTTGACTAAGACCTTTGGTATTTGGTTTTCATATTTTGATCTTTCAGGAAATCATTTGAAAGAGCACATGTGTGGGGTCCAATTTTTTCTTATCTTTGCTTAACGAGTTCTTTTTACCACAAACACTTTCTTGGTTAGGTTTTCAATCTAAATGTCTAATGTCTCAATTTCCTCTCATCCCACAAGGTCCATTATGTGGAAATCAAGGAAATAGTTCCATAATTTTAAATTTAGAGATTGCAAATTGAGATGTAAATCCAAATACTTAGAAGCCTCTAAGGATAAAATCCCTAGGAAAAGCAATAGCACTTGGATTTTTTTCAAATATATTTTCTTCCTCTAAAGGATTTAAAATTTGATGATCATGGTTGAATATTTTTTTTCCAATGTTTTAGATCGAAGCAAATTGTTTTGATTCCAAAATGATGCACAACCTTATGATAGAAAAAGACAATATTTGTTGAATCCCCACTTGGATAAATCTGGATGGGCTTATTCAAAGTGGATGACTAGAAGCTTGACCACACTAGCTCCCCTCCATGGCACACACTTCTCGGGTCAGCCAAGCTTTAGTTCTCATGAATCTCCCATGAAAAACTTCTCATCTCTACAAAGAACCGCAAAAATGTGGGGCGGCTTTAGAGGTCCGGCCTCTTGCACCAACAAATAGAAAGGAATTTTGGCTTTTACACAAATTGGTTCTTAGTTAGGGTGATCAGGGACATGGCACCTTACAAGCGTCTAGCAAGCCACTAAAGGATTTAATCGATCCTACTAGGGATGCTTATACTTTTTAAGGTAGTATCCCATTCTGAAAGACATTGTATGGCTAAGGCCTTCATACCATGAGGACTTGATAGTTTAGTCTTATCCATGTGTATGTCAGCCTGAGTGAAAAACCGGTTAAAGTCACCTTCAAGTTTTCCTTTCAAATGTATCTCTTAGGTAGGCTCCTCTAAAGGTAAACAAAAGTGAGTAAGCACATCCGTAGTTTGATCAATCCTTGTTTACATGAACAAAGAGAGAACACACGCGATATACTCAACTCACACTAGCAAGCTTTGGTCAATTTCAAGAATACAAATTGAAGTGTGGAGGGAATATTTTATACAACTTAATATCACCAAAAGACTTTTGATTCTCAAGATCATCGTGAAGCATGAGAGAAGTGCATATGCCTTTTAAATGATATTATTTTGTAAAAGAGATTACAAAACACAAAATACACATGTTCATTTTACCCTCAAAATCAAGAATAGATTCATTTTAAGCACCAAGATGAAGTTTGAAATTTGCTTGTTCAATTTTTAGATCCAAAACCAACTCTAGTGAGTTCCTAAAGTTATTTTTAATCCCTTTGATTGTTTTTTTTAAGCCCAAATGAAATTTATTTTGAGTCCTAAAAACTTGAAGATAAAGCCTTAAGAATGGGATTATAATTGCTCCCAAAGTGTTTTAAAACACTTGATACAATCAAGCAATGATTCCATAACAAGTCTTGTCTTTGCTTCCTCCTTTCCCTCTTGATCACTTAAACCTACAAAAGTTGGTTAAACTACAGAAAACAGAGCCAAAAAAATAGTTAGAAGTCAAAGGTGATCAAAATAAAAAAGCACATGTTGGATTAAAACTAAAAAGTTGACTTTTACCCCACCCCAGTGGTGCAATCCGCAAAGGCATCATAGTTTGAAGAGGTCCAGCGGCGCTCTAGTGAAACTAGTGGTGCTCTGTGGAGAAACAGACACCACAATTGTGTCGTTGTTTCACCCAGTGATGCACTTTGGAGTTTGGTTGGTCAGCCCATACAAAAATCACTTCAGCATCGCAGTTTGGAGTTCAGAAAACATCACTAAATAGTAACATTGGGCTGATAGCGACGTTGTTTGACCTTTGCAGCGTTGCCCTTTCCTGTAGACACACAAAAATTTGAAAAATAGTGGAATTTTCACTAAAAAAGGTGTTAATTTCTCAAGATTCACCCTCCCTCTAGCGCCAAAATATGAATGGTAGCTCTAGACCTACACAAACATGAACAAACAACACAATGTTAGTCAATTTCACAAATCTAAACTAGCATTCCCCATAAGATTCATTTGAAGCAGAATGAAAAGAAATAAATTAAAAGCAATCTAAATCATATTCCAATGCTCAAACCCTCAATCCCATGGGGGAATTGGTGCTATTTTGATTTGGAAAATAGCCCTTTCCCAATTCCTTGCAAATTTGGATGATGAACAATGGTGCTCCTTGATGAAATTTGCAATAACCTAGCTATGGTGATGAAATGCTATGAAAACCTTGATGAACACTGGATGAATTTGCCTAAAATCTATAGATAATGACTTTGCATAAAGTTGTGGATCCCAAATTAGTAAAAGGGCTCTCCATTTATAGAAGAGAAGGATGGAAGAATGAAAGATATGAAGGATGTGGGACTAAACATAAGCCAATGGCATTGTGCCAATTGTCAACATGCTATTGAAAGGAGGTGGAGAACATTTTGATGAATGTGCAAATAAATGCTATTAGGTGGAAATTTGAAATTCAAAAGATGGCTTCAAAGATGAGTTGAAAGATGGAGTTAATGCCACTTGGCTCAAGAAAAAGGACTTGTAAGAGATATAAATGTCATGTTGGAGGACAAGACCTTTTGGAGGGAGATTTCAAAATGAGGGAATATTCCAACTTGATGCCATTTTGAATGAAAATGGAAGAATTTATAAATCAATTAAATTGATTTACTTGAGCAAGTTGCAAAATCTATAGGATTTGATGGATTAGAGTTAGAGTTAATTAGGATTTAATTAACTTAGATGGAGATTATTTTATTTGACACTTTGACTTAGATTTTTGGATTTATTTAAATCAAAATGAGAGGAATATGAATATTAGATTTAATTAAATAAAGTTTGATTTATTTAATTAAAAGGATATGATGTTAGATTTAATCAAATAAAGGTTAGTTTATTTAATCAAAAGAGGAACATTAGGATCAATTAAACAAAATTATTTATTTAATTAATAGAGGATAATGATGAATTTAATTAAAGAAGGGTTATTCAATTAAATGGTTGGTAAAGGAGATGATTCAGGACAAACTGATGTTAGTAAACTAGGATCAAGTGCACAAGATCAATCTGTATAATTTACGTGTCTATAGTTAGTAAATGGGGGTTTTCCTTAGTCAAACCACTTGCTGGTAATTAAACCTTAGAATGAAATGAAATAATGAAGGGAAACGATGAATGAACAAAGTGCTATGTTGCATCTCACCAAACCCTTGTTATGAAATATACAAACTTGTGTGAGGTGGCTAGCTTGAATGTAGATCTTGACTTGAATGAATGCTTGATAGATCTTGACTCAAATTGTGTACTTGAATCAAAACCCTACATCACAAATGTTAGCTCAAAAACACACATGATGCAATAATATATTTGATATGATGCTTGAATCTTGATGGCTCCAAATGCTTGATGAATTACTCTTGAATACTCTTCTGAACTCAATTATGCTATTATGAATGCTCTCACAAAATTCTTATTATGAAAATGAATGAAAAAAACTTATATTTATACTTATCCATGCTTAGTATCCCAAAATTACACCACAAAAATCCAACATATGAAATCATTAATTAAAGGAGGCTAAATCTTGCCAAGATTTGAAATTAAATCCCAAAAATAACTTAAGGGGGACTAAGATGCCTTAGGTGGCATCTTCATCCTAAGGCATGAAACTCGGGGC
The DNA here is from genome assembly GCA_007258455.2 of Sequoia sempervirens. NCBI lineage: Eukaryota > Viridiplantae > Streptophyta > Pinopsida > Cupressales > Cupressaceae > Sequoia > Sequoia sempervirens. Next base: position 542,423,988 of record VDFB02281492.1, read on the forward strand.
ACATACTCCAAAAAGGGGCCCATTTAAGGTGCATTTGAAATTAGGGTCCCCAAGACCTTTGGAGGACAAGGACTCCCTAGGTGGCATCTTAGTCCCAGTCCAAAAATCAGGGACACACTGCCATAATCATTAAATTATCACTTACCCTTTGATGTTTTTTGGGATTAGCCATAAAAATATATAATTTATTAGGCTTGTGGATAAAAATAGGACCAATTAAGACATATATAAGGATAAACAAAGCAAGGTGGGCCCCAAAAAGTGTGAAAATGCAAGGGTATGCATTTTCCTACACTACACCATTGAAGGGTGGTGAGTTTCAGAAAGTGTGCATTCATCATTTCCTTCTCCTTTATCATTATATTTTTATCAAGGTTTAATTATGAAACTGGGGTTTGATCAAGACAAACCCCCATACAAACAAACAAAACAAATTTTCCCTCTTTGCGTATTTTTAGGTTATAGGTTGACGAAGGAGTGGAAATATCTTGAAGAAGCAATTTTGCATCATTGCATTATTTGTCATCATTGCTGTCAAGCCATAGAAACTAAGTTGTAGAATTTTTTGACTTTTTGATAGTGGGACCTGTGTCAAATGGAAGCTCATATCTTATAACAGAGGACCCCAGAAGTTGGTCAAAACAATTTTAGGAAGGCCCATTCGGTCATGGGTGAATGAGTCCTTGTAGGCACCCTAAAACCATTTTTTTTAGTAGGTTTGGTGTCCTCTACACTTCCCAGGTCCGCTAGTAAACTATTGTTTCTAACTGTCAAGTTTTTTGGATCTTGCATTTTTAATATTAGGGAATATAGGATCATTAGTCTAATCATTCTAAATATATTTCTAATCCATTCCAATTCCCCCTTAGAATGTACATCTAGGTCTGATTGGCTCACCTTTAAGTCTGAAAGTCAATCTCTTGCACCTTGTGATCTACATCTCAATGAAATTTATAAAAATGTGGAAATGACCCTAGGTTATGGACACTAATATTAGAGTCACCACATTTTTTGTTTCACATAGATGCCTCTTTATTCAATGTTTTATACAAAAATCATTAAACTCATTTGATGTGAACTCACCTCCTCTATTAGACCTCAAACACTTGATTTTAGTATTCACTTCATTCTCAACCTTTGATTTGAAAATCTTCAATCTACTAAAGGCCTTATATTTATCTTTTAAGAATGTAACCCAAGTAAAACTAGAGAAATCATAAATAAAAAGCATGAAATACCTTTCTCCTAGAAGACTCTTCATTTTGGTGGGTCTACACAAATCAGTATGAATTAGCTCCAATGGTTTAAAAGAAGAACACTCTTTAGACTTGAAACTTATCCTTGTTTTTTTTTCTAAATTTCCATTCCTTGCACAAAGTACTTACAAGATTGAATCTCTTAGGCATATCTCTTACCACATGTGATGAACTGGTCTTCACAAGATCTCCAAAATTGGTGTGTATCATTCTCCTATGCCAAATTCAACACTTAGTTTTTTGTCCCATAAAACAACTTCCATTAACATCCTTTAGATTTTATATGTCACCATTAGTCCTAGACCCTTTTTCCACCAATTTTCTAGACTTTCCTTTTCTAATTTCACATCCTCTTTCATTGAATATGAGATTGTATCCATTGTTACGCATCTAACTCACACTAAGAAGATTGTACCCAAGACCTTTAACATAAAGAACATCTTCTATTGTGTGCTTTCCATCAATACTTATTGTACCTTCTCCATTGATCTATACTGAAGTATCATCTCTGAGCTTGACTATGCCTCCATTCCACTTCACAAGCTTGATAAACTTGCTCCTACTTCCTATCATGTGGTCAGAACAACCACTATCAATCACCCAAGAGTTTTCCTCGTCTTTTGCATGAAAATTAGTCCACACAATCCTTGAATCTTTGGTTTCATCTTCAGACTTCTTAGCATCCTTGGACAAGATTTCATCCTCATTATTTGAACCACTAGATTCCTCATCCTTTGAAGAGCAAGAATCTTCCTTGGAGTAGAGACTCCTTTTAAACCTATTTCTTCTAGAATCTTTGTTTCTATTTCTATAATATTTTAAGGGACACTTAGAAGAAAAATGACCAACCTCTCCATACTTAAAATATTTGAAGGATAGCTTACCTTTACACTTGTCAGTACCTTTCTTCAACTTCTTTACAATTTTTTCTTCTTCTTCATTAGTGTCACTAATCTAATCAGATGCTTCATACTTCTCCTTCTTATTGGATTTGAAAGGTGCTTCCTTCTTTGAATCTTCTTTGTCAAATTCTCTCATTTTAAAAGTAGTAAGGGCACCGTATAATTGATCCATTGAAAATTTATCTAAATCTCTAGCTTCCTCAATAGAAGATAATTTAGGACTATAAGCTTTAGGAAGAGATCTCGATACCTTTCTAACCACCACCAACTCTTCTAGTTCTTCACCAAGTCCTCTAATTGCATTGACCACTTCATCTACCTGAGCAAATATCTTACAATATCTTCATCTTTTGAAATTTTTAGGTTCTCAAACTTGCCTCTCAAGATCTACAACTTGGCTTGTTTTACTTTAATGTCTCCTTCATATATGCCACTAAGCTTTTCCCATACCTCCTTTTCTAACTTGCAGTTCATTAGTTTTACAAGTTCAAAGTTTACTAATCCATTAAAGATAACATTCTTGGCCTTTCCATTGTTCTCATAGGACCTAATCTCTACCAGATCAGTTGGAGGAGTAGCAAGAACAACATAACCATCCTTGATTGATTTCCAAACACCAAACCCTAAAGAGGTCAAATAGGTTTCTATCTTGAATTGACATAAAGAAAAATTTGTTCCATCAAGCCTAGGTACCTTATGAGACCCTTCTTGTTCCATCCCATATCTTCCTCAAGCTATTAGAATTCTTTGAAGGAACTAGGATCTAATACCAATTTTTAAACACACCAAAATACTGAGAGGGGGGGTGAATCGGTATTCTATCAAATTTAACACTTTTTAGAACAAACAAATACTTTGAACTCTAGAACATAAGTAATAACATGAGTCAATAAGATAACGCACAACATAACACAATGCCAGATATATGTGGAAAACCCCATAGGGGAAAAACCATAGTGTGAAAATATGCTAGGAGTTACTGTCCTAATCCAGTATCACACTTGATGAACAATGCTTACAACTTTGTTTTAGGGATACAACCCAAGGAAGCTGCAACTCCTTGATTACAGTTTTAGTGTCACTCCCAAGGAAGCTACAAATACCTCATCTAAGAACACACTCAGAAATGACTACAAAATGATATTCCTTCCACTATCTAAAACTGACAATTAAGCTCACTCCTTTTTATGATTACAATTATGCTTTTGATGATTGTAATTATGATTTGTCACTTCTTCAAATGTCTTCTTAGCTACCTACTACCTCACTGCTTTTAGAAATCAAGAAGTAATTTCCTTTGGCTCACTACCTCCAACAAATGATTAAGCAGACTTCTACAATTGAGCACACTTCTTCACATGCATTCTATCACAGGGATATGATCAAAACAAAACAAGATAGGAGTTTTCACAATTACATTTTCTCCTTCAGTTTCTTACATATTTATCATAATCACACACATCCTAGATAAACTAGGTTTATAATTTATACATGATATTACATTGATTACATCTCATGTTGGTCTATAACAACAAAAATATTACATCTCCAATTTGGCCAAGGATAAAACAATCAACATGAAACATGTAGAGGACAAGACCCAAAAGACTATACGCAACACTAGGAAGAGGAACACACATTACGAATTCTAACACACACTTAACTTGGTCATAAACTATCTTTACACCTTTGATCTTCTATGAAAATAAACTGCACACTTTGCAAATATAAATTAGGTTGACCATAAACAAGAAAAATGTAGCTTGTAACATGTTTCCCTTCACATCCAATCTAGCTATACACAAGAATGATAAATCATTATTTGCATCTTTTTAAGATGAGTTGGCATAACCCATGCAACACCTTCAAACACTCCATAAGCTCTGCTCACACTTGAACTTGTGGCACACATCATCAACATGCCTTAGTCAGCCCCAACAAAACATTCATTCCAAACCACAACCTATACTAGAGAAGCCAAAAAACACTTTGTGGAATATCAACAAGCGTCACATGATATTCAGGAACATTCACATACATCCCTTTCACAACTTCATGCAACAACAAGCTAGAGAAAGCCAACATACATGAAACCAAACTCTAGACAAGACAGTTTGATACATTGTCACTTCCAACTTTCTTTGTGAAAGGATTATTGACATGAAACTTTGGATACAACACCTTCACATCTCAAAGAAATTAAATTATAAACTACATAACTATATCTGCAAATGTGGAGATATGCAGAGCCAATTTTTTCACCTCTAAGAACATCCACATAGAATCAACATAGGCTTCAGTTTGTCACTCTTAAGAACACCTTTTTGGTAACCCAAAATACTTGAAACTTGGATCACACATGCCTTGACACAACATGAAGTACTTCTCCAAACTGTAGGAGAAAAACAATATTAGTGGAGAAATATAGAGCATTTCTCAGAAACTGGCAACCAAATAGCCATACGGCAACACTCTCCATAGAACTTTTGACATCAATGACAACCAAGCTGCAAAAAATATTCCCCTTAGCATTGATGTTGGGATATAGATTTTAGAGGATGCGGCTAACATTTTCATGCTTTTGATAATAGGAATAAAAAGGTCCTACTTATGGAGGAAATTTCTTCTCTTTAAGGATACTCTCTCAAACAAGTTATTGGTAGATTATATCAAATAGGGTTTGATTAGGCCAAAGGCCCTTTGATATTTGGTTTGATGGATGGAGATGATTTGTCTTGATATAATATAAATTCCCTTGAATATCTCTATAGGTTCTCAAGGATTATAGGGGTGCTCAATCATAGATTCACTTGGATATCCCTATAGGAACCCAAGTATGAACAAAGATACCCAAACATAGAGGCACCTATTTATACAACACAAGCACTCATAATTATAAAGGAACGTATATATGAAAAGAAGCCCTATGAAATATGCTAACCAATTTTTTCGTTGAAATTTTCACAACACAATCAACACTATGCCAATTGAATTAGAGTTAGCATTAAAATTGAAATCCAAGTTTGAATGATCTCAACGCCAATAATGCACACTCAATCCCAAGGAAGGAGAGGTGTTGTCATATGGCGGAGAAACTAAAAACAATAACTTGAAATGAGTAAACTCAACGTCAAGAATGTGCACTCAAGATCCCACTGAGGGCGAGGTGCTAACATATGACAGAGTTATTAATTGAAACTGAAACAATTAGGCTAATAACCAGCCATGAAGATACATCTATCTAATTCATCTGTTGTGGTAGGCATCCACTTAAGAGTGGGGATTCACCACTTGAAAGTGGGTACAAAGAGAGCTACAATGTTCATTCTCCACACTGGGGGTAAACCATCCAGGGGTAATTAATTTGGAATTAACAAGTAATTGCAGAAACTAAAATGGTTGGATTAGTACTACTAAATCTCAACCTTACAATCATGAAATCTGCAAACTACAAATTACAATAATAGAGAACAATGCTAAGAAGAGGAGAATGAATTATTTCAATGTTTTTTAGCTCTTCAATGATGAAAAAGCCCAAAACTGAAATCTAATAAAGTCTGATATAAAACTGAGATTTTGGAAATTCTGATCAGCAACTATGGAATTCAAAGAAATGAGCATAAGTCATTCAATATACCTCCAAATGAAGTGAAATCAAATGCAATAGTCTCCTAGAAGATAGGCGCCCATGCCTTGATGAAGAAACAACTTCAAAAGATAAGAATTAATTTCCTTTGCACATTTCCCAATGTCCAAAATGGTACGACCTTGAGCAAGGGAAATTTGGCAAGTAAAAATTAGAAACTCCAAACAAAAATCTGCAAATTGGTAGAAGGGTTCGCCTTGGGTGTAGGAATAGATAGGAAAGATACCCACAAGCAAATTAAATTTACTCCAAGAGCTGTATGCAAAAACCACCTTCAGTTGTAGATGAACCAGCAAAACCAAAATTGTAGATAACTCCAAAATTCTTCAACATATGAGCTCAATCTGCTAGTCTGAGTTGAGAAGCAGCAAATGACCAACTAGGTGTTATATTCCAAACACGAAATTGGTTAATGGCTAGGAGGTAGCATCCTCGAAGAAAAATATCACTTGCATTTTGACAGCATAATAGTATGATAAGCAATTGGATCCAAAGCTGGAGCAAAGTCTTCATTTTATAGAAGTTCAAACAAACTCTTCAAATTCCTGAGAAGGCGCGCCAAAAGACACAAGAGTCTTTTCAATTTCCAAAAATCAAATAATTCTTCAAGATGGCGTCCCTCTTGCAAAAGTATAAACTTCACTTTATTTTAAAAATATCACTCCCTAAAAGAGGCGTCACTTTTTTCCCAAGGCATAATGACATTATTAAATAATAATAATAAACACCTATGAAGGCGTCCCCCTTCAAGACCACCTTTTAAAACATCTTGAAGTTATTCTCCTAGGCCAAGGGGTCAACTGCAATTTATAACATTAATGCCTTTATTTATGAAATTCACCAAAATAAAGCTTTTAGGAACCAGAACTAACTCAAATAATTGCTCCAACTAGAAATGAAGACATGAAGGCTGACAAACTTCATACTGCCAAAAATAGAATTTACTAAAAATAGTAAATTCCCTGAAATGCCATAGAACCTCCAAAAAATGGAAACCATAATTTTACCTCAATGATCCTATGGGCCTCCGGAATAGGCCGATGAGCGTCTGAACGTATCACTGATGAGAAGGGAACATTACACCCTATTTATTTATTTATTTTGGATTGGGTGATTTTTTGTTGGATTTCCTAGAGATTGTGTTTTGGACCCTTGGATGATGATTTGGATGAAATTAGATGGGGGTAAGTAAAATTTTCTTGGGATTAGGCCAAGGGGCCTTGGTTTATTTCTTGTTAGTTTTGAGGGGGGTGAAAGGGGTTAAGCCCTTAACCAAAGTGGATTTTAAATGGATAGATTTTGGATTAAGGATTGGAGATTTTATTTTAATTGGGATTTATGGATGGATGATAGATTTTGGATGAAGGTTTGATAAAATTTGATTAGGATTTGGATGGAATTGGATTAAATGGATAAGGGGTGATTTTGGCTTAAGAATGATTAATTTGAATAAGGGATGGGGATTGATTAAGAATGGTGAATTTAATTAAGATAGGGATGAAATTGGATTATAAAAAGAAATAAGAGTTGATTAGTATGATAATGGATTGAATTAGGATGAATTATTGGATGAGATGATTGGGTGATCAAAGATTCCTTAGATTAAGGATGATTGGATTAGGATGAATAATGGATGATAGATTAAGGGGTGGGTTAGGATTTGATTAGAACATGAATTAGATTGGAATAAATTTCAAGAAAAATATACTTATTAAGAAAATAATTAATGATGGTTTAGACCTAGAAAGGTGCTCAAATAGTCCTAGAAATGCTCAAGTTTTACATAGATAATAAATTGTGAAAATGAGAAAATATATATTTTTTTTAAACGAAAGGTGACAGCCTGTAAATATATTAATATAGAAATAAGATGTTACAAAATATCATTTTTGAGGCTCGTGATAGCCAGATGATGCAATATACTAACTTGCAGAGAGGCTCTTGATAGCCAGATATTACAGATTGTTTGATTGCTTCTTTGCACAAAACATAATTTACCTCCTCTCCCTATTAGTCTAAAATTTTCCCTTACATATTGAAATTCACTATGGATACCCTTGCAAAATTATAAACTCTTACATATTGCTAGATTTACTTAACATACACTTACATTCTATTATACTCATAAATGACTTCAATCATATATTTCTTATTCCTCCATACCATCAAAATTTACTTCATTTTCTCCTTGTTGCTCCTGGAATTCTTGTACATTATCTAGCATTGGTGGCAAAGCATTTAAATTAGGAATACCTCCAACCTGTGGCTGATGAGAAGAGCTCACATTATCTGGATTAACCCTCAATTGGAATTCTTGGCCAATTGGAGCATGATGAGCATTACCCACAGTTGGGACAGGATGAGCAACCATTGGTTCATTATGTTCATGGGAGATGAGGGCCAGAATAACGTTCACCTTTCTCCTTATCATGTCTACCATATCTTCTCCTACAACCCCAATATGTTTTTCCAATGATTGTTGTAGATAGCTAAAACTTTACATTTATAGAGTGTTCTTCATTGCATCCAACAGAGAGCGATATATGTTACCATTCAACAAGAAGTGGTGTGGAAAAATCCCAGCAACTCAACCTTGGCCCTTCCACAGGTCGTAATCTTACACTACCTTCAAAAGCATGTTATCTAGCAAGAAAACCTCATTTATCACCTTGTGTTAAATTAACTACAACATGGGGAGTGATTGCAAAATGTCACACATTCAAAAGAAATATTGAAATAATTTGTGAAGTGATGATGATTCTCTTTGCTTGGGGATATAAGATCTCATCTCCCAGCACTCTCTTCACACTCTCACAAAACTAATAACAGTGCCACTTAAATATTTGACCTAGCTCTACATCCCCTAAGGAATCTAAAAAAGGTAACTCCCATTCTAAAACTATTAACCACACCCTATAGTTTCTAGGAAAATACTCCATGAGAGCCCTTCGAAACCCCCTACAAACCTACCAATTATATCTGAATTCATCTTTCTTCAAAGAAGTAGATACTTGATGTATAGCCACTCTCATACAGAACCTCTGCATCTAAAAGTTTGCTTTGAATTGTAGTTGCACTAGGGAAAGCATTTAACAATCACTACATAGGCGCGAAGAGGAAGACACAGCAGGTGTATGTCATTTCATCCTTGTCCAGCTTAAATTATTGCCAAGTTCCTTCCCAAAGAATAATTTCCTATGTGCGAGTTAATAAGAGTTCATCATTACACGGATTGCTTTGTATATATCTACACTTGCAAGCATTGAAACAAACATTAGCTTTTTTAAAACAAAATTAGTCGCTCGCTTGATGTAATCCACTCCGCCTTGGGATAATCGTCCTTATATGATGTCATGTACAAGAGAGTATAAAAATCCATTGGGGCTCATGAGGGTTCTGATAATTTCACACAATTTGAATTCATCGATTCCCATCCATTTATATTTCCATATCTAAAACAAGCAACCGCCATCTTTATATGATGTAATTGACATTGAATCCTTATGTTTATAATGATTACTTATTAAAACAGGTAGTCTACAACTACCCCATTATGAACTATGCATTAAGAAAACCTGAACCCTTTCTCCATTTTGTAATTGAATTTAGCAAATGCTTTCTCTTTTTATTATTTCCACTAAATCTGGGAATGCTTTTATTTTATCATCATTTTCCATTATATATACCTCTTCCTTTTCACACCCCATATTGGCTAAACAGTATGCAAGCATGTTTCCTTCCCGATACATATGCGATATCTGATAAGAATCAAATTCATCTAAGAGCTTCCATACATTTTGCATTACATATTTTATATGCCAAGTATAACACTCCCTTTCTTTGCACGTATTTACAACTATTAAGGAGTCACCTTCTATATGGATTGCACTGATTTGGAGTTATCTTGCAAGCTCACATCATAAAGAATAGCCATTGACTCTACCATGTTATTCATTCCTGCTGGTAAAACAATTGATCTAGCTGCCTTCACTATTCCCCTTGGATTTCTTATACAAACTCCTGCCCTTGAAACACCTAGATTCCCTCTGGATGCTCCATCAAAGTTCAACTTATAGAAACCTATCATTGGCAGAAACCATTTAATAGTACTCCTATCCACCTTTTCCTTATAAGGTAGCTTCAAGCTACCTTTAAAAGGAAAACTTATACCCCACCAATTCTTTAAAATGCTATTATCCCATGATGTAAACGTAGATCCAACATTCTTGTGATCTTGAACCCGGGCATTTATTGCCTCTATGATTGATTTCTCAATAATTGCATGAACAGTTTGACTTGAGGCTGAAACTTTTCTAAAAATTCCCTTGTTTCACTCCCACCAAATAGACCATGTCACTGATGTTGGGATTAAATGCCAAATACATGAAAAAAAGGAGGTCTTATATAACACAGGCCATGAAGAAAAAAGGTCCTATAATGAACTTGGCAATGGAGCATAAAAGCTCATTTTTTGCAATACAAAAAACCAACAACTTTGTGCAAAGGAGCATTGCAAAAAAAAGTGATCAGGATTTTCCAAGCTTTGACCACATAATACACAATTAAAAGGATCTAAAATTCATAATTTATCAAGTTGATCACTTGTTAGCACTCTTTTTCTCAACACTAGCCATGCAAAATTGCCTGCTTTTGGTAAAACCACACTATTCCAACAAAATGAATAAGTCCTTTAATACTGTGCTTGATCACCTTTATTAAGAATCACTTTATAACACTGCTCGATTGTATAGCATCCATTCTTGGATGGAGCCCATGTAATACGATCAGCTCTTCTTGTTATGAATACTACTCTTTCACCCAAAATCTGATGAAAAAGTTCCTTTTGTTGTTTTTCTATTTGTGTGCAAGAAAAATATTTCCAACTCACTCTTTCCAATGAAGCCTATAGTGAACTAACATAATCAATTAATCTAGGTCCCCACAACTAAGACAAAATCGAGATAGTTGATTGCAACTCTTGACAATCTTTCAATGACAGGCACCCATTCCAAGAGTCATCCCAAAACTTAACTTCATCGCTCTTATTAACTTCCTAAGAAATATATTATGTGACCACTTTTCTACATGACAACATGAAATTCCACATGGAAAACCCTTCAAGAGGATTATAAACTATAAATATTCTTGTCAAATTTTGACTGTCTAGATACTTTGCCTGTATCAATGCACACCATTTCAAATCTGACTTGGCATACATTTTCCTGATCAAGTTTCCCCCAAAGGCAATGCTGCATTTAGAAATATCATGTAATCCCACTCCACCTTTAAGTTTCTCCAAGTTCATACTATCCAAAGATACTAAAGGGAATTTTTTCACATCATCCATATTCCCCTTCCATAGAAAACTCCTAATACTTTTCTCTATTTGATCAACTACTGATTTAGGAGCCCTAAGGACTGATATAAAGTAATTAGGGATTGCAGCTAATACTATTTTTATGAGCAAAATACAGCCTGAAAAAGATAGCCAATGAGCTTTCCAAGCACAAATTCTCTATTTAATACTCTCAATGACTTTGGCCCAATATGCTGACTTATTTTCCCCCATAAAAAAAAGGAATTCACAAGTACATACATGGTAAATCTGCCTCTTGAAAACCCAGTACCTGAACAATCTTCCTTTTGATAGCAACTTTAGTATTGAAAACATAAATCTTTGATTTGTGCACATTTATCTTTTGTACTGACAACAAAGAATACTTATCCAAAACCCATTTTATTTTCTTAGCTTTAGAAATAGAACTTTTCTTTCCCATACAACAAGGTATCATCTGTAAAGAGGTTATGTGTTACTGAATATTAGTTTAAGGAATGAGATTACCTTGCCACAAACCCTAATTGTGTTTCTCCTTTATTGCCCTGCTCAATGCTTTTGCCATGATAATAAAAAGAAAAGGGGAAAGAGGATCACCTTGTCTTACTCCTTGAGTTGCTCTAAAGAAACCTAAGGGTGAACCATTAACTATAACTAAAAAATGTGCACCTGATAGATAGGATAAAATCCATTTACACCACTTACTAGAGAACCCAAACTTGGCCAACACTTTCAAAAGGAAACTCCAGTCAACCCTATCATAGGCTTTCATCATATCCAACTTTTACAATAAAAGATGACAAACAATTGGATTTGATAGAATGAAGCACCTTATGTGCCACCAACACCCCTTCTGTAGTTTCCCTACCTAGGACAAATCCTCCTTGCTTGAGCGAAATGATTTTTGGTATTAGATGCTACAATCATAGATCTATTGCCTTTGTGAAGATTTTATAATTTGTATTACATAGGGAAATAGGTCTAAAACCTACAAAGTTTTTTGGTTCCTTAATTTTTGGCAATAGAACAATGTTTGTAACATTGAAGTGCTTCAACATCATGCTAGATCTTCGCAATTCCTCTAGGGCCAAAAGCAAATCAAAACCCAATACATCCCAACACTTTTGAAAAAATAAGGCAATGAAGCCATTTGGCCCTGGAGCCTTACTTGAGGACATTGAGAAAACCACCTTCCTTAGTTTTGGTAATGTAAAAGGTTTCATCAACTCCTCATTATCACTATGAGAAATGTTACTTGGTATTGCAGACAACAAGTCTTGCTCATCTTGTTTCCCCTGTGCTGAGGAAGACTTATATGGAGCAAGGAGATTCATAAAAAAATTTACTCCTTCCTCTTGAATTTTCTTTGCATTCTAAAGTTTCTTTCCTAATATTGCATCATATATTGAAAAAATGGTTTTTACAGCTCTTTTTTGTTGAGCTGATGCATGAATTTTTTTTGTATTCCGATCCCATTCCTTCAACCATAGCTCTCTTGATTTATGGCGCCAATATACTTCCTCCATCTTTCCCAATTCTTCCCACATCATTTGAATATTTTTTTGTTTCTCATAAGTGAGAGAATCCATGCCATTCTAAATTATATGCTCATGAACATCTGCTAGTTGTTTTGCTACCTCTTCTTTTTACACAAAAATATTCTTAAGGTTTGTACATTCCACTCCTTAATCTTCTCCCTAACATATTGCAATTTTTTAAAGAACTGAAACATTTTGGTGCCTCTCTAAAATGGTGCACTCACCCACCATTTTCTAAGCAGGGGTAAGAAGAGTGGATGTCTGAACCACATCTCAAATTTGAAGGAAGGCTTATGTTATGATGTCACGCTTGTACTTGTTATAGATAATGATATGGCGTAATGATCAGATCTTACAAATGGAAAATTTTATGAAGAAAAATTACATGATGTTAAGGCCCAACTTTGAGAAATTAAGAATCTCTCTAAGTGCACATCTATCTGTAAAAAATATCTCCTTCGATTTGTCCATGTGAATCTCCCTTTTTCTGGTAAGACATCCCTGAGTGCATTATCTACAATAAAACTCCCAAAATCAACCATTGTCCTTTGCGGCGGATAGATACCTCCTTGTTTCTCATTTAGAGATACAATTGCATTAGAGTCTCCTGCCACTACCACCTTCTCGCTTCCCAACCCTGGAATCACATTTGTTAGCTTATCCCATGTAACCTCCTTTTATCCCGAGTAGTTGTTGGGCCATAGATATTAAAATTTTTGAAGTGAAGATCAAAACATTGCACACTCATTAGTTGGCAATTACAATCCCCATTCATTATGTCCACTAAAATTGTCTTCAAGTTCAATAATGAGATTAAACCTCCTGAGGCCCCTTGAGCTGGCACAAAAAATGCTTTCCATTTACCCCATTTCATTACTGATGCTTCAAATTCTTCCTTTGGCATCTTAGTCTCCTATAACAAAATAATATCCACCCCACTAGCATCAACATGATGCTTGATCCGGTCCCTTTTATCAAGGGAATTAATGCCCCTAACGTTCCATGATACAATCTTCATTGCACTCGAGGAGAGAAACATGCTCTCCTCGATCTCTTATTAAGTGAAATGCTCCCATCTAGTATAGCTTGCACCCCTGTCTCAATTTCCTCCTTTAGTTTATCCACCTTAGATTTTTGACCTCTTTTTCCTGGGGTCTTCTTGATTGGTAACTAAGAAATCGATGTTTGTGCCAAAGATAATGTTTGAGAATAATCAAAATCACACACCATATCTACATCCAATTCCATCTTATCTTCCTTACATACCTCTTGAAGATAGTCTTCCTAAGAAGGAATTATTCTTTCCTCTACAATCTCTTCCTCATTAAGAATCTCCTTTGTTATCTCATCAAAAAGATCTAAGCCTATGGAATTAAGTAGCTTTTGTGCAAGCTCTTCCAATCCATCAAGACCAATTTGTTGCTTTGATGCTAAAGCTTTACCTTCTTGAATTTTCCTCATACTTAAAACTTCACCACCCTAAACCTTTTGGGTAGATAAAGTTTCTTTCTTTTGAGGCATCCCTACTCCAATATTCATAAAAGACTTATCTAAATCCTTACCTGCTTTCTTATCAAACCAGTTGATTGTGCCTATTTGTAAATAAATTTACTTGAAACTATCAAAATATATATGTATGTCACACATTAACCTACCCATGCCACATTGGCACCATTCTATGAACATAGACACTCATCCATGATTACGAGGCTTGAAACAAGTTGTGGCTATTTTTTTACTTTGTCTCAACATCTTAGATATTTATTCTTTTATATTATCAAAGGCTATAAAACTTCTAATATAATCATAATGGATAAGTTTAGCACAAAAATATGATGAACGCATTGAAGAACACATGCTCATACTAAATCTAAAATACACCTACAATTGAGAAAAACAAAAATGTTTAACACTTAAGAATAAGTAGGTAAGTCACTCCTCACAAGCACTTAGATATTGTTGATATGCTCAAGATGAGAGAGATATCTTTGATAAAATGTAGCTTTCTCTTCAATACGATTTCATAATTTGGAAACATGTACTTGGTTATCTACTTTATGGATGTAAATTTGCTTGAGGGAGATGGTTTACATAGATTCTTGGAGATGAATATGAATAGTTAGGATTTGATTTGATTTGGATTGATAAGAATTTTTTCTTGTAGGTCAAGCTAGGATGGATCATGGGAGTGGATAGATAGGATGAGGTTAAGTTGATGAATGACTACTATTATGTTAACTTTCATGTGGATATGGGATGCATAGAAGTGAAGGCTTGGGGTGAGGGAATGTGGATAAGAGAGGCTAGGTCAAGGAATGTATATATGTGTATATACATATATACATTCTATATATATGTATATATATACATATATGTGTGTGTGTATCCATGTATATATAGATGTGTAAATTGTTCTCTACAAAAGAAATATTTCTGTGTATAAAATTACTTCTACTATAAATATGATTTATATCAAAATAGATGTAATATATATATATATATATGGGCAAAGCTTATTTTTTGAATGAATAGATATTAAAATCTGACTTGGGAATGATAAATATTTTGTTTAAAGTCGATGCAATTTAGTATTAGAATGATTTGCTTCTGATTATCTGTATATATATATATATATATATATATATATATATATATATATATATATATATATATATATATATATATATATATATATATATATATATATATGCATATATGAATACGAGTATGGGAAAACTTTAATTCCTAAAATGTATATAATGTTGATTGGAGAGTGTTCTTTCAAATTTACACAAATCTATTATTTAGATTAAATCATTCAAATAGAAATGGAATATTGGATACTTTGAATGCTAGTAGAGAAGATCACATATGCTCATAATTATTTTATCTGTTGATGTGTAGTGGAATGAATAAAATGAGTTCATGATGAAATGTAAAACTAGATGTAAAATTTATCCTATCATGAATTATTTTCTATGCAAATCAAATAGCGAACTTTGGAAATATAATGTGTTTTCTACATGAGCGTTTAAATTAGTGAATGCTTGAATCATATGCAATTTGTGAGAAACTTTGTATTATTTATATTTCTCATGAGAATACTTCCGGGACAGGATGCTAAATGTGAGCACTTAGAGATGGTAGTTTAGCCTTTTCATAAACTACCATTTATGTTTTAATCCTTGGCCAAGCTAATGAACCATTGCAATAGATGGATAAAAAGCCTAGAATTTTTATGTTATATGTCTCTGCCACATCCTGCATGCAAGAAATATGTTGTTCTAGTATAGGAATGCATATAGGCATCAGACATGCATTGAGAGTTCCCTCCTGCTTTGTTGTTCGAGGTTGCTAGGCTCCTCATGCAGGGTCGGGGATTTCTTCGAGTTAGGAAGAAACCCGGGGAAGTCATGTGCTTCGTGCTTGGGTAGAAAAGGTTCCTTAACCTCGCTCTTGGCCTCAACTTGCAAGAAAACTAGTGGTGTCAAGGCAGTTGAGGATCAGAGAATCTTTATGCTATGGATGTACTCTTTGTATTACTTTGTATGGTTTCCATAGCCAATTTGTAAAATGAAACTTTACTTCATGGATGTAACCATTGATGAAAGCTTATTGGTGTAACATTGAAATAGATGTATTGTAACACCCTCTTGGTGTATGTAAATGAAATTCATTATTGGATATTCCTTTGTGCATTTATGGATATTTAATGTTATACATGTCTCTTTTTCCTTACTTGGTATGTGCAATGAACATAGAAATAATTGTTTTTGAAAGTGAGTTTTTTTTTTAGCTTTACAATTAATGAATAATACATTGATTTTCTTTAAAGTGTGGTTTTTTTCTCTTGAAGTGGTTTTCTCTGCATAAATCATTATGTTATAGTATCTTTATTTTGTGTTTATTCCTTGTAACTATATGATTATTTTAATGTTTACCTGTAGATCCTATCATAGATTAGTGTAAGAAGCATATTATACACCCATGCTTCCTT
>VDFB02281492.1:542440761-542463579 GCA_007258455.2 Sequoia sempervirens
ACTGTATACAATGAAGTCGTTATTCAGTGGAACTCTAAACAATTCAATACAAAGTTATGGGAATGCATGTAAGTATTGGTTGGCAGTCTCAGTGATATATTAGAAAACTATAGCTGGGAAGTTAAATGGCAATTGAAGGAAGAAAGAGGATGTTGAAGACTACTAGTACAATGACTGTCACTGATGCTGTTGAAGACTAATGAGCTTCAAGTATGCACCATCCTTCTGCACAAGGCTATCATGAGTCCCTTGCTCCACTATTTTTCCCTCCTGCAAAACAGAAATTATGTCGGCATTCTGAACAGTTGACAGTCGATGTGCTATCATAACAGTTGTTCTGTTTTTCATCAGTCGATTTAATGCAGCCTGTACAATTCTTTCAGATTCTGCATCCAGTGCACTTGTAGCCTCGTCTAAGAGCAAAATAGCAGGATCCTTAAGCACTGCTCTGGCAATGGCCACTCTCTGCTTCTGACCCCCTGATAGCTGAACCCCCCTCTCGCCCACCTCAGTTTTGTACCCATCAGGCAAGCTGCTGATGAAATCATGAGCATTAGCAAGTTTAGCAGCCTCGATAACTTCTGCTTCTGTAGCCCCATCTTTCCCATACATGATGTTTTCACATATCGTGGTAGCGAAGAGTGCAGGCTCTTGCTGCACTAATCCAATATGCTTACGCAGAGACCTCACTTTGAATTTTCTTATGTCTTTGCTGTCGACCATGACCTTCCCTGCAGTTGGGTCATAGAAACGAAGTATCAGGGAAAGAATTGAGCTCTTGCCTGACCCACTCGACCCCACCAATGCAACAGTTTTACCCGAACGGACTTTGAGATTGAAATCCTTAAAGATCAACACATCCGGCCTGGCTGGATAACTGAAGTCAACATGTTTTAGCTCAATCATGCCCTCTGCATGTGCCAATTCTTCACCCATCGGGTCATTCGGAGGGATCTCTGTTCTCCTGTCGACTATTTCGAACACGGAGCCCACAGCTTCAGTTCCTTTGATTATGTCTGGGGCCATGGCGAGGGACTCTGCCATGCCAAGGGCTGTGACTATGAGGACCATGAAGGTTTTCATGACAGAACCAAAGGTGGCCTTGTAGTCTCTGATCAGAGTGGATGCATACCAGAGGGCTAGGCCATAAGAGCTGAACATGCAGAACTGTGCAGTTCCATAGCATATTCCTGCAATATGTCCCCGCCTGAAGGACCTCTTGCGAGGTCCGTCTAGCTCTCGGCTGAAAAGATCAGTTACTTTTTCTTCGGCACAGAAGGCTGCAACTGTTCGTATGTTGCTGACTGCTTCTGTGGCTACCATGTTGGCCCTCAGATAGGCCTTGCTCAGGTTTCCACCATAGCCTTCAAAAAAGAACCTCTGAAAGCCAAATATTACACGCATGATTCAGTACATACAAAACAATTGAGTTTGCCAACTTAACAACAAGGGAACCATGACGAAGATTTTTTAGGATATTGAATAAGTTAGTAATTTGAGAGAATACAAATCACTAGAAGTGGCATCCTTGAAGTAAATAGCAACTAAACACATTAAAGTAAATTTTATTGTTAATTTTTATGCTTCATTCCAGGATCTTCATGAACTCAAAAGGAAAACAATCCTATTCTTTTGAGAGATGAAAACAATCCTATTCTTTTGAGAGATGATTTACATACCTCACTCATCTGCGCAATGACAAGCAAAGGGTATGTGGCCAATACAACCAGCGTGATCCGCCATTCCTCAATGAACGCAATTATTAATGCGGTGACAATGAGGGCTGTGTTTTGAATCAAAATTGTGCAGCGATCTGCCACCAGTGTCCTCACAAGCGTTGCATCAGATGCTAGACGAGATGAAATCAGGCCACTATTATTGTTGTCATCATCGAACCAGCCCACTTCATTCTGCAAAATTGCTGCCATCCACACAGAGACTCAGACACATTGATCATAAGAAATGTTTCAATAGCTGTCTAGGCTTAGCCATGAAATGAGATGAACAATTCAAATCATCAGCTTAGCTTGCATTCCAATCAGCTCATGTTCTAGCACTTAATGTGATTTTAAAGAACTCTAACATGGAGAGCACTGCAAAACATCTTGGTTCAAATTCTATGGTTTGAATCCTATAATAAGAATAGAACAGAACTTAAAAAATAGATTTGTGTGGATAACCATTTCGGATAGGGGACTTATACAAAGAAGGTAAAATAGCTGCTCAACCAAGAGCTTCATGAACAAATGAGATATTATTAAAATGTAAGATGAATCCAATGATTCCATACAGAGATAACATCACCATCTCTAAATCTCCATCCATAAAAATAATAATTGAGAATGAATGATAAACTTTGGCTACATTCTCACTACCTAGCAGCTGAAAGGCATTAAATATGAACTCGAGTAAAGCCTCTAAGCAGTCACATAATTTGATAGTGAAAAGTATGTGATTCTACACTTTCGTGCATGTAAAGAAGTAATTCCAAAGTACTCAATGCATGAAAATTTAAATGGCTAGAAAATTCAATATAACATAAAGATTTGAATGGCTTTATCTTGTCAACCTTACAAATTAATATTGAGTACTGACAGGTCATAGGATACACATGACTTGTAGTTACAGCCCTGAAGTTCAGTTTTATTGCAACTTTTTGTAGCCAGTTTGAAAGATTGTTGGGTCTCCATAGAACTTAAATAAAAACATTCTATTTAATTCTACTAGCATCTACCATATTTTTACAACGTGGCTATGAAATCAACAAAAAAAAAACTATTAAGACTAAGAGATGTCTTATAATACATTAACAGGCAGGTGACTAGGTTAATCTGATTCTTACCCGTAAACATCATCTCCCTCACTCTAAGAGTAAGACGTTCCCCTATCATTCCAAAATTGGTATGTTCCACAACATGTGCAATCAATGTGAGCAATGCGGCACTACAAAACAACAAGCAAACTTTACGTATTTCAGATTTTGTGGCACTGTAATCAGTATCATACATGGCCACCAATCCCTGAGTGACTCCCAAGGCAAACAAGGGCATTTGTGCTCCTGCAAATATGGCCCCCATTGTACCAAAAACACCAGAAACCCAGTCAGGGAGTGCCAGTTTGAACAGTCTTGAGAGGGAAACTCTTTCAACCATTTTCTCCTCGTCCTTATCCAATCCAAAACGTTTGGAAACAGCTGTTAAGGAGTCTTTGTCTGAGCAAACACTTGCTCCAAAACTAAATGTTCTTCGTGAGATAGATCCTCTGGAGCTCCTCAGACTGCATTCAAATTAGACCACCACAATGTCAGCACATCCAAAGTGAAAACCACATATTACTAGATTTATTTATTTTTAATTGCGTGAGTTAAAAAAAATAACCACTTACTATACGAGAGCTAGGAAAAACAAATGTTTCCATTAAGAAGCGAATCATTGTGCTAATGTGTGACATATGTAATCAGATTTCCATATGAAATTAATACAGTCTAGAACAGAATTGGTACCGTGATGAGATGTATTTATTATTGAATTAAAAATTTGGAAAACCAGGGAGGCAGATTTCCCTGGAGAGCCATTAGCTACCCCTGATTTCGTACAAATGCAGATAAGAAGTTCTGGCAGGGCCTTGTTCAAAAATGAGGTTCCAAGTTCTAGCAGTATGGTATTGACCCAATGGTTGCCAACCAAGAACATTACATCCAAGAGAAATCCTTTGTGCACAAAAGAGTAAAGACGCACAATTTTTCAATTCAGACTAAAGCTTTCTTTGCTTAGCAGTTAAAACAAAGTAATGTAAGAAATATAAAGCATGAGGAACTTTGATACTTGCTTTGGACCAAAAAAAAATATAAGCATGTGATAATTCACAAAGAGGCATAATTTGTGGATTGAGATTAGAGCTCTTATCACCTAGTTGTTAAAACAAGGAGATGGAAAAATATAAACCAAAAACTTCCTTGCTTGCTTTGGAAGCAAATAGAAATTGAAGATAATAAGCATGTAATTTCACACTGTGAGGCAGGAGCAACCAGTGATAAGACCCGGAGATTTGAAAAGGAAATA
Organism: Sequoia sempervirens; assembly: GCA_007258455.2. Taxonomy (NCBI): domain Eukaryota; kingdom Viridiplantae; phylum Streptophyta; class Pinopsida; order Cupressales; family Cupressaceae; genus Sequoia; species Sequoia sempervirens. The sequence continues at coordinate 542,444,823 of VDFB02281492.1, forward strand.
GCAAGCTAAGCTGCCAAAAATGTTTCCATACTCCCCCCATAGATGCCAAAATCCCACATCGGAATAAATAAAAGTATCCAATTTTTATTCCATATATTTAAACTAATGCATTCTAAGATCTCACCTATGATTGCTAAGGAGAGATGGGCCATCTAGGCCCTGTCGAGATTCCTGCAATTTGACCAAAGCTGAATAGGCTCCTCCCTCTTTGGATATCAGTGTTTGATGGTTACCACTTTCGACAATTTTACCATTTTGAACTACAGCAATCATGTCTGCCTTTCTTATAGTGGACAGGCGATGAGCAACTACCACCGTTGTCCTACCAACCATGACACGGTCTAGGGCTTCCTGTACACTCTTCTCTGACTCTGCATCCAATGCACTGGTTGCTTCATCAAGGAGGAGTACTGAAGGGTTTTTAATTATGGCTCTGGATATGGCTATCCGTTGCTTCTGCCCACCTGATAACTGAACCCCTCTCTCTCCAACCTGCAGAGAAAGAATGACTTCAGACCAAGAAATACCAAATTTTATAGAATGGAATTTATTTAGACTGGGTTTAATTATTACCTGTGTTTCATAGCGATCTGGAAGATTATTAACAAAGAGATAAGCATCTGATAGCTTTGCAGCTTGCTCAATTTCATTCATAGTTGCATCATCCTTCCCATAAAGGATATTCTCTCGTATGCTTGTTGCAAATAACACGGGCTCTTGACTGACCAGACCAATCTGCTGTCTCAACCACTTGAGGTCCAAGCTTCTGATGTCATGTCCATCCAGCATCAGTTGGCCTGGTAGACCACAAGTACTGTTAAAAACTGGGAGTTCTTCTCCCGCTTGAGAGAAGCTATAAACTAAATTAGCAGATTGTGTCACACCAAGCACCCTGCTTTGGTGTTTTGGCATGGATTTACATTTACAAGTAAATTGATCTGTGATCTTCACTTACACAATATGCATTTGTAAATAGATTATAAATTTAAACCCAAAAGTGGATCACAAAAGATGGTTCTCCTTCTCTTAAAAACTCTCCAAGCTATATCTGTAATCATACCTGAAAGAGGATCGTAAAAGCGCTCGATGAGTGAGATGACAGTACTTTTTCCAGATCCACTCCCTCCAACAATGGCCACCACCTTCCCTGCTGGAATATTAAAGTTGAGATTCTCAAAGACGATGACATCTGGACGAGACGGATAGCTGAAGCGCACATTTTGTAATTCTATGTTTCCTTCGACCTTCTGCAGTGTTTTACCACTCACAGAGCTCGACTTTGCACAAGATCCGCGCTCTATCATCTGGAAAATTGAGTAAGCAGAAGCCCGAGCCCGTCCAAAATGGGTTAAATTAGGTGCAGCCTGCCCAAGTGAACTGCATTGGTAGGGAGATTCAACAAGGATTTTTCAGAATATCAAAAAGTTAGCATTGATAGAGTACATACAGCTTGTAATGACAACTTAAGTTTGTGACAGCTAACCTGCAAAAGCATTTGTCTAAATTTTATTGCAACTTTTAGCATTTAGCTACAAACATCCTACCATCCTACAATGTCTTCCAAATCTATGCAATGTATTGCTTACAGGCCACTGATGACAACATTAAGCATGGTGGTGAAGGCCTCCCCTCCGTCTATGATTCCTTTGTGCACAATTCGACTGGTGAACCAGAGCAATAATGCCCACGATAAGAAGAGTAGAGCATGCATGGATCCCAAGCCCAGACCTTTAGCTAACCCGCCCTTCTTCCCAATCTCATACGTCTGCCTCAGGGCATTTCTGTATGATTTAACTGCTTTCTCCTCCCCAACAAATGCATAGACTGTCCTAACATTTCCAATTACCTGTGCCATTCGGTACAATTGTTTCAGGTCTACATTCAAAACATGACAAATAATCCTGGTATACTATCTGGAGAAACTTTGTCACAACCTCATTTGCTTTCAAAAGTATAGAGATTAATCTAGGAAAAAATTAAAACATAAAAAAATTCAATCCAATCACACCTCTTCTGCAATGCCCCCTGCCTTAATATAAGCCTTTCGACCCCTACTTGTAAGACCAGTTACAACAAAAGCATACAGGCCTCCAGCAAGTGCAATCAAGGGAACTATTCCCAAAGTTACCAGACTCAGCTGCCAGACTGTGGAGAATCCTACTGCAAACCCACCAATGAATCGGCTAATATAATGCAGAAAATTTCCAACCTGCACTGAAGATGAGATGAGATGACTTTTTATGCCATTAGGCCATATTGATCTTCAGAACCTATATCCAGTACAATTACTTCTTTTACAAGATTGTTTCTATGGGTGTCCAGTAATAAAAAAAAGTATTAATTTTTGTTTGATTCAAAGCTGTGAGAATGTAACAGACAGTTTAGTGTAGTTAATTATTTTAATGGATGTCAGTTCTAAGATGGTTTTCGTAGTTTTGTTTGATCCGGAGCTAGGACAATTAGCATGTACCATTACTTAAAATGGACTTAGTTGATCCAAATCGAAATGAAATTCCTTAACAGTCAATGGGCACTGATTATTGAAAAGCATAGAACGAGATATTTGTGGCTTTGAGTTCACAAAAGAAATTGCTTGTGTTTATCAGATTGATCTCACCTTCTCTGAAATGGCATCTTGCACTGTAATGATATCATCTGTGATTGCAGACACTACCTCCCCCCCAGTTGATTCAGTATCGAAGAAGCTCACATCTTGATTTAGCATAGCTCGTAAGTATGCCAGACGCATTCGAGTAGCCTGCCTCTCTCCTGTGTACATCCAGCATGCTACCTCTGTTGTACAACAGCACCATAGTTATTGTTAGTTACACACAAGCAGACCACTTGACAACAAAAAAAGTCTACTACTACATGAATAATCAAACATGCTTCTCTTCCTTTTTTTAACACACAGACCCATACTGTTCTGTTGGTTGGTGACTGAATTTTGATGATTCTGAAATGTTGAAAACTCAGTTGGATATGCTGTGTTAAGAAAGGAGAGGTTATGTATAAGGGATTCAGGCTCCCACTATAATTCCAGGACTGTCCCATAGAAATTAGAATTGAAGAAGTACAGCTAATTGAAATTTTATTTTTAAAAGAGGAGTCCCATATATCTAATTATAAGTTTTTAGCTTAAGCTGGTATTGAAGGGGGCCTGAAAGTTTCCCCTACAAACTCAGGGAGTGTTACCCTTATATGGCATCTTGCATGAAATTTTTCTTAACATTCTAATTTTTCCAATTGATGTTTCAGATCATACTCAGTGATCCATCATCACTCTCCTATTCCTGATGATGGATCTCTGAGTGTGATCCGAAACATTGATTAGAAAACCACTTACAGTTGAACCCAGAAGCACGCATACTATTCTTCATAGAATGTGAAAAAATTAAACCTACTCTTCTAATTTTTGACAAAAAAATAAACATTTCTTTATATATAATTTCTTCCATTGATCATCTACTTATATATGATCCAATGGTATGTTGAGTCAATGGTATGATGCATATTTTAGAGAAAATAATACAAATATATAAATAAGTCTGATATGTTTAATGAAAAATAAAGTAAATTTGACAGAATGGATATCCCTCAGTCCTTGGCTCTTTGGCTCTTGGCTCTCAGATGAAGAGGTTTCAGCCTAAATCTTGTGGTATGATGTATATTTTATAAAAAATAATACAAATATGCAAATAGGAATGATAAGTTTAAAGAAAAATAAAGTAAATTTGGCAGAATGCATATCCCTCAGTCCTTGACTCTTGGCTCTCAGTGAAAGAGGATTCAGCCTAAACATTGTGCTCCCTCATCTAATAGCAAAACGATCATGTGAATGATATTAAATCCTTCATAAAAAAATAAAGCAAATAATGGATTAAAAAGAGAATGAAAAATAAAGAAAACAATTGGATTAAACACAAAAAATATCAAGATAAGATGGACCAGGATTGGGTAATAAGATGTTAAAAAGTTATTTAGCTAGAGTCTCGTAGAACAGGCCCACTTAAAGAATATTCAACGTTCCTTCTGTTCTGTATGGTAAACGCTCCTTTGACTTGTTTCATTTCTTCCTTTAAGAAGGACGCCATGATTAAGGAAGAGAAAAAGCTAGACATATAGTACAGGAAACTATTATATACAGACAGCTGGTACGGATGTAGATTCCTTTTTTTTAGTTTTCTGCAGCAATTCATTAAAGATATTTTTATTTCGCGTCGTTGCTTTAACAAAGGATTTTGTGAAGAGATTATTTACAAACTTCATAACGGAACTGTCAACTGTTGTAGCAGTAGCCGTAACCATACTATGCAACCTTACAGAGGCTGAAGACTGTCTTTAAATCCTGTAAAAGGTAAAGTAGACCAAATAAAAAGCTTAAAATTTCTTACCAGTCCAGGAAGAGAAGAAAATAGCCGTGGCCAAATACACGAAGTCCAACGAATACTGCACACACACAAAACAAAAACAAAAAAACAGATCCTTAAAAATGCTTAAAACTCCAATTCAGTTGCAGAGAACATATGACGATAAATTACAGAGCTTACCAGAGCAACTTTGTGGGAAACAGCCGGGGGATCAAGATAAGCGAGGCCGAGAGAATTTATGAGCTTCCCAAAGAAAATAAAAAACACAGGCACGGATGCCCCATGAGCACAAGCCCCCAAGCTGCCTATAAACATTATAAGATAATCCAGCCCATCTGCAAAAGCAAACAATCTGTAAAACGGCACTTGCTTTTCTGCTGTGCTCTGATTTTCCTTACTGGAATCCATCTCTGCTCCCCAGAAGAATGATGGTGGTCTCCCTGAGTGCCTCGTTCTCCCAGCCTATATACACCCAAGATTTTTTCACCATGCAGTAGAAAGTAGGAACAGGGGATAATGTGCAACGCAGAGTTCAAAATGGTGGGGCTGGAACTCGGGCTTGTACAGCTGAGTTATTAATGCAAAGATGGTGTGAAGGCTTCGAAGTGGGTGAGAAAATAAGCTCATAATGAATGAGGTTGTTTGAAAGGAATAACGCGGTAAGCCTGTAAGTTGTAACGTGCCATGTAATGCATGCAAGAGCGTACTACCCCTAGACCTCTTCCCAGTCAACACTTTTCTGTTATAAATATACCGCTTTACCGAACTCTGTCATTCCTCTGCCTCCCCGTAGTTTTCTTCACGGCTATATTTTACAGACAAAAAAGATTCATGTTGGTCATCCATTCAACATTGACTTTTCCAGTTTGCATTCACGTGTTTATCTTGACAGCTGAAAGAATTCATTGCGAATTTATCTCTTCTGAGTGATTTTTTTTTAATGATCTTCCTACTCATTCATATGGTGTAAGGTACTTGTTATTAGTAACTCTGTTTGCTTTAATTTTGTGCTGTGCAAACCAATAAATAGCTGTTATTGCAGTCTTTAAAATTTGTTTCTATATCAATATGATACGATTCTCATTCAATTTGTCATTTATAAATAGAAAAGTTGTCTCTAAGCAAATTTTAGATAGATTTGTAGAGTTTAATTTTTATTGATGAGTAATATAAATTAATATTTAAAAAATTATTTTTAATAGATGTCTTTTTGTTCAGATAAATTTTTGTAAGAATAAATATATTACTTTAATTTTGATTGTTTTAATGATATATGTTAATAGAGAAACTTGTTCAAAAAAAATTTGTTTTTTAAGATTTGTATTAGTATATATTCATATTTAAAAGAGAAACTTGTAAAAAAAATTAACTTTTTTTATTATTAAAAAACATTATTTAAAATTGTTTAGATAATTTTTTGTACAGTTCAATATGTTAGATTGATTTTTATTACTTTAATAATATATATCAATAGAGAAAAATAATTACTTTTTACTTTTACTATTATTAAAAATATTATTTAAAATTGTTTAGATTTATTGTAAAGATAGATATGATAATTTATTGTTTATTACTTTAATATTGTGTAGCAATAAAACTTGTCAAAATGTTACTTTTTAGTTTTACTATTATTAAAAAAAATTATGCAAATTGAAATATGATAGAACATCATAAACAAGGAAGTTGATCATTTGTAAATCCAATCACCAAATACCAATAAAGTACCTAAATAATTGAAATATTATTTTTGTTGGAAAGTTTTATATCCATTATGCCAAAGTTATAAAACAAAGCAAGAGTACACAAAATAACACCATGCAATTGAGGGAGAAGAACAATACAAACTAATAAATAAGTGCTCAAATATGGAAATTGGAAGTTGAAACAAATGCTAGGTTTTGGTTTGGAAATTACCTCACTTCAAACTACCTATTGGTGATAAATTGAAATTCATTGTTGTGCAACCTATTAAATGCCCATTATGTTAGCAAAGGGAAAGCTTAAAACATGTTTTTTGGGATTGCCCATGGGCTAAAAGAAAATGAAATACGATTTCAAACTCCTCCCTGAGCATACTCTGATGTTTTGAGCCTTGGTCTTCAAAATAATGTTGTGGTTAATTCTATGAGACATACTATTTTGTTTAACATATGGAAATGTACATGTTTAGTAATATTTTCAAAGCATAATGTCCACCAGGGAGGATAAATGTTAAAGTTTTACTTTGATATCATCTTCCAAATTGTCTTTTTGTGCTCTCAATTACAAGGGGTCCCAAAGGAAAATGCAAAGATCAACAATCATTTTGATAGGATAAGTTGTAGTTACATGATTCCTTATGCTCCAAACAGCTTCAAAGCATGGTTAAATTCATAATCAAAGGCAATGTATTGTGTTGTATGAATCTAAGGCAATGTATTGTGTTGTGTGGGGTGTATCCCGATTGTTTTGGAATAGTTTTGCTAGTTTGTAATTGAGTTTACTTGTGTGGCAGCCAACAATTTTACTAGTTTATAATTGAGTTTACTTGTGTGGTTGCCCTTGGTTGTCCTTTTATTTATTTTATGCAATTCCCTCCTTCGATTCAATACAAGAAAAAAATACAAACTAGTAAAAATTACAATGAACCAACATATGGCTACAACCAAAATAAACAAGAAGCTAATACTTGAGTTGAAACCTTTACATTGATCCTTATAGGCACAATCTTGGCTTCATCCCTTATTTATTGCACCTATGGGTGCTTGAACCTTGGTGGATGGCATAATCAAGAAACATACCATCACCCTCAATAATTATGTTCAACCAATTGAACTACAAATTTAAAATCATTTATAAATAAAAATTATTAAATTATTAATAATTATAATAAAATGAATTAATATATTAAAATATAAATTACAATGCTTCTCATAAAAACACACAATTTTCCATCAAAAATAATCAATTTATTACATAAACTATAATAATATAATATCTTTCATTAATACTAAGCTACCCTCATTAAATTTTCTTCCAAAATAAAAGTTATTTGATAGATAAAATATGTATCTATAATTAATATTAAGCTACCCTCATTAAATTTTCTTCCAAAATAAAAGTTACTTGATAGATAAAATATGATATCTTTAATTAATATTAAGCTACCCTCATTAAATTTTCTTCCAAAATAAAAGTTACTTGATAGACAAAAACAAATTATACATCATGGTAAATGATGTCACCAAAATCCATTAATTATTATACCTTCCCAAGATATGAACCTTGATCTTAGATAGTGTAATTAAGAAACATTTCATTAATTATACTCAAACAATTAAATTACAACTCTTTAATATAATTATCAAATTTTGACGACGATTAAAAATATAATGACAATAATAATTCAACATTAACCTTTAAACACAGTATTTTAGGTCATACAGCCATCAAATTTAATTCACACCTGCATTCGATGGTCTGGCGGCTGAGCTCAAGCTGACTAAATTAATCACTTGCTAATAATTTTTTTAAATCCGTATCGTAATTTGCGATGTTTATTCTTTCACGGACGAGTTTCGAAATCTGTGAGGGGGTGTTCACGGAAAACGTTAAAAGTTTTTTAAAACGCCACGTGGAAGACGGCAAAGGTGGTAGATCATTTATGCACTCGGAATGGGCTCCCATAATTATATATAGTGGGTTTTAGCTACTTCGTCTATAGAGTCAAGCTCTTATTAATGGCTGCCTCGTGGACAGTTGATTGCTTTTTTATTACCTTCATCAATGTACCTTTCAAAGTTAGACCAAATGATATCTCAAAACAATTGTTAGTTGAGAACCTCCTTGCACATAAAAACTAGTGGTCAAGTTGTCATGTTTTCTTTTACTTTGCCCCAAAAGGGAGGGCTAGGCGCCAAGGTTTGGGTGTTGTTTTTAATCAATGTTTAGGACAAGTTGGCATGAGGCAAACACCCACTTGAGGAATGTTTTATTTTGTATAAGATGTATTGGGTCAAATTTCAAGGCATGTATTTTTTATACATGTGTAGGACCAAAATTTAAGGTTTATTGTTAGTCTTGATTCTATTAGAGTGTAATAGTGTAAATTGTATAAGTGTTCAAGGATTTTTTATATATTGATAAAGTTAAAAGGTTTTGAATGAGTTCATTAGGGATTAAGTCTTTTATTTGGTCTTTTGATATTAAAAAGGGATAAGCGAAGATCATACCTCAAGTGAATTTAGGAAAATGGATACCACTGAGTCATAAACATTAGGCAAAGAGAATCAATTATTCATGCACCTTTAAGTCGAGCTCCCAATACTAGTTTAAATTGCTAAACTAATTCGAGATGTTTATCCTCGACAATAACCAAAAAACTATATATTTATGAGATTTTCTCTTATGTTTTAGACTCTCAATTGTTAAATGGATGTTTCTATATGGATTGATATGTAAGTTGGCAAATAGCATTATATTGGCTTGATTTCATCTTCATCCATTTCAAGAGTTTCGACTTGCTTGCAAAATCTACCATTCACCACCCTAGTTTATATATGCAAGTGTGAAATTGACCTAGATCACTCCTCACACAATTCTAAATCTTAAGTTTGTTAAATTCAGAATTTTCAAAATGAACCCATATTCGCCTTTTACTAGTCATTACAAGCCAACTAAAGAATGAATTATTTCAAATTGCACAATAGATGGTGCATTAAGAACTAACACTAATTATTATCCATAGCATCTAAGATGGAGAGAACCTAGCACATGCATGCATCAAAAGCATAATCTTGTGACATCAACACTACATTAGCATCTTGGGAGCATACTATATGACTACCTATTATCTTCAATCTTTTTCATCACTATTGAATCAACCCACCTAGGGGCTTGCTCAAAGAATAATAAATTCTTACCTAGTAAGTTCCCAAATGGTGTCTCTTTCAACACCACTCCACTTCAAATGCATATACTAGACCAAGGCAAACCACTAGAATTATGTCAAATCATTACTAATGTGAAGTTTAAATCTACATATATAGTTTGCTTCCACAAGGGTAGAGTTTGCTTCCAAACACGTGAAGATCAAATCCACAATCATAACCTTGAACCAAACAAATAAAAAGAAGTTTATTGCATGCCAAGGTTATCATCAAACATGTCTAAATCATCTAGTATAGTGGTGAATTAATTTTTTACTTCTACAACAAAATTTCCTCTTCACCATATTAATCTAGTTAAGTTCCTTTTTATTATAATATTTATCATGTTATCTAATGACCTCCCAACTCTAAAATCCCAGACTTATTATTATTAGTTATTTTCTCTAGGATTTTTATGTAAGGTGTTATTTTATCTTACATTAAATGGTGAACCTAAGATTCCTACATGACCTAAATTATGTCCTTTTATTAGGATTTTCAAATTTTATTAGGGTTTGGATCCACCCTTATTTATGTGTTGTTGATTTAAATGTGTATTAAAGTTTAAGCTTGTATTGCTTTATCTCTCTTTCATATATCCAAAATACCCTTTATGTATATTTTATTGATAGATCTTACATTATGAATTCTCATAGTCTATTGTATTTAGCCTTTATCCATACTTATGTTACATATCTTGATATATTTTTATGCTTTGTTACCTATTATTCTTTCATCCTTAATGATCTTATATCTTTTCACGATATGGATAGGAATGTATTCTCTATGAAGGTATTATACCGTCATATGTATGTTTTCCCCTATTTTATAGAGATGTTTCATGTTTTCCTTCTATCTTGGATACACTCACTTTACTTGTTCACGAGCTTAATTTTTATCATGATTTCCCTATAACTAATGATAATGATGTACACTATGGTGTTTTACCTTAGGGTACCTTTCCTTCATGATTTATCTCATGATGATGATATCCCTTGCATGATGGATATGGATGAGATAACACTACCTTCTATTGATTATATGGATTGTAATGTGCTTTATTCTCCATTATCTATTCGTGAAGGTATGGTTTATGATGATCATCTTTTTACGTCTCATGTTTGTTTTATAAATGCTCATGATATTATTCTACTTAGTGATACATTTACACATGAAAGGAAACTAGAATAGATCCACACTAATCCTATGAGAGCAATAATGCAAGTAAGAATATATCTATATAAATTTCAATAGAGTAACAACTAAGATATAACACAAAATGCACCTTGGGAAACTTTTACAAGAAAAATCCTAATAAAACAACACTCACATAATATCTTAATTAGGGATATTGTATATTTCTAAATTATTTAACTTTGTGGGAAACCAAAGTTTAACAAATAATATACTTAATAACATATGTATAAATAAATGATAAACTCTTACAAAATGAAAAATGACACTAGAATCTATAATAATAGTTAATCCTCTTATTATAATGAGAATTATACTTACAAATGATTTTCTTTATCAAAGATTTCAAGAATAGCTACAATAATATTATTATAAAAATATAGCAAGTCTATAGTAACAAAATTATAATTCTTATGCACTAATAGAGCCACTTAAATCTTAGACAAATAGTTGTTGTAGGAGTTTCTTAAATAAAATATAGTGAAGCTTAAATATAATCCATGTAGGAGACTGTAACAACTAGTTTAGGGGTTTTCATCCACTAACCAACTATAGAAATCAAGTGGTTTTCATCCTCCAATCTCCAATGATAGAAGAATAAGATGTTCAATCTAATAGAGTGAAATCAATCGATAAAGCAGCATGTATTATCTCTAACCTTGTCTTGATTAAATATGTAATTTTCAAATTATTTTCCTTTCCCTTTAAAAAACACTTGTGTCGGCACACACAATCCTTTCTCGACATTATTATTAAAATGATCAACTTTTTACATTACACACATGGCCTCATAATCAAGAAACCCAAAGTAAACACTTACACTTCTCTGAGTTACTTTCCCTAAACCCACAAGAAATGACAAATAGGTTTACATAACAATCCAAAATCTTGTGAAAAAAGGGAACATGATAGTCCTCCCTCCCCAAGATTGCTTACCCTCAAGAAATTCAAATTTGGATACTTTAAGGTGTTAGCTCCTTCTCATGTAGCATCTTTAGTTAGTAGATCCTTACAATTTACCAAATACTTTCTAATGGTTCTATTCCACAACTTTCTTTCCTGAGTGTCCATGATAACTTTTAGTATCATAATGTGTTTTCCTTTGTCATGCAAAGGTGGAAATTCTTTGGTGATACAACGTGTTATCCCAATATGATAAAACATGTTATCCCAATGTTTTCAAGGCAAGAAACATGAAAGATGTTGTGGATGCTACTATTATCAAGTAGCTCTAGTTCATAGGCTACTTCTCCCACCTTTCTTGTAATCTTGTAGGGATTGAAGAATGTGAATTTTAACTTCTCTACTCCTTTCTTCTTTAATGAAGGCTTCTTGCAAGGTTGTAGCCTTAGGTAAACCATGTCTCCAATTTTAAAAACTCTTTCAGTATATCAATGGTCTACATGGAGCTTATATTGGTTTTGGGTATGTTGAAGATGGTTGTTGAGGGATTTTAATACCTCTAGACTTTTCTTGATCATATATGTTGCTCTGAGCACCCTTTTTTTCTATTACTACAAGATCTACAAAGGTTATAACATTATATTCATACAAAGGCATGAAAGGGTGGCATACTTATGGACATATACTAGGAAGTGTTATAACAATGTTCTCACAAATGTAACCACTTGAATCTGTATACACCTAAAATCGGTCGAGACACTTTATTAATTAAATACTAGTTTAGTATTTAATTAATGAATCTCTTTATTTCATCTACTTATAAATAAATTCTCAATATTAGTTCACACTTTTTCTAAATTCTTCATCCTAAACCACATTCTTCTAAATTTAATTAAATAAACAAATGTCTATAGTTTGTTTTATTTAATTAAATATCTTCTCACTAAGTTTGAATAATTTCAAATTCAAAATTAGTCACATGTCTACAACACTTTTGGCCATGTCATCAAATGTCACATGTAATTAAATATGACTAATATTTAATTACATTATTTTCAACCAATTATCTTCAACAAATTTTAACACATGGTCTTTTTCTCACACACTTTATTCCTTCATCCATTTGGCATGTTGTCTTTGGTCAAGGGAACATCCTTCTGATTCTCTCCATCTCCACCGTTCATCCCTCATGTTTGAATTTGGACCGTCGATCATTGCCACATCACAAGATGCTTTGAAAATCCTATAAATACAACCCTTTGCTACAACATTTATAATCACATATTTTAGCAAACTTATTATGCAGGAATAACTTTGGAGCATTGGAGCATTTGGAGTTTATAGTTAGCATTGTAGTATCATGTTAAATTAGAATCATGTCTTGCTTTATAGTTGCATTTTATTTCATGTCTTCCTTATAGTTGCATTTTAGTTTATCATATCAATGGTTATATTTGAGCATATGCAGAATTATTTTAGCTTCTTATCACAACATTTGTATCACATAATCTAGCATCATTATCCATTTGTCAATATCACCATTATCATAACATCATGGCTTTCATCACATAGTTTCATGTAGGAACTTAGATTTCTTGCATTTTGAACATCATCTTGTTTCTCAAGTTATCATTCTAACAATCATAGTGCACATACAAAATCTGAGAGCCAAATGATTTAATGAATCCACTCTAGAATAGAGAACAATGGAATGTTTTAGAGATTTGTTTAATTGCAATTTAGAGTAGTTTTTATTTTAAATCTTTAAATAAATTTTAATCTCATTGATGCTCAGGGTGTCTTAGTATTGATTTGCTAACTCTCCCACATTTCAATAATAATAATAATCGTTATTTATTTCCTAGAAACACAATTTTAGGTACCCTTTAATCCACTTTTTGACAATTTTAGTCTATCCATATGTCTAGGGGTGATAATTCATGTTAGGGGTAAGTTATGTTCTACTAAATGAAACATTTTTTTACCAAAAGTGACTTAAAACCTAATGGCAGAGACGACCCTAGCCACTTCCCCTAGCTCAAAAAAATTATCATGGAGGATTCCACCTAGGACTCCTCTCCCCATCATGAGTGAAAGGAGGATCCTAGCCATCTCTACCATGATACTAATTAGGGTTGCAATGCTTTGTTGACTCAAGTCAGCACACTCGAAAGGAAATTGAATCATTTCACCTTCTTCACTCTTAAAGTAATCCATCATTTTGTAATCACTCTAACATTCGTGTTGCAGGAGGAGATTAAGAAACATGACCCTACTACTGAACCCAATTCCAATCATGCCAAGATGGATGTTTTCAAATTCCTCATGAAGGAATGAGAAAATATTTCTAAGTAGGGGGCTTGGAGTTTGCTCTTGTTTGCTTCCTTTGTTGTTAGTTTGTTGTTTCTAGTCTATCTATTTTTTTTATAATTATGGACTTTGAACTTCTACCCTCGTGGATTTTCGTGTTAAGGGTACATCACCCTTTAAATTCTACTTATATAATAATAAAAAATCTTCTTAGGTAACTCATGCAATCTAAAAAGCTCCATAAAGAATAATTCAACAATTTGAGAAGCCTTAGAGTCAAAGGATGTGTCATAAAAATGTGTATATTAGGTGATTTTGTCCACCACCATAAAGATGCAGTCTTTTCCATTTATCTTGGGTGACCTGGTGATAAATTTCATGGATATGCTTTCCCATTTTTATTAAGAATAGGTAAAGGTTGAAGTAGGTATGAGGGATAGACTTGTTTTGTCTTGTTTTGCTTGCAAGATGAATATTCCTTAATGTGCTTGAGCACATCCATTTTTATTCATTTCTAGGATAATATCACTTTGATCTTTTTGTATGTCTTAAAATACCCCAAATGCCCAGCCAATGAAGTATCATGCATGGCCCTTCAAATATTTTCCTTCATGTTTGAATTTAAAATCAAATATATCCTCTCTTTATACAAAATTAAGTATATTGCTACTTCAAGAACCTAGCACCTTGCATTCTTCCATCCAATGTCTTAGTAGCAAAATCATTCTTCACATATTTAGATATGATGGTGGTGACCCAATCAGTAGAGATGTCAAAAATGGTATATAGAGTGGGTCTCCAAGATAATGCATTAGAAACTATATTATTCCTACATTTCACATATTCAATATCAAAATAATGTGCTTGCAACTTGCTTATCCACTTATTCTTTCTATCATTCAAGTCTTTTTATGAGAAATTACTTTAAGAGTATTGTGATCATTCTTTAACCACAAACTTTATAAACACCAATATTGTCTAAACGTCACCAAGACATGCATGATTGCTAGCATCTCCTTATCATAAATTAAAAACCATTTTATCCTTTGTTACTTTCTTGCTTTTAAAAGTAATAATGTTAAGCATTATAAGTAGGTTTTTAATTCTAAGTATAATTCTCCTAAACATGATCACTCTTTGAAAGAAAGCCTTAAGTTTGTTCCTTGTCAATTTTCCTCCTCTCAATAGACCTTTTTCGATCAACTAATCTCCATTTATGATCTTGAGGAAGTGATTTTTACTATGGCTAATGATAAACCCATTAGGTGTGATGGCTTTACCTATAAATTTTATAAAACCTTTTTGATTGTGTTGGGGAGGAATTGTATTATCTTGAAGCTTATCAATCTAATTCATTAGGAAAAAATATAAAAAATGTTAATAATAAATTCATACCTAAATATGGGGATCCATATGAAATATACAACTAGCATCACATCACCTTACTCAATGTCTCTTATAAAATCATCAAAAAAGTCTTAGCCTCAAAGATTTACTATATTCTTCCTCAAATTGTGTGATATTATTGCGATTTGGGAAGACATGGAATGGGCTTGACAGTCACATGATGGGATCTTTTAATTAAAATTGACTATGCTAAGTCTTACAATCATATTGAGTGGTCCTTTATCTTGGCAATGCTACAAGCCTTAGGATTTAGACCTTGGTTTATTCAATCTATGCATATGTTTTTTGTCGATGCCTTTTCTTGTTTTACTATAAAGGGTTAGCAATCTATTTCATTTGGGATCTTTCAATCTATACACCAAGACTACTCTCGAGTTCTATCTTTGTATGCTCTCACTGCTAAAGTGTTTGGTTTCCTCCTAGTTAATTTTGTTTCTCAAATAAATTAGTTAAAGATATTTCTTTACCCAATTATTTAGCTTTGCTTGTGAATGGGCACATTGTTGATGGTTTTATTCTCACTTTTTTTGACTCAATGTTATAAAAAATACTTCCTCCCCTTGCTTTTGTAGATTTTGGATGAAAGTGGATTATGGTAGAATTTCTAGGTTTTGGGCATCCATTTTTTCCATGGAGACCTGTCTCTAGCCTCTTTGTGGTAATCTTTTCTTCCAAGAATTAAAATGAAGTTGACTTATTAGGTCATCAAGCATTTATCTGTAGCTAAAAAAATATAGATTTTTTTCGAGATTCTTGTTGCCAAACATGTCTACTACTCTTCTTTTATGGTTCCCTCTAAAGCTTCTTATTTGAATTAGAGAAACTTCTTTGTGATTCTCTTCCACCTTGTGTAGATAATTATTGAGGTTTTCATTAGGTGGCTTGGAAGTTTTTTTGTCATCCTCATGAATAAGGAGGGTTGGAATTACTATCCACTTAGTGCCAAGGTTTGGCCCTCTATACAAAGTTAATATTTTGGGCTCTTAAGGGTAATGAATCTTTAAAAAGTTTACTGTGGCATTACATTTCTTCTATCTAGATCGAAAACTTGTTTAGAAGGGGATTGGTTTTCATACCCTTCTAATTATGGAAGATGTTGTTTAGATTCATGGAACCTCTGTGATAAAAAGTATCTAGTGGGCTTATGAAGGTATGAAGTCTTGGATTCTATACAATGGTTCTAATTTTGTACTTTTATTTTTTATGAACCAAAAAATAATTAGTGGTCTCCTATTTTTTAGTGCCAAAATCGTCCTCTTACAAAGAATCCTTACATTCATGCTTTGATATTTTTCAAAAGGGGGATCAAAACACCCCTAGATATCTTCTCTGGAACTAGAAGAAATATATTTTCCTAGAATGAATTCAAGGTTCAATTTGAATTTTTAGACAAGATTGTGAAACCTTTGGCATTATTATAGAAGCCAAATCTTGAATAATAGGATTCATAAAACTGGTATTAGATCATGCAAACCTTGGTGGAAAGACTAGAAATAGTATCTAGATACTAGTTTTTAGAATTATAAACCTCATAAAGAGTATCATTGGATTTCCCCTCATTTTACCATGGTTCCCACCTTCAATCAATGATGGTATTTATAGTCACTAGTGTCAACATTGCAACACAGGTTTAACACCATATGATTGACAGTTTTGAAGCCTAAATTGGCTCACTTTTTCTAGTGTTTTCTTTTTCAAGACCTAAAAACTAGTTCTAGATTATCCCATTTGTGTGTTCCCAATCCTCGATTCCCTTTTTGTGGGCATCAAGAGTCTCTCAAACATATATTCTATTTTTTCATAGAGATCGGGATGTTTGGACCTAGATTCGTGACTTCTTAAAGTCATTTAGACCTAAGTCATTTTCCTAGAATATGGTCTTATTAAGGGATTGGCCTCACATACCTTATAAATTCATTTAGATATAGCATGATTTTAGGGTGGATAATTATTTTAGCATATGAAAAAATAGATTTGTTGTTTTTTAGAATTTTTTGTTGATCGTTAGTTTTTAATTTATGCTAAAGCTCTAATTTGTTTTAATGTGTTATTATAGATTAAAGTGAAAGAAAATAAAATTTTACTTGAGGTGGCTCACTTACAGGTGTTATTGGATCATTGGGATAATTCCCCTTATGTGATGGATAGGGTACCCTTGACTCCCACCTCTTCTTAGAGTTAGTCTCCTCCTTGTGGGTATTATCATGGTTGTAAAAATCCTACTCATGGCTATTAGGAGGTAATTCTCAAGATTCTCATCCTTCGAGAAGAGATCATGCTCAATAGGGATATTCATGACTTTGTAGTAGGTTCTCTACATCTTCTCCACCTAATGGTAGAGAAAATTTTGGCTGGTTAGACCCCATCGAATTTCCTTATTTGGCTCTTGTCATCTCTCTTGCTTAAGTGGTTACTAAAGAAAATATTAATGATGATAACGATGGATGGAACCCTCTTATGGTTACTTTGGATCCCACTGATGTATGGTGAAAACTATATGATTGGGATACCCTCCTCCTTCTACATGTGCTCTAGTTTCCTAGTGGTATAATTTATATTCTCTATTATCTGTGTCTATGTTGTTTCCCTATATGAGGTTTAGGGGTGTGACTTTTTCCACCCACCTTTTTTTGTGAATATGTGTAACATTATTTTTCAAATGGTAATATAAACACTAATCATAAAAAAATTATATTGAAACCATGTGGCATATATTTAGATAACACATTTTAGGTGAGAATGGTTCACTTCAAGCCTTTTTGAAATCCATTAAAAAATGTGAAAGTTTCAATTTTACCTAAAATATATTTGAATGAGGTGTTTTTCCCCTTAACCACCAGTACCCCGACACCATTGTAGAGGATTTGAGTGATTATTCTGTCGAGTTTGACATATATAAATATTGGATATATGTAAAAGTAATATATATTTAGTTTTATTTGAGTTCTATCAAAAATTCTTGGTTGTTGGATCTAACTCATTATAATATTTTTAGTCTTGTAAATGTTCCTTAAATTTTAAAATTATTTAGATTATATATCTTTTATAGATGAGTACTATAGAAATAATTGAATGCATTTCATTATAATTAGATATTAATTCTTCAATTGTTTTAAAGAGTTTAAGGATCTTGTATAAAATTAGATTGGGAGGAAGATCAAGGTTTTGAAAACTTATAATGGAGGTGAGTTTTGTTCAATATATTGTGATTATTTTTTAAGGAGCATGGGGTAGAGATACACAATACAACTCCATATAACCCTCCTTAAAAAGGATTTGTAGAGATAATGAAAATGATGCTAATGGAGAGGGCTAAGAGTATGCTTGGTGGAGTTGGATTGGAACATATTTTTGAAAGTAGTTGCTACAACTTGTTACTTGATTAGCATGTTTCCTACATCAAATCTTGTGGATAAGACTCCTATGGGGGTTTGTTTGGAAAAAATAAAACCTCACTATAGTGTATTTTTGTTTTTGGTTGAGAGGAATATGATCATGTTCCTAAGGAAAGGAGGTCAAAATTAGAGAGAAAGGAAGTTAAGTGTATCTCCATTAGCTATGGTGTTGGTGTGAAAGGGTGCAAGATTTGGGATCTTATGGTTGAGAGAGTTATATAAAGTAGAATTGTTATTTTTAGATAGATTAGGACTTCTAAAACTCTCCAGA
>VDFB02281492.1:542463679-542828170 GCA_007258455.2 Sequoia sempervirens
CTAAAAATTGGCATTTGTTCCCACCGCATGTGAAATACCGAGATCCCCAGCATTCCGGTGGACTCAAATTCGTCTGCATTATCACCTCCCAGAGTGATCAGACCAAACTAAAAATTATTCCATCCATGATTCAATTTTTTCTGACCATCCATACTCGAGCTTTGCATCACAATCCTCATCTCTTGCAATCACAAATTCCATACATTAAATCCCTTAAAAACGTTTATAACATCTCATGTAAATAAAACCATTATTCAAATGTTAGTACAAAAATCTCATAATTAACACACTTTTCAAAAAGCATATCATGGATCCTCATATATATACCGGATCACCAGGATCATTAGATAAATTTAAAATTTTAGCATTTTCACTTCACATTGCAACCTGGTACCCGGTATTCAGTTTTACCCACTTACTTTCCTAGACCTCGGTTATACCAGAACTCCACTATATTGGACTCCTTCATACTAGAACACTTCATACCGGACCGAAGCCTTCCGCTTGAACTTGTACTACCTTTCTCCTTTCGCATGTTTCTGGTACCTGGTGCCTAAAACACTTACAATACAAAATATCTTTTATTATCAAAGATTTTTCTCTTTTCACTTCTGGTGATCTTCCAATTTGCTAGCTCCTACCATAAGAGTTACACATTTTTTCACTTGGCTCCTCGAGTCTTTTCAATCTTGGGGCATGTTGTGAGACCACACAACAACTTGCAACCAATAAAACCAAATTTAAACCAAACTTGAAATTAAATCACCAGTTGTAAATTAAAACTTATACATATTTTAAAACAATAACTTTCTACCTTTACCTAGATTCTGGCATAAAAAGGTTAAACTCCACCAGAAACATTCGTGTGTGCTTTGATTAATTCCAGTCTTCGAAACTTATTAAAAAGAATCAGTTCATTAACATTGAACTACATAATATAGTAATCCTCCAAATCCAACCAGGGAGAGAGCCTTGCTTCCAGTCAAGCATACATAGCCCCAACAAGGTTATCTCCATAATTCCCCCAAACATAGCTCTACTACCAGTCAGGCATCTATAGCCTTGGTAGAGTTATTTGGATAGCCTAAAGAGTTGATATCTCTTCTTTTTTTTATATATAGAAATGATAGCTCATTTTTCACTTTTGATATTTCAATGATAGCTCTTTTATCAACTTGCAAGCAATGAAGCACCACTATTAGGTTGGGAATTATAGTGGTAGCGAAGGTTACTTTTTGATTTTTCATTCAATGTAAATCCCTTTATCAATTCACTACTTCCCAAAAACTCCTTTAAAAATTCTCTGTAAGTGTGTGTTTCCAGCTAAATTTCACTAATTTATGCCAAATCCTAGCTAATTGTAGCATGCTATATGGTTAAAAAATATGCATAAATTAAAATTTAACAATAGACAACTTATTCACCAAATTTATATCTAAATTTATAAACATTAGTTACCCCCCTTCTGATTAAATTTTATGGCGACTACTAAAATTTATGCCAGCTATCTCAACTTGACAACGCTGCACTTCATTAATGGATCGGAAATGTCATGATTACCTTGAAACACGATCACATTATTCTGCATTCAATTTGCACGCCTTATTCAACACATATTATCTCTTCAACTTACTCAGGTGATGATGTGCACTACCTTTCCGGCCTCATTTCCTTTTACATTCTACACACATAACACCTCCATAACTAATACGGCTCTTTCAAACAATTTGAAATGACCACTATTAATTTTGAAATCTTCAACTTGCTTGAATCGCAATCTTCGTACTGCTCAAATTTGAAGCAATTTTCTACTAGATATGTATAAAGAATTAATTTGATTTAACCTTTAACTCTGAAGATAATTATCCAACTGCCACCTCACTTACAATTTCCCAAAAAAAATCACTCAAGGAAACTATGTACCACAACTTTCTTATGGCTCTCTCTAAATTTGTGCATTTCTTCTTGAATTCTCCACACTTTTCCTTTTTCTCTTTTTTTTTCTGTTTTGTTCTTGCAATTTTGTTCTGTCTTTGAATTTGCTTCTTAGCCATGGATACTCCAATTTGTTTAGGTTGTTCTCGTAGACATAATTTTTTCTTAGGGAGCATCACATCTCAAAGGCTTGAAAAGGTCTTCTTCATTAGGACTTCTAGTTTCACTGTGCAAAATTTATGCTTAGTCCTTAGGGAAAGATATGTTGCATCCAGCCACTACTTTCATTTTTACTTTGACGTAGCTTCTCACTTTGTAGCGTCACTTCTGGACATTGGGCTGCCTGTTGAAGACGTTTGCGTTGCTGCCAACTTGATAGTGAAACCTGAATTCTTGGATAATTCGGATACCATTTTAGTTGTTGCACATCCAACTATTGGGATTCCCTCCATGGATGATATTCCTTAGTTCCGGGAACACGGGGAAGTGGTTCCACTTCAGCCTTTTCTTACTGATCTCCATATCCAAGACTTTGAAACTCATCGGGAACTCACCTACATAAGGTATTTAGCCCTGATGGAAGAGGCGTCCCACATCGACTCAATGGCTGCTACCATCTGCAACTTTGCTCACTTTCTTTTTGACTCTTTTTTTATTTTTTTGAATGAGATTTTTTGATATCTCATGTATATACGTGATATTCACACATATATATATCTCTCTTTTAGTACATTTTCAAAGCATGTTTTACTGTGTATGGCTTTAGTATTTCTCTTTCTTAGTTCAATTTTACAAATTTTTAAATTCACTCTCATGTGTAAGATAAATTTAAGAAAAATTTCCTAATGCAGAGGCCAAACAAAAGAAAAGAACAAAAACAAAGAAAGAAAACAAAGCAAACACAAAACCCTACAAAAAGCAAACTAACCCTAACTACCCTAACTCTAACATAACAAAATATTAAATCTAATAAAGCAATTTACTTCAATTTCTATGGCTATTTATTCCACAGTTTTGGTACGAATTACAACAGGTTTGTCTTTAAATTCACTTATAAACATTTTTAGTATTCTACTGTACCAATGAATTATCTTAAATTTTTTGTGTTTAAACATCATAAATTCAAAAGTGTACTTACCCATAATTTGGCTCAAATGTATGAAAATGATCTCATTAGAGATTGATTGCACACATTTTGTCTGATGCGAACATACTATACCTTCCTCCAGCCTTGGTCCATTTCCATGAACGACTGCGTTTATTCCTCTGCTTCCTCCTACTTTGAAAATCTTCATATCTTTGGCCCTATTTTAACTTTGCATTTCGTTAGACCAAGATATATCACTATTTATATTGCTATCAGAGAGAGAAAAGGTAAAAACTTGATATTTTGTATCTTGCATAAAATTAGGAAAATGTCTTTTTATAGTTTGTGAATTTCCAACTTGAAGCACAATCCACGCGTTTCCCACTCGATTTTCTGCTTCTTCTCATTATTTGGGTTGTCCACGTATACCGGAAATGATGATTCATCAATGTCATTTCCTCATTTGTGATGAAATATCCATAAATCTCAACATTCTCACCTATTTTCTTGCAAAGTGTTAAAATTTTCTTTATAATAATCACAGTTTTCCAACTGTTTTGGTGTATTGGTTGATTTTTTAATATTTCCAACTTCACTAGGGAAAAAAAATCCTCTCGTTAACAATCCCTTTCTTTTAGTAGTTAAAACTTCCTTTGTTAAAAGAATCACTCGACTTATGGCCAAACATACCCTAGTTAATAAAATTTCACACTCAAGTTCACCGTGGTCAGTTGTATCATGAATTTTTCACTCAATGACTCTTCCAAAAGTAAACAAACTCAAAGGATGTAGCTTCTGATTAAATTTTTTCCAAATTTTTTCAACTTCCATAGTTAAAACTAGATTGCATTCAATTTATAATTTACAAGCTCATTACCAAACTTAGAATTAGTGTTCTGAAACATAATTCTCCAATTCTAAGGAATGATACCTAAAATATTAAAGAGATGCCCTCCTTCTAGCGCCAATTCTTGTTGATGATGATTTCACTCGCAACAAATAGGGCAAATAAATTCCTCACAAACAAGACCACAAAGAGCCTATCCTTCTTGAAAGATATGGAACAAAGAAAGTTGTTATCAATAGTTTTGCACCCTGCTGAATGCAATATTCAGCAAACTACTGAAACATGGATACCTCCTTTAGATATGGGTGATCTGCATGAAAGAGGAATCTCCAGAGCGAGCTAGTTCTCTGAATGATGAATTCTATTCTAAGTGTCTTTTCAGGGAAAAGGATAGGAGGATAAACTGAATCTAAAATCTAAAACTGAAATTCTATCATTCTAAAAATAATGATTAACTGTAAGGAAATCTTGATAATAACTCACTCTCACCAACTCTTTAAAATTGAAATCTCACAATCTCACAACACAGGAAATTTCAACAGTGATTTATGCAAAGGTTAAGTTAACACAAGGCATAACCTGAACTAGCATGCAACTCCTGCAAATTTCTTGACAATAGTAAGAAAAGAAAAGGATACAACAAATTTGAATCACAGAACAAATTAGATTACTATTCCAAGTCATAAAAAGGAGATCAGAAACGAAAAAACTCTGTTGTTTTATTGAATGATCAAGTGGAACTTCTCAGAATATGAGCACACATAAGTTTACAAGCTCCCCAAAATGTCTAAGGGCAAGAAACTCTAATCTGAACTACTGAGAATGGAGAGTTCAAAGACTAAGTCTTTGAAAAGAACTCTCAAGAAAACCCTAATCCGAGTTCAGAAAAAAGCTCCAGGAAAAAAAGCCTCAAACAATCTCAAAAACTGCTTTAAAAGCAGAAAAAGCACAATGCTTTCATAATGAACCTTTCAAGCCTCTAAAAATAGACTAACTCTGCTTTAAAAGCACAAAAAACACCTTATCTCTCCAAGATAAGTCAGAAATCCGACCAAGAGGAAAAGTCAACCAAAGATCTGCTAAAAATAGCAAGAAAACATAAAGCAATTTATAGAATATTGCTTTTATGCTTCTGCTTTACAAGATGCAGATTTTATAATTTGTCTATTTTTGCAACTCAAAGATTGGAAATCTTTTGCAAAAGAAAATCTCCTTATTCCTCCATTACTCAATATGATTTTCTCAAAAATCATAAAAACACATTACATATCAATTATCCCTTATGTCTTCAATCTTCATTGCTTTCTCTAAAAACAACTAAAATCCGAATTCTAAGTGTATAATCACCAAACCCTAACCCTAGGTCATAAAGTTCCACTATTGACCCTTACATCATTCACATCAAACAATACACATAATTCATATTCAAGCTCCATGTTTCACTAAGGAAAGAAAAGTCTAAAGCACTTAACCTTCGACCTAACAAAAAGATTTGACCCCCCCCCCTTCTTAAGCTTTAGACTCATATTTAAATAAAATCACAAGAAAAACATTATGAATTTTGGCCTGCATTGGAAATTCAACATGTGCATTTTGATCGAATATTCTAGAACTTCATAAGGCTCGAATTAGGGCTTTGATCAAAACAGGGTCAAACCCTAATTATCATTCACTTCACACCCATGACTTTGGAAAGAAGGAAACTTTGTTTGCAAGAACAATGTCGCCATGATGGTGTCGGATTTGAGCTCGTGTGCCTCAGTAATCTTTCCCTGCTCTCCAGTTGACCAAGAACTTCAGTGGGTAAGTCTGTCTTTGAAGTATAATAGCCTTTCTACTTCATTATTTCGAATATCAAAAACCCTAAGGGTGTGGCTTGCATGAGCTTACTCTCTGATTCTACTCTTTCTTTTACTCCCCATTCCATCATGAGCTCGAGCTTGATTGGAGACTATGGAAGCTTCTACTTGTACTCTTGTTCTCCTTCACTGTGCAGAGGTAAGCTTTATTTAATAATTTTCAGAACCTCCATTTTGGCCTTCAGGCCATGGTGAACACACTCTAATGTCTCTTCATATTGCATTTCCTGTGACTTCATTTACTGCGGTGTAAGCCTGACCTTCATTGTGGGCTCAACTCTCAACTTCTGGATGCTTAGTGAAGCTTCTAGCCACGGCAAGAGTACCTAGTTCCTGCCTCGAACTGGTAATCCTTTTGCTCTGTAGAAACCCTATGAAGCTCTGCTTTATTTCATGAACTTTTGGCCATGTTCAGGCCGTGCCAAAAGAGCACTATAGGAATCATTCTTTGTGGACTTTGGGCTCGACCTAGAATAGAAAACTACCATTGTATTAATTAAAAAGCATTTTTGTTTGTGGGTATCACAGGAACTTCAATAAATCTGCATTTTCCTTTCTCTGTATTTCGACCCAGCACAAAAATCTGCATACTTGTAGTCATAATGCTTTTGAATGTTAAAAGCAAAATGGGTATTGTAGATTATTACATTTTCTGTCCTTCTGAAGCTCGACCATCAGTTTGAGAGCTCAACCCTTGGTTTCTAAAAACTTTCATGAATCTCTAGTTTCTGTCTTATGAGTGTCGCTATAACTTACTATCATCACGGAGACCTATCATAGAGAGCTTGAGTCATACCGAAATTCCTTATTACTTCCTAGTCACCAAAACAATGTGTAGTCGGGGTGACATCTTGTAGAGCATTCTGTGTCTTGCTGAAAACTCATGCTTTCACTCCTGTCGCCATGACATACAACTTTCAGGGAGACCTCTCATAGAGAGCTTGTGTCTTGCCAAAATTCTTTATTACTTCAGATTGCCAAGAGAAAACAAATCTCAAACCGATAAAGTTCCTTTGATTTATTTTGGATTCAACCTAGGACAGAAAACTTACCATGAACTTCTAAAACAAAATAATATCATGGGTTTTGGAGACTTTCAAAACAAAAGCATATATTCTTACTTCTTGACAGAGCTCAACTTCCCATACTTGCTTGAAATGGTGATAAAACTATACATTTACTTGCATTTATTCTCAGGATTTTGACTCAAATAGCCAGTGTTGTTTTGTATGCACTTCTTGTAATAAAAGGATGCCTTGCATATTTGTCTTTACCTTTATCCTCTTTAGCATTCTGTGTGTCTCAAAAGAGAGCAACTCATTGCATCACTGTTGCTTGTTTAAATATGCCTTTAGAAGTATACAAGAACATGATGGAACAACAAGAATTTGTGTGCTTGTTCATACTCATTTGACTCATATTACTAGGTATTCCACCTTGGCATCTTCTGTAACTCTCTTGATAGTTATGACACTTGAGCTCGATTCAAGAACTGTCATTGACATGTAGCTGTAAACTATCCTTAAAAAGAACATCCAATACACATTCTGAGAATACTCTACCAAGTACTTAGAATCTTGGTAGAAAAATGTAATACCTTGAAAATGTTTCTGTATAAGTTCACTGCGAAGAGGGGAATTTTCATGCTTGTATTCTCTGCTCCCTAATTCATATGCACAACTGATAACTTCAGAACTTTCTGGAAAGAAACTGCTTGCTCCTTCTTGAAACCTTGCACTGTCTATGTTTGTATTCTTGAGCAACATGGTACTCTTCATGCATTTTTATATTTCATCGTACAAAACTACTCTTTAGATCAGTCCTCTTTGATGATGAAAATTAGAACAAAACATTAAGGCATATGTATGCCTGTTCACTATCCAAAAGAGAAATAATGAATTGAAACTCACATGACATATGATTACAATCAGCACGGAAAATGTAGTTATTCAGCAATTTTGATGTAAATGTATTCAGTTAAATTCCTTAAGTGAACTAAACTCAATGTTCACCTGTAGCCTTCAGAAAGCAACCCTGATCGTTATGAATGAACAGTTGGTCTCGTTGCTTGATGGATTCTCTGTTTTATTCTTCCAGTTGTATCTCATCTCATTCGATGTATATAATGAAGTATCCTTTAAAATCAGCCCATTTAATGAATAGGGCAGCATGCCGAGCTCTACCCTTGTGGGAGCCCATTTTGCTCCACATGCTTGGTCTTCAAACAATGTTTAGCTTCATGACTTTACCTATACCTACACAAGGAAACAAACATCGTTAGCATAAAAAATAGAACATGTTGATTATGATGTTGCTATTTCTCCTTCAAGTCATTTCTTTCATACTGCACTTGATTGATTGTTTCGATGCATTGCTAATAGTATGCTATACTATTGTGGGTGTTCCATATAAGTTACATATAATCGGAGCCACTGACACCCCTCTTTTCCTCTTACAGGTCGACAGAGCTCGAGAAGGCAAGGTGCACCATTCAGCATCGAACGTCGATAATCAGGCAATGATGATTATCTGTCAATTACATGTTTTCCTTTCTGCACCTCCAGTAGGGTAATGTGCTGTTAGAAATGCATTGTAACAGTTATATCCACGGCTTGTGTGGATCTTTGATTTCAATTATGCTTTTCAATCTGAAAAGAAAATGCATTTTATGCAATATTGTAACACTATTCTGATTGTGAAATCAAAAGAAGCCTTGTAAAAAAAATGAGTTTTTCTACGGAATAAATGAAAACATCTGAAATGCTATTTTGCTCAAGTACTCAATTCTGTATTTCTTTTAAAACTACAACATCTTAATGGCATTCTACAACTCTACTTTCTTTTAAATGCATAACTTTTTTTCGATGCATAATGATAATAATGTGAAACAGCATTCGAACATGACACTGCAATTCCACTTAATGTTAAATAACAATCAGCCAACTCCTCCATTTGAGCTGAGGCGAAAAATATGTAACAAAAACCTAAGGGAGAATTCTGCATTATAAGGCAAAGATTGGCTTTCATTCAACCCCAAGTCTTTGATAACCAGGTGATGGTTGCACAAGGGTTGCTCTCGGGTATTGATGTGATATTGTGGTTAATCTCAAAGGGACTATGGTTGTTCTTTGAATATTTTAGGTGTAAATTCTAAATTGAAATAATAAGTTCAAACATCATGAAACCAAAATATTTACCATAACATTTCATGAATATCACAAATTATTTGCTATCACTTAAGTAGATTTAGCATTAAGCATTCAACAACTTTATGGAAAACAAAATATTTTCACTAAAATTTCTTCCATTCATTTAAATTTTGGAACATTTTCAAATATTTAAACATCTATTCCAAAACAAAGAATAAAAAATACTAAAAATCAAAAGTTTCTCCCGGTTATTCTCCATGGATGCTCCAAAGAATTAATTAAAATAGAGCAAACCACTTTATACTTCACCAAAAAATTTCACAGGTACATATAAAATGGTGCAAGCTTTTAAAGAGAGGGGTTTCATTTCTGGACACCGAGTAGGTTCTGTATGCACCCTTAAATGACACAACATACAATCTTGTTTGACCAAACTAACAAAACCAGCTACAAAAGATACTGAGATAGGTAGCTATCTAACAAGCTCTGATATTAATTAATTTCTATGTGCATACAAATTTTTACACCGGAATGGTTCAGAAAATAGGAAAAAATAACAAAACTTAAAATTTTATGCTCCTTCAACATCCACAAATTCTGAAATTAAAATAAAAATGAGGATCGTCTTGCCTTTTATAGAACATAAGGCTCAAATAGGATAAGATAGATACATTAGAGGAAATCCAAGGGACCAATCTCATCAAGGCATGTGGAATATTGTGACCAATAGGAGAATTGTAATTGAAGTCAATGGAAGTCAACTTAAATTACACATTGAAGCACTTTGAGTGTTGGTCCTAAATCTTTGCCAAGATGATACTTCAAATCATGATAATGTGTAGGGGGTTCCCATACATTCAAAATGAAAAAGTAGAATTTTCACCCCCACACATCGCTTTGCTCTAGTTTTGTCACTCTTTGGAATGGGCTCTCTGAAAAATTGGCATTTGTTCCCACCACATGTGAAATACTAAGATCCCCAATATTTCGGTAGACTCAAAGCCATCTGCATTATCACTTCCCAGAGTGATCGAACCAGACTAAAAATTATTCCATCTATGATTCAAGTTTTCCTGACCATCCATACTCAAGCTTTGCATCACAATTTGCATCTCCTGCAATCACAAATTCCATACATTAAATCTCTTAAGAACATTTATAACATCTCATGTAAATAAAACCATTATTCAAATGTTAGTACAAAAATATCATAATTATCATTCTTTTCAAAAAGTATATCATGAATCCTCATATATATAACAGATCACCAGGATCATTAGACAAATTAAAAAAATTAGCATTTTCACTTCACATTGCAACCTGGTACCTAGTACCCAGTATTCAGCTTAACCCACTTACTTTCCCAGACCTTGGTTATACCAAAACTCCACTATACTGGACTCCTTCATACTAGAACACCTCATACCGAACCGGAGCCTTCCGCTTGAACTTGTATTACCTTTTTCCTTTCGCATGTTTCCAGTACCCAGTGCCGGAAACACTTACAATACGAAGTATCTTTTATTATCAAAGATTTTTCTATTTTCACTTCCAGTGATCTTCCAATTTGCTAGCTCTTGCCATAAGAGTTACACATATTTTCACTTGGGTCCCCAAGTCTTTTCAGTCTTGGAGCATGTTGTGAGACCACACAACATTTTGATTTATGACCAAAGGATTGTTTTGATTTTGTTGATTGAGGAGCTTGGTAAAGGGGGTTTCCCTAAACCAAGGAGGGGTGTGGATGTTAATGGTAGAGGTGGAAATGGTGGGAAGATGGGTGGTGTGTTTCCTTGAGGAAATGATGATGATGAGGGTTCAAAGATTCCTTCCTATCCAAATAGCCCACCTTCTCCTTGCAAATTCATAGGGAGAGAGGTTTGTATGTTGAGAGGGTATGTCGGTGTTGCATGAAAAGAGGATGGGTCATTGGGGTCCTGAGAGATGAGCAGAATGTATGGGTGTTTCAGATTTTTAGGAATGGATTGACCCGAGATGGTCTTTGCATCCAAATCTCGGTTGTTTACAAGGGGATGTGTTTGAAGAGCATGAAGCAATGAGCTCCCCTTGTTGACAATTGGTTGAGTTTGAGCAATGGATGATGTGAATTTTGGGATGGTTTGAGTGATGTTTTGGAATGAAGGTGTGAATGAGACTGGGGGCATAATCCCAAGAGGTTTCTCCACAATGGTTTTTACATCATAGTCTAAAGGGAGATTAGCCCCTTCTTTTCCCAATTCTATCATGTATTGTGAAGGATTGAACCTCATCATGGCATTGACAATTTTGTGGTTTTTCACAATTTTGGACCATTTCAATAATTTCATGTTGAGTCATCCCTAGAACATTGTTGGTGATGTCCTCCACTTGGCCACCTTCTTCTTGAGTATATTGTGAAAGTGGAGGAAGATTGAGTGAGGGATTGCTAGATTTAATGGGATTGATTTCAGGTGTGGTTTGACTCAAGTCACTTGAAGTGGATGTTTCTTTGTTCATTTCCATGTTCTTCTTATGTTGAGATCTAGTTTGGACCATAAAATAATGATCAATTTTTAGGAATGTGGGAAGTGAACCTCTAACTCTTTGGATTGATCTAAACTCTAGGTACAAAAAAGTCTAAGATATTAAGGATCAAGGGATGGTAATGAGATAATGAAAGGATGAATGATTTGTGAATTTTTGAACTCTTAAGAGACCTTGAAGGAGATACTAGACTTTAGGACTTTTGGTTTGATATTGGATTTTATTTTGGATCTTGATTTTGATTTGGTTTGATTTGATTTTGATTGGGTTTGGTTTAGATAGTGAACTCATAAACTCCAAGAGTTTGGATGTTGTCCTAGAGTAAATTTTTCCCCAAGATGATAATTTAACTAGGTGTGTGAAGAATAATTCATCTACAAACACCTAGTCAAACAAGATGATTTTTATTTGTTTCAAGAGGATTTTCCCAAAGTCTAGTATGAAGATTTTTTTCAAGATTTCCAAGAGTTGTTTGTGAGATGGATTTTGATTGATGTTTGACGATGGATGAGAGTGTTTATTTTGATCCTAAGAGACTTAGAGAGACTTTTGTTTACTAGACCTAGGTGTTGAAGAACATGCTATACTTCCTATGTGAGATACTCAAACCTTTGAAAAAGTCTTTGATTTTGATAGTAGTAAAATGAATACAAATTGGGATTGTTCTTTGATGCACATTTGTAAAAATTGAAGACCAATCTCTCTCTAAATTCATAAAGCATAGACAAACGTTTCTTGAGAGATTTTTGACTAAGACCTTTGGTATTTGGTTTTCATATTTTGATCTTTCAGGAAATCATTTGAAAGAGCACATGTGTGGGGTCCATTTTTTTCTTATCTTTGCTTAATGAGTTCTTTTTACCACAAACACTTTCTTGGTTAGGTTTTCAATCTAAATGTCTAATGTCTCAATTTCCTCTCATCCCACAAGGTCCATTATGTGGAAATCAAGGAAATAGTTCCATAATTTTAAATTTAGAGATTGCAAATTGAGATGTAAATCCAAATACTTAGAAGCCTCTAAGGATAAAATCCCTAGGAAAAGAAATAGCACTTGGATTTTTTTCAAATATATTTTCTTCCTCTAAAGGATTTAAAATTTGATGATCATGGTTGAATATTTTTTTTCCAATGTTTTAGATCGAAGCAAAGTGTTTTGATTCCAAAATGATGCACAACCCTATGATAGAAAAATACAATATTTGTTGAATCCCCACTTGGATAAATCTAGATGGGCTTATTCAAAGTGGATGACTAGAAGCTTGACCACACTAGCTCCCCTCCATGGCACACACTTCTCGGGTCAGCCAAGCTTTAGTTCTCATGAATCTCCCATGAAAAACTTCTCATCTCTACAAAGAACCGCAAAAATGTGGGGCGGCTTTAGAGGTCCGGCCTCTTGCACCAACAAATAGAAAGGAATTTTGGCTTTTACACAAATTGGTTCTTAGTTAGGGTGATCAGGGACATGGCACCTTACAAGCGTCTAGCAAGCCACTAAAGGATTTAATCGATCCTACTAGGGATGCTTATACTTTTTAAGGTAGTATCCCATTCTGAAAGACATTGTATGGCACAGGCCTTCATACCATGAGGACTTGATAGTTTAGTCTTATCCATTTGTATGTCGGCCCGAGTGAAAAACCGGTTAAAGTCACCTTCAAGTTTTCCTTTCAGATGTATCTCTTAGGTAGGCTCCTCTAAAGGTAAACAAAAGTGAGTAAGCACATCCGTAGTTTGATCAATCCTTGTTTACATGAACAAAGAGAGAACACACGCGATATACTCAACTCACACTAGCAAGCTTTGGTCAATTTCAAGAATACAAATTGAAGTGTGGAGGGAATATTTTATACAACTTAATATCACCAAAAGACTTTTGATTCTCAAGATCATCGTGAAGCATGAGAGAAGTGCATATGCCTTTTAAATGATATTATTTTGTAAAAGAGATTACAAAACACAAAATACACATGTTCATTTTACCCTCAAAATCAAGAATAGATTCATTTTAAGCACCAAGATGAAGTTTGAAATTTGCTTGTTCAATTTTTAGATCCAAAACCAACTCTAGTGAGTTCCTAAAGTTATTTTTAATCCCTTTGATTGTTTTTTTTAAGCCCAAATGAAATTTATTTTGAGTCCTAAAAACTTGAAGATAAAGCCTTAAGAATGGGATTATAATTGCTCCCAAAGTGTTTTAAAACACTTGATACAATCAAGCAATGATTCCATAACAAGTCTTGTCTTTGCTTCCTCCTTTCCCTCTTGATCACTTAAACCTACAAAAGTTGGTTAAACTACAGAAAACAGAGCCAAAAAAATAGTTAGAAGTCAAAGGTGATCAAAATAAAAAAGCACATGTTGGATTAAAACTAAAAAGTTGACTTTTACCCCACCCCAGTGGTGCAATCCGCAAAGGCATCATAGTTTGAAGAGGTCCAGCGGCGCTCTAGTGAAACTAGTGGTGCTCTGTGGAGAAACAGACACCACAATTGTGTCGTTGTTTCACCCAGTGATGCACTTTGGAGTTTGGTTGGTCAGCCCATACAAAAATCACTTCAGCATCGCAGTTTGGAGTTCAGAAAACATCACTAAATAGTAACATTGGGCTGATAGCGACGTTGTTTGACCTTTGCAGCGTTGCCCTTTCCTGTAGACACACAAAAATTTGAAAAATAGTGGAATTTTCACTAAAAAAGGTGTTAATTTCTCAAGATTCACCCTCCCTCTAGCGCCAAAATATGAATGGTAGCTCTAGACCTACACAAACATGAACAAACAACACAATGTTAGTCAATTTCACAAATCTAAACTAGCATTCCCCATAAGATTCATTTGAAGCAGAATGAAAAGAAATAAATTAAAAGCAATCTAAATCATATTCCAATGCTCAAACCCTCAATCCCATGGGGGAATTGGTGCTATTTTGATTTGGAAAATAGCCCTTTCCCAATTCCTTGCAAATTTGGATGATGAACAATGGTGCTCCTTGATGAAATTTGCAATAACCTAGCTATGGTGATGAAATGCTATGAAAACCTTGATGAACACTGGATGAATTTGCCTAAAATCTATAGATAATGACTTTGCATAAAGTTGTGGATCCCAAATTAGTAAAAGGGCTCTCCATTTATAGAAGAGAAGGATGGAAGAATGAAAGATATGAAGGATGTGGGACTAAACATAAGCCAATGGCATTGTGCCAATTGTCAACATGCTATTGAAAGGAGGTGGAGAACATTTTGATGAATGTGCAAATAAATGCTATTAGGTGGAAATTTGAAATTCAAAAGATGGCTTCAAAGATGAGTTGAAAGATGGAGTTAATGCCACTTGGCTCAAGAAAAAGGACTTGTAAGAGATATAAATGTCATGTTGGAGGACAAGACCTTTTGGAGGGAGATTTCAAAATGAGGGAATATTCCAACTTGATGCCATTTTGAATGAAAATGGAAGAATTTATAAATCAATTAAATTGATTTACTTGAGCAAGTTGCAAAATCTATAGGATTTGATGGATTAGAGTTAGAGTTAATTAGGATTTAATTAACTTAGATGGAGATTATTTTATTTGACACTTTGACTTAGATTTTTGGATTTATTTAAATCAAAATGAGAGGAATATGAATATTAGATTTAATTAAATAAAGTTTGATTTATTTAATTAAAAGGATATGATGTTAGATTTAATCAAATAAAGGTTAGTTTATTTAATCAAAAGAGGAACATTAGGATCAATTAAACAAAATTATTTATTTAATTAATAGAGGATAATGATGAATTTAATTAAAGAAGGGTTATTCAATTAAATGGTTGGTAAAGGAGATGATTCAGGATGAACTGATGTTAGTAAACTAGGATCAAGTGCACAAGATCAATCTGTATAATTTACGTGTCTATAGTTAGTAAATGGGGGTTTTCCTTAGTCAAACCACTTGCTGGTAATTAAACCTTAGAATGAAATGAAATAATGAAGGGAAACGATGAATGAACAAAGTGCTATGTTGCATCTCACCAAACCCTTGTTATGAAATATACAAACTTGTGTGAGGTGGCTAGCTTGAATGTAGATCTTGACTTGAATGAATGCTTGATAGATCTTGACTCAAATTGTGTACTTGAATCAAAACCCTACATCACAAATGTTAGCTCAAAAACACACATGATGCAATAATATATTTGATATGATGCTTGAATCTTGATGGCTCCAAATGCTTGATGAATTACTCTTGAATACTCTTCTGAACTCAATTATGCTATTATGAATGCTCTCACAAAATTCTTATTATGAAAATGAATGAAAAAAACTTATATTTATACTTATCCATGCTTAGTATCCCAAAATTACACCACAAAAATCCAACATATGAAATCATTAATTAAAGGAGGCTAAATCTTGCCAAGATTTGAAATTAAATCCCAAAAATAACTTAAGGGGGACTAAGATGCCTTAGGTGGCATCTTCATCCTAAGGCATGAAACTCGGGGCACATACTCCAAAAAGGGGCCCATTTAAGGTGCATTTGAAATTAGGGTCCCCAAGACCTTTGGAGGACAAGGACTCCCTAGGTGGCATCTTAGTCCCAGTCCAAAAATCAGGGACACACTGCCATAATCATTAAATTATCACTTACCCTTTGATGTTTTTTGGGATTAGCCATAAAAATATATAATTTATTAGGCTTGTGGATAAAAATAGGACCAATTAAGACATATATAAGGATAAACAAAGCAAGGTGGGCCCCAAAAAGTGTGAAAATGCAAGGGTATGCATTTTCCTACACTACACCATTGAAGGGTGGTGAGTTTCAGAAAGTGTGCATTCATCATTTCCTTCTCCTTTATCATTATATTTTTATCAAGGTTTAATTATGAAACTGGGGTTTGATCAAGACAAACCCCCATACAAACAAACAAAACAAATTTTCCCTCTTTGCGTATTTTTAGGTTATAGGTTGACGAAGGAGTGGAAATATCTTGAAGAAGCAATTTTGCATCATTGCATTATTTGTCATCATTGCTGTCAAGCCATAGAAACTAAGTTGTAGAATTTTTTGACTTTTTGATAGTGGGACCTGTGTCAAATGGAAGCTCATATCTTATAACAGAGGACCCCAGAAGTTGGTCAAAACAATTTTAGGAAGGCCCATTCGGTCATGGGTGAATGAGTCCTTGTAGGCACCCTAAAACCATTTTTTTTAGTAGGTTTGGTGTCCTCTACACTTCCCAGGTCCGCTAGTAAACTATTGTTTCTAACTGTCAAGTTTTTTGGATCTTGCATTTTTAATATTAGGGAATATAGGATCATTAGTCTAATCATTCTAAATATATTTCTAATCCATTCCAATTCCCCCTTAGAATGTACATCTAGGTCTGATTGGCTCACCTTTAAGTCTGAAAGTCAATCTCTTGCACCTTGTGATCTACATCTCAATGAAATTTATAAAAATGTGGAAATGACCCTAGGTTATGGACACTAATATTAGAGTCACCACATTTTTTGTTTCACATAGATGCCTCTTTATTCAATGTTTTATACAAAAATCATTAAACTCATTTGATGTGAACTCACCTCCTCTATTAGACCTCAAACACTTGATTTTAGTATTCACTTCATTCTCAACCTTTGATTTGAAAATCTTCAATCTACTAAAGGCCTTATATTTATCTTTTAAGAATGTAACCCAAGTAAAACTAGAGAAATCATAAATAAAAAGCATGAAATACCTTTCTCCTAGAAGACTCTTCATTTTGGTGGGTCTACACAAATCAGTATGAATTAGCTCCAATGGTTTAAAAGAAGAACACTCTTTAGACTTGAAACTTATCCTTGTTTTTTTTTCTAAATTTCCATTCCTTGCACAAAGTACTTACAAGATTGAATCTCTTAGGCATATCTCTTACCACATGTGATGAACTGGTCTTCACAAGATCTCCAAAATTGGTGTGTATCATTCTCCTATGCCAAATTCAACACTTAGTTTTTTGTCCCATAAAACAACTTCCATTAACATCCTTTGGATTTTATATGTCACCATTAGTCCTAGACCCTTTTTCCACCAATTTTCTAGACTTTCCTTTTCTAATTTCACATCCTCTTTCATTGAATATGAGATTGTATCCATTGTTACACATCTAACTCACACTAAGAAGATTGTGCCTAAGACCTTTAACATAAAGAACATCTTCTATTGTGTGCTTTCCATCAATACTTATTGTACCTTTTCCATTGATCTATACTGAAGTATCATCTCTGAGCTTGACTATGCCTCCATTCCACTTCACAAGCTTGATAAACTTGCTCCTACTTCCTATCATGTGGTCAGAACAACCACTATCAATCACCCAAGAGTTTGCCTCATCTTTTGCATGAAAATTAGTCCACACAATCCTTGAATCTTTGGTTTCATCTTCAGACTTCTTAGCAGCCTTGGACAAGATTTCATCCTCATTATTCGAACCACTAGATTCCTCATCCTTTGAAGAGCAAGAATCTTCCTTGGAGTAGAGACTCCTTTTAAACCTATTTCTTCTAGAATCTTTGTTTCTATTTCTATAATATTTTAAGGGACACTTAGAAGAAAAATGACCAACCTCTCCATACTTAAAATATTTGAAGGATAGCTTACCTTTACACTTGTCGGTACCTTTCTTCAACTTCTTTATAATTTTTTCTTCTTCTTCATTAGTGTCACTAATCTAATCAGATGATTCATACTTCTCCTTCTTATTGGATTTGAAAGGTGCTTCCTTCTTTGAATCTTCTTTGTCAAATTCTCTCATTTTAAAAGTAGTAAGGGCACTGTATAATTGATCCATTGAAAATTTATCTAAATCTCTATCTTCCTCAATAGAAGATAATTTAGGACTATAAGCTTTAGGAAGAGATCTCAATACCTTTCTAACCACCACCGACTCTTCTAGTTCTTCACCAAGTCCTCTAATTGCATTGACCACTTCATCTACCTGAGCAAATATCTTACAATATCTTCATCTTTTGACATTTTTAGGTTCTCAAACTTGCCTCTCAAGATCTACAACTTGGCTTGTTTTACTTTAATGTCTCCTTCATATATGCCACTAAGCTTTTCCCATACCTCCTTTTCTAACTTGCAGTTCATTAGTTTTACAAGTTCAGAGTTTACTAATCCATTAAAGATAACATTCTTGGCCTTTCCATTGTTCTCATAGGACCTAATCTCTACCAGATCAGTTGGAGGAGTAGCATGAACAACATAACCATCCTTGATTGATTTCCAAACACCAAACCCTAAAGAGGTCAAATAGGTTTCTATCTTGAATCGACATAAAGAAAAATTTGTTCCATCAAGCCTAGGTACCTTATGAGACCCTTCTTGTTCCATCCCATATCTTCCTCAAGCTATTAGAATTCTTTGAAGGAACTAGGATCTAATACCAATTTTTAAACACACCAAAATACTGAGAGGGGGGGTGAATCGGTATTCTATCAAATTTAACACTTTTTAGAACAAACAAATACTTTGAACTCTAGAACATAAGTAATAACATGAGTGAATAAGATAACACACAACATAACACAACGCCAGATATATGTGGAAAACCCCATAGGGGAAAAACCATAGTGTGAAAATATGCTAGGAGTTACTATCCTAATCCAGTATCACACTTGATGAACAATGCTTACAACTTTGTTTTAGGGATACAACCCAAGGAAGCTGCAACTCCTTGATTACAGTTT
This sequence comes from Sequoia sempervirens, assembly GCA_007258455.2. Classification (NCBI taxonomy): domain Eukaryota; kingdom Viridiplantae; phylum Streptophyta; class Pinopsida; order Cupressales; family Cupressaceae; genus Sequoia; species Sequoia sempervirens. The sequence continues at coordinate 542,482,803 of VDFB02281492.1, forward strand.
TAGTGTCACTCCCAAGGAAGCTACAAATACCCCATCTAAGAACACACTCAGAAATGACTACAAAATGATATTCCTTCCACTATCTAAAACTGACAATTAAGCTCACTCCTTTTTATGATTACAATTATGCTTTTGATGATTGTAGTTATGATTTGTCACTTCTTCAAATGTCTTCTTAGCTACCTACTACCTCACTGCTTTTAGAAATCAAGAAGTAATTTCCTTTGGCTCACTACCTCCAACAAATAATTAAGCAGACTTCTACAATTGAGCACTTCTTCACATGCATTCTATCACAGGGATATGATCAAAACAAAACAAGATAGGAGTTTTCACAATTACATTTTCTCCTTCAGTTTCTTACATATTTATCATAATCACACACATCCTAGATAAACTAGGTTTATAATTTATACATGATATTACATTGATTACATCTCATGTTGGTCTATAACAACAAAAATATTACATCTCCAATTTGGCCAAGGATAAAACAATCAACATGAAACATGTAGAGGACAAGACCCAAAAGACTATACGCAACACTAGGAAGAGGAACACACATTACGAATTCTAACACACACTTAACTTGGTCATAAACTATCTTTACACCTTTGATCTTCTATGAAAATAAACTGCACACTTTGCAAATATAAATTAGGTTGACCATAAACAAGAAAAATGTAGCTTGTAACATGTTTCCCTTCACATCCAATCTAGCTATACACAAGAATGATAAATCATTATTTGCATCTTTTTAAGATGAGTTGGCATAACCCATGCAACACCTTCAAACACTCCATAAGCTCTGCTCACACTTGAACTTGTGGCACACATCATCAACATGCCTTAGTCAGCCCCAACAAAACATTCATTCCAAACCACAACCTATACTAGAGAAGCCAAAAAACACTTTGTGGAATATCAACAAGCGTCACATGATATTCAGGAACATTCACATACATCCCTTTCACAACTTCATGCAACAACAAGCTAGAGAAAGCCAACATACATGAAACCAAACTCTAGACAAGACAGTTTGATACATTGTCACTTCCAACTTTCTTTGTGAAAGGATTATTGACATGAAACTTTGGATACAACACCTTCACATCTCAAAGAAATTAAATTATAAACTACATAACTATATTTGCAAATGTGGAGATATGCAGAGCCAATTTTTTCACCTCTAATAACATCCACATAGAATCAACATAGGCTTCAGTTTGTCACTCTTAAGAACACCTTTTTGGTAACCCAAAATACTTGAAACTTGGATCACACATGCCTTGACACAACATGAAGTACTTCTCCAAACTATAGGAGAAAAACAATATTAGTGGAGAAATATAGAGCATTTCTCATAGACTGGCCACCAAATAGCCATACGGCAACACTCTCCATAGAACTTTTGACATCAATGACAACCAAGCTGCAAAAAATATTCCCCTTAGCATTGATGTTGGGATATAGATTTTAGAGGACGCGGCTAACATTTTCATGCTTTTGATAATAGGAATAAAAAGGTCCTACTTATGGAGGAAATTTCTTCTCTTTAAGGATACTCTCTCAAACAAGTTATTGGTAGATTATATCAAATAGGGTTTGATTAGGCCAAAGGCCCTTTGATATTTGGTTTGATGGATGGAGATGATTTGTCTTGATATAATATAAATTCCCTTGAATATCTCTATAGGTTCTCAAGGATTATAGGGGTGCTCAATCATAGATTCACTTGGATATCCCTATAGGAACCCAAGTATGAACAAAGATACCCAAACATAGAGGCACCTATTTATACAACACAAGCACTCATAATTATAAAGGAACGTATATATGAAAAGAAGCCCTATGAAATATGCTAACCAATTTTTTCGTTGAAATTTTCACAACACAATCAACACTATGCCAATTGAATTAGAGTTAGCATTAAAATTGAAATCCAAGTTTGAATGATCTCAACGCCAATAATGCACACTCAATCCCAAGGAAGGAGAGGTGTTGTCATATGGCGGAGAAACTAAAAACAATAACTTGAAATGAGTAAACTCAACGTCAAGAATGTGCACTCAAGATCCCACTGAGGGCGAGGTGCTAACATATGACAGAGTTATTAATTGAAACTGAAACAATTAGGCTAATAACCAGCCATGAAGATACATCTATCTAATTCATCTGTTGTGGTAGGCATCCACTTAAGAGTGGGGATTCACCACTTGAAAGTGGGTACAAAGAGAGCTACAATGTTCATTCTCCACACTGGGGGTAAACCATCCAGGGGTAATTAATTTGGAATTAACAAGTAATTGCAGAAACTAAAATGGTTGGATTAGTACTACTAAATCTCAACCTTACAATCATGAAATCTGCAAACTACAAATTACAATAATAGAGAACAATGCTAAGAAGAGGAGAATGAATTATTTCAATGTTTTTTAGCTCTTCAATGATGAAAAAGGCCAAAACTGAAATCTAATAAAGTCTGATATAAAACTGAGATTCTGGAAATTCTGATCAGCAACTATGGAATTCGAAGAAATGAGCATAAGTCACTCAATATACCTCCAAATGAAGTGAAATCAAATGCAATAGTCTCCTAGAAGATAGGCGCCCATGCCTTGATGAAGAAACAACTTCAAAAGATAAGAATTAATTTCCTTTGCACATTTCCCAATGTCCAAAATGGTACGACCTTGAGCAAGGGAAATTTGGCAAGTAAAAATTAGAAACTCCAAACAAAAATCTGCAAATTGGTAGAAGGGTTCGCCTTGGGTGTAGGAATAGATAGGAAAGATACCCACAAGCAAATTAAATTTACTCCAAGAGCTGTATGCAAAAACCACCTTCAGTTGTAGATGAACCAGCAAAACCAAAATTGTAGATAACTCCAAAATTCTTCAACATATGAGCTCAATCTGCTAGTCTGAGTTGAGAAGCAGCAAATGACCAACTAGGTGTTATATTCCAAACACGAAATTGGTTAATGGCTAGGAGGTAGCATCCTCGAAGAAAAATATCACTTGCATTTTGACAGCATAATAGTATGATAAGCAATTGGATCCAAAGCTGGAGCAAAGTCTTCATTTTATAGAAGTTCAAACAAACTCTTCAAATTCCTGAGAAGGCGCGCCAAAAGACACAAGAGTCTTTTCAATTTCCAAAAATCAAATAATTCTTCAAGATGGTGTCCCTCTTGCAAAAGTATAAACTTCACTTTATTTTAAAAATATCACTCCCTAAAAGAGGCGTCACTTTTTTCCCAAGGCATAATGACATTATTAAATAATAATAATAAACACCTATGAAGGCGTCCCCCTTCAAGACCACCTTTTAAAACATCATGAAGTTATTCTCCTAGGCCAAGGGGTCAACTGCAATTTATAACATTAATGCCTTTATTTATGAAATTCACCAAAATAAAGCTTTTAGGAACCAGAACTAACTCAAATAATTGCTCCAACTAGAAATGAAGACATGAAGGTTGACAAACTTCATATTGCCAAAAATAGAATTTACTAAAAATAGTAAATTCCCTGAAATGCCATAGAACCTCCAAAAAATGGAAACCATAATTTTACCTCAATGAGCCTATGGGCCTCCGGAATAGGCCGATGAGCGTCTGAACGTATCACTAATGAGAAGGGAACATTACACCCTATTTATTTATTTATTTTGGATTGGGTGATTTTTTGTTGGATTGCCTAGAGATTGTGTTTTGGACCCTTGGATGATGATTTGGATGAAATTAGATGGGGGTAAGTAAAATTTTCTTGGGATTAGGCCAAGGGGCCTTGGTTTATTTCTTGTTAGTTTTGAGGGGGGTGAAAGGGGTTAAGCCCTTAACCAAAGTGGATTTTAAATGGATAGATTTTGGATTAAGGATTGGAGATTTTATTTTAATTGGGATTTATGGATGGATGATAGATTTTGGATGAAGGTTTGATAAAATTTGATTAGGATTTGGATGGAATTGGATTAAATGGATAAGGGGTGATTTTGGCTTAAGAATGATTAATTTGAATAAGGGATGGGGATTGATTAAGAATGGTGAATTTAATTAAGATGGGGATGAAATTGGATTATAAAAAGAAATAAGAGTTGATTAGTATGATAATGGATTGAATTAGGATGAATTATTGGATGAGATGATTGGGTGATCAAAGATGCCTTAGATTAAGGATGATTGGATTAGGATGAATAATGGATGATAGATTAAGGGGTGGGTTAGGATTTGATTAGAACATGAATTAGATTGGAATAAATTTCAAGAAAAATATACTTATTAAGAAAATAATTAATGATGGTTTAGACCTAGAAAGGTGCTCAAATAGTCCTAGAAATGCTCAAGTTTTACACAGATAATAAATTGTGAAAATGAGAAAAAAAAAAAAAATTAAACGAAAGGTGACAGCCTATAAATATATTAATATAGAAATAAGAAGTTACAAAATATCATTTTTAAGGCTCGTGATAGCCAGATGATGCAATATACTAACTTGCAGAGAGGCTCTTGATAGCCAGATATTACAGATTGTTTGATTGCTTCTTTGCACAAAACATAATTTACCTCCTCTCCCTATTAGTCTAAAATTTTCCCTTACATATTGAAATTCACTATGGATACCCTTGCAAAATTATAAACTCTTACATATTGCTAGATTTACTTAACATACCCTTACATTCTATTATACTCATAAATGACTTCAATCATATATTTCTTATTCCTCCATACCATCAAAATTTACTTCATTTTCTCCTTGTTGCTCCTAGAATTCTTGTACATTATCTAGCATTGGTGGCAAAGCATTTAAATTAGGAATACCTCCAACCTGTGGCTGATGAGAAGAGCTCGCATTATCTGGATTAACCCTCAATTGGAAGTCTTGGCCAATTGGAGCATGATGAGCATTACCCACAGTTGGGACAGGATGAGCAACCATTGGTTCATTATGTTCATGGGAGATGAGGGCCAGAATAGCGTTCACCTTTCTCCTTATCATGTCTACCATATCTTCTCCTATGACCCCAATATGTTTTTCCAATGATTGTTGTAGATAGCTAAAACTTTACATTTATAGAGTGTTCTTCATTGCATCCAACAGAGAGCGATATATGTTACCATTCAACAAGAAGTGGTGTGGAAAAATCCCAGCAACTCAACCTTGGCCCTTCCACAGGTCGTAATCTTACACTACCTTCAAAAGCATGTTATCTAGCAAGAAAACCTCATTTATCACCTTGTGGGAAATTAACTACAACATGGGGAGTGATTGCAAAATGTCACACATTCAAAAGAAATATTGAAATAATTTGTGAAGTGATGATGATTCTCTTTGCTTGGGGATATAAGATCTCATCTCCCAGCACTCTCTTCACACTCTCACAAAACTAATAACAGTGCCACTTAAATATTTGACCTAGCTCTACATCCCCTAAGGAATCTAAAAAAGGTAACTCCCATTCTAAAACTATTAACCACACCCTATAGTTTCTAGGAAAATACTCCATGAGAGCCCTTCGAAACCCCCTACAAACCTACCAATTCTATCTTAATTCATCTTTCTTCAAAGAAGTAGATACTTGATGTATAGCCACTCTCATACAGAACCTCTGCATCTAAAAGTTTGCTTTGAATTGTAGTTGCACTAGGGAAAGCATTTAACAATCACTACATAGGCGCGAAGAGGAAGACACAGCAGGTGTATGTCATTTCATCCTTGTCCAGCTTAAATTATTGCCAAGTGCCTTCCCAAAGAACAATTTCCTATGTGCGAGTTAATAAGAGTTCATCATTACACGGATTGCTTTGTATATATCTACACTTGCAAGCATTGAAACAAACATTAGCTTTTTTAAAACAAAATTAGTCGCTCACTTGATGTAATCCACTCCGCCTTGGGATAATCGTCCTTATATGATGTCATGTGCAAGAGAGTATAAAAATCCATTGGGGCTCATGAAGGTTCTGATAATTTCACACAATTTGAATTCATCGATTCCCATCCATTTATATTTCCATATCTAAAACAAGCAGCCGCCATCTTTATATGATGTAATTGACATTGAATCCTTATGTTTATAATGATTACTTATTAAAACAGGCAGTCTACAACTACCCCATTATGAACTATGCATTAAGAAAACCTAAACCCTTTCTCCATTTTGTAATTGAATTTAGCAAATGCTTTCTCTTTTTATTATTTCCACTAAATCTGGGAATGCTTTTATTTTATCATCATTTTCCATTATATATACCTCTTCCTTTTCACACCCCATATTGGCTAAACAGTATGCAAGCATGTTTCCTTCCCGATACATATGCGATAACTGATAAGAATCAAATTCATCTAAGAGATTCCATACATTTTGCATTACATATTTTATATGCCAAGTATAACACTCCCTTTCTTTGCACGTATTTACAACTATTAAGGAGTCACCTTCTATATGGATTGCACTGATTTGGAGTTATCTTGCAAGCTCACATCATAAAGAATAGCCATTTACTCTACCATGTTATTCATTCCTGCTGGTAAAACAATTGATCTAGCTGCCTTCACTATTCCCCTTGGATTTCTTATACAAACTCCTGCCCTTGAAACACCTAGATTCCCTATGGATGCTCCATCAAAGTTCAACTTATAGAAACCTATCATTGGTAGAAACCATTTAATAGTACTCCTATCCACCTTTTCCTTATAAGGTAGCTTCAAGCTACCTTTAAAAGGAAAACTTATACCCCACCAATTCTTTAAAATGCTATTATCCCATGATGTAAACATAGATCCAACATTCTTGTGATCTTGAAACCAGGCATTTATTGCCTCTATGATTGATTTCTCAATAATTGCATGAATAGTTTGACTTGAGGCTGAAACTTTTCTAAAAATTCCCTTGTTTCGCTCCCACCAAATAGACCATGTCACTGATGTTGGGATTAAATGCCAAATACATGAAAAAAAGGAGGTCTTATATAACACAGGCCATGAAGAAAAAAGGTCCTATAATGAACTTGGCAATGGAGCATAAAAGCTCATTTTTTGCAATACAAAAAACCAACAACTTTGTGCAAAGGAGCATTGCAAAAAAAAGTGATCAGGATTTTCCAAGCTTTGACCACATAATACACAATTAAAAGGATCTAAAATTCCTAATTTATCAAGTTGATCACTTGTTAGCACTCTTTTTCTCAACACTAGCCATGCAAAACTGCCTGCTTTTGGTAAAACCAAACTATTCCAACAAAATGAATAAGTCCTTTAATACTGTGCTTGATCACCTTTATTAAGAATCACTTTATAACACTGCTTGATTGTATAGCATCCATTCTTGGATGGAGCCCATGTAATACGATTAGCTCTTCTTGTTATGAATACTACTTTTTCACCCAAAATCTGATGAAAAAGTTCCTTTTGTTGTTTTTCTATTTGTGTGCAAGAAAAATATTTCCAACTCACTCTTTCCAATGAAGCCTGTAGTGAACTAACATAATCAATTAATCTAGGTCCCCACAACTAAGACAAAATCGAGATAGTTGATTGCAACTCTTGACAATCTTTCAATGACAGGCACCCATTCCAAGAGTCATCCCAAAACTTAACTTCATCGCTCTTATTAACTTCCTAAGAAATATATTATGTGACCACTTTTCTACATGACAACATGAAATTCCACATGGAAAACCCTTCAAGAGGATTATAAACTGTAAATATTCTTGTCAAATTTTGACTGTCTAGATACTTTGCCTGTATCAATGCACACCATTTCAAATCTGACTTGGCATACATTTTCCTGATCAAGTTTCCCCCAAAGGCAATGTTGCATTTAGAAATATCATGTAATCCCACTCCACCTTTAAGTTTCTCCAAGGTCATACTATCCAAAGATACTAAAGGGAGTTTTTTCACATCATCCATATTCCCCTTCCATAGAAAACTCCTAATACTTTTCTCTATTTGATCAACTACTGATTTAGGAGCCCTAAGGACTGATATAAAGTAATTAGGGATTGCAGCTAATACTATTTTTATGAGAAAAATACAACCTGAAAAAGATAGCCAATGAGCTTTCCAAGCACAAATTCTCTATTTAATACTCTCAATGACTTTGGCCCAATATGCTGACTTATTTTCCCCCATAAAAAAAGGAATTCACAAGTACATACGTGGTAAATCTGCCTCTTGAAAACCCAGTACCTGAACAATCTTCCTTTTGATAGCAACTTTAGTATTGGAAACATAAATCTTTGATTTGTGCACATTTATCTTTTGTACTGACAACAAAGAATACTTATCCAAAACCCATTTTATTTTCTTAGCTTTAGAAATAGAACTTTTCTTTCCCATACAACAAGGTATCATCTGTAAAGAGGTTATGTGTTACTAAATATTAGTTTAAGGAATGAGATTACCTTGCCACAAACCCTGATTGTGTTTCTCCTTTATTGCCCTGCTCAATGCTTTTGCCATGATTATAAAAAGAAAAGGGGAAAGAGGATCACCTTGTCTTACTCCTTGAGTTGCTCTAAAGAAACCTAAGGGTGAACCATTAACTATAACTAAAAAATGTGCACCTGATAGATAGGATAAAATCCATTTACACCACTTACTAGAGAACCCAAACTTGGCCAACACTTTCAAAAGGAAACTCCAGTCAACCCTATCATAGGCTTTCATCATATCCAACTTTTACAATAAAAGATGACAAACAATTGGATTTGATAGAATGAAGCACCTTATGTGCCACCAACACCCCTTCTGTAGTTTCCCTACCTAGGACAAATCCTCCTTGCTTGAGCGAAATGATTTTTGGTATTAGATGCTACAATCATAGATCTATTGCCTTTGTGAAGATTTTATAATTTGTATTACATAGGGAAATAGGTCTAAAACCTACAAAGTTTTTTGGTTCCTTAATTTTTGGCAATAGAACAATGTTTGTAACATTGAAGTGCTTCAACATCATGCCAGATCTTCACAATTCCTCTAGGGCCAAAAGCAAATCAAAACCCAATACATCCCAACACTTTTGAAAAAATAAGGCAATGAAGCCATTTGGCCCTGGAGCCTTACTTGAGGACATTGAGAAAACCACCTTCCTTAGTTTTGGTAATGTAAAAGGTTTCATCAACTCCTCATTATCACTATGAGAAATGTTACTTGGTATTGCAGACAACAAGTCTTGCTCATCTTGTTTCCCCTGTGCTGAGGCAGACTTATATGGAGCAAGGAGATTCATAAAAAAATTTACTCCTTCCTCTTGAATTTTCTTTGCATTCTAAAGTTTCTTTCCTAATATTGCATCATATATTGAAAAAATGGTTTTTACAGCTCTTTTTTGTTGAGCTGATGCATGAAATTTTTTTGTATTCCGATCCCATTCCTTCAACCATAGCTCTCTTGATTTATGGCGCCAATATACTTCCTCCATCTTTCCCAATTCTTCCCACATCATTTGTAGATTTTTTGTTTCTCATAAGTGAGAGAATCCATGCCATTCTACATTATATGCTCATGAACATCTGCTAGTTGTTTTGCTACCTCTTCTTTTTACACAAAAATATTCTTAAGGTTTGTACATTCCACTCCTTAATCTTCCCCCTAACATATTGCAATTTTTTAAAGAACTGAAACATTTTGGTGCCTCTCTAAAATGGTGCACTCACCCACCATTTTCTAAGCAGGGGTAAGAAGAGTGGATGTCTGAACCACATCTCAAATTTGAAGGAAGGCTTATGTTATGATGTCACGCTTGTACTTGTTATAGATAATGATATGGCGTAATGATCAGATCTTACAAATGGAAAATTTTATGAAGAAAAATTACATGATGTTAAGGCCCAACTTTGAGAAATTAAGAATCTCTCTAAGTGCACATCTATTTGTAAAAAATGTCTCCTTCGATTTGTCCATGTGAATCTCCCTTTTTTTGGTAAGACATCCCTGAGTGCATTATCTACAATAAAACTCCTAAAATCAACCATTGTCCTTTGCGGCGGATAGATACCTCCTTGTTTCTCATTTAGAGATACAATTGCATTAGAGTCTCCTACCACTACCACCTTCTCGCTTCCCAACCTTGGAATCACATTTGTTAGCTTATCCCATGTAACCTCCTTTTATCCCGAGTAGTTGTTGGGCCATAGATATTAAAAATTTTGAAGTGAAGATCAAAACATTGCACACTCATTAGTTGCCAATTACAATCCCCATTCATTATGTCCACTAAAATTGTCTTCAAGTTCAATAATGAGATTAAACCTCCTAAGGCCCCTTGAGCTGGCACAAAAAATGCTTTCCATTTACCCCATTTCATTACTGATGCTTCAAATTCTTCCTTTGACATCTTAGTCTCCTATAACAAAATAATATCCACCCCACTAGCATCAACATGATGCTTGATTCGGTCCCTTTTATCAAGGGAATGAATGCCCCTAACGTTCCATGATACAATCTTCATTGCACTCGAGGAGAGAAACATGCTCTCCTCGATCTCTTATTAAGTGAAATGCTCCCATCTAGTATAGCTTGCACCCCTGTCTCAATTTCCTCCTTTAGTTTATCCACCTTAGATTTTTGACCTCTTTTTCCTGGGGTCTTCTTGATTGGTAACTAAGAAATCGATGTTTGTGCCAAAGATAATGTTTGAGAATAATCAAAATCACACACCATATCTACATCCAATTCCATCTTATCTTCCTTACAGACCTCTTGAAGATAGTCTTCCTAAGAAGGAATTATTCTTTCCTCTACAATCTCTTCCTCATTAAGAATCTCCTTTGCTATCTCATCAAAAAGATCTAAGCCTATGGAATTAAGTAGCTTTTGTGCAAGCTCTTCCAACCATCAAGACCAATCTGTTGCTTTGATGCTAAAGCTTTACCTTCTTGAATTTTCCTCATACTTAAAACTTCACCACCCTAAACCTTTTGGGTAGATAAAGTTTCTTTCTTTTGAGGCATCCCTACTCCAATATTCATAAAAGACTTATCTAAATCCTTACCTGCTTTCTTATCAAACCAGTTGATTGTGCCTATTTGTAAATAAATTTACTTGAAACTATCAAAATATATATGTATGTCACACATTAACCTACCCATGCCACATTGGCACCATTCTATGAACATAGACACTCATCCATGATTACGAGGCTTGAAACAAGTTGTGGCTATTTTTTTACTTTGTCTCAACATCGTAGATATTTATTCTTTTATATTATCAAAGGCTATAAAACTTCTAATATAATCATAATGGATAAGTTTAGCACAAAAATATGATGAACGCATTGAAGAACACATGCTCATACTAAATCTAAAATACACCTACAATTGAGAAAAACAAAAATGTTTAACACTTAAGAATAAGTAGGTAAGTCACTCCTCACAAGCACTTTGATATTGTTGATATGCTCAAGATGAGAGAGATATCTTTGATAAAATGTAGCTTTCTTTTCAATGCGATTTCATAATTTGGAAACATGTACTTGGTTATCTACTTTATGGATGTAAATTTGCTTGAGGGAGATGGTTTACATAGATTCTTGGAGATGAATATGAATAGTTAGGATTTGATTTGATTTGGATTGATAAGAATTTTTTCTTGTAGGTCAAGCTAGGATGGATCATGGGAGTGGATAGATAGGATGAGGTTAAGTTGATGAATGACTACTATTATGTTAACTTTCATGTGGATATGGGATGCATAGAAGTGAAGGCTTGGGGTGAGGGAATGTGGATAAGAGAGGCTAGGTCAAGGAATGTATATATGTGTATATACATATATACATTCTATATATATGTATATATATACATATATGTGTGTGTGTATCCATGTATATATAGATGTGTAAATTGTTCTCTACAAAAGAAATATTTCTGTGTATAAAATTACTTCTATTATAAATATGATTTATATCAGAATAGATGTAATATATATATATATGGGCAAAGCTTATTTTTTGAATGAATAGATATTAAAATCTAACCTGGGAATGATAAATATTTTGTTTAAAGTTGATGCAATTCAGTATTAGAATGATTTGCTTCTGATTATCTGTATATATATATATATATATATATATATATATATATATATATATATATATATATATATATATATATATATATATGCATATATGAATACGAGTATGGGAAAACTTTAATTCCTAAAATGTATATAATGTTGATTGGAGAGTGTTCTTTCAAATTTACACAAATCTGTTATTTAGATTAAATCATTCAAATAGAAATGGAATATTGGATACTTTGAATGCTAGTAGAGAAGATCACATATGCTCATAATTATTTTATCTGTTGATGTGTAGTGGAATGAATAAAATGAGTTCATGATGAAATGTAAAACTAGATGTAAAATTTATCCTATCATGAATTATTTTCTATGCAAATCAAATAGCGAACTTTGGAAGTATAATGTGTTTTCTACATGAGCGTTTAAATTAGTGAATGCTTGAATCATATGCAATTTGTGAGAAACTTTGTATTATTTATATTTCTCATGAGAATACTTCCAGGACAGGATGCTGAATGTGGGCACTTAGAGATGGTAGTTTAGCCTTTTCATAAACTACCATTTATGTTTTAATCCTTGGCCAAGCTAATGAACCATTGAAATAGATGGATAAAAAGCCTAGAATTTTTATGTTATATGTCTCTGCCACATCCTGCATGCAAGAAATATGTTGTTCTAGTATAGGAATGCATATAGGCATCAGACATGCATTGAGAGTTCCCTCCTGCTTTGTTGTTCCAGGTTGCTAGGCTCCTCATGCAGGGTTGGGGATTTCTTCGAGTTAGGAAGAAACCCGGGGAAGTCATGTGCTTCGTGCTTGGGCAGAAAAGGTTCCTTAACCTCGCTCTTGGCCTCAACTTGCAAGAAAACTAGTGGTGTCAAGGCGGTTGAAGATCAGAGAATCTTTATGCTATGGATGTACTCTTTGTATTACTTTGTATGGTTTCCATAGCCAATTTGTAAAATGAAACTTTACTTCATGGTTGTAACCATTGATGAAAGCTTATTGGTGTAACATTGAAATAGATGTATTGTAACACCCTCTTGGTGTATGTAAATGAAATTCATTATTGGATATTCCTTTGTGCATTTATGGATATTTAATGTTATACATGTCTCTTTTTCCTTACTTGGTATGTGCAATGAACATAGAAATAATTGTTTTTGAAAGTGAGTTTTTTTTTTAGCTTTACAATTAATGAATAATACATTGATTTTCTTTAAAGTGTGGTTTTTTTCTCTTGAAGTGGTTTTCTCTGCATAAATCATTATGTTATAGTATCTTTATTTTGTGTTTATTCCTTGTAACTATATGATTATTTTAATGTTTACATGTAGATCCTATCATAGATTAGTGTAAGAAGCATATTATACACCCATGCTTCCTTTCATTATGACATAATATCTATCAAATATTTTTCTTGCACTTTGATACATCATTCATTAAGACCTACCATTACATACAAACAATATTTAATAAAATAATAACGAGCTCATATGCACCATCAAATATTCTCATCAGGTGGTCCTCAAGATGTTACAATTTGTAATATTCAATGACATCTCTCAAAGCATTGGAGGGAATCAAACCTAAATGTGATCACATGGTTCTTAAGATTTTATATATCTCAAATCTCTAACACTATCAAAAGGCTTGAGGGTCATTAAATTATGAAACATCACTCAACAAATAGATGTGGCTTGAGTGTTCCTTTTGCATTATCATGAATATGATCACTTTTTTATGTAGCTTAGTGATATCACAAACGTTACAACCAACCATTAAGTCTATTCATGTTATGCCAATGTCATTGCAAGCCCTGCTAATCAATAAGTGCTCCCTTATGTGAAGATCAACTAATGATGATCACAATGCTCTATCCCATCAAACAACTATTATGAATATAGCAAGGATAAACTTTGATAACACCTAAATACCTTTAGATTAGTCCAATATTATATGTCATGTGATGATCAAATATTTTTTTATGAGTTGTCAATAACACTCACAATAGGTTAAAAAATAATAAGGAACAAGTTGTTAAATTTGATATGATGTTCTCATCTTGCATTAATAGTTGTGTAAATTTTTTAGTCTACTTTGTGTACATTTATAATTATTCATATGTTAACAACACTTAAATTAGTAAATTCTAACAAGATCAAGAGATAAATCTCCAGAAGCTAGATATTATTGTTATCTCTTGAAATTGCACCTTGTTGAACCTGATGTTCAACACCTCAGTGTAACATGGGAAGACCTCCAAAGCTGTGGGTCACTTGTGAGCAGAGGTCAACCTCCGAAGAAGGCTGGCTTCCTTTGGTGTCACCTAAACTAATGATTTGGTAAAGGGAAAGAGAGAAGGAGTACATAAATTGAAACTAAACTAAGGTGATACACCGAATGTTACTTGGATTTGAAACCAGACTTCATACACTTGCTTTCATTGACTGAAGATAAATTTGCACAACTCACTTCCGCATATTTTTTTGCAAAAGTGTTTCACAAACAAGTCTTGGTGCTAAGACTCCTAGAAGGAAAGTTAGTTTCACAGCTAGAATTCATTGCATCTTTTGACACAATTTGTGACCTGCAAAAACATGCTTTCTACACAAAGGTTCTAAAATTTGAGACAAATCTCGAAGGAAGTGAACATTTACCTCACTAAAAGCTTGATCAATCAGCTGACTGAACACAAAAATGCAAAGAGAAAGTAGGCAAGAGCTTCAAGTCAATAACAATCAAGGTCTTTACTGAATTTCATCTCCAAAATTGAGTTACAAGAATTTTCTAATCTGAAGGAGGACTGGAAAAGTCACAAACTTCAGAAAAAGCATCCACAGAACTCTTTACAAAGAGGAAAAAAATGCCTTATATACAAAGTAAGGTCAGCCCCTTAGGGCTTACAAAAATATTTGCTCAGAAAAGATCTGCCTTAGATCTTTTTGATGAAATTAATGTTGCACTTTGCGTGTCCATGTCGGTGAAGAGTCATCTCCAGGAGTGTTCTTCAGGGGAAGCCTTCCTGATCTTTCTACAACCACCGCCTTCACTTCTGCTCCTCGTGTCGATCTTTGAATTCCCCCCAGTCAAGCTGCTTTGAATGCTCCTGAGCTCACGTTGCTTTCACTCTGTTGATCCTCCTATGGTTCCGCTGCCAACGATTCACTCATAGCTCTCTCTAATTGGTTGGGCACATTTCACGTAGATTCCCCGGCGATTAAAGGCCCGCTCAGCTAGAATCGCATCTCAGTGAGACACTGGAAGTGTCTCACCGATGCGATTATGCCCCTCTGAAGCTATCCGCATAACATGGAACTGTCAATGAGAGCTCTTAGTGAGCCCAAAAGTCATGCCGATATCGCCTTTATTATCACCCAGAATATCGGCAAGACCTCTTGCTTTTGGCAAGATGTTACAACGAGACCCTTAGAGTCACACAAAAATCTCTTCATCACTGAGAATTTGTCCCTTTGGTAAGACCCTTTGGCAAGCAGCCCCATTCCCTTCGAGCTCCTATCATTCGTTTGATGAGACTCCCCGTTGGTCGGTGAGAGATCTTATTGATTTCTCCTTTTTCTCCCCAAGCTCACTTGACCCCGTCGCCAAGACATTCCAGGGTCACCGAGACTTCTTAGCGAGCTCAAAATGTTACACCAAAGGCTCCCTTTACTTCGCTGAGATTACTCCTCAGCGAGCTTCTTTATGTCGGCGAGACTTCCTTCCTTCGCCCAGACCTCACACCGACGTCTTCTCTTTCGCCAAGTTCATTTCGATATCTCCCCGAGCTCCTCTTCATTCGGCAAGACACCCGAGTGTCGGTGAGACGTTTTACCGAAAGCAAGAGGCTACCCCAAGACCCTTCATCTTCTGTCGGCGAGACCTCTTTGATGTCACCCCGAACGCATTCCATTCCATCGAGCTCTTTATTTCCTTCGGCAAGACTGTGGCAAGTCGGGAAGACTTCATAGCGAGGTCCAACAGTCATACCGATTGCTGCTTTCCGTCGCTGAGACCACCTTCATTCGCCAAGACATCTTATAGAATTCCTTTTCCTCGGCGAACTCTTCATCTCAGGAAGACTCTTGGCGAGACCCTTTGTTGTCAGCGAGACATTGGCCTATCGGCCAGACCTCTCTCTGGGTTCCTTATCTTTTGGTGATGAGCTACTTTCTCTTCGGTCGGGGAGACATCGCCATCTCGGTGAGAGCTCCTTGCGAAGCCCGCCTACTTACGCCGAAGGCATCCTTTTGGTGAGACTTAAAGAAGTCGCTGAGACTCTCTCCAAAGGAGATCCTCATGCCGATGGGGAAAATCTTAGTCACCGGGACAATGATTTTGTCTTGTCGATAGGTACCTGCATACTAATTCCGCTCACCGTGACATTCCTGGGGTCTTGCCGATTTTCTCCTTAGAGGATTTTCATGTCGAACTTGAACAAGGCAGGCTTCCCAACTGAGTTCCCTGTGACCTAGCATCAGATTCATGACTTTTTCCCTTGTGTGAATGCTCCATTTGGCCTTCTCGAACCTCTGTCACATGATATTCTGCCTGATTGAGCCTGAGGGTGAAAATTAGGCAACATTTCTAGTGACCTTTGCTGGATGTTTGCCTGCTAAACACAGAAACCAGTAGCCTAGGCCTACCCATTGGGCACAAAGTCATTGGGACAACTCAGAAACAGATCAAGAGTTGCTTTGTACATGGCTGTAACTCATCTTGAGACTCACAAAACATTCGGAAACTTATTAAAAACAGGGAAAACTGAAATAAAACTATTTATTTGTGTTGGAACAACACTTAGGGAATGAAATAGCAACTAAACCTACCCTACACTAACCAGTGAGAAAATGATCAAACAAACCCATTGACAGGTTGGGTAAAATAACTGCCCTTTCTAAAAAAATTACAATGCTTGCCACGCTGGAGAACAACTAAAGAGAAATGAAGCATGCATGGCAATTCAACAGATGGCTGCAAGGTCTCTGGTAGAACATATTCAGGCTTACTAACCTTTTCATATGGAATGTAAACATTCTCATTCTGAGGTGGAAAGGTAACTTGAGTGCGCTCCTCCTGAGCAATACCCTCATGCTTGGGTGCCAGATTCGTCCTTGGTGTTACATTGGATTCCATCTGAGCTAGGTATTTGATTGGATAGCCTTTGGTAAGGGAAAAGCTTGCACTTTCCTTGCTGATCTTTTGCTCATGAGCTACCACTCTATCACCTTGGTGGCTGGAAAAGGTATAGCCCCTGTGGCTGACTTGATGGAAGAGTAGTAGCCTCCCCAATATGGTCATGCTTTCTCAACTGAACGCCCATTTCTTGAACGGAGAACAAAGAAATAGCTTCCTCGATCACATCTTCAATCAATTCATCAACCTCAGGCTCCCTTATAGACTAGAATGGAAGCTGCTCATAATTCTCATCATCACTTGAAGAGTTACATTCTAATTCAGGATTGTCTTTGTCAATGCAAGGAGACAACAATTCAAGTGGTGATAAAGTCTCAGGTTCCTCTACATAATGGAATGGAAGCTCCTCCAACCAGTTATGACTTTGCAAATTAGGCTCATTAGGCTCCTCCTATTGTTTCAGCATTTTTTCAAGTTGTTGCTCCAAATCATCATGTCTATCAGCCTTTTCTGACTCTTTTCCATCCAATGTTGAACAAAACTGCTCAATTATATCAGTGTACACTTCTTCATATAGCTCAGCATCAACTTTCTCAAGCATAACATGCTCAATAGTATCAAATACAACTGTACACTGCTCTTCTTGGTCAGCCTTCTCCATCATTTCACCTTGTTTTCTTGTCAGAATATTTTCACCATCTTGTAGAACAGTGGGAGGATCATCA
Organism: Sequoia sempervirens; assembly: GCA_007258455.2. Taxonomy (NCBI): domain Eukaryota; kingdom Viridiplantae; phylum Streptophyta; class Pinopsida; order Cupressales; family Cupressaceae; genus Sequoia; species Sequoia sempervirens. The sequence continues at coordinate 542,500,691 of VDFB02281492.1, forward strand.
GCTAAAACATTGCCAGAAACATTTTGAGAATTCTTCTCCTGTTCAGCCTTTTGCAATTGTAGTTTGTATTCCTCCATAGCTAAATGCAGTAGATCAATATTTTTAGTCTCCTCTGAGTTGAGTGAGTTGTACTGGTCAAAGATCTACCCTTCTTTTACTTCCTGGACATCAGAGCACAATTTGAGTTGCATGATAGGTGAAGGAAACTCACAAGGTGACTGAGATGGGACCTTCCAAATTGGAATCCTGAGGGTAGAAGACTTATTGATAGGCTCACTAAAGAGCTTGGAAGGTTCCTCTTGATTAAAGCTAGGAAACCTATCTTTGGAAGCCTCCTCTTTCACCGGATGATTCAACATTATAGGAGGAGGTGAGCTGAAACTGGGAATGGAAAGGGCTGCCTATGCTTCATACCTTTTTGCTTGATAATCTGAATAAGCCTGACTACTTTGCACCTGGGCAGATAAGAATTTCATTTGCTCCTCTTTGGTTGCTATCTCCCTCTCAAGATCTTCTTCAACCTGACATCCCAACTCCTGCTATTGTGAAATAAGCTCTTTCTGTTTCTTGACATTGACCAACATGTCATACATATAGGAGAACACCTTACTGACATCATTAATCTGCATATGTTCAAAATTCTAGCTCAAAGCCCACAACACACGGTCAAACTACTGGAGAAGGTCCATTATAGCTTGGCAAGGATGCTTTAGAGGCTGATTATGTAAATAATCATGCTGAGCAACATCAGAAACCTCCTCTTGGGGTTGATTTTGATCAAATATTGGTTGACATAAAGGTTGACCAGGAGTGGGAGGGTGGGAAGCATGATGAAAATACTGGTAATCTGTTGATACCGGGTCATTTGACACAAAAATAGTAGGCTGTTCTGTATAGTATGGCTGATGGGAGGACACATACACATGACTCTCATCTTGGAATGGAGGTGGAAAGTCACTATATTGCTGATAACTAATCATTACAGAGATAAGACATGAGGAATAACAAGCCTAAAGATCAAACCTTATTAATTGCAGACACCTAGGCTATTGGAACCAATTGTTATGAAGTTGGAGTCGCCATGATATGCTGATATTTTACCTCTGAAAGGCCTGAAATTTACTGGATGCATATCAAAAACTAGTAGAAGACATATAATTTCCAAACTGTCTGTTCGACAGTCCCACTGGGCATGCCAAAAACTATTATCTCCTAAAATTGCACCCTATTGAACCTGATGTTCAACACCTCAGTGTAACATGGGAAGACCTCCAAAGTTGTGGGTCACTTGTGAGCAGAGGTCAACCTCCGGAGAAGGACGGATTCCTTTGGTGTCACCTAAACTAATGATTCGGTAAAGGGAAAGGGAGAAGGAGTACATAAATTGAAACTAAACTAAGGTGATACACCGAATGTTACTTGGATTTGAAACCAAACTTCATACACTTGCTTTCATTGACTGAAGATAAATTTGCACAACTCACTTCCGCATATTTTTTTGTAAAAGTGTTTCACAAACAGATCTTGGTGCTAAGATTCCTAGAAGGAAAGTTAATTTCACACCTAGAATTCATTGCATCTTTTGACACAATTTGTGACCTGCAAAAACATGCTTTCTACACAAAGGTTCTAAAATCTGAGACAAAGCTCGAAGGAAGTGAACATTTACCTCACTAAAAGCTTGATCAATCAGCTGACTGAACACAAAAATGCAAAGAGAAAGTAGGCAAGAGCTTCAAGTCAATAAAAATCAAGGTCTTTACTGAATTTCATCTCCAAAATTGAGTTACAAGAATTTGCTAATCTGAAAGAGGACTGGAAAAGTCACAGACTTCAGAAAAAGCATCCACAGAACTCTTTACAAAGAGGCAAAAAATGCCTTATATACAAAGTAAGGTCGGCCCCTTAGGGCTTACAAAAATATATGCTCAGAAAAGATCTATCTTAAATCTTTTTGATGAAATTAATGTTGCACTCTGCGTGTCCATGTCGGTGAAGAGTCATCTCCAAGAGTGTTCTTCAGGGGAAGCCTTCTTGATCTTTCTGCAACCATCGCCTTCACTTCTGCTCCTCGTGTCGATCTTTGAATTCCCCCCAGTCAAGCTGCTTTGAATGCTCCTGAGCTCACATTGCTTTCACTCTGTTGATCCTCCTGGCACCTGGTTTCGCTGCCAATGATTCACTCGTAGCTCTCTCTGATTGGTTGGGCACATTTCACGTAGATTCCCCAGCGGTCAAAGGCCCGCTCAACTAGAATCGCATCTCTGCGAGACACTGGAAGTGTCTCACCAATGTGATTATGCCCCTCTGAAGCTATCAGCATAACATGGAACTGTCGATGAGAGCTCTTAGCGAGCCCAAAATTCATGCCGATATTGCCTTTATTATCGCCCAGAATATCGGCAAGACCTCTTGCTTTCGGCAAGATGTTACAACGAGCCCCTTAGAGTCACACAAAAATCTCTTCATCGCTGAGATCTTTTCACCCTTCGGTAATACCCTTTGGCAAGCAGCCCCATTCCCTTCGAGCTCCTATCATTCGTTCGATGAGACTCCCCATTGGTCGGTGAGAGATCTTATTGATTTCTCCTTTTTCTCCCCGAGCTCACTTGACCCCGTCGCCAAGACATTCCTGGGTCGCCGAGACTTCTTAGCGAGCTCAAAATGTTACACTGAAGGCTCCCTTTACTTCGCTGAGATTACTCCTCGGCGAGCTTCTTTATGTCGGCGAGACTTCCTTTCTTCGCCCAGACCTCACACCGAGGTCTTCTCTTTCGCCGAGTTCATTTCGATATCTCCCCGAGCTCCTCTTCATTCGGCAAGACACCCGAGTGTCGGTGAGACGTTTTACTGAAAGCAAGAGGCTACCCCGAGACCCTTCATCTTTTGTTGGCAAGACCTCTTTGATGTCACCCTGAACGCATTTCATTCCACCGAGCTCTTTATTTCCTTCGGCAAGACCATGGCAAGTCGGGAAGACTTCATAGCGAGGTCCAACAGTCATACCGATTCCTGCTTTTTGTCGCTGAGACCACCTTCATTTGCCGAGACATCTTATAGAATTCCTTTTCCTTCGGCGAACTCTTCATCTCAGGAAGACTCTTGGCGAGACCCTTTGTTGTAGGCAAGACATTGGCCTATTGTCCAGACCTCTCACCGAGCTCCTTATCTTTCGGCGATGAGCTACTTTCTCTTCAGTCGGGGAGACATCGCCATCTCGGTGAGACCTCCTTGCGAAGCCTGCCTACTTACGCCGAAGGCATCCTTTCGGTGAGACTTCAAGAAGTCGCTGAGACTCTCTCTGAAGGAGATCCTCACGCTGATGGGGAAAAACTTAGTCCCGGGACAATGATTTTGTCTTGCCGATAGGTACCTGCATACTAATTCTGCTCGCCGTGACATTCCTGGGGTCTTTCCGATTTTCTCCTTAGAGGATTTTCATGTCGAACTTGAACAAGGCAGGCTTCCCAACTGAGTTCCCTATGACCTAGCATCAGATTCATGACTTTTTCCCTTGTGCGAATGCTCCATTTGGCCTTCTCAAACCTCTGTCACATGATATTCTGCCTGATTGAGCCCGAGGGTGAAAATTAGGCAACAATTATAATGTAAATGCAACATGTAACTCTAGGAAAATAGTGAATATCAAATTTGAAACAATATGTAAGCTCTAGCAAGTGCAATAAAGCAATATGAACTCAATAAGTAAACTCTAGGAAGCGTGATATAATGATGTAATATCAATGAATAAGCTATATAAAGTATGAAATAATAATATAATAGTAGATGAATCATGATCAAAAAATAAGAAAGACAATGCAAACATAGAAAAGGCTAATGAATAGGTAAATAAGCAATCAAAGTGGGGAATGGAAACAAAAACATAAGAAAATAGTGAATATTAAAGTAAAAATTAATAATGTCCCCAAGTTGGGGGGGAATAAATATGTGAAACAAATAAATAAGGTGATATGAGTATAAAGAGACAACTATATAGGCATTAAAAATGGAATAAGACATAAAATAGAAAATCAAAAAGAATGTAAGATATCAAATTGAAAAATGGAAACTAAAATAAATCTATTCTATACGTATAAATGAATATACACTATATTGGTGCTCATAAATAAATTAACAAAATTATTCTTAGGTATCAACTTGCCCACATTTATCATAGGTTCATTAAACATTAGATCATCACTATCCTAAAATGAATCATCCAATTTATGTTCTTTTCTTCACTGTTTGTTCATATTTTCTTTCTTTCTCAATAAAATGTGTTTTATCTTGATATTATTTTGTGTTTGGTGAAAATGTGTTCTCAATAGGTATAATATTAAGTACTTCTCTTACTCATTTTTTTTATTTTGAACTTGTGGTTGTAGTGGAATGGTATTCTTTTGATGCAGGTCAACTTCTTTCTTTTACTTCCATGCATTTTTCTTTATGTAAAATTCAAGTTTTGGTTTTACTTCTTTTTCTTTTCTTTTTTTTATTCTTGTGTGTTGTTTTCTTTTTGTTGCTTCTTGTTTCCTTGGTTTGGTACATGGTGTTTAACTTGATGCTCATTTTATGATTGTTGTTTCTCTTTCTATTTCTCTTGAAACATATCTTGAAATACTTTATGAATACACTCTTCATCTTCATATGAAATTGTTTTCGATTTAAAATACATGCATCAAACATAAATGAATCAACTTTGTTATTGGTTTGGCTCTATCTATTCTTATCTTTATAATTCTCCCTTCATGAACAAATTTAATAAATTGAAAAACCACTTAAGGAACATCTTTTAAATGTTTTAGTTATGGTATTCTAAGTGAAATAGATAATTAGTTTATAATAGGAATGGCATGACATAAAGCTTGTATTATATTAGGTCCAAAATCAAGTGGTAAGATAAAAAAATCCAAATTCTTTAGTAGCATTTCATTTTTCATCTTTAAATAAACACTTGAATGTGCATATGTTGTTAATTTTATCTTTGTATAAAATAAAATGTCTTCCAAGCATGTGTTGAATTGATTAGTTGCATCAATCAAGCAATCTCAAATCTCCCATTCTTCCATGTATGCTTTTATGTACAATGGTCCATAATGGTTGTTTTGTGGGATCTCCTCATCATAGAATGAAATTTTTGGAGCTAAAGGAGGAGAGGAAAGTATCATTATAATGCACATTTTAGACAAAAAATTGTATCCTTGTGTTCTAGTATCACATATTTTAATATTATATGAATGATTTATATCAAATTATATTTTTTTTTGGTAGGGAGCATGGGGGGATGTGAACCAATGGGTATCCATTATAATTCATTACTTCAAATTTAATTGTATTGTTGTTAGTAAGATTTTGTACATTATGTTTAACAATGAAGCAAGATTTGTGTAGTGCACCGTAGCTTTGATCATTGCAAAATGCTTGACCTTTACATGATTTAGGAAGGGATTTACTTGTACCTAAAGGAATATAGGAGGGAGTTTAATTAAATTAGATCTCAACAAAATTTTAAGTATATTATCCCTAGAGTCTTGAATCTTAGTCAACTTCCTAGGCGCATTTGTTTTAAATGAAGGGAAAAAGTATTAGCAACTTGATTCCCATTTTTCATCATATCACTAACCTTTGAAAATTTGTTTAACTTTTGATACTTGGAAGTGTATGATGTATTTTGACATGATCCATATTCAAAGGAATCAATGCAAGTAACTTGAATTTTGTAGTTTTGACATGTGCACACAAATCTACAAAAGAAGCAAAAATATTAAATACACATTATCTTGGATTTGTTAATTAATCCTACAATGAAGATATTTTGCACTTTGAATCATGTAAAAGGGTGTTCAAATTTGAGCACAAAGATTGAAATCAAATGACATAATCACTATTTTGTTCATTATAACAAGTTCTCCAAATTAGTCCCTAGAAATTGGACAAGATAAAAAATAGTAGACAAGTATCTAAGTATGTAATTTTTTTACTCTTATTATTACGCCAAATCTAAGTGTGTCATCATTGATTATCCAATGCTCTAGAATGATGTGCTTTCAAGTGTATGAGAAGATTTTTTTTTAGAATGAATACAAAAGGGAACCCCCCTTAACCCTAAAAGTGGGTTAGAAAAATCAATACAAGAGTGAGTCCATTGTGTATTTGATGATGCCAAAAATCTTTATGGTTTGTATACATTAAAAAAACTCATTAAATTCTTATTCTTAATAGTATTTGGTTTTCCTTCAACGAATCCCAACGTTGACCTCACAAGTTCAAATAATATTTGATAACTTAGTAAAAGTGTGTGGCCTATTTATTTTCCTTTGTTATAGTTGACTCTACTTAGTGATAATAGGTTGGCTCTTATCTCTTTCAACGGTAAAGAGAAACCATAGTTAATGCACATAGATATTTTATATAGGTTGGCTCTTGTTTTGAGCTTACCCTAAGGAGGCATTTCTTTCTTCCTTCTCCTAGAAATCCTATGGAGCTAGTTGTGAATGTATTTCCTTTTATCCATGTTGTTGCTCCTACTAGCACTCTTAGGGTCTTAGAGGAACATGCTTGGAAGGATGCAAGTGGTCCTTGTTGGAAAATTTCTAACTCATATGATGAGCATGTTGGGAATAATGGGGAGGGTGAGTATCCTAGGGTTTGTCCTTCTACTAATGGAAGTAAGCATTTTGCTTCTATAGTGCACGTTGTGAGGGAGGATTTTGATGGTGTTTATGATGTTCCTGCCTAGGGTGAGACAATGGGAAAGATACAAATTTTTATCCCTTCAAAGCCCTTTTTACTAGGACAACTACTTGGTTTAGGAACTTGCTTGTTGGGAGAGTGTACAATAATCATGCCAACATTGATGCCATTAGAAGATTTGTGATTCAAATATAGAAACTAAGAAATCAAGTTGAGGTAGTTGTCATGCTGAATTTTTTTCCCAATTCAGATGATTGCTCAAGGACTCTTCTAGAATGTCCTTGGTTTTTGGGGTAGAATGACCTTTTCCTTAAAAATTGGTCTTTGGGATTTAATCCAACTAGTGATGAAACCTTCAAGTTTCTTTTGTGGATTAGATTGTCAGGGCTACTATTGGAATACTAGGATGAGGAAGTTTTTATGCTTATAGAAAACACCTTTGGGCAATACTTTGATGTTTATTTAGTCAAAAAATTCAAGAAGCATTTGTTATTTTCTAAATCTTGTGTGCTTGTGGAGAAAAAAAGGTGCTCCCAATTCAAATTACCCTATCTTCCAAATATGGAGATGAGGTACAGGAGATTGAATTTGAGGACTCTATTGTTATTTGTCATTATTGTTGTAAAGTGAGCCATATTATTGCTATTTTCCCAAGCAATAAACAATACCATTTTGTTTGGAGGAAAAAGGAAAAAAATCATGTTTTTGTTGAGGAGTGCATTACCACTGAGGATGTGCAAAAGGAATAAATTAAGGAGAAAGCCCATTTTTTATATATAAAAAGTAGCAAAACAAGGGTGTTTCCCTTTAATACAAGGCACCACCGGCCATCCACAGCAGAGTAACACTAATAGCACAGTAACAATAGGTCTAAAAACCAAACCATCACCCTAAGCAGATCATATCAAAAATAACCCAAAAAACTAACATAAGAACTAAAACTACTAGTAATGTCCATCATGATAGCATGAGTTAAAATAGTCTTAGTCATAGACCACCAAGGGTCATACAAGTCATAGAGAAAGATAAAAACATTAACAATGTCTTTACTAGAATAAAATATAAACGAAGGTTGATTCAGCCAGTCCCAGTCAAAAAACCTAAAACCCCAAAAAACTAATCCTTCTTCCCACTGCATGGTTTAACTAAAGTTATGGTAGCCTAATCTTCAGTGAGGAACTTAAGTAGTTACTTTTTGTTGGCTTCTTCATCCACATCGTCTGTAGACTTGTCCTTCTACAACAGACATAACATAGTGGCGAGCCTGTGCATAATCTTCAATGCAAAATGTGTAACATCCTGCATTCTTTTTTCCAAACTCTCAACTTTGCTTTTTCAGGTTTTCAACCTCCTCACAGACAACATATTGATTACTATAGGCTTCCTCCATGGGATCCTTACCTTTAGCAATGTTTGAGGCCTGAGACTTGACCTGCTTGATTTTAATGCTGGTAGGACCCCTTTTAAGGCTTTTAGAAACATGGGAGGAGCTACTAGCATAAATCAAAAAAGCCTCCTCCCCCACATCCTTTTCCTCCTTACTCCTACTCTCACTCTCATCCCCATTGTTAGAATCTGAGGCCTCCTTAAAAAACTTCACTTTTTCTTGCTTGATTACCAGTCTATTTGACCTGGGAGGGGTATTAGTCTCCTTGGTGATCTCAATGTCAGAGTCAATTTGTTGGAGTCAGAATTTAGTCTTCTTGGAGGCTTTGGACTTAGTTCTCGAGGTGGGGGCTATGCTTTTATCTATATTCTTCACCACAGGCCCCTGAGAAGGGGATGTGTCCTATGGAGAGGCTTTCATGGTTGGGTTTTTGATGCATTTTTTCTTGCTAGGGCCACGGGTGTCCATAATGCTAGCAGACGAGGGAGCAGAAGAAACCAGAGCCTCATCAATAGAGGTGGGTCGAGGAGCTTCTTCAACAGTGATGGGTCAAGGAGGGCAGAGGGCGAGGTGGAAATGGTAAAGTTTGGACATAAGCCCTTGGTGAAGGATGGTGAAATTTGTATTCAAATTCATGGCTTCAACTGCATCGAGCACAATACTTTCAAGAGAATGAATGAGAAAAAATGAGATGGAAATATTATGGTGGTTTCTAAGATGATTGAGGAAATTGAAATGGTAGTAGTAATACACACTATATCTTCCTTAAAGAGTGAATTATTTCATCACCACCATGCAAATTTTGTCCCATGGCTCTCAAAGTGCCTCACGGTCATAACCTCCACGCAACTTGGCAGGTTTCTCATCACCCCGGAAGAACAGGTTGAGGCTAGTCTGATCAACAACTTTGGTGGTTTTCTTCCATGTACGCCCATCCAGAGCAAGACCCGTGGCCCTAGCGATGACTTCCTCATTGATTTCGAAGGAAATGCTTCCAATGGTGACCCTTCTGGCATTCCAAGAGGTGACGAATTATTTGGAGAGACCCTCATCATGGCCAATCATGTATTCTATATACTGATAAATTCCACCATCCTTGCATATATTTCAAACGGTGCCATCCTCCTTCCATTCATTGCACTTATCCGGCTCCACACTCACCCGGTCCCCACCCATAGCACCAACACAATTGTCGCAGAAAACCAGAACAATGAAAGGCAACAAAATAGCAGGGCAGATACAATGAAAACTAAATCTAGAAAAAACCACAAAGAAATGGTCAGAAAAAGGTAACTTGTAAAGCCGTAAAAGATGACAATAAATGCCACTCCCCATAGCCAGTGCAGGCTTAGAAGTTCCCTCATGTGATAAGTCCATGACACAAAGAGAAATGATAGCGGAAATAAATCCAGACAACTCGAAAAATCAAACCAAATCCGCAAGTCTGAAAAGATCATCACAAAAATTGATGGGGTTCAAAAAATAATGACCCCATCAGTCATTAGGATCAAAATGAAAAGTCCCAATGACAATCCAATAAAGGTTGTACATGTCACGTGGAAAATTCTCCCTAGCAATCTTCCCGCACAATGACCATTTATTTAAATAAAAAACTCCCACCAACATTACTAACGAAAGTTAGTAACAACCACACGAAGTTTAGAAAGAAATTATTAGGAACCATGATGAATTTCATTAAAATAATTTCTTAGAAGTGCCACAGTAGAAGGGGGAAAAGATTCTTCTTTCCTCCAGCACTATAGCCCTTCTCGATCAAGCCCAGCCGCAGCCAGACTGTCGGCAACCACATTTCCTTCCCTGTAGACATGTTGAATGGTGAACTCCTAAAGTTTGGTAAGAAGAGAGAGAATGTCTTCAATTACCCTTTGGATGGACCATCCAGTAACTATTGTGCCTTTCGTGGCTTCCACAATCAGCTATGAGTCACCCTCAATTTCCATGGACTTAATGTCGATTGACAGCGCAATTTTGACGCCCCAGAGGAGTGCCATACTTTTTGCCTAATTACTAGTGTGATCCTTTAGGTTCCCTGAGTAGGCAGAAACTAAGCAACCATTATGGTCTCTGATGATACCACCTCTAGCAGCCTTCCTAGCTCTGGCCGCCCCATCAAAATTCAACTTAAACCAGGGTGGTTTTGGAGTTTTCCATTTCGTGTTGCTTCTAACAATCTTCTTGGAGTTATCAAACTTCTGGAAGTCACTAGGTAACTTCCAAATTATGGTCGTATTTTTATCCCAGCCCGTTGGAGGGCAACTAGGGATCTTCCACTGGCAAACTGAGATGTTATCCAAAAGGAGTTTATTAAGGATTATTAGTAGACTGTCCACACTATTCTCCTTCTCTCTGAAAATCTTGTTGTTCCTTTCTTTCCAAAGACACCGGAAAATGTGAGGAGGAATAAGTTGCCAAAGTTTCCTGATTCAAGGGTGTTTAGAGGGACACCTCCAATTAAGGATGAATTGATGAATATTTTTGTCAAAAACCCAATGGATGTTGAGATTTTGTAAGACATTTTTTCAAACTTGGGAAGCAAATTGATAGTGGATAAAGAGATGGGAAATTGTCTCCTCCTCTGACTTACAGAGGGTGCACCTATTGGGAAATTGGAAGCCCCTTTTGACAAGGTTATCAATAGTTAAAATTTTACCATGAATGGAGGCCCACCAAAAGAAGTTGATTTTGGGGATGAGTTGAGAGTTCCAAACCTTCTTCCACCAATACTCATCACCATCAAACTTTAGTAGCAGATGGTAAGCAGACTTAACAAAGAAAGTCCCTAATTGATTATTTGACTAGAAAACCATATCCTCCCTAGGAAAGAGAGGAAGTCTCACCTTATTTAAAAGGTTTTGGAGCTCAACAACCTTAGGGAGGAGGTCAAGTCTATCCAAGAAACTCAAATTCAAAGTTTTCCATTTGGCTCTGGGTGTAGTGTAATCCGCAACATAAGTTCCAACATGTTCCTTAGCATGTTCCTGCAAGATATTGAAAATGTTGTCAGCAAGGGGTCTGCCCCCAAGCCAATAGTCCTCCCAGAATCTTATTGATCTCCCATTCCCAATTTTCCAGCTGATACCTTCCTTCAAAAGAGATCTTCATTTTAGGATATTATTCCAAATTTTTGACCCAGATGGGAGACCCATCAGATCCATGGCTCTAGAAAAGTTTCCTTGGTTCAGATATTTAGCCTTCATAATGTTGCACCATTCAACCTTTCCTAGCACCAAATTCCAACCAACCTTAGTGATGAGGGCTTTGTTCAAATTGGTGATCTTTCTAATCCCAAGACCCCCTTGACTTTTAGGATGGCAAATAGTGTCCCAGTTCACAAGAGCGGGCCTTTTTTTCTCTCAACACCAATCCAAAGGAAAAATCTTTGGATTCTTTCAAGTTTTTTAGCCATGGAGCCTGAAATCTTGAAGAGGGAGAAAAAGTAGACTGGGATCCCTTGGAGGGAGGCCATGAGTAGTTGCAATTTGCCAACATTACTAAGGAGTTTACCTTTCCAACCAACAAGCTTCTTTTGCATTCTCTCTAAAATATTATTCTAGAAACTATGAGTAACCTCCTTAACAATGAGGGGTAAACCAAGGTAAGTCCCTGGAAGAGTAGCACTATGACAGCCCAAGATAGATAATATCTTAGCTTGAAGATCAACTTTCGTATTGAAAAAATAGATATTACTTTTATTATAATTTATGCATTACCCAGAGGCATTGGCATAATCCTGAAGGAGACTCTTCCATTCTCTAGCTTCAATCACAAAATATTTTCCAAAAAGGAAGGTATCATCCACAAATTGCTAAAGGATAGAGGGAGGGAGGGTGGAGGTTGCTCGAATTCCCTGTATTTTCCCAGAGTGAAGCGAGGATAGAAAGTTCCTACCAAGGACTTCAACAACCATAATAAACATGTATGGTGAAAGAGGGTCACCTTGTCTAATGCCTTTGCCTTCCTTAAAGAACCCCCAAGGAATCCCATTGACCAAGACAAAATACTGAACTGACTCCACACATTCTCTAACAATTCCAATCACCTTATCATTGAACCCAAATTTAGCAAGAACCGAATAAATAAATTTCCATCTAACCCTATCATAAGCCTTAGAAATGTCTAATTTGAAAGCCATACCTTGATTCTTGCTTTTCTCTATGGAGTGGATTATTTCATGAGTCGTAATAGCAACATCAAGGATTTGTCTCCCAGGGACAGTGGCTTAAGCCGATTGACAAGGACTTTGGAAAAGATCTTGTAAACAGTGTTGCAAAGACTTATAGGCTTGAAGTCAGCCATATACTTTGGCTCCTGCATTTTAGGGACTAGAACAATGAAGGTATTATTCAATTTTTTTAGTAGTTTACCAGTTCTAAAAAAGTCTCTGACAGCTAAGGATTCATGGTTGAATGACATCTACCTATTTTTGGATTTATGTATCCTCCTTACATTCCAAAAAAGAAGTCTAGAGTTGAAAAACTCTTGCACTATGAAGAAAAAATTGTTGGAATAATTTGATTTCAAACCACCTTGACTTTGGGTTGGTAGGTTGTTAGGATTTGTAGTGTCCTTTTTTTTGTTTTCATTGCTTCTTTTGGTTGTCCTTTGCTTTTTTGTTATGCTTAATGCTTAATCTTGCTTTTTGTTCAAGAGTTTAGACCCTTTCAAAATCCCTACTTACCTCGATTAAAAAACACTTAAAAAAGGGAAGCTCTTAACAAGCTCATTTTGTAAAAGCACAATATCACCTATAAAGATAAAAACACTTTTATAGAATTTTATTCAACACAAAATGGATATTGATCTTAATTTCAAATTAAAGAGAAATGGACAATTTAGCCACAATCTATCATACATATTCTTCATGAACAACATGTCGCTATTCAAGTTATTCAAAGGAATGTAATGGTTTCAAAAGAAATGACTAGATTCAAAAAAAAATGTTAAAAAAATGATGTTAATTTTTATTTCAACATATCATAAATATTTCTTTATTCTTATGTATAACAAGTATAAAAAGACGAAACATCTTTTACTATTGAAAATTTGTTAAACAACATCTAACAAAATTTATATTACAATGATTATTTATACTAATCAAAATTGAAATTTTATACTCAAACCATATACATATATTGTTATATCGCTAATTAAATAATATTAAAAATACTACCGATAAAATTTGATAATTTATTTATTTTTAACAAAATAATATGACTAAAAATAAGAAATAATTTTAAATATTATCTTCAATTTCCTATTCACTCATTCCTTGCACCTCCAAAAATGAAATGTTAATTTTATTTATGTTTGGCATTTTGTCATTTTCAAAATAAATAAATAAGATCTATTCGTACAATCAATCAATTTAAATACATAACAACTCCTAAATGTGAGATTATTCTAGTAGGTGTCGAAAATTACATTTGGGAGGACATAAATATTATTGTATAAAATATCTATGTGCATTAATTAGGGTTTCTCCTTACCGTTGAAAGAGATAAGCGCCAGCCTGTTATCACTAAGTACAGTCAACTATAATAGAACGACATATAGTGGAAAATAAATAGCCCACGAACTTTTACTAAGTTATTAATATTATTTGAACTTGTGAGGTCAACGTTGGGATTCGTTGAAGGAAAACCAAATACTATTAAGAATAAGAATTTAATGAGTTTTTTTAATGTATAGAGAGAGATTTTTGGCATCAACAAATACATAATGAACTCACTCTTGTATTGATTGTTGTAACCCACTTTTAGGGCTAAGGGGTTCTCTTTTGTATTCATTCTAAAAAAGAATTCACTCATACACTCGAAAGCACGTCATTCTAGAGTATTGGATAATTAATGGTGACACGCTTAAATTTGGCGCAATAATAAGAGTAAAGAATTTACATACTTAGACATTTGTCTACTATTTTTTATCTTGTTCAATTTCTATGGGTTGATCTGGAGAATTTATTGTAATGAACACGATAGTGATTATGTCATTTGATTTCAATCTTTGTGCTCGAAGTTGAATACCCCTTTACATGATTCAAAGTACAAAATATCTTCATTGAAGGGTTAATTACACAAATCCAAGACAATGTGTATTTAATATTTTTGCTTCTTTTGTAGATTTGTGTGCACATGTCAAAACTACAAAATTCAAGTTACTTGCACTGATTCCTTTGAATATGGATAATGTCAAAATGCATCATACACTTCCAAGTATCGAAAGTCAAACAAATTTTCAAAGGTTAGTGATATGATGAAAAATGGGAATCAAGTTGCTAATACTTTTTCCCTTCATTTAAAACAAATGCGCCTAGGAAGTTCACTAAGATTCAAGACCCCAAGGATAATATACTTAAAATTTTGTTGAGATCTAATTTAATTACACTCCCTCCTATATTCCTTTAGGTACAAGTAAATCCCTTCCTAAATCATGTAAAGGTCAAGCCTTTTGCAATTATCAAAGCTACAGTGCACTACACAAATCTTACTTCATTGTTAAACATAATGTAAAAAATCTCACTAACAACAGTACAATTAAATTTGAAGTGATTAATGATAATGGATACCCATTGGTTCACATCCATCATGCTCCCTACCAAAAAAAATTATAATTTGATATAAATTATTCATATAATGTTAAAATATGTGATACTAGAACACAAGGATATATTTTTTGTGGAAAATGTGCATTATAATGGGTAAGTGCACAAAGTTGAGTCCACGAAACGTGGAAGTTTTTTCCTTAGGAAAAATAATGAAATCTGCATTGCAAAAATGGGATCCCGATTTTTCTAAACGGGATCGCGTTTAGTTCGGGATCCCGATTTTTAAAAATCAGGATCTCGTTTAGCTTCAGGATCCCGATTTTTAAAAATCAGGATCTCATTTAGCTTCGGGGTCCCAAGCCTAAATGCAATACGGGATCCCACTTTTTAAAAATCAGGATCTCATTTGCTAAGGGTCCCGAACCAACGAATAGGGAATGAGATCTCGATTAGTACGAAACGAGATCTCGATTTATAAAAATTGGCATCCTGTTTTGTACAAATCGAGATCTCATTTTTTAATGGTATTTATTTTTTAAAAAACAAACAAACTGCATTTTACCTGCGCATAGGATCTCGAATTCAAGCGACAACGACCTCCACAAACAGTCTCCAAGTACCCGTCCACCCCCATTTTTTTGCATTTTTTCATTTTTTATTGAAATTGTCAATAGAATAATTGTTTTTAGCATGTTTTTCTTTTAATTTATTTCACGTTTTATCATTTTATTTCCTGTTATAGTAGAAATGAGGAATTGTAGAAATAGATGAAAAAATGCAATGAAACCTAAAAATTTCTCAATGGAAATGAAAAAATGAACCTTGAATTGTATTTTAGAAACATAATTTAGCTTTTGAAACCTAAATTGTTTGATCAAACTAAAAAAAATTGTATTTGAAAACCCTAATTGAAATGAAACAAAAAAAATTGCATTTCAAAACCCTAGAAATTGAAATGAAATAAAACAAAATGCATTTAGAAACCCTAATCAAGCTTTTTGAAACCCTCAATTCAAATCAAACAAAAAAAAATGAATTTGAAAACCCTAGTTTGAAATGAAACGAAAAAATGCATTTAAAACCCTAATTGCTTAGAAATTGAAACCCTAAATTGAATTGAAACATTTTTTTTTGCTAAAACCCTAAATTGAAATCGAACAATCATTTTGATTTTGAAAACCCTAATTTCGAGCTCAAGAAAATACATTTGCATTGCTTAAATGTTTTAAATTTCATTTGCATTGTATGGAGAAAACGATATGTTAAACTTGAGTTTCAATGTTAAATTATAATTAGATTGGAAAACAATATGTTAAAGAATAGTTACAATTCATAAATTTTATCAATGTTTGTTTGCAAATTTAGTTAGCAAATTCATAAATCCAAGTGTACAATCAATTTCCAATTGTCACTTAATTAGTTAGTATTCAACATTCATTTCTATTTTATGTTTTGATCTCTCTTAGTCACACCTTGTTTCCATTTCTTGTTGTCAATTACTTGTTAATTAAGCTTCTAGTTTAGTCTAAAATCTCAATTTTTGCACTAGTTACCTAGACACTAAAAGAATCTAAATATTTTTCTTTTCTTTCTTTTAGGTTCTTTCAATTCCAAACAATCGAAAATAAAATACTTGATTCAACATTAACTAATTTTATACTATACATTTTATATCATAAAATTCATTTAAGTGGGAAATTTTAATGAAAAAATGTTAAATAAAATAATCTTATATTCAATTAAAAAAATATCCAGTTAAAATATACATCAAACTCAATCTTAATAATACATAATTATGTGTTTCAATTACGCAAATAGTCAATCTATTCATAAACTAGGCACTAACTTGCAAGTCCATTATTCCAAGTGCCACTCAAACTTCACCCTAAGTTCGCTAAACCCTAAACCCTAAACCATTAACTCTAAAATCTAAACCCTTAACACTAAAGAATTCATTTTGTCCTAGGACCTTAAAATGAAATTTGGTGCACCTTAGGAAACTCCACCAAATTTTATTCCCTTAAGCCATGTCATTTTTTCGTAGTACCTTACTACAAAGATCCCCTTAAGCCATCCTAAATTACCCTACACCCTACACCCTAAACTCTAAACTCTAAACCCTAAACCCTAAAGACATCATTTTTTTCCTAGGCCCTTAATTAAATTTGGTTGCCTTGGGAAACGTCACCAAATTTTATTCACTTGAGGCATATCATTTTATCCAAGGACCTCACTAGACATAGATCCCCTTACTTGCCATCCTATCACCCTAAACGTAAATCGATGTCTTAAGGGGTCCTAATATGAAATTTCTTAAGGGGATCAAAGAAGTTCTCAAAATTTGGTGAAGTTGCCCAAGGCAACCAAATTTAACAATAATAAGATCGTGCAAGATTATAATATGAATGAGATTTCATGATCTAGGTTGGTCAGTTGAAACAAGAGCTATCTCAATCAACCATTACATAAGAAAATGTTATTCACTAACTTGCAAGTTCATTATATTCCAAGGGCCACCCAAACTTCACCCTAAGTTTCGTAAACCCTAAATCCTGAACTCTAAAATCTAAACCCTAAACACTAAAGCATTCATTTTGTCCTAGGACCTTAAAATGAAATTTGGTTGCCTTAGGCAACTCCACCAAATTTTATTCCCTTAAGCCATTTCATTTTGTCGTAGCATCTTACTACATAGATCCCCTTAAGTTATCCTATTACCCTAAACCCTAAATTCTAAACTCTAAACCGTAAACCCTAAAGCCATCATTTTTTCTTAGGCTCTTAATGAAATTTGGTTGCCTTGGGAAACTTCACCAAATTTTATTCAGTTGATCCATGTCATTTTTTCCTAGGACCTCACTAGACATAGATCCCCTTAAGCCATCCTATCACCCTAAATCGTAAATTGATGTCTTAAGGGGTCCTAATATGACATTTCTCAAGGGGATCAAATAAGTTCTCAAAATTTGGTGAAGATTCCCAAGGCAACCAAATTTAACAATAATAAGGTCGTGCAAGATTATAATATGAATGAGATTTCATGATCTAGGTTGGTCAGTTGAAACAAGAGCTATCTTAATCAACTGTTCCATGAGAAAATGTTATTCACTAACTTGCAAGTTCATTATATTCCAAGGGCCACCCAAACTTCACCCTAAGTTCCCTAAACCCTAAACCCTGAACTCTAAAATCTAAACCCTAAACACTAAAGCATTCATTTTGTCCTAGGACCTTAAAATGAAATTTGGTTGCCTTAGGCAACTCCACCAATTTTTATTCCCTTAAGCCATTTCATTTTGTCATAGCATCTTACTACATAGATCCCCTTAAGCTATCCTATTACCCTAAACCCTAAATTCTAAACTCTAAACCGTAAACCCTAAAGCCATAATTTTTTCTTAGGCTCTTAATGAAATTTGGTTGCCTTGGGAAACTTCACCAAATTTTATTTAGTTGAGCCATGTCATTTTGTCCTAGGACCTCACTAGACATAGATCCCCTTAAGCCATCCTATCACCCTAAACCGTAAATCAATTTCTTAGGGGGTCCTAATATGACATTTCTTAAGGGGATCAAATAAGCTCTCAAAATTTGGTGAAGTTGCCCAAGGCAACCAAATTTAACAATAATAAGATTGTGCAAGATTATAATATCAATGAGATAAATCATGATCTAGGTTGATCGATTTACGGTTTAGGGTGATAAGATGGCTTAAGGGGATCTATTTCTACTAAGTTATTAGGACAAAATGACATGACTCAAGTGAATATAATTTGGTGAAGTTGCCTCGGACCTTAATGAAATTTGGTTTCCTTGGGAATCTTCACCAAATTTTATTCACTTAAAAGCCATGTCATTTTATACTAGAACCTTACTGCATAGATCCCATTAAGGCATCCTATTACCCTAAAACCTAAATCCTAAACTCTAAACCGTAAACCCTATAGCATTCATAAATTGTCCTATATTAATAGTTAATTGTATTTTCATTCAAGTAACATGCCTTAGACATAAATGAGGCTTGCATATTTTATCATTTGTATTCAATTAGCCCATTTATATTGAATGGTTTTAGGGTATTTCCTAAACATGTATCTTACATTTTGAAATTACAAATCTAATGCAAGTTCACTCATATCTTAGAGATCACATGGATCGACTCAATAATAATCGCAATCCACCTCTGCGCCACCCATCTCCATCACCTTCACCTCCACCTCCACCCACTCGACCTCATAACCCCCGACCTCCACCACCTGAAATTGATGGTGCTTGTTTGCAAGCATGAATCAATTCCAATGTTAGAACCATGCAAGATCAAATCAACATTATTCAAAATGAAGAACGTTTCGCACCACCTATGAGGATGATTGCATCTAGGATGCAAACCATTGTTGATGTTGTCAGGGCTATGGATGGGATCTTAGATGAGCATCGAAAATGGCTAGAGGAGAGGAGAACTTCCGATTCTCAAAAGGAAAACACAAAGAAATGAAGAGATGCAGTAGAGAGCCACAATAGTTTCTAAATTAAGACAATCATCTTAAATAGTTATGAATTTATGAATTTGGTGAACGATGGATATTTTGTGTGATGAATTTATAAAATTGGTTGGATGGATATTTTTAGTGATATGAATTTATGATTTTGGTTCTACATGGATATTTTTAGTGACGTGAATTTATGATTTTGGTTCTAGATGGATATTTTTAGTGACATGAATTTATGAATTTGGTGGAATTTATGAACTTATAATGATGAATTTATAATAGTATATATTTTATGACTATCTACTAGATTGAATGATTTCTCATGTTGGAAAATTGTAATAGATATATATGCGTTAGACATAAAATGAGCTTTTTTGTGAATGTTTCAAGTTTATTGTTTCTAGTATGTACACATGTATTAAAATTGCATATAGTTCTTAAATTTTGAAATTTGTATGTATGTACATAGTTTAGTTTAATGATGTATGCATGCAAATTATGCATCGTATTTTTTATTTTAAATGTATGTACATGTTAAATTTTGAATTTTGTATGCACATGCTCAAGTTCAATCAATGTATATGTGTGTTTCAATTTTATATGATCTTAATATATGTATGCACATCCTATTTAAAAAAAATTGCATGTGCATTTCAAATTTAACTTTTTAAATTGTCCTTTTTTAAGTTTGTATGTTAATTTTGTATAATTTAATGTACAGGTGCACACTTATATCTCATATCATGGATGATTTTAACATTGATGACATCATCAATCCACCACTTCAGCCACCTCTCCCACCACCTCCCCCTCCACCCAATATGCCACCTCTAGCACTTGTTGCATCTGATGAGGCTTGCTTGCGAGCACACATAAACGATCAGGTTGCATCCATCCAAAATCAAATCAATGCTATGCAGAGTCAAGCATTGATTCCACCCCATGTGAGGCATTTTTCATTTGTGATGTAAAACGTTGTGGATGCCATCAGGACCATTGATTCTGATCTAGATAGGCATCAACGAGACAGAGATCAGATGAGACAATTTTATGTTGACGGTCTCTCTTACAAACAAATTTTGGACCTTAAAATAACGAAAGCCCACCTAGCCCCCTACTTTCTTGACCTCGTTACTCAACAACCCATTCCTCCAAACAAATCTAGAATATCCATGAGGTGGTGCATACATCCACAGATGAGTGCACATTTTTGGGATCGATGGTATATGGTTTTTGATAGTCCCCCACATGCTAATTGGGAGTGCCCATTGTATTTTTTGAGGAAAATGTATGTAGAGTTTGTTTTGGGGCAAAAGCCCAATTATTTTGATTTTAAATCATTTCAGGGTGTTGGTGGCGGCATGCCACAATAGAGGTAAGGGGCAAGGGTTGATCCCCAACACCCCATACATGTGCAACCCCTTGTTGTTGCTCCTGGTCCTCCCATTCCTGCACCTGTGCATCATCGAGTTGTGGTCTCGACATTAGGTTCTCTTAGTACACTAGCAGGAGACCTTGATCAACATGCTTCTGCGATAGCGGGTGGGGAGCATAGAGACGATGATTTTGGAGGAGTGTTTTATGGAGTTGGTCTAAGTACCACTCAGGGAGTGTCGAGGCCCATCCCACATGTATGTACTAGTTGTCATCAACTATGCTATGGACCTGATCAAGGCACACCTAGTTCAAGTGGACGTGGAGATTTTGGTGGTTCATCTGGTGGCATCAGTTCATTTGTAGAGTTTCTTACAGCAGACCATCACCCTGAGGACATTGCGACACATGTATAAATATGCATCTACACGTTCATTTTATAAGAATTTTGATGAATGTATATATCAAAGAAAATTTTGCAATACATTTTAACAATCAAACTACTTGGTGTACAGATGACACTAACGATGGGGCAATCATCCATTCCACGAGTACATACATCGACACAAGTCCTACTCGGCAACCCTTATGGGGTATTTTGATTTCAAATTTTTAAATTATATATGAAATAATTTTTAACTTGAGTTTTAAATTTATAATTGAATCACATATATGATTGAAATATTTATGTTGGTTTAGGTGAGTCAATTAGCTTCCATGTCAATTCCACCCGAGGGGTTGTCCAACACTCCTCCACTATCAGTCGTCGTAGATCAGGGGTAGGTACATTTACATTGTAAATTGTTTAAATTACATTAGTATAGTTACAATTATGAATTTTGAATTCACTATTTATGAAATGTGCGTGTAGACTTGTAAATTTATTGTAAGTGTTAAATGTCTACATGTATGTCTAGGTTGATACCACAATGAGAATTGGCATCGGGCAAACATTAGATGTTGCGGCTACTCATGAGGCCTCTGATTTTCAAGTTGTTTAAAATATTTTCTACACAAAATGTGCAAACTTGAATATATATACGGCTACTCGTGAGGCCTCTGATTTTCAGGTTGTTTAAAATATTTTCTACACAAAATGTGCAAACTTGAATATATATATATATATTAACCTAATTCAAGTATACATGCTTTAATTTTGATCTTGTAGGACTTTGTTAATGTGACTTTCAGCCCTAACCCAAACATAGTTACACCTCCAAGAGGACATGCAGAGCAGGCTCCAGATCAAATGCTAAATTAAAACTTTTATTATATTTAAAGTCAATTATAAATTATATATTTTGAATATTACTTTAATTTTAAATTTCAAATTGAATATATATATTTAATATGAGCTAATACATGTTTTAATTTATTTTTCTTTTATAGCATGAGACACATCTTATAGTTGAGCATGTACAAACAGGTCCTGGAGAAGAGGGTGCACAACCTCATAATATGGTACAATTAAAATATGATAAATTATAAATCAA
Organism: Sequoia sempervirens; assembly: GCA_007258455.2. Lineage (NCBI taxonomy): Eukaryota > Viridiplantae > Streptophyta > Pinopsida > Cupressales > Cupressaceae > Sequoia > Sequoia sempervirens. Next base: position 542,522,693 of record VDFB02281492.1, read on the forward strand.
ATTGAATTAAATCATTTTTAATTGTAGACTTGTACATCTAATTTCAACTTTATTTGTCTTGTTTATGTAGATTGATTCAGAGAATTTAGAGGTTGCTTTAGGTGCACCCGAGCATCGAGACCCAGATATGATGGTAATTAAATTTTATGGTAAATTATAAATTAAATTGTCATTAAATCATTTTTCATTGTCTTACATTTGATTTCATCTTTCTCTTCTACAAAGTGTTTCAGGTCATCTATATAGTCCACATGACGTGAAGAGGTCTCTTGATTATAGAGACAATACATGACCTAGAAACATGATTTTATGGGTTATATTTGTTTATTTCCTGGACTATATTTCTGGTTTCTCATGTACTCTATTAGACTTTATATGTCATGGCTCAAATACTTAGTTGGACTTTAGTTCATGGGTTGTACTCTAATGGACTTTATTTCATGCGCTTAATATATTGGTTTCATGCACCTAATATATTTACATAAATTATGGACTTTATTATTTTTTGTAAACTTTAATTTACACATGTACATTTATGCATTTTATGTTCATAGTCAAGACATTAATATAGGACATTAATGTGAAATTAAATAATTAGTCAATAAATCATAATTTACAAACAATAATTAGTCAATTCAATTCACGTCAATCAATAATTAGTCAATAAATCATAATTTACAAACAAAAGCAATTTGTTTCTATACCACAAAGGATAAAAATTTAAGAAATAAACAATACCATACATGATTAGAGAACAAAAGCATTAATAAATTCTATAAATAATGACATCCAATACTAATTTATAAGCTGTCAAAACAAATAATGGCATCCAATAGTATTTATAAGTTGTCAAAACAAATAATGGCATCCAACAATATTTATAAGCTGTCAAAATAGATAATGGCATCCAATACTAATTTATAAGTTGTCAAAACAAATAATAGCATCCAACACTAATTATAGCTTGTCTTAAGGGGTCCTAATACGATGTCTTAAGGGGTCCTAATAAACTATCTTAAGGGGATGTCTTAAGGGGTCCTAATACGACGTCTTAAGGGGATGTCTTAAGGGGTCGTAATACAACGTCTTAAGGGGTCTTAAGGGGATTTCTTTAGTGGTTTAGGGTTTAGGGTTTAGGGGGTTTAACAATAATGTATGCATGATATTTAGTGATTATACAATCAAATATAAAGTTTCAAAGTAGGAAAACATGCACATTTAACAAACAAAATATCTAGAATATCGATTTTGATACATAGAAGTACATAATTGTGTATGTACATGTATTTGTAATTTGTACAAAATGTTTAATTTTGTCAATATGTATGTACATATATGTCATCTCAAAACATTTTTTGCAAAATTTGGATATGCCATCTCAAGAACATCTCAAACTCGTGCCTAGAATGTAGTAGGTCTTCGCACCACCTGATATCAAAAAGTTACAAGCAATATTAATGAAATCATCAAAACATACATATTTTAATTTATATAAAACTATCTATATGTACACAACTCAAGTACCTGCATTTAAAAGTATTCCACACATGTGTGTAGGTTGAATCTAGGCATCCTCTCCTTTTTGTTTCAAAGTATGAGATCAATGCAATGATGGCTTAAGGATACAAAAAAGGACAATAAATCAATTTTAACTATTAATTTACAAGCAATATCAATATGTAATCAAAACATGTATTTAAATATAATTTAACTAATAATTACCTATTTTTACCAAGTATTCCATGTTGTCTAGGTTGAATCTGCATGGACTAGATCCTTTTTTGTGATTATGCCATAAGGATCTATAAAAGGACAATTTAAATCAATAACAACTAATAACACACTTGATCAATATCGAAACATGTATTTAATGTATTTAAAAGGACAAAATAAAACTAAAACTATATTTACTTGTATTTACTTATTCCATTGTACCATCTGCATCCTCTCTCTTTTGCAATGCATCTATGATTGCCTCATGCTCTTCCATAGAAAATGACCATAGCACTTTTTTTGAAGGTCTTCCACGATACTGCTCTAGTTTTATATTTGTTGCCACCACCAAATGTGAATAATGTATAATCTTTTTATGTGTTTCATAGTCTTTGAATGCAGGTAGACCATTCTTCCTTGTCAGGTATTTTTGTAGCCAAGTGCCAACAACCACCACTGATCTTGTTGGAAAACATTAGAACCATCATCAAATAAGTTCTCAAAATTTTCTTAAGGGGATCAAAGACTTGTTCTATAAAATTGCTTAAGGGGATCAAAAACTTGTTATCAAAATTTGCTTAAGGGGATGTCTTAAGGGGATCACCGTACCTGTTAGATAATGAAAGCCATCATCATCTTCTCGAGGTGCTATTAACTTATGTTTAGTTTCCACACAACAATCCAACCAATATTTTGTTTGCTCTTCATTCCCCTCAGGTGCAACAACAACATACACATGTCCTGCAAACAAAATTTGATTTAATAACTTGCGCATATCCATATATAAATAATTTAATATTACAAAATAACTTAATAAAGTGAAATAAATTGAATTAAAATTACCTTCTTGAACAAGGTCTGAAACACGGTCATAATCTTCAGATGCAAACACTTGATCATTTTCTTCAATAGTTCTTTCATATTGATCATGTGCTTGTGCAGGTGTCAACGATCTTTGCTCCCACTGTTCAACCCATTTTGTGTTTTCACATGCTTCCCAATCTCCTAAGATATAAAACTAGCAAAAACATGCAAGCTCCCTTGTCCAAATAGTCCATGTACTTGTTGTCGCACTCCTAAATGAATGCCATTTAGTAGATCCACTAATTATCTCACAATCAACTCTAGGTACAATGTTGTCTTCTTCAACCAACCAAAAGAATCGATGAACTATAGAGTACTCACTCGAACCAGGTGCAGATAATCTTGTATTACACCAATCTACAATCCCATGTGCATCTTTAAATTTTACTGAATCCTCGAATTTTAATTGTTCTCTAGCAAGAATTCTTTTGGCACACGCACCAGCTCCATCATGTTCTCCTTTACCATGCCCAGCTTCAAAAAAACTCCATATATGTTGGACATTAAGTTCCTTGTGAACCCTACTTAACCAATAGAACATTTGAGCATTCTTGAACTGCCTCGTACAATTATTTGACCATATGAGGTGTTCTTTCATCTGGATTCCTCTTTCTCTTAAATTTCTAAAAAAAATACTAAAACAATATTGAACAAACTCTGACGAGTGTAACCGATTGTCACTCAAATAAAAATGATACTCCCTCAAAAAATTTCTATCATCCTCAGTGCTATCATCTACATGTCTATAAACAATATGGACAAACATAGCTACTTGCATTGAATTATAATACTATGATTGAATTTCCTCTTGTGGAGCGAGAGTGTAATTCTCCGCAAAATCAACCACTGAAAGTATAGAACCAATTGGAAATGTGTTTCTACATGTGCAAAATTGGTCATCAAGCCATCGAGCATGTTCAGAGTGCATGACATATTTTGGTACAATTTTATTCTTAAATTCACTCATGAATGCATGCACACTAACTTTTTTTGTAATTAAATCACAACACTTTCCTATTTTCCATCTTTTAAAGAATAGTGAACATTCTTAAATCTTTTAACATCTACTAATTGTTGTCCAAAATCATTATCAACACTTTCATGCATACAAATTCTTAAAAATGAAAGATTTCCACAATTAATGCATTGTCCAGAAATACAAGAACTTAAATAAAACAATTTATCATTAGATCTTTCACAAAAAAAACCTGAAATAAAATCTCTTATTGCTTTAGGTGGCATATCAATACCACACTCTTGTATAATCATGTTAGTATGCAAGGTACAACGTATATATCGAAAAACATCATAAAAATAACAAAATTGAACATGCATTTTACAACAAGATATTTGTTGCTTATTAATTTTTACATACCAGGGTTTACATTTTTCAAAAGACCTTTGACTTATTTTAATATTACCAGGTAACACTAAATCACTACAAAATTTTCTATAAAATTCACTTTGTGTTGTATCTAATAGGTGTTTTGGGTGAGGATCGCAAACTTTGGACCCCACCCTTAATTTTAAAACATCTCTAGCATTAGATGAAACCCTAGTATTATCATGACAATATTTTTTGATCAAAGATTTAATTTCAACATTCAATTTCATATCATACCTTGGGAGTCGACCACTGAAACTCCAACATTGGTTGATAGGGTAATTTTCTATACTTTCTCTTCTTTTTACCGCTCTTAGCAATGTTTTAGGATGTATTTTTAAAACTTCACTAATATTGCTTACCATTCTTTTATTCAAAATTGCTTTATTAACAATAGCAGTTGTTATAGCTCTTCTTACTGTATTTTTATCTTTAGATCGACAATTTTTCCCAATAGATTGAATGGAACTAGCAACAATAGACATAACATATTTTAATGATTGATCTTTTCTTTTTGGTTTAACAAAAAATCCTAACCTTTTCATTATTTTCCTCATTTTTTGCATTCTCATCAATTGCATCATTAGTTGACATTGAATTGCAATTTTTTTACGATAAAAGAATTTGGTGTATATTTTATTTGCATGTGTTCTTATTTTCCTCCAAGAAATTTGACCAGGAAGATTATCGAAAACACCACTTTCAATTTTTTAAAAAAAAGTATTTTCATTAAATTCAGCATCACATTCTATATTTTCATCTTCATCTTCATTATCATTTTCATTTTCAACTTCAAAACAATTTACATTTTCATCAACAAAACGGTTTTCATTTTCATCAACAAAATGGTTTTCATTTTCATCAACAAAACGGTTTTCATTTTCATTTACATCAACAAAACGGTTTTTGTTTTCATTTTCAACAAAAGGATCATTCTCATTTTCATTTTCAACAAATTCTATAAAACTTTCATCTCTCTAAGTATTATCAATGTCAACATCGTTAAGTCCAACATCTTATAAAACTTCTACATACAAATTTTCCATTTCACTAACATGTGGATTTGAAGACGTACCTGGATTTGTGCATATTGAAACATTCTCCATAGCATTGAAAGAGGGATTTGAAGACATAGTAGGACTTGCTTGTATAATCATATTCTTCTCCAAATTGACTTCTTGCAAATTAGCTTCATCTACAACCATGGTCTCCTCAATGTTTTCATCTTCAATAGTTGTGGAATTGGATGCTCCCCCATCATTCATTGATTTAATTCTCATTCTTCTTTGTCTTTGTCTTTGTCTCTCCTTCTCTTTTTTTGCTTCAATTTCTTCAGGAGTCAATGTCTTCCTCCTCTTATTACGAGCTTTATCTCCCATGATTATAAAATTCTCAAGCACAAATGAATGTCAATAGTGAAATTCTTCAAAAAATTCAATCCAAATTGGAAGTTGAAGACCTATAAGGACAAAATTCTTCCTCTTGTGTTCCTCAAAACAAGTAGAAAACTAGCACAATTCCACTTTAAAAATTATTTTCTTCATGCCTCCTTTGAAAAAATCAATCCATATTGGAAGTTGAAGACCTTTTGTTCCTCAAAACAAGTACAAAACTAACAAAATTCCACTTCAAAAATGGTTTACATGATGCCTCTTTTGAAAAAATTAATCAAAAATCCAAATTCACCACCTGTAAAAACAATAGTTGATGAAAAATAGCCCAATTTTACTGCTCTCGACCATACATGTGAAGTTGCAGACTTCACAGTAATTTTTGACAGTAAATTTAAATAAAACGGTTAAAAAATAAACGGGATCCTGTTCCTAATATTTAATGTGGGGACGTTGACAAAGGAATGAGATCCCGTTTCCCTGTCAACGGTCACACTATTTAATAGTGGGAAACGAGATCCCGTTTTTAAAAATTTGAATTTGAATTTTCTTTGTGGTTGGGTTTTTGCTTTCTATTTTGGTTCGAGAAAAGCATTGGGAATCCGAACCTAGGCCTTCAACTTGGTTTGACCTACAAGTTGAAGGTCCTAACAATGTCAAGAGAAAAATATCAAGTTTGGACATATGGCTGACTTTTTTTGTAGAATTTTTTGACGAAATTAAAACCCATTTTAAATGAGACAATGCAGATTCCAAATATGTATTTTTTTTTACAATTGGCTTATTTTTTCTATTTTTCAATTAATTTATGATGAAATTGGTCCATAAACTTTAAATATCAAGGTTTTTTAATATTTTAATAACTTTTGATCAACATAACATTTTGACGAACGGATTGCACGAGAACAAACTTCAGACAATTCTTTTCAATTTAAAAAAATAAATAAAAAAATGATAAGTTAAGTTCATCTTATGCGTGTCGTACATGACGATTTTTCAGAACGACAAATATGCCTAATAAAAAAATAACAAAAAAAAATTCAATAAAAAATTACAAAATAATATCAAGAACAAGCTTCAATGAGTCACAAATACTTTCCCAAAAGGATTTAGAAAAATAAGATAATTTAGGTCAAAATACGGATGTTGTACACGTGCATGGTATGGTATAAAAAAAAGTGACTTTTAAATAGTGGCTTTTAGAAATGCCTATTGAAACTCAATTTGTACAATCTGGGTATTGAAATAAATTACATATTTGGAAACTAGACTCTGAGTACTACATTTTATGAATAGTGACTTTTTTGAAGATTTCATCTCTAAGTGCTTCAAATTTTAAGGTCAAATGTGTCAAATGCTAAAAATCAGGGAGAACACTTCCACTTTTTGGCCAAAAAGTGGACTCAACTTCTTGCTAGCACCCTAATGATACTTTCCTCTCCTCCTTTAGATCCACAAATTTCATTCTATGATGAGGAGATCCCACAAAACAACCATTATGGACCACTGTACATCAAAGCATACATGGAAGAATGGGAGATTTGAGATTTCTTGATTGATGCAACTAATCAATTCAACACATGCTTGGAAGACATTTTATTTTATACAAAGATAAAATTAACAACATATGCACATTCAAGTGTTTATTTAAAGATGAAAAATGAAATGCTACTTAAGAATTTGGATTTTTTTATCTTACCACTTGATTTTGGACCTAAGATAATACAAGCTTTATGTCATGTCATCCCTATTACAAACTAATTATCTATTTCACTTGGAATACCATAACTAAAACATTTAAAAGATGTTCCTTAAGTGGTTTTTCAATTTATTAAATTTGTTCACGAGGAAGAATTATAAAGATAAGAATAGATAGAGCCAAACCAATAACAAAGTTGATTCATTTCTATTTGATGCATGTATTTTAAATCGAAAACAACTCCATATGAAGATGAAGAGTGTATTCATAAAGTATTTCAAGATATGTTTTAAGAGAAATAGAAAGAGAAACAACAATCATAAAATGACCATCAAGTTAAACACTGTGTACCAAACCAAGGAAACGAGAAGCAACAAAAAGAAAACAACGCACAAGAATTAAAAAAAAAAGAAAAGAAAAAGAAGTAAAACCAAAACTTGAATTTCACATAAAGAAAAATACATGGAAGTAAAAGAAAGAAGTTGTGACCTGCATCAAAAGAATACCATTCCACTACAACCACAAGTTCAAAATTAAAAAATGAGTAAGAGAAGTACTTAATATTATACCTATTGAGAACACATTTTCACCAAACAAAAAATAATATCAAGATAAAACACATTTTATTGAGAAAGAAAGAAAATATGAACAAACAGTGTAAAAAAAAAGATAAATCGGATGATTAATTTTAGGATAGTGATGATCTAATGTTTAATGAACTTATGATAAATGTGGGCAAGTTGATACCTAAGAATAATTTTGTTAATTTATTTATGAGCACCAATATATTGTATATTCATTTATACGTATAGAATAGATTTATTTTAGTTTCCATTTTTCAATTTGATATCTTACATTCTTTTGTATTTTCTATTTTGTCTTATTCCCTTTTTAATGCCTATATAGTTGTCTCTTTATACTCATATCACCTTATTTAGCTGTTTCACATATTTATCCCCCCCAACTTGGGGGCATTATTAATTTTTACTTTAATATTCACTATTTTCTTATGTTTTTGTTTCCATTCCCCACTTTGATTGATTATTTACCTATTCTTTAGCCTTTTCTATGTTTGAATTGTCTTTCTTATTTCTTGATCATGATTCATCTGCTATTATATTATTATTTCATACTTTATATAGCTAATTCATTGATATTACATCATTATATCAGGCTTTCTAGAGTTTACTTATTGAGTTCATATTGCTCTATTGTGCTTGCTAGAGCTTACATATTGTTCCGACTTTGATGCTTCATGCTATAAATTGATCTTACATTAACAAATTATTTTTATTAGAGCTTATACTTTGGTCTTACATTGGTATATCCTACATCATAGAACTTTTAATATTGAGACCATAGTGATGCATCTTACTTCCTAGAGAACTACATGTTGCATTTACATTATAATATCTAGCTTCTAGAGATTTATCTCTTGATTGTGTTATAATTTACTGAGTTGGGTGTTGTTAACATATGAATAATAATAAATGTACATAAAGTAGACTAAACAATTTATACAACTATCAACGCAAGATGAGAACACCATATCAAATTTAACAGCTTGTTCCTTATTAGTTTTTAACCTATTGTGAGTGTTATTGAGAACTCATAAAAATATTTGATCATCACATGACATATAATATTGGACTAATCTAAAGGTATTTAGGTGTTATCAAAGTTTCTCCTTGCTATATTCATAATAGTTGTTTGATGGGATAGAGCATTGTGATCGTCATTAGTTGATCTTCACATAAGGGAGCAACATAAAAAAATGATCATATTCATGATAATGTAAAAGGAACACTCAAGCCACATCTATTTCTTGAGTGATGTGTCATAATTTAATGACCTTCAAGCCTTTTGATAGTGTTAGAGATTTGAGATATATAAAATCTTAAGAACCATATGATCACATTTAGGTTTGATTCCCTCCAAGACTTTGAGAGATGTCATTGAATATTATAAATTGTAAAATCTTGAGGACCACCCGATGAGAATATTTGATCCAGTGCATATGAGCTCATTATTATTTTATTAAATATTATTTGTATGCAATGGTAGGTCTTGATGAGTGATGTATCAAAGTGCAAGAAGAATATGTGATAGATATTATGCCATAATGAAAGGAAGCATGGGTGTAGAATATGCTTCTTACATGAATCTATGATAGGATCTACATGTAAACATTAAAATAATCATATAGTTACAAGAAATAAACACAAAATCAAGATACTATAACACAATAATTCATGCAGGGAAAACCACTTCAAGAGAAAAAAACCCACACTCTAAAGAAAATCAATGTACTATTCATTAATTAACTATTACAATATAGTTGTAGAGCCTAATCATATATAGGAGTATCACCAACAAGAGATATGGAATAATTTTTTTTCCATATCAGTACCTACAAAAACCACCATCAAAATATTTCTCTCAATCACCTTATAATTAGCGGACTCAATACATGAAACTATTAAATGATAATTAGGAATCCATGAGCTAAAATCACACAAAAAAGTAGCAACCAAATCCTTAGTTAAATATTTTAATACCTAAATTATAAGTTGGGTCCACAAGCTAAAAATAACCTATTCCTTCCACTTTTCATAATTTCATTATAATCCACTCACCAAATTGGATACTTCGTTTCCCCCCAATTATCTCCATTCAAATATGTCTTATGACACATGTCATAAAATGCATCATAGTTGGTCAACAAGTGTAACTTCCCTATTGTAGCTCATAGATGTTATTTATATTTCCAATGTGAGGAGTCCAACTTGTAGAGGCCATAAATTTTAATTCAATAGGCTAATTAGGCCTTCTTTAGTTTTGATCTTATAGAGATTTATATATCCTAAGCATTCATGAAACCAATGCCAAACAAATTGTAATTATATTTAGGGAATAAAACAAACTCTATAGCTTAGAAATTGAGTTTTTTTGTTTTATAGCCTCAAATTTAATTAAGAGAAAGGTTGAGACAAATTTCCTAATATTATCCAACTTTTCAAACACATCACAAGATAAAAGGGAGCACCAACACTATGAACTGATTTATAGGGGCCAAGAGGCCCATAGACTCACTACAACACCTAAAATTTTATAAGCTCAATAGCTTTATCAATTCATCTACAACATTCTATGAAGTGTCGACTTTCTCCAACATCACCCTCTTGGCCTCTACCATTTAGCAAACAAAATGGTACTAGACATCAATATGATTTATCCTCACATCAAATGTAGGGTTATTTTCTAGATATATGGCGTGCTCTAAATATCACATAGAAATATAGGAGCTTCTTGACTCAACCCCACATTTAAACACAAATTATTAAGCCAGATGGATTCTTTACAAGCATGTATCTACTATATACTGATCTTTTTTAGTGGACAAACTAACCACAACCTACCACTTTCTCACCCAACTGATAACATGACTAACTAGAGAAAAATTTAATCACTAGTACATCTCCTACTATCAATATCACCTAACCAAAATTTAAAAATACATGAATATTCAATGAGTATTGATTTCTTGTAGAATCACCATGATAACAAATAGGGTACTCAAAGGTACAGGCTAAAAATATCTAAATATACTCTTAACTATATCCTAATAAACTCATCCAATATTATCCATGAAACTACTAAGGACTCTTGTTTAGGCAATATCTATTCTAGTACTTGAACCATTGCATACATCAATCTCCTAACAAGACTAGAATAAGGCACTTGAGCCTTGTCCTCCATGTCACCAGGTGAAGTTAGACTCTCTTCAGATAATTTGGCTCCCATTGAGATATGAATACACAATGTCTACAAGTTGTTATCCTAAATATCTCTAACATCGAGTTCACATAATTACTCCAGCCTAAACACAAATTTATTTTTACTCTATCTATTCTTGTCTTTGTACCCATAATATATGAAATAACCCCTAACTCCATCTCAAATTGTGCTAAAATTTAAGACTTCAAGTCATAGATCACATCCTTACCAATACTAAAAAAACAACATACCATCAATGTATAATGTAATAAAAATGAATCATTCATCATCCATCTTATAATAGATGTAATGATTTGATTTAGATCTCAAAAATACCAAACCAAGCATTTAGTAATCAAAATTTTGGCACCACATCTTAGGAGATTGTTTTAGATCATACAAGGACTTTTTCCAATTTACAATTATTCTTCACCTTCTTTCATGTAGTGATATGGTTGTGTCATTTAGATTTCTTCCTCAAAAAAACTATGGAGGAATTTTGTCTTCACATCCATTTTCTTAATCTCAAGATCAAGGGCTATTACAATAGATAATAAGAAACAAATGGATGTTAGCTTAGAATTTGAAGAAAATATCTCATGTAATCAATTCCTTTAATATAGGAATATCTATTCACAACCACTCTAGCCTTATACATCTCAACATTACCATTAGAACAAATCTTCCTTTTTCAACATCCATTTCCAACCAATGGGTTTTCAACCATTAGGAAAGGGAACTAAGCCCCATGTGTGATTTTTGTTCAATATAGTTATCTCCTTAACCATAGACACTCTCAAAGAATTAGAAGCATCCATCATCAAGCATCCTTCATATTTCTAGGCTCGCCTATGTTAGTAATCAAAGAGAAATCGCGTCTCTCATCAGGTGGATTATATATGTCTAGTTACTATGTCAAGTGGATCTCCCCAAGATTTGAGGTGGAGGTTCTACGTCTTCTAAAATATCATAAATATTTGATCTATCATTCTCTTTAGTTCCTTTATAAGATTTTTCCTCAATCTTTTTAGTCTTTGTGGTTGGTTGAACCATATATTTCTTCCTATCTTCTCTTGGATCTGGAGAGTTTTAGAAGTCCTAATCTATCTAAAAATAACAATTCTACTTTATATAACTCTCTCAACCATAAAATCCCAAATCTTTCACCCTTTCACACCAACACCATAGCTAATGGAGATACACTTAACTTCCTTTCTCTCTAATTTTGACCTTCTTTCCTTAGGAACATGATCATATTCCTCTCAACCTAAAACAAAAATACACTATAGTGAGGTTTTATTTTTTCCAAACAAACCACCATAGGAGTCTTATCCACAAGATTTGATGTAGGAAACATGCTAATCAAGTAACAAGTTGTAGCAACTACTTTCAAAAATATGCTCCAATCCAACTCCACCAAGCATACTCTTAGCCCTCTCCATTAGCATCATTTTCATTATCTCTACAAATCCTTTTTAAGGAGGGTTATATGGAGTTGTATTGTGTATCTCTACCCCATGCTCCTTAAAAAATTCATCACAATATATTGAAAAAAACTCACCTCCATTGTAAGTTTTCAAAACCTTTATCTTCCTCCCAGTCTAATTTTATACAAGATCCTTAAACTCTTTAAAACAATTGAAGAATTAATATCTAATTATAAGGAAATGCATTCATTTCTTTCTAGAGTACTCATCTATAAAAGATATATAATCTAAATAATTTTAAAATTTAAGGAACATTTACAAGACTAAAAATATTATAATGAGTTAGATCCAACAACCAAGAATTTTTGATAGAACTCAAATAAAACTAAATATATATTACTTTTACATATATCCAATATTTATATATGTCAAACTCGACAGAATAATCACTCAAATCCTCTACAATGGTGTCGGGGTACTGGTGGTTAAGGGGAAAAACACCTCATTCAAATATATTTTAGGTAAAATTGAAACTTTCACATTTTTTAATGGATTTCAAAAAGGCTTGAAGTGAACCATTCTCACCTAAAATGTGTTATCTAAATATATGCCACATGGTTTCAATATAATTTTTTTATGATTAGTGTTTATATTACCATTTGAAAAATAATGTTACACATATTCACAAAAAAAGGTGGGTGGAAAAAGTCACACCCCTAAACCTCATATAGGGAAACAACATAGACACAGATAATAGAGAATATAAATTATACCACTAGGAAACTAGAGCACATGTAGAAGGAGGAGGGTATCCCAATCATATAGTTTTCACCATACATCAGTGGGATCCAAAGTAACCATAAGAGGGTTCCATCCATCGTTATCATCATTAATATTTTCTTTAGTAACCACTTAAGCAAGAGAGATGACAAGAGCCAAATAAGGAAATTCGATGGGGTCTAACCAGCCAAAATTTTCTCTACCATTAGGTGGAGAAGATGTAGAGAACCTACTACAAAGTCATGAATATCCCTATTGAGCATGATCTCTTCTCGAAGGATGAGAATCTTGAGAATTACCTCCTAATAGCCATGAGTAGGATTTTTACAACCATGATAATACCCACAAGGAGGAGACTAACTCTAAGAAGAGGTGGGAGTCAAGGGTACCCTATCCATCACATAAGGGGAATTATCCCAATGATCCAATAACACCTGTAAGTGAGCCACCTCAAGTAAAATTTTATTTTCTTTCACTTTAATCTATAATAACACATTAAAACAAATTAGAGCTTTAGCATAAATTAAAAACTAACGATCAACAAAAAATTCTAAAAAACAACAAATCTATTTTTTCATATGCTAAAATAATTATCCACCCTAAAATCATGCTATATCTAAATGAATTTATAAGGTATGTGAGGCCAATCCCTTAATAAGACCATATTCTAGGAAAATGACTTAGGTCTAAATGACTTTAAGAAGTCACGAATCTAGGTCCAAACATCCCGATCTCTATGAAAAAATAGAATATATGTTTGAGAGACTCTTGATGCCCACAAAAAGGGAATCGAGGATTGGGAACACACAAATGGGATAATCTAGAACTAGTTTTTAGGTCTTGAAAAAGAAAACACTAGAAAAAGTGAGCCAATTTAGGCTTCAAAACTGTCAATCATATGGTGTTAAACCTGTGTTGCAATGTTGACACTAGTGACTATAAATACCATCATTGATTGAAGGTGGGAACCATGGTAAAATGAGGGGAAATCCAATGATACTCTTTATGAGGTTTATAATTCTAAAAACTAGTATCTAGATACTATTTCTAGTCTTTCCACCAAGGTTTGCATGATCTAATACCAGTTTTATGAATCCTATTATTCAAGATTTGGCTTCTATAATAATGCCAAAGGTTTCACAATCTTGTCTAAAAATTCAAATTGAACCTTGAATTCATTCTAGGAAAATATATTTCTTCTAGTTCCAGAGAAGATATCTAGGGGTGTTTTGATCCCCCTTTTGAAAAATATCAAAGCATGAATGTAAGGATTCTTTGTAAGAGGACGATTTTGGCACTAAAAAATAGGAGACCACTAATTATTTTTTGGTTCATAAAAAATAAAAGTACAAAATTAGAACCATTGTATAGAATCCAAGACTTCATACCTTCATAAGCCCACTAGATACTTTTTATCACAGAGGTTCCATGAATCTAAACAACATCTTCCATAATTAGAAGGGTATGAAAACCAATCCCCTTCTAAACAAGTTTTCGATCTAGATAGAAGAAATGTAATGCCACAGTAAACTTTTTAAAGATTCATTACCCTTAAGAGCCCAAAATATTAACTTTGTATAGAGGGCCAAACCTTGGCACTAAGTGGATAGTAATTCCAACCCTCCTTATTCATGAGGATGACAAAAAAACTTCCAAGCCACCTAATGAAAACCTCAATAATTATCTACACAAGGTGGAAGAGAATCACAAAGAAGTTTCTCTAATTCAAATAAGAAGCTTTAGAGGGAACCATAAAAGAAGAGTAGTAGACATGTTTGGCAACAAGAATCTCGAAAAAAATCTATATTTTTTTAGCTACAGATAAATGCTTGATGACCTAATAAGTCAACTTCATTTTAATTCTTGGAAGAAAAGATTACCACAAAGAGGCTAGAGACAGGTCTCCATGGAAAAAATGGATGCCCAAAACCTAGAAATTCTACCATAATCCACTTTCATCCAAAATCTACAAAAGCAAGGGGAGGAAGTATTTTTTATAACATTGAGTCAAAAAAAGTGAGAATAAAACCATCAACAATGTGCCCATTCACAAGCAAAGCTAAATAATTGGGTAAAGAAATATCTTTAACTAATTTATTTGAGAAACAAAATTAACTAGGAGGAAACCAAACACTTTAGCAGTGAGAGCATACAAAGATAGAACTCGAGAGTAGTCTTGGTGTATAGATTGAAAGATCCCAAATGAAATAGATTGCTAACCCTTTATAGTAAAACAAGAAAAGGCATCGACAAAAAACATATGCATAGATTGAATAAACCAAGGTCTAAATCCTAAGGCTTGTAGCATTGCCAAGATAAAGGACCACTCAATATGATTGTAAGACTTAGCATAGTCAATTTTAATTAAAAGATCCCATCATGTGACTGTCAAGCCCATTCCATGTCTTCCCAAATCGCAATAATATCACACAATTTGAGGAAGAATATAGTAAATCTTTGAGGCTAAGACTTTTTTGATGATTTTATAAGAGACATTGAGTAAGGTGATGTGATGCTAGTTGTATATTTCATATGGATCCCCATATTTAGGTATGAATTTATTATTAACATTTTTTATATTTTTTCCTAATGAATTAGATTGATAAGCTTCAAGATAATACAATTCCTCCCCAACACAATCAAAAAGGTTTTATAAAATTTATAGGTAAAGCCATCACACCTAATGGGTTTATCATTAGCCATAGTAAAAATCACTTCCTCAAGATCATAAATGGAGATTAGTTGATCGAAAAAGGTCTATTGAGAGGAGGAAAATTGACAAGGAACAAACTTAAGGCTTTCTTTCAAAGAGTGATCATGTTTAGGAGAATTATACTTAGAATTAAAAACCTACTTATAATGCTTAACATTATTACTTTTAAAAGCAAGAAAGTAACAAAGGATAAAATGGTTTTTAATTTATGATAAGGAGATGCTAGCAATCATGCATGTCTTGGTGACGTTTAGACAATATTGGTGTTGTTGGGAATAGAATGCCATTTAATTGCAATCCTAAACATATTTCATGTATCTCATAAGTCCTTAGAAAGTGTTCCCCAACACTAGGATTAGAAAGAGATTAAATTCGAATGAAATGAACATGTAAATTGACATTTGTAATTATTCCTAAATGATAGGAACATGTGAGGGCATCCAAGAAGAGTTCCTAAATAATAGGAGCACATGGGGCGCCCACATGGAAGGTGGAACCCACCTTGCTTAAGTTAATTGTTTGGAGGATAAATAATACTTTAGTAATGCATGTAAAGATTCTACAAATTAGGGATTGATATTTACATGAGTGAAGTTCAGTTCAGCTCAGTTATCTTCAGTTGCATGTAGTTAGTTTTAGTTGAATGCTAGTTGACTTCAGTTGACTTGAGTTGCATGACTAATGACTTCAATTACATGATAGATAATGGGTGATACATTCAGTTAAGTGGGGGTGATCAATCATACATATTGTTTGCATGAATTGATGGAGAGATATGTTTCAGTTAACAAAGATTGACTTGGACCCACCTTGGGCGCCCAAGTTGGCATCTTTGAGTTAACACCTTTTGCATGAGAAGATATTTACAAGGCTAAGTTAAGTGGGCCCATTCTTGGGTGCCAACTTTGAGGAGAAGCTTGGAAGATATTTTCTTGACCAATGATCAGTTAGGAATTCAGTTTGGGGCGCCTAAATTGAGGAGACTTTGCTTTTGACTTCATGTTACATGATGGAACTCTACTTGCACAAAATAGGCATAGGTTTTTGAGAGGAGCTTTGTGCTCTTGTAATTGACAACTCTTTGGAGTTTACAATGCTCATTATTGTCTATTAATTGCAACAAGTTGAAGAGAGTTTTATCAAAGTTTATTGCAGACTGTGAAGAAGAATTGTTGAAGGAAAAGGAAGCATATCAAGCAAAGGATTGATAAAGTATTATTGTAATCTTGTTCTAAGGTTAAATAATACAAGCACTATTGATTCTAGTGGTGGAGTTTTTTCCCAAAAGGGTTTCTCCACATATATGTTGTGTCACTTCTATCTTCTTGTCTGATTCTTCTACAATCTTCTGTCTCTTTCTACAATTGGTAAAATTGATCTAAACAGATAATCATACACAAAGAATTTGTAACAAAGAACACTTAATTAGATCTACAATCTCATAGTTTTACAAGTTTTAAAGCTACATAATTACTTCCATTTTCAACATGGGTTTATAATGTTTGTGGTCAAAGAATGATCACAATACTCTTAAAGTAATTTCTCATAAAAATACTTGAATGATATAAATCATAAGTGGATAAGCAAGTTGCAAGCACATTATTTTGATATTGAATATGTGAAATGTAGGAATAATATAGTTGCTAATGCATTCTCTTGGAGACCCACTCTATATACCATTTTTGACATCTCTACTGATTGGGTCACCACCATCATATCTAAATATGCGAAGAATAATTTTGCTACTAAGATATTGGATGGAAGAATGCAAGGTGATAGGTTCTTGAAGTAGCAATATACTTAATTTTGTATAAAGAGAGGATATATTTGATTTTAAAGTCAAAGATGAAGGAAAATATTTGAAGGGCCATGCATGATACTTCATTGGCTGGGCATTCCACATTTTAAGACATACAAAAAGATCAAAGTGATATTGTCCTAGAAATGAATAAAAATGGATGTGCTCAAGCACATTAAGGAATATTCATCTTGCTAGCAAAACAAGAGAAAACAAGTCTATCCCTCATACCTACTTCAACCTTTACCTATGAAAGTATATCCATGAAATTTATCACCAGGTCACCCAAGATAAATGGCAAAGACTGCATCTTTATGGTGGTGGACAAAATCCCTAATATACACATTTTTATGACATATCCTTTGACTCTAAGGCTTCTCAAATTGTTGATTTATTCTTTATGGAGCTTTTTAGATTGCATGAGTTACCTAAGAAGATTTTTTATTATTATATAAGTAGCATTTAAAGGGTGATGTACCCTTAACATGAAAATCCACGAGGGTAGAAGTTCAAAGTCCATAATTATAAAAAAATAGATAGACTAGAAACAAAAAACTAACAACAAAGAAACCAAAAAATTGCCAAAGGAAGCAAATAGGAGCAAACTCCAAGCCCCCTACTTAGAAATATTTTCCCATTCCTTCACGAGGAATTTGAAAACATCCATCTTGGCATGATTGGAGTTGGGTTTAGTAGTAGGGTCATGTTTCTTAATCTCCTCCTGCAACATGAATGCTAGAGTGATTACAAAATGATGGATCACTTTAAGAGTGAAGAAGGTGAGATGATTCAATTTCCTTTCCAGTGTGCTGACTTGAGTCAACAAAGCATTGCAACCTTGATTAGTGTCATGGTAGAGATGGCTAGGATCCTCCTTTCACTCATGATGGGGAGAGGAGTCCTAGGTGGAATCCTCCATGATAATTTTTTTGAGCTAG
The DNA here is from genome assembly GCA_007258455.2 of Sequoia sempervirens. Lineage (NCBI taxonomy): Eukaryota > Viridiplantae > Streptophyta > Pinopsida > Cupressales > Cupressaceae > Sequoia > Sequoia sempervirens. The sequence goes on from VDFB02281492.1 coordinate 542,541,177, forward strand.
GGGAAGTGGCTAGGGTCTTCTCTGCCATTAGGTTTTAAGTCACTTTTGGTAAAAAATGTTTCATTTAGCAGAACATAACTTACCCCTAACATGAATTATCACCCCTAGACATATGGATAGACTAAAATTGTCAAAAAGTGGATTAAAGGGTACCTAAAATTATGTTTCTAGGAAATAAATAGCTTGATTCAAGTAGTTACATTTGTGAGAACATTGTTATAACACTTCCTAGTATATGTCCATAAGTATGCCACCCTTTATGCCTTTGTATGAATATAATGCTATAACCTTTGTAGATCTTGTAGTAATAGAAAAAAAGGGTGCTCATAGCAACATATATGATCAAGAAAAGTCTAGAGCTATTAAAATCCCTCAACAACCATCTTCAACATACCCAAAACCAATATAAGCTCCATGCAAACCATTGATATATTGAAAGAGTTTTTAAAATTGGAGACATGGTTTACCTAAGGATACAACCTTGCAAGAAGCCTTAATTAAAGAAGAAAGGAGTAGAGAAGTTAAAATTCACATTCTTCAATCCCTACAAGATTACAAGAAAGGTGGGAGAAGTAGCCTATGAACTAGAGCTACTTGATAATAGTAGAATCCACAACATCTTTCATGTTTCTTGCCTTGAAAACATTGGGATAACATGTTTTATCATATTGGGATAACACGTTGTATCACCAAAGAATTTCCACCTTTGCATGACAAAGGAAAACACATTATGATACTAAAAGTTATCATGGACACTCAGGAAAGAAAGTTGAGGAATAGAACCATTAGAAAGTATTTGGTAAAGTGTAAGGATCTACTAACTAAAGATGCTACATGAGAAGGAGGTAATACCTTAAAGTATCCAAATTTGAATTTCTTGAGGGTAAGAAATCTTGGGGAGGGAGGACTATCATGTTCCCTTTTTTCACAAGACTTTGGATTGTCATGTAAACCTATTTGTCATTTCTTGTGGGTTTAGGGAAAGTAACTCAAAGAAGTGTAAGTGTTTACTTTGGGTTTCTTGATTATGAGGTCATGTGTGTAATGTAAAAATCTGATCATTTTAATAATAATGTCGAGAAAGGATTGCGTGTGCCGACACAAGTGTTTTTTAAAGGGAAAGGAAAATAATTTGAAAATTACATATTTAATCAAGACAAGGTTAGAGATAATACATGCTGCTTTATCCATTGATTTCACTCTATTAGATTGAACATCCTATTCTTCTATCATTGGAGATTGGAGGATGAAAACCACTTGATTTCTATAGTTGGTTATTGGATGAAAACCCCTAAACTAGTTGTTACAGTCTCCTACATGGGTTATATTTAAGCTTCACTATATTTTATTTAAGAAACTCCTACAAAAACTATTTTTCTAATATTTAAGTGGCTCTATTAGTGCATAAGAATTATAATTTTGTTACTATAGACTTGCTATATTTTTATAATAATGTTATTGTAGTTATTCTTGAAATCTTTGATAAAGAAAATCATTTGTAAGTATAATTCTCATTATAATAAGAGGATTAACTATTATTATAGATTCTAGTGTCATTTTTCATTTTGTAAGAGTTTATCATTTATTTATACATATGTTATTAAGTATATTATTTGTTAAACTTTGGTTTCCCACAAAGTTAAATAATTTAGAAATATACAATATCCCTAATTAAGATATTATGTGAGTGTTGTTTTATTAGGATTTTTCTTGTAAAAGTTTCCCAAGGTGCATTTTGTGTTATATCTTAGTTGTTACTCTATTGAAATTTATATAGATATATTCTTACTTGCATTATTGCTCTCATAGGATTAGTGTGGATCTATTCTAGTTTCCTTTCATGTGTAAATGTATCACTAAGTAGAATAATATCATGAGCATTTATAAAACAAACATGAGACGTAAAAAGATGATCATCATAAACCATACCTTCACGAATAGATAATGGAGAATAAAGCACATTACAATCCATATAATCAATAGAAGGTAGTGTTATCTCATCCATATCCATCATGCAAGGGATATCATCATCATGAGATAAATCATGAAGGAAAGGTACCCTAAGGTAAAACACCATAGTGTACATCATTATCATTAGTTATAGGGAAATCATGATAAAAATTAAGCTCGTGAACAAGTAAAGTGAGTGTATCCAAGATAGAAGGAAAACATGAAACATCTCTATAAAATAGGGGAAAACATACATATGACGGTATAATACCTTCATAGAGAATACATTCCTATCCATATCGTGAAAAGATATAAGATCATTAAGGATGAAAGAATAATAGGTAACAAAGCATAAAAATATATCAAGATATGTAACATAAGTATGGATAAAGGCTAAATACAATAGACTATGAGAATTCATAATGTAAGATCTATCAATAAAATATACATAAAGGGTATTTTGGATATATGAAAGAGAGATAAAGCAATACAAGCTTAAACTTTAATACACATTTAAATCAACAACACATAAATAAGGGTGGATCCAAACCCTAATAAAATTTGAAAATCCTAATAAAAGGACATAATTTAGGTCATGTAGGAATCTTAGGTTCACCATTTAATGTAAGATAAAATAACACCTTACATAAAAATCCTAGAGAAAATAACTAATAATAATAAGTCTGGGATTTTAGAGTTGGGAGGTCATTAGATAACATGATAAATATTATAATAAAAAGGAACTTAACTAGATTAATATGGTGAAGAGGAAATTTTGTTGTAGAAGTAAAAAATTAATTCACCACTATACTAGATGATTTAGACATGTTTGATGATAACCTTGGCATGCAATAAACTTCTTTTTATTTGTTTGGTTCAAGGTTATGATTGTGGATTTGATCTTCACGTGTTTGGAAGCAAACTCTACCCTTGTGGAAGCAAACTATATATGTAGATTTAAACTTCACATTAGTAATGATTTGACATAATTCTAGTGGTTTGCCTTGGTCTAGTATATGCATTTGAAGTGGAGTGGTGTTGAAAGAGACACCATTTGGGAACTTACTAGGTAAGAATTTATTATTCTTTGAGCAAGCCCCTAGGTGGGTTGATTCAATAGTGATGAAAAAGATTGAAGATAATAGGTAGTCATATAGTATGCTCCCAAGATGCTAATGTAGTGTTGATGTCACAAGATTATGCTTTTGATGCATGCATGTGCTAGGTTCTCTCCATCTTAGATGCTATGGATAATAATTAGTGTTAGTTCTTAATGCACCATCTATTGTGCAATTTGAAATAATTCATTCTTTAGTTGGCTTGTAATGACTAGTAAAAGGCGAATATGGGTTCATTTTGAAAATTCTGAATTTAACAAACTTAAGATTTAGAATTGTGTGAGGAGTGATCTAGGTCAATTTCACACTTGCATATATAAACTAGGGTGGTGAATGGTAGATTTTGCAAGCAAGTCGAAACTCTTGAAATGGATGAAGATGAAATCAAGCCAATATAATGCTATTTGCCAACTTACATATCAATCCATATAGAAACATCCATTTAACAATTGAGAGTCTAAAACATAAGAGAAAATCTCATAAATATATAGTTTTTTGGTTATTGTCGAGGATAAACATCTCGAATTAGTTTAGCAATTTAAACTAGTATTGGGAGCTCGACTTAAAGGTGCATGAATAATTGATTCTCTTTGCCTAATGTTTATGACTCAGTGGTATCCATTTTCCTAAATTCACTTGAGGTATGATCTTCGCTTATCCCTTTTTAATATCAAAAGACCAAATAAAAGACTTAATCCCTAATGAACTCATTCAAAACCTTTTAACTTTATCAATATATAAAAAATCCTTGAACACTTATACAATTTACACTATTACACTCTAATAGAATCAAGACTAACAATAAACCTTAAATTTTGGTCCTACACATGTATAAAAAATACATGCCTTGAAATTTGACCCAATACATCTTATACAAAATAAAACATTCCTCAAGTGGGTGTTTGCCTCATGCCAACTTGTCCTAAACATTGATTAAAAACAACACCCAAACCTTGGCGCCTAGCCCTCCCTTTTGGGGCAAAGTAAAAGAAAACATGACAACTTGACCACTAGTTTTTATGTGCAAGGAGGTTCTCAACTAACAATTGTTTTGAGATATCATTTGGTCTAACTTTGAAAGGTACATTGATGAAGGTAATAAAAAAGCAATCAACTGTCCACGAGGCAGCCATTAATAAGAGCTTGACTCTATAGACGAAGTAGCTAAAACCCACTATATATAATTATGGGAGCCCATTCCGAGTGCATAAATGATCTACCACCTTTGCCGTCTTCCACGTGGCGTTTTAAAAAACTTTTAACGTTTTCCGTGAACACCCCCTCACAGATTTCGAAACTCGTCCGTGAAAGAATAAACATCGCAAATTACGATACGGATTTAAAAAAATTATTAGCAAGTGATTAATTTAGTCAGCTTGAGCTCAGCCGCCAGACCATCGAATGCAGGTGTGAATTAAATTTGATGGCTGTATGACCTAAAATACTGTGTTTAAAGGTTAATGTTGAATTATTATTGTCATTATATTTTTAATCGTCGTCAAAATTTGATAATTATATTAAAGAGTTGTAATTTAATTGTTTGAGTATAATTAATGAAATGTTTCTTAATTACACTATCTAAGATCAAGGTTCATATCTTGGGAAGGTATAATAATTAATGGATTTTGGTGACATCATTTACCATGATGTATAATTTGTTTTTGTCTATCAAGTAACTTTTATTTTGGAAGAAAATTTAATGAGGGTAGCTTAATATTAATTAAAGATATCATATTTTATCTATCAAGTAACTTTTATTTTGGAAGAAAATTTAATGAGGGTAGCTTAATATTAATTATAGATACTATATTTTATCTATCAAATAACTTTTATTTTGGAAGAAAATTTAATGAGGGTAGCTTAGTATTAATGGGCCAACTTCCCCTGGATTTGTCTCATCAATTGGATCACTTGGTTGAACTTGATAGGGTCATTTAATGCCCTTGCTTTGTAACGTTTCTTTGGTTTAATAAAAATTTTACCCCCTTTATGTGTAAATAAATTGATTTATTTTTGATGGAAAATTGTGTGTTTTTATGAGAAGCATTGTAATTTATATTTTAATATATTAATTCATTTTATTATAATTATTAATAATTTAATAATTTTTATTTATAAATGATTTTAAATTTGTAGTTCAATTGGTTGAACATAATTATTGAGGGTGATGGTATGTTTCTTGATTATGCCATCCACCAAGGTTCAAGCACCCATAGGTGCAATAAATAAGGGATGAAGCCAAGATTGTGCCTATAAGGATCAATGTAAAGGTTTCAACTCAAGTATTAGCTTCTTGTTTATTTTGGTTGTAGCCATATGTTGGTTCATTGTAATTTTTACTAGTTTGTATTTTTTTCTTGTATTGAATCGAAGGAGGGAATTGCATAAAATAAATAAAAGGACAACCAAGGGCAACCACACAAGTAAACTCAATTATAAACTAGTAAAATTGTTGGCTGCCACACAAGTAAACTCAATTACAAACTAGCAAAACTATTCCAAAACAATCGGGATACACCCCACACAACACAATACATTGCCTTAGATTCATACAACACAATACATTGCCTTTGATTATGAATTTAACCATGCTTTGAAGCTGTTTGGAGCATAAGGAATCATGTAACTACAACTTATCCTATCAAAATGATTGTTGATCTTTGCATTTTCCTTTGGGACCCCTTGTAATTGAGAGCACAAAAAGACAATTTGGAAGATGATATCAAAGTAAAACTTTAACATTTATCCTCCCTGGTGGACATTATGCTTTGAAAATATTACTAAACATGTACATTTCCATATGTTAAACAAAATAGTATGTCTCATAGAATTAACCACAACATTATTTTGAAGACCAAGGCTCAAAACATCAGAGTATGCTCAGGGAGGAGTTTGAAATCGTATTTCATTTTCTTTTAGCCCATGGGCAATCCCAAAAAACATGTTTTAAGCTTTCCCTTTGCTAACATAATGGGCATTTAATAGGTTGCACAACAATGAATTTCAATTTATCACCAATAGGTAGTTTGAAGTGAGGTAATTTCCAAACCAAAACCTAGCATTTGTTTCAACTTCCAATTTCCATATTTGAGCACTTATTTATTAGTTTGTATTGTTCTTCTCCCTCAATTGCATGGTGTTATTTTGTGTACTCTTGCTTTGTTTTATAACTTTGGCATAATGGATATAAAACTTTCCAACAAAAATAATATTTCAATTATTTAGGTACTTTATTGGTATTTGGTGATTGGATTTACAAATGATCAACTTCCTTGTTTATGATGTTCTATCATATTTCAATTTGCATAATTTTTTTTAATAATAGTAAAACTAAAAAGTAACATTTTGACAAGTTTTATTGCTACACAATATTAAAGTAATAAACAATAAATTATCATATCTATCTTTACAATAAATCTAAACAATTTTAAATAATATTTTTAATAATAGTAAAAGTAAAAAGTAATTATTTTTCTCTATTGATATATATTATTAAAGTAATAAAAATCAATCTAACATATTGAACTGTACAAAAAATTATCTAAACAATTTTAAATAATGTTTTTTAATAATAAAAAAAGTTAATTTTTTTTACAAGTTTCTCTTTTAAATATGAATATATACTAATACAAATCTTAAAAAACAAATTTTTTTTGAACAAGTTTCTCTATTAACATATATCATTAAAACAATCAAAATTAAAGTAATATATTTATTCTTACAAAAATTTATCTGAACAAAAAGACATCTATTAAAAATAATTTTTTAAATATTAATTTATATTACTCATCAATAAAAATTAAACTCTACAAATCTATCTAAAATTTGCTTAGAGACAACTTTTCTATTTATAAATGACAAATTGAATGAATGAATGAATGAATGTTTTTAATCATGTCCACGAGGCCAAGCAGCCTATGGGACCCACAGATAGCCAGCGAAGAAACCCGAACCCCAAAAAATGCAAAAACCTATGTTTCTTTTTCTTTTTCTTTCTGCATCTTGGATCTTCTACTGTGTATTTTGACTAGAAAATCTGCAAACCCTATTATCTTCTCTTCTTCAAACAAATCACCCAAGTTGTTCCCTTTTAATGTCTCAATATAATTGATCCGGATGTCCTTGTAAGCCGAACATTCTTTGATGTAGTGCCATTTTGTCGTAACCACTTATTGAGTGCAATATCTACACCTTTTGTCTGCCCACTCCTCTTTAGGTATCATCCATCTTCCGGTCTCACATCTAAGCTGGTGCGAACTTGTTCTTATCTGAGCTATTAACATTTTTGCTTTCCATTTTATTTCCATTCCGATGTAGGTCTTTTGTGTATGGTCATGTGTAGGGTTAAAATGTTTGACATAGTATTCCTTCTTCCTCCCAAGTGGCCCTTTCCACATGCTTTCTTTGAACTTTCCTTGCACATACCTTTTTATTTCCCTATTGTTATTTGGACATTCACTTATGCTAATACCCCACTTGCTCATCCATTTGATATTTTGTTTCATCCACGCGCTCTTTCTTCTATCTAATTTTTCATTAGCTGTCATTTTTGGCCAGCGATGAGTCTCCATGTTATCTAGTCTTCTTAGATAGCTTAGCAACCGAAACATAGCAAACGCTTCAACAGGGAAAACCTGGCCTCAGCTAGAACAATCTCGTAAGGGACAGTAGATTTAATCTTGAGACTATGTGTGATTAAATGTTTTTGTAATCTCTCTATCTGTCTCCACTTTTTTTGTTGAGGTGTTGCTACCCCAAACTTCACATCCATATAGTACCACTGGAACAACTAAAAGCCCAAAAAGAGTTTTCTCTATCTTCCAATCCCATAACTCGACCCTTCTGCATCTATTTTGCAATGAGTGCAAAGCTTTCCATCCCCTGTATCCTCTTTGCTCTACACATTTCCCAACTGAGTTTGTTGTGGAAATCAAGGCCAAGATACTTATATTCATTGACCCCCTGCAACAAATTGATATAGAATCGTATCATATTGATATAGAAAGAAATTTTAAGAATCGTATCATATTGATATAGAAACAAATTTTAAAGACTGCAATAACAGCTATTTATTGGTTTGCACAGCACAAAATTAAAGCAAACAGAGTTACTAATAACAAGTACCTTACACCATATGAATGAGTAGGAAGATCATTAAAAAAAAATCACTCAGAAGAGATAAATTCGCAATGAATTCTTTCAGCTGTCAAGATAAACACGTGAATGCAAACTGGAAAAGTCAATGTTGAATGGATGACCAACATGAATCTTTTTTGTCTGTAAAATATAGCCGTGAAGAAAACTACGGGGAGGCAGAGGAATGACAGAGTTCGGTAAAGCGGTATATTTATAACAGAAAAGTGTTGACTGGGAAGAGGTCTAGGGGTAGTACGCTCTTGCATGCATTACATGGCACGTTACAACTTACAGGCTTACCGCGTTATTCCTTTCAAACAACCTCATTCATTATGAGCTTATTTTCTCACCCACTTCGAAGCCTTCACACCATCTTTGCATTAATAACTCAGCTGTACAAGCCCGAGTTCCAGCCCCACCATTTTGAACTCTGCGTTGCACATTATCCCCTGTTCCTACTTTCTACTGCATGGTGAAAAAATCTTGGGTGTATATAGGCTGGGAGAACGAGGCACTCAGGGAGACCACCATCATTCTTCTGGGGAGCAGAGATGGATTCCAGTAAGGAAAATCAGAGCACAGCAGAAAAGCAAGTGCCGTTTTACAGATTGTTTGCTTTTGCAGATGGGCTGGATTATCTTATAATGTTTATAGGCAGCTTGGGGGCTTGTGCTCATGGGGCATCCGTGCCTGTGTTTTTTATTTTCTTTGGGAAGCTCATAAATTCTCTCGGCCTCGCTTATCTTGATCCCCCGGCTGTTTCCCACAAAGTTGCTCTGGTAAGCTCTGTAATTTATCGTCATATGTTCTCTGCAACTGAATTGGAGTTTTAAGCATTTTTAAGGATCTGTTTTTTTGTTTTTGTTTTGTGTGTGTGCAGTATTCGTTGGACTTCGTGTATTTGGCCACGGCTATTTTCTTCTCTTCCTGGACTGGTAAGAAATTTTAAGCTTTTTATTTGGTCTACTTTACCTTTTACAGGATTTAAAGACAGTCTTCAGCCTCTGTAAGGTTGCATAGTATGGTTACGGCTACTGCTACAACAGTTGACAGTTCCGTTATGAAGTTTGTAAATAATCTCTTCACAAAATCCTTTGTTAAAGCAACGACGCGAAATAAAAATATCTTTAATGAATTGCTGCAGAAAACTAAAAAAAAGGAATCTACATCCGTACCAGCTGTCTGTATATAATAGTTTCCTGTACTATATGTCTAGCTTTTTCTCTTCCTTAATCATGGCGTCCTTCTTAAAGGAAGAAATGAAACAAGTCAAAGGAGCGTTTACCATACAGAACAGAAGGAACGTTGAATATTCTTTAAGTGGGCCTGTTCTACGAGACTCTAGCTAAATAACTTTTTAACATCTTATTACCCAATCCTGGTCCATCTTATCTTGATATTTTTTGTGTTTAATCCAATTGTTTTCTTTATTTTTCATTCTCTTTTTAATCCATTATTTGCTTTATTTTTTTATGAAGGATTTAATATCATTCACATGATCGTTTTGCTATTAGATGAGGGAGCACAATGTTTAGGCTGAATCCTCTTTCACTGAGAGCCAAGAGTCAAGGACTGAGGGATATGCATTCTGCCAAATTTACTTTATTTTTCTTTAAACTTATCATTCCTATTTGCATATTTGTATTATTTTTTATAAAATATACATCATACCACAAGATTTAGGCTGAAACCTCTTCATCTGAGAGCCAAGAGCCAAAGAGCCAAGGACTGAGGGATATCCATTCTGTCAAATTTACTTTATTTTTCATTAAACATATCAGACTTATTTATATATTTGTATTATTTTCTCTAAAATATGCATCATACCATTGACTCAACATACCATTGGATCATATATAAGTAGATGATCAATGGAAGAAATTATATATAAAGAAATGTTTATTTTTTTGTCAAAAATTAGAAGAGTAGGTTTAATTTTTTCACATTCTATGAAGAATAGTATGCGTGCTTCTGGGTTCAACTGTAAGTGGTTTTCTAATCAATGTTTCGGATCACACTCAGAGATCCATCATCAGGAATAGGAGAGTGATGATGGATCACTGAGTATGATCTGAAACATCAATTGGAAAAATTAGAATGTTAAGAAAAATTTCATGCAAGATGCCATATAAGGGTAACACTCCCTGAGTTTGTAGGGGAAACTTTCAGGCCCCCTTCAATACCAGCTTAAGCTAAAAACTTATAATTAGATATATGGGACTCCTCTTTTAAAAATAAAATTTCAATTAGCTGTACTTCTTCAATTCTAATTTCTATGGGACAGTCCTGGAATTATAGTGGGAGCCTGAATCCCTTATACATAACCTCTCCTTTCTTAACACAGCATATCCAACTGAGTTTTCAACATTTCAGAATCATCAAAATTCAGTCACCAACCAACAGAACAGTATGGGTCTGTGTGTTAAAAAAAGGAAGAGAAGCATGTTTGATTATTCATGTAGTAGTAGACTTTTTTTGTTGTCAAGTGGTCTGCTTGTGTGTAACTAACAATAACTATGGTGCTGTTGTACAACAGAGGTAGCATGCTGGATGTACACAGGAGAGAGGCAGGCTACTCGAATGCGTCTGGCATACTTACGAGCTATGCTAAATCAAGATGTGAGCTTCTTCGATACTGAATCAACTGGGGGGGAGGTAGTGTCTGCAATCACAGATGATATCATTACAGTGCAAGATGCCATTTCAGAGAAGGTGAGATCAATCTGATAAACACAAGCAATTTCTTTTGTGAACTCAAAGCCACAAATATCTCGTTCTATGCTTTTCAATAATCAGTGCCCATTGACTGTTAAGGAATTTCATTTTGATTTGGATCAACTAAGTCCACTTTAAGTGATGGTACATGCTAATTGTCCTAGCTCCGGATCAAACAAAACTACGAAAACCATCTTAGAACTGACATCCATTAAAATAATTAACTACCCTAAAACTGTCTGTTACATTCTCACAGCTTTGAATCAAACAAAATTAATACTTTTTTTTATTACTGGACACCCATAGAAACAATCTTGTAAAAGAAGTAATTGTACTGGATATAGGTTCTGAAGATCAATATGGCCTAATGGCATAAAAAGTCATCTCATCTCATCTTCAGTGCAGGTTGGAAATTTTCTGCATTATATTAGCCGATTCATTGGTGGGTTTGCAGTAGGATTCTCCACAGTCTGGCAGCTGAGTCTGGTAACTTTGGGAATAGTCCCCTTGATTGCACTTGCTGGAGGCCTGTATGCTTTTGTTGTAACTGGTCTTACAAGTAGGGGTCGAAAGGCTTATATTAAGGCAGGGGGCATTGCAGAAGAGGTGTGATTGGATTGAATTTTTTTATGTTTTAATTTTTTCCTAGATTAATCTCTATACTTTTGAAAGCAAATGAGGTTGTGACAAAGTTTCTCCAGATAGTATACCAGGATTATTTGTCATGTTTTGAATGTAGACCTGAAACAATTGTACCGAATGGCACAGGTAATTGGAAATGTTAGGACAGTCTATGCATTTGTTGGGGAGGAGAAAGCAGTTAAATCATACAGAAATGCCCTGAGGCAGACGTATGAGATTGGGAAGAAGGGCGGGTTAGCTAAAGGTCTGGGCTTGGGATCCATGCATGCTCTACTCTTCTTATCGTGGGCATTATTGCTCTGGTTCACCAGTCGAATTGTGCACAAAGGAATCATAGACGGAGGGGAGGCCTTCACCACCATGCTTAATGTTGTCATCAGTGGCCTGTAAGCAATACATTGCATAGATTTGGAAGACATTGTAGGATGGTAGGATGTTTGTAGCTAAATGCTAAAAGTTGCAATAAAATTTAGACAAATGCTTTTGCAGGTTAGCTGTCACAAACTTAAGTTGTCATTACAAGCTGTATGTACTCTATCAATGCTAACTTTTTGATATTCTGAAAAATCCTTGTTGAATCTCCCTACCAATGCAGTTCACTTGGGCAGGCTGCACCTAATTTAACCCATTTTGGACGGGCTCGGGCTTCTGCTTACTCAATTTTCCAGATGATAGAGCGCGGATCTTGTGCAAAGTCGAGCTCTGTGAGTGGTAAAACACTGCAGAAGGTCGAAGGAAACATAGAATTACAAAATGTGCGCTTCAGCTATCCGTCTCGTCCAGATGTCATCGTCTTTGAGAATCTCAACTTTAATATTCCAGCAGGGAAGGTGGTGGCCATTGTTGGAGGGAGTGGATCTGGAAAAAGTACTGTCATCTCACTCATCGAGCGCTTTTACGATCCTCTTTCAGGTATGATTACAGATATAGCTTGGAGAGTTTTTAAGAGAAGGAGAACCATCTTTTGTGATCCACTTTTGGGTTTAAATTTATAATCTATTTACAAATGCATATTGTGTAAGTGAAGATCACAGATCAATTTACTTGTAAATGTAAATCCATGCCAAAACACCAAAGCAGGGTGCTTGGTGTGACACAATCTGCTAATTTAGTTTATAGCTTCTCTCAAGCGGGAGAAGAACTCCCAGTTTTTAACAGTACTTGTGGTCTACCAGGCCAACTGATGCTGGATGGACATGACATCAGAAGCTTGGACCTCAAGTGGTTGAGACAGCAGATTGGTCTGGTCAGTCAAGAGCCCGTGTTATTTGCAACAAGCATACGAGAGAATATCCTTTATGGGAAGGATGATGCAACTATGAATGAAATTGAGCAAGCTGCAAAGCTATCAGATGCTTATCTCTTTGTTAATAATCTTCCAGATCGCTATGAAACACAGGTAATAATTAAACCCAGTCTAAATAAATTCCATTCTATAAAATTTGGTATTTCTTGGTCTGAAGTCATTCTTTCTCTGCAGGTTGGAGAGAGAGGGGTTCAGTTATCAGGTGGGCAGAAGCAACGGATAGCCATATCCAGAGCCATAATTAAAAACCCTTCAGTACTCCTCCTTGATGAAGCAACCAGTGCATTGGATGCAGAGTCAGAGAAGAGTGTACAGGAAGCCCTAGACCGTGTCATGGTTGGTAGGACAACGGTGGTAGTTGCTCATCGCCTGTCCACTATAAGAAAGGCAGACATGATTGCTGTAGTTCAAAATGGTAAAATTGTCGAAAGTGGTAACCATCAAACACTGATATCCAAAGAGGGAGGAGCCTATTCAGCTTTGGTCAAATTGCAGGAATCTCGACAGGGCCTAGATGGCCCATCTCTCCTTAGCAATCATAGGTGAGATCTTAGAATGCATTAGTTTAAATATATGGAATAAAAATTGGATACTTTTATTTATTCCGATGTGGGATTTTGGCATCTATGGGGGGAGTATGGAAACATTTTTGGCAGCTTAGCTTGCTATTTCCTTTTCAAATCTCCGGGTCTTATCACTGGTTGCTCCTGCCTCACAGTGTGAAATTACATGCTTATTATCTTCAATTTCTATTTGCTTCCAAAGCAAGCAAGGAAGTTTTTGGTTTATATTTTTCCATCTCCTTGTTTTAACAACTAGGTGATAAGAGCTCTAATCTCAATCCACAAATTATGCCTCTTTGTGAATTATCACATGCTTATATTTTTTTTTGGTCCAAAGCAAGTATCAAAGTTCCTCATGCTTTATATTTCTTACATTACTTTGTTTTAACTGCTAAGCAAAGAAAGCTTTAGTCTGAATTGAAAAATTGTGCGTCTTTACTCTTTTGTGCACAAAGGATTTCTCTTGGATGTAATGTTCTTGGTTGGCAACCATTGGGTCAATACCATACTGCTAGAACTTGGAACCTCATTTTTGAACAAGGCCCTGCCAGAACTTCTTATCTGCATTTGTACGAAATCAGGGGTAGCTAATGGCTCTCCAGGGAAATCTGCCTCCCTGGTTTTCCAAATTTTTAATTCAATAATAAATACATCTCATCACGGTACCAATTCTGTTCTAGACTGTATTAATTTCATATGGAAATCTGATTACATATGTCACACATTAGCACAATGATTCGCTTCTTAATGGAAACATTTGTTTTTCCTAGCTCTCGTATAGTAAGTGGTTTTTTTTTTTAACTCACGCAATTAAAAATAAATAAATCTAGTAATATGTGGTTTTCACTTTGGATGTGCTGACATTGTGGTGGTCTAATTTGAATGCAGTCTGAGGAGCTCCAGAGGATCTATCTCACGAAGAACATTTAGTTTTGGAGCAAGTGTTTGCTCAGACAAAGACTCCTTAACAGCTGTTTCCAAACGTTTTGGGTTGGATAAGGACGAGGAGAAAATGGTTGAAAGAGTTTCCCTCTCAAGACTGTTCAAACTGGCACTCCCTGACTGGGTTTCTGGTGTTTTTGGTACAATGGGGGCCATATTTGCAGGAGCACAAATGCCCTTGTTTGCCTTGGGAGTCACTCAGGGATTGGTGGCCATGTATGATACTGATTACAGTGCCACAAAATCTGAAATACGTAAAGTTTGCTTGTTGTTTTGTAGTGCCGCATTGCTCACATTGATTGCACATGTTGTGGAACATACCAATTTTGGAATGATAGGGGAACGTCTTACTCTTAGAGTGAGGGAGATGATGTTTACGGGTAAGAATCAGATTAACCTAGTCACCTGCCTGTTAATGTATTATAAGACATCTCTTAGTCTTAATAGTTTTTTTTTTGTTGATTTCATAGCCACGTTGTAAAAATATGGTAGATGCTAGTAGAATTAAATAGAATGTTTTTATTTAAGTTCTATGGAGACCCAACAATCTTTCAAACTGGCTACAAAAAGTTGCAATAAAACTGAACTTCAGGGCTGTAACTACAAGTCATGTGTATCCTATGACCTGTCAGTACTCAATATTAATTTGTAAGGTTGACAAGATAAAGCCATTCAAATCTTTATGTTATATTGAATTTTCTAGCCATTTAAATTTTCATGCATTGAGTACTTTGGAATTACTTCTTTACATGCACGAAAGTGTAGAATCACATACTTTTCACTATCAAATTATGTGACTGCTTAGAGGCTTTACTCGAGTTCATATTTAATGCCTTTCAGCTGCTAGGTAGTGAGAATGTAGCCAAAGTTTATCATTCATTCTCAATTATTATTTTTATGGATGGAGATTTAGAGATGGTGATGTTATCTCTGTATGGAATCATTGGATTCATCTTACATTTTAATAATATCTCATTTGTTCATGAAGCTCTTGGTTGAGCAGCTATTTTACCTTCTTTGTATAAGTCCCCTATCCGAAATGGTTATCCACACAAATCTATTTTTTAAGTTCTGTTCTATTCTTATTATAGGATTCAAACCATAGAATTTGAACCAAGATGTTTTGCAGTGCTCTCCATGTTAGAGTTCTTTAAAATCACATTAAGTGCTAGAACATGAGCTGATTGGAATGCAAGCTAAGCTGATGATTTGAATTGTTCATCTCATTTCATGGCTAAGCCTAGACAGCTATTGAAACATTTCTTATGATCAATGTGTCTGAGTCTCTGTGTGGATGGCAGCAATTTTGCAGAATGAAGTGGGCTGGTTCGATGATGACAACAATAATAGTGGCCTGATTTCATCTCGTCTAGCATCTGATGCAACGCTTGTGAGGACACTGGTGGCAGATCGCTGCACAATTTTGATTCAAAACACAGCCCTCATTGTCACCGCATTAATAATTGCGTTCATTGAGGAATGGCGGATCACGCTGGTTGTATTGGCCACATACCCTTTGCTTGTCATTGCGCAGATGAGTGAGGTATGTAAATCATCTCTCAAAAGAATAGGATTGTTTTCATCTCTCAAAAGAATAGGATTGTTTTCCTTTTGAGTTCATGAAGATCCTGGAATGAAGCATAAAAATTAACAATAAAATTTACTTTAATGTGTTTAGTTGCTATTTACTTCAAGGATGCCACTTCTAGTGATTTGTATTCTCTCAAATTACTAACTTATTCAATATCCTAAAAAATCTTCGTCATGGTTCCCTTGTTGTTAAGTTGGCAAACTCAATTGTTTTGTATGTACTGAATCATGCGTGTAATATTTGGCTTTCAGAGGTTCTTTTTTGAAGGCTATGGTGGAAACCTGAGCAAGGCCTATCTGAGGGCCAACATGGTAGCCACAGAAGCAGTCAGCAACATACGAACAGTTGCAGCCTTCTGTGCCGAAGAAAAAGTAACTGATCTTTTCAGCCGAGAGCTAGACGGACCTCGCAAGAGGTCCTTCAGGCGGGGACATATTGCAGGAATATGCTATGGAACTGCACAGTTCTGCATGTTCAGCTCTTATGGCCTAGCCCTCTGGTATGCATCCACTCTGATCAGAGACTACAAGGCCACCTTTGGTTCTGTCATGAAAACCTTCATGGTCCTCATAGTCACAGCCCTTGGCATGGCAGAGTCCCTCGCCATGGCCCCAGACATAATCAAAGGAACTGAAGCTGTGGGCTCCGTGTTCGAAATAGTCGACAGGAGAACAGAGATCCCTCCGAATGACCCGATGGGTGAAGAATTGGCACATGCAGAGGGCATGATTGAGCTAAAACATGTTGACTTCAGTTATCCAGCCAGGCCGGATGTGTTGATCTTTAAGGATTTCAATCTCAAAGTCCGTTCGGGTAAAACTGTTGCATTGGTGGGGTCGAGTGGGTCAGGCAAGAGCTCAATTCTTTCCCTGATACTTCGTTTCTATGACCCAACTGCAGGGAAGGTCATGGTCGACAGCAAAGACATAAGAAAATTCAAAGTGAGGTCTCTGCGTAAGCATATTGGATTAGTGCAGCAAGAGCCTGCACTCTTCGCTACCACGATATGTGAAAACATCATGTATGGGAAAGATGGGGCTACAGAAGCAGAAGTTATCGAGGCTGCTAAACTTGCTAATGCTCATGATTTCATCAGCAGCTTGCCTGATGGGTACAAAACTGAGGTGGGCGAGAGGGGGGTTCAGCTATCAGGGGGTCAGAAGCAGAGAGTGGCCATTGCCAGAGCAGTGCTTAAGGATCCTGCTATTTTGCTCTTAGACGAGGCTACAAGTGCACTGGATGCAGAATCTGAAAGAATTGTACAGGCTGCATTAAATCGACTGATGAAAAACAGAACAACTGTTATGATAGCACATCGACTGTCAACTGTTCAGAATGCCGACATAATTTCTGTTTTGCAGGAGGGAAAAATAGTGGAGCAAGGGACTCATGATAGCCTTGTGCAGAAGGATGGTGCATACTTGAAGCTCATTAGTCTTCAACAGCATCAGTGACAGTCATTGTACTAGTAGTCTTCAACATCCTCTTTCTTCCTTCAATTGCCATTTAACTTCCCAGCTATAGTTTTCTAATATATCACTGAGACTGCCAACCAATACTTACATGCATTCCCATAACGTTGTATTGAATTGTTTTGAGTTCCACTGAATAACGACTTCATTGTATACAGTCCAGGTGAGAAGAGACATTTGCTGCTGAGTAAAGAAATTTGTTGGCATTAAATAATGCTAACACATTAGATACTCCGTCACCCCATGTGCTTGAAAGCAATCACTTATTTTTATCTTGTACTTAGATTTACAATATCAGAGGATACGTATCAGTATGTTCTACTGTCTTTTCTTTTATGTACTTCATTTTGGGCTTTCTCTTTCAATTGGATATGTTCATGTACAGTTTGAGGCAAACCTATGCTCCACGGGGTTTCGGGGATGGGGAGTACCCGGTACGGTGGGACGAGTTTCTGGTACGGGGGTACTTTTGGGTCATTTTTTAGGGGACGGCTGATAAAAAAAAAAGGGAATTTTTTAAAAATATATAGAAATTTCAAATGTTCATAGCATAACATTGATAAAGCATTCATTCTAGACATTTGTATAAGCTTAATACATATCATTAGACTTGAATTGAGATTTCACATGAGAATCGACAAACAAATTAACAAAATTCAAATGCTTTTCATTATCAATGTGCACACATATCATATAAAAGTCTGATAATTATAACCAAAATGCCCAAAGGCTCCAAGTCTCAACTATGAAATGACATGGTAAACATAAAACTAAGAAAACATATCGCTGTCCAATGTCCCTAATTAGCATAAGGTAGGTCTAAATCAGCATCGCCCTCACCATTAGAGCTCGAGTCTAAGTTAGTGTCAATGTCCATGTCAATAGAAGGATTTGCCTCAACCAATGGAACCCCAACCAATCCCTCATGTGCATTCTCCTCAATCTGCATAGCATCTTTGGGATTAACATCCCAACGTAAGGCTGGAGTTTGACGATACTGACTAGTTTTGCGATCCTTCACTCAGCTGCTCTTCTTTTGCTCTCCTTCACTTCACAAGCCAAATGTAAAAATGAGTTGCTTTTTCTCATTTTAGGGCATATATAAGGCATAAATTAGGTTAAGTGGCATGGGGCGTCCCTTGTGGGCCCGCCCATGCCTTTTTTTCATTTTAAAAAACTTTAATTTTTATAAAAATGTGTTTTTTTTGTTGATGGGCCATAGGGTACTTCTAGAAGTACCCGGTACGGATGAGGGACGGCTGGGAAGTTTCGGGTACTTCTAGAAGTACCCTACGTCCCCTGCCTTTTGCCAAAAGTCCCCTAGAAGTATCGGGTACTTGGAGGGCAAAAAGGGACGGCTAGGGGACGTTTCCTAGCCGTCCCCGCGTCCCCGTTTCGTACCCGGTACGGGAAACGGCATAAAAACATAGGGGACGCGTCCCCGTGGAGCATAGAGGCAAACTCAACAATGAAAGATAACAAACAAACATATGGTCCCTTTCACCCATTAAACTTAATATGTTCATGTACAGTTTGAGGCAAACAAAGGCTGGCAGGTCAGCAATGACACCAACCAGTCAATGTCTTATTTATATGAAAAATTGGCGAAACAATCTTGACCTTAGCTATACTTCAAAATTCTTTAAGGCACCCAACATCCTTTATACCAACACTGTTACAGCTTCATTATTGATTGCATTGAAATTTCTTTGCATGCAAAATAAAAGCATGGTGTGGGGCATGCAGGGTGTTCCTTAAATATTGTAGCTAGGGGTCGCCTGCAAATCTTTATTAGCCTTTTTTGGGCCCACTGGTGACTTTTTTTGGGTTATTGCTTTTACATGGTAAATTTTTTTTTTCAAGATATATAATAGTATAAAAAATATAGATTTTTTTTAGGGAATATGAAAAAATAGTAAGGAATAGCTATATAATTTTGATACGTTATTTTGTTTAAAAAAGTTTTAAGGCTGAAAATATATAGAGAACAATTGGAGGGAGGATGTTTTTTCATCCATTGAAAAAAATCTGAAAACATGACTCTGTAATTTCACTTTTTGAGAGTTACTGCATCCAACGGCTGTTTGAGCTTAGAACCACTCTTGTAATAGTGTACTTATTGTGAAGTTTACTATTGTGGGTGTAAGGTTCTTTTCAACAAAGTTATAGATTGAAGCTTCTTTTTAACAGTCCTTAAGGTTGTTATTGAAACATCATCCCATCATCTTCATGAATTATAAAGAAGAAATAAATTATTAGGGTTGGCAGCATATTAAGAGATTTTGTTTTATGCACATTGCTCTCTTCCATTTCTTATTCAAAAGAGACATCTCAATAAATTAAAAAGAAAAAAATGTCAAAAAATAGAGACATCTTACCAAGTAGTAAATTTTATTATTATTATCAATGGAATCCAAACTAGTGTTTTTAAGTTTATAGAAGTTTTTTTTAGCATACATAATGTTTTATATAAGTTTATTTTAGGTTCAAAATTAGTATTATGAAATATTTATTCTATTCTTGATTCAATATTGAATTTATTGATGTTGTTGGAGTCAAAGGAATAACAAATTAAAGAGTAAATGTACAAACATGTTTATAATTGAAATAACAATATTCTTCATAGAATAATTAAATATATTTGTTGTAGCTTTTGCTAAGCATTGTGAAAGTGTGGATGATTGATCTTGGAATCTCTTTTTACTTGACTCCCCACAAGAATGGATTTCTTGACTATAAGAAGTTTGATGGTAGAAAGGTTTACATTGGTGGCAACTCTTTTTAAGGTAAACCCACAAAAGTGGTTTACAATTTGAGTGAGGAAGGAAAAGTGGCAAAAAACGACCCCATATCAAAACATTTGGTTTCCCCGGTTCATGTGAACTAGTTAAATGCAAGGTGGACTCCATCCCGCCAAAAAAAAATGAAAACCTCTTTTTGAAAGGGGGGGTTTTAGTGAACCCCCCTTCTCCCACCTCCCTACTCTCTGGCACAAAAAAAACTAGAATTTTTGCCCTTCGAAGTTCGGGTTGAGGATGAAAATGGAGGAGACTTCACGAACCCAATTGGAATCAGGTAGTCCTCGGAACGAGCTATCCAACGAATATAATTTTAATATGTTTTGGTTTTATTATGTATTTGTTTTTTTAGTTTTATTAAACATAGATTTTTCATCGAAAATGAAGGTCTTTGTTCTGCACATGTGGAAAAATAACAGATTATCAATTTTTTTTTTTGAAAAATATGAGTGCACCAGATATTGAAGTCCCCAATCCAACAAAAATAAATAAATTGAATTTCGATATATACAAAAAAAGTTACGTGTTATACGGTTGTGTTATGTTTGAATTGTAATTGGTTTGACTTCGAAACTTGATTAAAGAAAAAAATATTCAATAAAAAGTTTTCTAACCAAGTGGAAGCACTAGATATCAGAGTTACAAATCTAAATTCGAAAGAATTAGAATTTTATCTTTTATGAATTTTTTTAATGAATTTTCGTGGGAGATGGAAAAATAAGTGCAATCTAATTCCAAAATTTTTGAAAAAGATATTTTTGGAATCTACGGACAAAATGTGACGAGATTTTAGTTTGCATCATCTTCAAATTCCTCATGGTTTAGCCGCTATAGGTGCCCGAATGTGAAGATTTAAAAAATTATTTCAGTGTCCAATTTGGCCAAAAATTGTAAACCACTATTGTGGGATCACCTCTCAAGTATTGTTGGGTGTGGTTGAACTAATATTTGATTTTCTAATGGGAGGATCAAGAGTTTTTTTGTAGTTTTGTACATTATAGAGTTGACACATAATTTAGTATCTATTAGCAATGAACGTTATGGGTGTGCATGTGGTATTCAACAATAGTGGGTGTAAGATTGATCATAGCGCGATGATGCTTGTAAAGAGAGTTTGGGTACCTACAATAAATGAACTCTAAGCATATGTGTTTGCAATTTTGGTACCTACATCATCTATATCTATAGGATCAATACTTTCCATTAAGGGACCTATAGCATTAACACTTGCAACAAAGGCCCCTAAAACATCCAGACTTGCAACAAGGATAGTTTGAGCACATGGAAATGCAATTTTGGTTCCTAAAAATATTCTTGCCTTAGCACTATGTTGTGGCATGAACACATTGGCTACATTTATCAAAAAGGTCTTAATATCTTGAAAAATAAAAATCTTGTCTAAGCGATCTTGTTGATAGTCTTTTTTAGTTTGATTAAATTATGAATATCATATGAATAGAAGTCAACTTTGTGTTTAGTTTTACACGAGTTATCATAAATATGCTACATTCATCAAAAAGGTCTTAATATCTTGAAAAATAAAAAATCTTGTCTAGGTGATCTTGTTTTTGATAAGGAAAAGCAGGTTTTGAAGGGGCCCCAAAACCCTTTACAAAGACGATAAGCTGCAAAAAAGACTAAGCCTAGAAAACTCGCAACCCAAAAAACCAAAATGCTGACATAAAAAATAACCAAAGAAACTCGTCAACAAACCAATAGCAAAAACATCAACACCCAAGCTGATCAAGCAAAAGAGTCAACACAACTACAACATCTTTTCCAGAACATTAACCAAGGCCAAATTTTCCTCAATGACCCCCTCATGCATCTCCATAACATCCTTGAGCTCATCAAATGCTATATCAACCCTCTTCTTGGTCTTACTTCTCATCCTCAAACACGGGCCAACCTCCACATCCTTTTCCATACCTAGAGCAGAATCCACATTCTTGTCTACCAGGTTCGAGCAATTCACATCCTTAACAACTTTCTCAATTTCACCCAGCTCTAGGGGTTTACCAGTCCATTTCAAGGCTTTATCGTTTAAAACTGAAAGACCCTTAGCAGTTGCCTTCAAGGAATTATTGCTAATGTTCACATCAGTCTTCAAATCATCTGATAGCTTACCAATTCTGTCCTCAATATTAACAAATCTTTCCTCCAAAGTCTTATGAACCAACATTTCCAAAGAGGAAATCCTCTTCTCATGAGTTATACCCAGGCGATCAACATCCACTACCAATTTATCAAGAATTACATTTATGGATTTCACCTTACCTTTAATTGCCCATTCCTTATGATTGCTGCAGACCAACGCCACACAAACATCCCGCCAATTCTTTACCTGGACATTGAGCTTATTAACTTTTGAGAACAACCATTTCACCAAAGAAAGCAAGTTATGCGTCCCATCCTCAGCGATCTTACAAAACATACCCATATTTGCTTCATCCCAATTGACAGGAGGCTCGACATTTGGCTCAAAATTCTGACCAGGGTCTTCCCTATGCTCCTCTTTATGCTCCTCATCCTCCTCAGTAGGGGAATCCTCCACTTCGACCACCTCCACCTTAACCCTGTGTTTGTCTGGCAAGTTTGCTAAATCGGCCAGGACTTCCGACCGCTCCACCTTCACTGCATTCCCTTTAACCTGTAAGGAGCCTAAATGAGAGTCAAGGGCACCCTGGTTAAGGTCAATTTCCTTAGAGCACTAGAAACCCTCAAATCCCTGAACATCCATAGGCACAGACCCGGGAAGGTTTTCACCCACACTAGGACTATTATCCACAACCGGGACGCTTTCCACAACCCGCACATTTTCAGGACCCTGAGCTCCAGCTGCAGAGGAGCTTTCCACCACACCAACCTTCCCAGGACTCAGAGGATGTTTCACACCAGAACTAGGATTCTTGATCTGTATAAGATCTAGACTAGATTGCAGTATTTAAATGCTTAACTTTTACAATGCTTTTACAATGATTATTTCAAGTCAATTAAATCAAAATTAACTTAAGGAAATAACAGAATAAAAGTAATAACAAGGTGATTTAACAGAAAGGAAGGAAATGAGAGACAGAAAGAGAGAGAAGAAGAGAAGTGCAAACAACGTTTGATAACGGAGTTCGTCACGAAAGTGACTACGTCTCCGGGTCCACTCCAATAGAGAGACCGATCCAATTAACTCCAAAATCAATTACAAAGCACCACAATCATTCTCCAAGCACTTCGGCAGCATAACAGCGCTCTGACGTGCAAGAATGACTCAAAGAATCTCCACAAGACCTCTCTTTCGATTAACTCCACAGCTTCAAGACTTCGTCACCTGAAAAAAACTTCCTTCCCAACTCTCACCTCAAGCCCCCTTTAAATACATAAAATTTTCTCAAATTGGTTACTAACCAATTGATTTACAAAATATTTCCCAAATCCACCTTATCTCTCCAAATACATAAAAATCTTCAAAAATCTCCCAATTTTACATAATAAATCTTTGATAATCTCAAAGAAAATAAATTTAAGCCCTTTGATAATGTTTTCCCATCGGCTTTTGATTTTTGGAAGAATTTGTTTTAAATATTATAGGGAGTTTGTTTTAAAATAGAAGGCATTCGGTTGTCTCCTATCAAACAAACAAAACCGACCCCTTTTCATATTCCAAATCCTTCGGTAGTGGAACGGTGGATATGTATTTTATTACCCGAGTGGTCCCGGGTTCGATGCCCATCCACTCGTTTTTTTTTTAAAACTGAATCCAAACAAACAACTCAACAAAATCAACACTCACCCAAGTGTATTTAGAAAGGCTCGTGTGGTCCAGCGGTGATAAGTCATTTTGGGCAACGGGGTAGTCGCGGGTTCAAACCGCCCGGTGGTTTCTTTTAACAAACAAATCTTTAAAAACTATCAACAAAAACAAACAGAGTCATACAACATATTGACCGCCACACTTGGTGCAACGGCTAACGCCCCCACCGTTTCGGCAGAGATCACGGGGTCGAGCCCGTGGCAACCCATTTTTGGTCTGTTGTTCAACTGCTCACCGTCGAATGACCAGGGACACGTGTCATAATTCTATTCGCCCCGAGCGCTGACAAGACTGCCTGCGTGTCGCTGACGAAGCCGCCAACTATGATTACCATATGATGACTTGGTGCCACGTGTCAAACTCCTATTCGATGAAGCCGCTGACTCAGCCGTCCACGTGTCGTACTCCAACTCGCCGGACATGCTGACTAGACTGCCACGTGGGATGCTGACTGTGACGTACGGATGGACACGTGTCAGATTATAATTCGTCCGTACAGTGCCGACGAGGACTGCCATGTGTCAAATTCTGGTTCGACCACTTCATCATCCGTACAGTACGGAATGATGACGTCAGCAATTGTACCCTCATAGTCAACCGAACTTTGACTGCCGATATCTTGCGCCTACGATGTCGGATTTCGACGAAACGAGTTGCGTTGGAAAGCTTGCGACGAGCTCTTCCTGATGATGCTGACTTCGATAACTTTTGACGACATCATTTTTTTCGCTTCCTGGACGCCCTCTGATTCCAGTTTGACCCAAGGTTTGACTGGCCATAACTTGCACAAACGGACTCCTTTTTGCTCCGTTCGAGTTGCGTTGGAATCAGGACGTTGAGCTCTTTCTGATGGTGTAGATTCTGGAGAAAAATGAGACACTTCAATTTTCACTGAAAAATGTCCACCGGATCAATTCTCAACATCTTTCGATGAATCCACCTTTCTCTTAACAAAAGCCTTATCTTTCCTAGGGCATTTGGTTTTCCCCTTAATGCTCTTCTTCCTAGACTGCACCATAACATCCCCCAACTCAATGTCTATTTCATAACCCTTTGACCACTCTTTAGAAGCTTCAAACCCATCCTCAGACATACCATCCTCCTTAGAAAATTCATCAAAATCCGAGTCTTCATCCTCAAAATTCCCTTCCCATTCCTCTGCAGAATCACCCGTCTCATAACCAGAATTCTTAACCCCCTTTTTGCGAGCTAAGGTTTTAAGAGAAACAAGGATTAACTTAAGCTTAATATGAACAAACATGAGATTCATAAGGCCTTCATGAAGAATGACCTT
Source organism: Sequoia sempervirens (assembly GCA_007258455.2). NCBI lineage: Eukaryota > Viridiplantae > Streptophyta > Pinopsida > Cupressales > Cupressaceae > Sequoia > Sequoia sempervirens. The sequence goes on from VDFB02281492.1 coordinate 542,566,509, forward strand.
CGTAGGGTTTTTGTGGTGATCCTCAATACTATTTTCCATATACAACAAGAGATAAAAAGGAAAATAAACTAACACCTTGTGACAGAAGTGATTCAAAAACATAAAGTGGTAGCTATAAACAATAAAGAACCTACCTTCCAAAGTGAAAAAATGCATGATAGCCAACACAAGATCCCTTCAAAGTGGTTTAAGAGACTTACGGGCATACCCACCACCCCCAACTTCCCTAAGCTTCTTCTTCTCATCAAATTTGAAGAAATTAGCAAGGATTTTTTTAGCAACTACTCTGTCTCTGTAGAATTTCCTCCTAGAAGACAAAATCCAGTGACTTCTGCCACAAAATCCTCATCAATCTTGAACTCCACACCTTTATAACACAGAACCCTGTTGTTCCATCCTTTCACAAAAAAACTCCATAGCTTCAGGATTAGGACCTTGGAGTCTTAGCATGTATTGGGTAACCTCACCCTTTTCCAAATGCTCCCACACAGTTTTATTACTTTGGAACTCCTCACACAAGCTCAGTTCCACTCTGCAGTGAGCTTTGGAACCCATGGCGGCATGTAGAGAGCAGGAACCCAACAACACCATAATTTTCTGTAAAAACAAAATAAGGCTGGCTAACCAAAAAATAATGCAAATGACACCCACAAAATGTGTAAGCCTGCCATTCCAAGTACTTGCCAACCTACGTAGCTAGGCCACGATTTCTCAGAAATCTAAAAGATAATTATGAAAAGGGAAGGGCCAAGACTCAACGTGCATAAACCTATTCAAATTAAAAATGAAGAGCCTTTCCCATAGATCGACCACCTTAAAGACATGCCACCTGTTCATGATTGGAAATGATTTTAAGATTGAGTGGTAAGGACTCAAATAGATCCCAATCATTTCTAGCCACCACTCCCAAATTAGCTAACTCGTCAACCAACGAGTCAGCCTCCCTAAACACATGCAGGATTCTTATCTCATCAAAAGAATTAATGATAGAGATTGAATCATTAATGAGATGAGTAATAGAGCATGATGGCAGGCATTTTAGCAAAAGATAGTTTATAATGTTGAGCGAGTCCCCTTTCAACCAAAGTTTAGAGACCCCTAACTTCTTTTCCAACATGAGGCCATGATAGCTGCAACTGTGTCTAGGTGATCTTGTTGACAGTCTTTTTCAGTTTGATTAAATTATTAATATCATATGAATAAAAGACAACTTTGTGTTTAGTTTTACACGAGTTATCATAAATATTCTAGGATTTAAGGATTTAAGGCACTCATGGAAAACCAAACTAGTAAGAAGATCAAGGTGTTGATAATTGATAACAATGGAGAATTTGCTTAATAAAGATCAATAGATTATGTAAAGAGAACACTGAAAGGTGCAAGACAATTCCCTACACTCCTTAGTATAATGGATTTGTAGAAAGAATGAATAGAATGTTGATGAAGAGGGCCATCAATGGGTTTGGATTATAACAAAAAAATGGGTAGAAATGACGATCACTACATTTTACTTGATCAATAGGTCTTGTAATCAATGTTCATTGAGAGTTTATTTTATGGAGGTTTAAATAGATTGTAGACACCTAAAATATGACCTTACCCAACTATACCTCATTTTAGGCTATCATTATCCAATAATTAAATAAATATCTAATTTTAATTATTCCCATCCTTTCATAAGACATTAATTAAATAATTTTCATAATCTTTTAATTAAATATTTATTTATTTAATTAATTGCTCTTTATCCTCTATTCTTGTCCATCTAATCCTAGCCCTCCATCTTCTTCGCATGTATCATAATCTAAATTTGTTCTCATGTGACAAATGTCCCCTTCACATGCCCAACTAACTCCTTGCCTAGATTCATTGAACCTAGACACTTAGCCAAAAGTTAAACTAATTTTTCATTTTATCCATTCATCTCATTCAACCTCTTAATCCTAGCCATTGCCATAATTGTTTTTGTCCTTATTCCTATCATAAACCTAGATCTTATCTATCATTTGACACTTGTCATATGATTGCATCCTTAATCCAAACCTTAATGCTTCTTCAATCTGAGCCATCCATCACCAATGTTATGTGACTTTTTATCCCAAGAGAAGATAAAGTTATGAAATAACCCTTTATAATTAAAAGGGAGATAGAAAAATAAAAGAAATTATGATCCTTTGATTAAAAGAGAGATTATATTCTTTTAAAAAGGGGAGGAATAATTATTAAAAGGAAACTTTTGGGAAATGGTGTGATGGTTTGGATACCACCCCTTAAGGCTTATATAAAGCATTTATGTGAGACTTGAAAATGCATGGATAACATTCATGGAAGAAGAAAGTGGTTTGGTGAGCTATGGACATTGGAGTCTAAGGGAGCACACAGAGTGTGTCCAACTCGGGGTATATAGTACACTCGAGATTGTCCTAGCCAAAGTTGTACATGTTGAGTAGTTATTATGAAGCATGTTCTATACATGTTGAACAATTACTCTAGAGCATGTTGTATACATGTTGAATAATTACTCTGGAGCATGGTGTGCACTTGTGTTGAGTATTGTTTTGTTGAACCAAAACTTGTGTAGAGCGCAATAGTGTGCCGTGTACTAAAAGGAACTATTTCCTCCTAGATTGTTTCATAGCGAGAGCCAATATCACTGACATATTCTTGGAGTTAGAATGACCTTTCCAAGACCTATGATTCAGATAAGTACTAAACTCAATTCTAAGATATTTTTAATTATAAATAAGCTGAAGTTGATTTAATTGAATTCTTTAATAATTTTATTTCTTCTCTTTTAATCATATTTATATTATTGAATGCAAAGTTATGTTTTGTTGATGATGTTTTAATGTTATTAAGTCTTAAACTAGATAACATTGATTAATTAGCATTCTTGTGCATTTGTTTCTAATTTATAGAAATGATTTATAATCTTTGAACTTAATTAACAACACTAATAAATCTGTTGCCAAATATATATTAAAATTATTCAATTTTATGCTTGGAAAAAAGTAGCATTACATTTGGTATAAGAACTAGATTATCACAATTTTCTCTCTTAATTTTTTTGCGTGCTTTAAATTTTTATACTTACTAAGACAATGAATATTATCCAACATTTTGTATTTGTAAAATATTTTTAATTAAAATTACTTGGATGTAAGAAACAACTTTCACATATAATTTTATGTAACTCTTAATGAACTAATTAATTAATTCTTTTATTAAAATTAAAATTATATTTTAAATATTCATATACTCTTATACATATTAAAAATTATATATATATATATACACACTGCCTGTACTAATATAATTTATAACTCTCACATCATACAAGAGACACTTCTATTATATGAGAATCTCTTCTATTTTGACCATATGACAAGTACATATGACTAACTACATAAATTGTAACTTACAGACCACACAAAATTGAAACGAAAGTAATTCCCAAATTTAAAAATTCAGCAATTAAAATGATTTCACAATTTAATTCCCAAAAACTTTTATGCACAAAAAAAAATATAATATTTAAAAAATTGCATCTAAATTGAATATAACAAATTAATTAAACATTGTGTTCAAATACATTCAATCATGCCTTAAATAAATTATTAATTCAATAAACTTTAAGGATTTAAACACTCTATTGCTCAAATAATTTATCAAGCATTAATACTTATCTTTTGAAATGTGTAGAAAAGTCCCAATGATTGCTGGAATGGACCCTAGTTTAGCCTCTTCCGTCTGTGAGCAATCTAGGAGGAAAAAAACATTCTTTTCTGCTCTTCACGATGTGTTGGTTCCTCTAGAACAATGCTCAACACTCGTGGCAAACCATGCCCTAGCCAAGACCATCCTGAGTGTACCCTATTGTACCCCAGGTTGGACACACACTATAGATGTGCCCCCTTCTCAATCTTACTCACAACCTACTAACTTGGAATCCTATTCCTGCAATGTGTAATGCCTTATTATTTTCCTCCTTTTTTCTCTATTACTTTCCAAGTCTCACATGAATGCTTCTATAAGCCTTAAGGGGTGGTTTCCAAACCATCACACCCTTTCATAAAGGCTGCATTTAATTATTTAAATAAATAATTATGCTTTCACTTTCTTAAGAGAGTTTTTACATATATACTTTATTAATATCTCCTTTAATCAAAGGATCATTATATCCTTTATTCTCTCTTTAATTTTGAAAAGGTTATTTCATAACTTTTTCAACTCTTAGAAAAAAGGTCACAAAATACAAAATAGTGTTTTGTTTTTAATCAACGTGTCCTTTTTGTTGATCCCTTTCACTCATATTTTCTTATGGCCTCTTCAAAGAATATATTTAATCTCATAATAAAAATCCATATTTTCCACACATACACTTAAATACTAAGTAGCTTATAAAAGTCATGAAGTGCAAAAGTGAAAACAAAGCAAAACCAAAAAAAAGACAAAGTGGTGATTAAGGAAATACATGGGTAATTACATTATATGTCACTTTTTTTAAGGTAAAATTTTAAAGAACATCTATATAATATACCATTTCTATGACTTTTGTTTTATAAGAATAAAGGGAAAAAAAAATCAGCTTTCAATTAAAATCTCAATTTTGTTGAAGGGAAACATAAATTAATATGTTGGAGTATGAAATATTGAATATATCTAATAATTTTGTATAAAATGGTGAGATTTAGTATTTTTTAATTCTAGAAAGAATTTGGTTAGAAAGTAAAATCCATATCAGTTTTATATGAAATGTTAAGACAGGTTCTAATGTTTTTTTTTGGAAGTAAGTTCAATTTTTTGCAAATAATTTGATGAAATTAAAAAATTATTGGTTAAAGAAAATAAAATAATTTTTAATTACAAAATAAATAATGTATAAAAGAATCAATAAAATAGAACACAACATATGTGAAAATAACTACTTGTTAAGTGTTAGTTTAAAAGGATGTGTATTTAGGTTGTAGATTACAAATATATCATGTATAAAATGTGATGTAAATTTTAGTTAGATTTAAATTCATGATGAGAGATCAACATTGACTCAAGTAAGATTGTGCCTTCAATCCACTATCACCAAGAATGTTAGATTACAAGTTCTTAAGGTCTTTAATGATAGTCAACCTATATTTTTTAGAATCCGATTGTTTTAGTTATTTTCTATCCAACTTTGTGCATTTATGAATCAAACTCTAGATGACTATTTGGCTACCCTTCAAGAGACAAGTTCAATCATAATTAAAATTATCATATATGAACATGAATTGTTCTATCTACTCAAAACCTATGATGCTATTTATAGAATTGAAAAGATACAAACAATAGACTTGTCATATTCGACTATCATTTATAGAGTGATATCAATGAAACATTTTGAATGTATATTCACTTTTTATAATGAATTTAAAATAATTATCACCTGAAATTGAGTGAATATTGATATATAGAGGATACTATATAAGTTTGAAGAGACAACATCCACAAGACTCTCAACTCTTTCATCTCACACATCAAATTCTTCATCACATTTTCCAAGTGAAAATATATCCTATCATTAGTCACCCCAAAATTGTCATGTCTTGCACAATGCATAGGGAGTTATTCTTTTGGCTTATCGTGATTACAAAAGAAAAAATTAAGACTATCGATGAAGCATTAAAAGGCATGTCCTAGTCTTAGCTTAGCCCCTTGGAAATTGAATAATTAGCTTGAATACTTAAAAAAAAAACTAGTACCTAAACTAATGTGTATAACCCTTCTTAAAAAATAGCCCATTATATATAGATAGAGTCTTTCAATAGGATAGGGGTATCTAAAAGAAGCCATGTCCCTTCCTATTATGGATGAGCATTTCTATTTAATCTACACAAACAATACATTTCTTCATTTGTTTCTGTATTCTATAGCTCTCATTATATACTTTGATGTTACAATTTATTTGAAATTCTAGCATATTTACATTTTGGTATCACAGAATGCATGATAGATATTTCAAGGAGTAGAGTTAAAATTTATGTCAAGGTCCATGTGGCTATAATTAGATAGACTCAAATTGACTTTAATGACCATGGCTTCCACATCGTTCAATTTGAATTTTCATTCCAGGTTGTTAATCCGATAGCTATTCCACTATGAAATGTATACCATATAAATTCCTCATCTTTTATATCTCATATATCAAACTCGAATTGCGATGATTAATTCACCGATGAAATCTATGGAAATGAATAATTTGTTTGATATCATTTTCAACTATGATATTATACTATTGAGAGCTTATATGGTAAATGAATATATGATTATGTGCTTTTCACTTCTCGAATTATGTATGTATATTAACATAAATAATTGTATAAAAATGTTTACTACCAATAGGGATGATATAATATCAATACAAGAGTTGGGTAAGCTCTTTGTCATTGTCTTCTATAGATGATTTGAGTGAGGACATGCTTAGGATTATAAGTGATGTGGATATAAACATAGTTGAACTTATTGACTTGCTAAAATTTAGGTAGCTATTGCACCAAAATGCTAGCAAGGAAATGCATGTGGAGTAGTTTATAAATACATTCTATCTCTTAAGATCTTAGTGATGATTATAATGCCTAAGGAGTGTGAAAACATGATACATATGATTGATTGTAGTAGTAATGCTTATGTAAACTTCAATTTTATTTTTCTAGTGAACCTCACTTTTGTATAAAATAAGATATTTATTAAGATATTTATTTTAATGTCATATATCACAATGTTCTTAATTATCTCAATAAGCTCCAATGTAGTGATATAGGCGAAATTTAATATGATCGTCTTTAGCATAATGATTCTCAATAAGCTTGAGTTTGAATTGTGTAATTATAGTTTAAAGAACTTGGAAGTCAAAATGGTGTGTTCAATGATTAAATTTTTGGATTTTGATGCAAAAGCATCCTTGGTTGTAAAGCAATCTTATATCAACCAAAAAAAATTCTTTTCTTGCATTGCATTCAGTAGCTATTTCAGTATTTCATTCCACATTTCACAATATTACCGTTTCTTAGCTCACGGAGCAAGATATAACATCTACACATGGACATCTATCACATATCTAGATTTTAGATCATTTGCACTTGTCCATTGAAAGTTATTGCTCTCAAAATTTCATTGTAATTACTAGTCAGAGCATTTGGGGCCGACCTAGTCTAGATTCTTAGTGTGGATCTATCCCAATTTGTGCGGAGCCTAATGGTACATCATACACAAATTTTGGGCCAATGGGATCTATCTTGGAGATTCACAAGTCATTTCTTTTCGCGGAGGATTATCTTTTCATATTTTGAGGCTGACATTCATAGTTGTTCATTCATCGGGTTTATGAACCTTGTGGCTAATGCATACCTTTGTGGGAGATGGAGAATCATATTTATAGGCATTTGTAATCATTTGGAAGCCAAACATTTAGATAAACATAGATTGATAGTTAGATTTTCACATCAACCCTGCGGGGGACTATAATAAGGCCCTTGGCCAGTTGTAATGTTGAATGCCCTTGTGGCAAGCCTATGAGCTCTATTGATTTTCCCATGAGGCATATGTTGCATGTAAGATTTCCCATTTAATAAAGAATCATATTTGCAAATCATTTTCTTGTGTTGTTTCTGCTATGTTTACTCTAAGCTGCACGGTTTGAATTATTCTTTTTGAACCTTCCATCCGTGATTGAACTAGATTCTTAATGTGTAAATCCTATGTTGAGTCTAAAAAATGACATTTCAATAGTGGCTAGTGATATTGAAAAATATATTTAGTAGACCATTTCATCCAAGGCTCATCTTCTCCTAAGTCATTCCTCTTGACTAGATTTTCTTTTCATCATGATTAAAGATCAAGAACATTAATATTAACCATATACTTTTCTTAATAAATTTGATATAAGTCAAGGTGCACCCATTTTTGTTACATAAGTCTCTTTTAAGTTAAGTTATTGGCCCATAACCGACAAGTCTTTGGATTCACATCTTAAACTTGGAAAATATGACACTATGTTTAGAATGAGTTGGTCAAAATAACATGTTTATAGGATATGAAACAAAATAAAATATTTTAAGGTCAAACATGGGGACATGTCAAAATTTTAAAAGGGGAGAAACCACTTCTAAATTTTTTAAATACATATTTTCATAGAGGGAAAATGGTTATGTATAATTATTCCATATATGTGGGTTAGATTGACTAAATACATTAATTTTTTTGTTTGATGATGTCCAATTGAAGAGTCTATAGTTGCAACAATATTTTGATATTGGTGTCATAGCCAAATTGACAAATATTGGACATGTGTGAATGAAAATGGGAAGCCCAACAAAAGAATTCTATATGGTCTCTTGGGATCACTATTGTAGAACTTTCCTATGTGGAACCTCCTTACATGAAGAAAGATATAAAGATTTTTTTTTTGGAATGACTCCCATCTCATGGAACATGGGCCTTGATGTGTCAACAAGATTAATAAATAATAAAGGATGGGTTAGCTATAGATACTAGGTGCATTCTAGTTTTTATTCTAGGTGGGTGCACTCCAGTTAAATTAAATGAAATATTATTTTTAATGTTTCTTTGTGAAGTACTCTATGCATGTTAATAATTTATGTAGACACTTAAAAATGTCTGAATATATTACACACTTGAATCTGATATATTAACATCGTTTTGTCCTAAAACCCATCTTCTTTTCACTTGTTTGATTAAATTAACCTAGTTATTTTATCAAATGCCTCATTTTCATCTATTAATCTAATTAATCTATAGGTTAATTCCTACCCTTTCACACTAACATTTTATCTGGTTTAATTGAATAATCAAATTATTTAATTTAAACCCCCTAAATCCTCTCATTTCATTAAATAATCTTAATTATTTAATGAAATGCCATATTGCAACCCCTTTGCATTAAATAAATTATTATTTAATGGATATCCTCACATTCTCCATCTTGCACATTAAAATTTAGTTTTAATTACTAAATTTTCTAATTTCCCCTCCCATCCACTTGCATAGGGAATATTCCAAAGGAATATTTTCCTATTTTGCTCCAACAAATAGAATATTATTTCCTAACAAGCTTTGTAACAAACTTTCAAAGTTGTTACAAAGTGTGTTTTTTGAAATCATTCTCAACCCTTGATGCTTTCCTTGATCCATGTGATCTTTGATTCTCATCCATTGATGAGAATCCTTGATCCATGTTTCACTATTTGGAGAGAAAGGGATCCATCTTTTGATAGAAAAGATATGTTGTTGAAATTCATACTCACTTGCATCCATATTGAGTACTTTTAGCATTTTAGTTTAGCATTCATCCATATTTAGCGTAAGCATCCATTAATGGCTTCCATATTAGCTTAGTTTACATACATTTTATAATAAATTCGTAGCTATGGCTTGCATCTTTGAACTTTCTTTACATTTAGCATAGATTGAATCCATTTTATCAAGCATCTTAGCATTTAGAACTCTTCTCATCATGTTAAACTTGTCTTATATTATGTTTCACACATATCTCATTAGCTTCATCGATTTTCTTCAATAAAATTGATTGGAACAAGCTCATATTATCCAAGGGATTGGGAAAGGGTAGCCATTCCACATCAATGTGACACCACTCCCCCAATGGGATAAGATTCAAGGTCTTAGAATAGGTTTTATCATGCTTTTATGATTGGTTTCATGTTAGATTAAGGGTTATTTAGTTTCTTGTTGATTTTGAATATCACATTGGGATTTGACTTAGTGGATTAAATATGTCTCAAATCCATATGGATCTGGTGTATTTATCCTATACTATGACTATGGTCACATTTTTGGTTATTTAGTTTCTTGTATTTTTGGATCCAAGGATAGAACGTGCCATTGACATTGCAATACCAAATGGCACCATCATCATCTCTACCATGGGTCCCCCAAGACATGAAAAATCAAACGGGGCCTCTACCTTACATTCCTCTATCCCAATCGACCATCTTACAAGGAATGCTAAACCAAAACAACCCGCAACCACCTCAAATCAATCCACAATTCATGATCACCCAAAATTCATCCCAACATCAAAATGCTTCCATGTTGCAAGTGCAAAAATCTCATGCTTTAGCTTTACAACAAGCACAACATGCTTATCAACAAGCATTGCAAGCACACAAATCTTACCAACAACAACAACAAAAAGAAGCCCTAATAGCACAACAATAACAAAAAGCACAACAACAAGCCTTAATTGTGCAACAACAACGTCAACAACAATAAGCACAACAACAAGCCTTAATCACACAACAACAACAACAACAACAACAAAAGAAATCCAAACAAGAAGCCTTAGTTGTACAACAACAAGCTTTGCTAGCGCAATGGTACGCACAACAACAACAACAACAACAACAACAAGGGTTATACTATAATCCCCAACATAAAATCGTCAATATAAATATGTTAGGAGCATATACACCTCTACCACTACCTCAATGGGATAAGATTCAAGGTCTTAGAATAGGTTTTATCATGCTTTCGTGATTGGTTTCATGTTAGATTAATGGTTATTTAGTTTCTTGTTGATTTGGAATATCGCATTGGGATCATGGCTTAGTGGATTAAATATGCCTCAAATCCATATGGATATGGTGTATTTATACTATACTATGACTATGGTCACATTTTGGCACTAGAAGGAGGGCTATACTAATAGAATTTGATGAATTTCTCTTTAGATTCACATGTTCTTGGTTTTGTAGAAATGTAGTACCCCTCCGTTTATGCTATGCTTTCTGTTGATACTTTCTCATACTGATAGATTTATGTTGTTTTGTTGGATACTTGGATCGCTGATTTTGAGTGATGATGGATTATTGTGTGACATGATGATATTCTGTGTGATGTTTATTGATTTCAGACATGACATGATTTAGCGTAGATGCTTAATTTCAGTTGTTATTGTTATGCACATGTTTATGATGGACTAACAATATTTATTGAGTCAGTTCTCTGTGAGTGTATTGGTGTGGAGAACAGAATTGCATCACTCGCTTGCGAGTGCCCTGCGATATCTGTGATTTTCTCCGCACGGTGTGTTTGTTTTAATGCTTTATATATATATATATATATACATGCATGTACATTGTTTGCTGGGTTGCAGGATTTGCAGGTACATGACACCGACTCCACCTGTGTAATCAGGTCTGAGCGTGTCAAGACTCAACGGAATTGTTGAACGGGAGATAGTAGTTAGGTTGATCCTAGTTCAATCTTTAACCCTAGTCTTAGTACAATGTCAGTTTTCAGTTTTGAGTCGTAGGTTGTTATGTGTTTCTATGGGTTAAATCGTTTTCAAAAAAAAAGTAAATGTTGGTTAATTTTAAATGTTAGTTATTGTGCTTTATTTATTTTGTTATTTAAATTAATATTTAAATATGATTGAAATTTATTTATTTAATAATTTAATACATTAGTTAGTTTAATTAGTTAAATAGTTGATCTTTAAAAGGATTTAACTATTTAATTAAATAAATTAATTAATTAGATTAAATTATTAAGTGCATAAATTATATTGTGTTTAAATAAATTAGAAAATAAATTAAAATAGAAAATGCATGTAAAATAAAATTGTTATTGAAAATTAATTTTTAGTATTTAAATAAAATGCATGCAAATTGATTTGTTAAAGTTTAAATTAAATAAATAGGAAATTGCATGCAAATTATTGAATGGGGAAAACTGCCGAGAGGTGGAGAAGATATTTTCTCAACAACCTCTCGACATGTGTATGAGTGCCATAATTACTTTGGGGTTGTTAAAAATTTTCACGGAGGATATTGAGGATCTGGGAAATTGTACGGGGTTATTGTATTGCCTCGGGGAAAATTTTTCTGGGCACTGGCAAAATTATCTCTCTGTGTGTAAAAAACCCAAAGTTTCTTAAGAATTGGTATTTTTCTCTTTGTTGGATTTGTTATTTCTTTTGGAAAATCCTTTAAAGAATCTTGGAAGTTGGAGGTTGGATATTTTTTTGTGGATCTCGGGATTTTCTTGGAAAAAGCTTTTGGGATTTTCAACAGGCGGAGGTTACACTTCAACTTACAGACCTTCAAGCACAGGGTTTTAGGTATTCTTCTTGTTTTACATTGAATTCTTTTGTTTTTTTTTTAAAAAATAAAATAAAATTCTCTGTTAAGTTATTTGAGATTCAAGAATTCAAGAATCTGGTAAAATATTGAAGAAAAATTTAAAGAAAACAGTTAAATGTTCTGTTTGTATAGAAACTTATTTGTTTTTAGATATTTTGATAAAATAAAATTTTGGAAAAATCATGCTGAAAAGAAATGTACTGTTATTATTTTCTGTATATAATATCCTGAAATCAATTTTATACAGAAAGAAAAATATTTTCCTTTTTCCTGTATTCTGTTACTGTGATTTTCGTTTTTTTTGTTATATATATATATATATAGTTATACATAATACATATATATAGAGGTTATATATATATATTATGCATATATATATATATATACAATAGAGAATTTATATATATTCTCTGGTATTTTCTTTATTGTGAAAATTTTCCAGTTTGAAACCCCATATGGCGGACGAAATTAAGCCGCAGTGTTTATTTGTTTTTAAAAAAAAAATAATTCAGAATTTTTCTTTGAAGATTTTATGGTCGACGCAGTGGGGAGCTACCCCCACGGCCAGCCCCAAAGGGAGTCGGCTGTGAGGGCAGCGCTCGGCACTGCCCTCACCGGCAGTGCCGGCGCGGCCTGCACAGCCGAGCCCCAATGGGGAGCGGCCATGGCCGCCGTCGGCTCTGTGTAGGGTTTCCCCTGCTTTAAACATATAAAACTCTTAAATAAAATTCGTGTATTTCGTTTTTATGAGATATGAATTAAGTTTATTAATTCCTTTAAGAGTTTAGTATTGATAAAAGAAAATTCGAAAATTCTTATTTATTGGACTTTTATTATTTGTAATATATATATATATATATATTTATATATATGTATGGACATTTTGACTTAAGTATGTATTTATAATTTAATAAATATAATTATATGCTAATAATTATATTTATTAAGTAAGGGAGATAATATGTTTATAATGTATATGTAGATTAAGATTTAGAAAATTAAAGAATATGTTAAATTATGATTTAAAGGAAAGTTTATTGATTTTAAGAAAACAAAAATAATTTGATTATAATAGTGTTGTATGATTGATCTATTACTTAAAATTTTTTTGACACATGGATTTAGCATATCCAATTGATAGAATTATATTGTTTAATTTTTATTTTCTTTCTTTCTTTCTTGTAATGGATCAGAATGGGGAAAGATATAACCGTTCAAGTCTTCCAGAGTATAATTGGGTTAAATAAGGGTATTCTGTTTTCAAAGTATAATTTATTGATTTGGGTTTGTGCAAAAGTTAAACATGGTGTTTGGTATTGTTATTATTTAATTATCATAGTGTGATGTAAATTGTGCATTTGGTAAACCCTAGTCATGAAAACTTAGAAACCTTGTTATATTTAGGGGAGTGGCTAGTTGTAAGGGCCGACACACAAAGAGGTGTCAGGGTAACTTACAATTAGTTAAGTAAGTCAGTGAAAACTAAATGACACATTAGATAGAGTTAAAACACTTAACAAGAGGTACATGCCTCGCTTATGACTCTTGAGCTTCTATAGTCTGGAGTATAAGTCAAGAAGGCCTGGAATGGCAGATCGTCGTCTCGTTTCCTTAAGGGACATACGATTCCGCAAATGTATGCAATAGGGGCCGGGTTTCGTAAGAGGTTACCAGGGTAACCCAAGGATTGGGGGCCGGGACCTAGGAAGAAACACCAGGGTAACCATTGCATCGTTGTGATGACACTCCACCTAGAATAACAGTTAAACCTTGTGTTTGTGTTTCAAATCAAATGTCAAAATCTGGAAGCAATGTAACCTATAGATTGTATGTACTAGTGTCTAGGGTTAGTAGATTAGGTCTAGGTAGCCTTATTACTATCTCCTAGCACGGGGGGTGGACCTACGGGTACCACATGGTTGGGTGGAACGTGCACCTTACTCCGTTGGGTCCCCAGTTTGATTTAAGCAATGAGCGCTTTATGGATGGAGAGCTCGCACATGAATTTCTTCAATTTCTTCATCATTGCATATTGTAAAACTTGAAATGTAAAAACATCCCTCAAATGTATAAGAGGTGATCATTTGTAAAATTGTATCTATTATTTGAACTATCTCATCAGATGGATGAGCAATGTAATATCATATCAATGCAATGAATGGAAATGAATTTGTACTTTATTATATCTTGTATGAGAATTTAAATTATTATGCAATGTCTACTTTATGTTATGATTTAATTGGGAGCAATACGAAATACTTAAGTCGCTTATGGAGAACTTAAAGTAGTGTAACGTCGATTAACCTAAGAATGTATGCAACTAATTAACATAGTATTAATACTTTTAAAAAAAAAATTATTACACTTTTATATCCCTTTTGCAACATTCTTAGGTTATTTAGACGGGGCATTACAAGAAACATTGACGCTTTTGGAGCCTAGAACGACACATTTATTAGGCATTGCCATTGATTACATCGACGCTATTGTGCTCACTATTTTGTGCAGAGCAATGCTATTTTTCACTAGAGTGATGCCTTTGTAATTTTAGTGATGCCATTGTGGATAGCGATGCTTTTTATCAATAAGAAAAATCGAAAGCTAATTTTGACATGTGCTTTAAATTTTTGATTTCATGTGCTCTCTAACTTGTCACTGACATTTGGTTTGTTTTTTTGAGGCTAATTGGTTTTGCAGATTTGAGAATATTTGAAGTGGAGAAGCATGCTATCGTTTGACTATACATTGTAACAAGTGTTTTTACACTTATGGGACAATTATAACCCATTATATGCTATTTTTCTTTATGTTTTAGGACCAACTAAAATTCCATTGGGTTTGAAATTTACGTTCAAAGTTGGTTAAAATTGGACCCACATATCCTGATTTTTCTATATTGGTTAAAATTGAACAAAACAATCAAACACTTCCATTGGTGCTTAAAATGATGTCATTTTGCTTTATGGGATTAAAATTAATGAGTACTTGCTTTGCATGTGTATAATTGTAGTGCGCATCCACTCCCCTCATGCTTCATGCGATCTTGGGTGAAGAGAAACACTCAAGTATATTTTCCTTTCTTGTGTATACTTATAGTGTGTATCCTCTCTCCTCACGCCTTTTGGTGATCTTGGGTGATGAAAAGCATCTTGAGTTTCACACATTTTTTTCATTTCAAAGAATTATCTTTAGAAGGCCTACCTCCCGATTTGTGAGAGGGAACGACCCAAGCAGTACTTTCATTTCGGTCTGCTATACAAATAATTATGGGTGTGACGAAATTCATCAACCACCTGGTGTAGATGTTCTATACTGACGAAAGTCTCCCTCAGTATCCATGAGATATGTAAAAACCCTTAGGAGTTGGGAGACCTCTTAAATGAGTGAATTGCCGCATGTATAGACACCAGATTATCTTTTGAAAAAATTAATTAAGAACCCTTGTTTAGTAGTGGCCAACCAAGTTCATTTTTGAAGCATATTTTGAAGTAGTGCATTGGAATATTTATTTAGCACTGTTCCAAGAAGTTACTTACCATGTTCAATTTTTGGTTGAGGCAATAAAGCAAATAGGGAAGGGACTCTTTTGCTTGGCATGTCAAGACGATACATTTCCTTGACATAGCCTATTTGTCCATTCCATCTTCATGATTAATAATCTTTTAGGGGTTTGATGTTAAGCCTACCAAGAAATATGTGCCCACTTGAGCTAGGGATGTTATTTCTTGTGAGTCATGTTTGACACATTGTTTGTTTCCAAAACATCTTAAACACACATCAACAAGTTTTCAAACTTCAAACCATTTGGATTAAGTATGGATACCTTTTGAAAAGTCCTAATATTGATGCTTGTCCTAAGGATTCTATCCTTAGAGGATTCTAAGTATTTTGGCTTAAATCTAAATGCACACTTTCAAAAGTTAACATAAGTAGCTATGGCGTTAGCTTCATGATTTTCACATAATAGAATTTTTGAAATGAAGGATGCTTTTGACATAGACATCTTAGTTTGAACATTAATTAAGACTTTCTTGATGTGGTAATGAAAAAATATCACTTAAGAAAATATTAAATCAAATGAGCACCCCACATTGATGTATGTTCAAACATTGAATCCCCAAACATAGGCAACATTGAGACAAGGAAATTATTCCAAAACATTGAGTCCAAGTTCCATTTTACCAAAATCATTGAGTTCTATGGTCCAAATCATTGAGTTCTACTGTCAAAATCATTGGTTCTATTTCCAAAATCATTGAGTTCTTAGGGTTTTATCACTTTAGAGGTATAGCATGTTTCTCACTACCTTGGTCTTGCAAAACAAAGGTTAATTTTAGGTTAACATTTTGGGTTAAACATGTCATCCACCCTTTATCATATTTCACATTTCACTTCACCAAACTTTATAAACTTTTAGATACACCAACACTCTTTAGACTTAGGAAAATCATCAAACCCATCCCCTTAACTTAGCTATGTTGTTTGTGAAATGGATCCTTCTCCATGCACTTAGTTGAGTTAGTTATCACATTTTGCGGGCAATTTTATCTTAAAGTTCACAAACTTCTACCTTAAAGATTTACAAGTTCATTAACACCTTTCATCAAAACATCAAATCTCTTTGTCTAAAAGTGTTGTCCAAGATTTCATAAAGTTCATCCCCCATATCATTCACCCTTCTCATCATCTACTTCCACCATTGGTCCAAAACAACTTAGAGCGTCCCTTTTTCCAAAGTTTGAGTCAACTAGAGAGTTTCAACATTATAAATCTCAACATACCTCTCCCATAGGTGGCCCACAATTTATGGTTACAACAAGATCACAACACAAGATAATCATGGAACAAGCCAAAAAAAAATCCACCACAAGTGATTTAAACCCACAAGAATTTGATCCAAGGAGCCATTCTACCTACTCAAAACAACCACAAAATCCATTGGAACCATATGAGGTAGAATATGTCACAAACAACCCACTTGAGCTTACCAAGGAAGAAATCCTTGAGCACAAAAAAACTCATCAACCCTTAGAAAATGTGGCTCCAAATTTTCTCACACAAAACTTGACACACGGATTAACCCAATATATGAATCAACCAACTCCATCCTTTGTGCCAAGTTAAACATTAACTCCTAGTCTTGTAACTAGAATTGCCACTAATATTGGTCACACTATCCCTTTAGTAGGCAACACACTTTTGGGTACCCAAAACACCAATCTTCCCCAAAACACTGTGTTGGGACTGTATAAATCTGATGTTTTTACATATGTTTTCATTCATAAATTTCTAGATTTGGTCCTACTGTATGCATATTTCACCCATTTTTTCCATATTCTCCCATTGAATCTGTTGGGTCATGCATATTTTACATTCTGGTTCATTTCGGCATAGGTCTCCCAGTGTCTCCCTGACCCACTGTGTTTTTTTGCTAATATCTTTTGTTTCAGGTGTTTCGGTGCGACAACATTTGGGTCTCTCCGATCTGTTTTTCTGCTAGCAAATGTCTGTTGCCTATCGGCAAGACGTTTCTGTTGTTTCGGCGACCGCAGAGACATCTATCGACGTATGTTATGGCTATCGGGATAGGGTCTCAGTGAATTCAACGTGTCTCCCCGACTTGTGCTTGGAACGGTTTATCGGTGGGAGTCAGGTGTTCGGTCTAACGTCTTGCTGAAGTTATGATGTCTCAGTGATAGGTGCACTTTGGGTTCCCTTCGGTGTATGTTGAGTTCCACGGCGAAAGGTCTTAGCGATGTGTGCATGTTTCACCGACAAAGTATAAGGTTCTTTCGAGTGGCTTTTGGTGTAGGAGTGGCTTTGTCTTGGTGAACTGAAAAGTAACACAATGTGGGACCTTCGACATAATGATGTATAGTCTACAAAAGGTCCCCTCGACATCGTTTTGTCTTGCCGATGGCTCATTTAGTGACCTTTTCGGTGAGAAAACCTTGCGGTCTTGGCGAAGTTGAATATTATAAAAGATAGCTTGGTGTGACCTATGTGTTTCGGTGTGTGGTCTTGGCGAGGAGCCTCGGGTCTTGCCGAATGGAGTGCAGTGTTGGTTTTATCGGCAGGACAATTGGGTGGTCACAACGACATGAAGTTATATGAGGACCTTCGGTGAGAGATATGGTAATCAGTATTGGGTCTCCCCGATGTTTTGAGGCTATAGCGACAGTAAATCAAATGAGTACTATTCGGCGTAAGATCCCCCTATGTCTCAGCAAGTGCAAGGCACGTAAGGAAGGTATCTCGGTGAAACTCAAAACGATCTGCGTAACATCTTACCGACCCGGATGAGCTACAACAAAATGCAATGGAACACGACAGGGACTAAAGCAACGATTAACGTCATTTTTCCTTCGACATACCTTCATGACTGTCTTGGCGAATGGTCAGCGAATAAAACAGAGATTCAAATGCTGTTGGCCGACATGTGAATAACAAAAATACAAATCTTGTGGCCGACATGTATAGTGCTTGGAGCCGTTGCTTGCTAGCTCGATTGGAGCCCAAATTTTGTGCTGGGCCGACATGAGATCTCAATATGATATTTTCTTCTAATGCTTGTGTATAAATAGGCATTTTGCAACTTGTGATAATGACCAGTTACCAGTATTTGGATATAGTAGGAAAATTGTATGGATACAAAATAGTAAAGTTGTCAATTAAGAGGCTATGATGCATGTTATAAAATGGAGGTATTTATGAATATCAATTGATGTTGCTGTACATGTATGGTATCAATTATTTGTTGAAATTATTTTGACCTTGTCTATTACCCTAAAGCGTATCAAGAGTTTGGAAATCCCTTGAGGCATTTAGCCTGCATTTTAGAGAGCTAACAAATTGACGACTCTA
Source organism: Sequoia sempervirens (assembly GCA_007258455.2). Lineage (NCBI taxonomy): Eukaryota > Viridiplantae > Streptophyta > Pinopsida > Cupressales > Cupressaceae > Sequoia > Sequoia sempervirens. Next base: position 542,585,528 of record VDFB02281492.1, read on the forward strand.
CTGGGGACAATCAGAATCAAAGCCTTACTTATAGAGTCATAATTATTACACAAACTCTGCTGGGAACTAGAAGTATCAAACATTTTTCTCATTTTTGATAAAAGTGAGTGGCGACTCTGACATAAATTTTACAAGTTGTTCATTATGAATGGAAGAAGATCTCAGTACAAGGGAGGTCATACAGGAGCCCCTACTGGCAACAGTAAGTGGACACACAAAGATGACAGAGCTGATAAAGGAAAGATGATCAATGAGGACATGTGCATAACAAAAAAAGGTAAAGCACCAAGGGCACATTGTGAAATAGATAATTGCTATGATACATGGAGAGATGAATCAAGCGCAGAACTTTGTACTCCTGATGATCAAAGAAATCCTTTCCCTCCTCTCGATCCTCAACAAGTGGCTGAGTTTGAAGCTTAGAAGCAGGCTGAGTTTAGAGATGAATAAGAGGCAGAACAGATCATAATTCAGCATGAATACGATCAGAGGATGGAGGGTAATCAGAAAACTCCTAAAAGAAACCATGAGCTCTCAATTTTTGATGAAGCAAAAGCACTATTGGAACTGAAAGAGAAGAGAATAAGGGAGCTAGAAGCTAAATTGTAGAAATCCCAAATTGCTGGTTTAATAGCTGGTGGCTCAAAATATGTCCCACCTCACAAGCAGGGTGATCATGGTGCAGAGCCTTCCAATCAACAAAATGCTCCTCACAATCACAACAGGCAACCAAATCAGCCGCCTCATATTCCCACACAGCATGCAAGTGTGCATCCACCTCCTGGTCAGCATCACACCCCTTAGTATAATGCACAATACAATAATCCTATGCATCAGTATCAATATCCACCTATCCCTCCCCCTCACCAATACACATCAATGATCAGACAGTTTGATTTGACAGGTTTCAATCTATGCCCTTACCCTATGGATATCAGCTGGAGAGGTATGATTCCCAAGTTTGCTGGGAGCAATGCAATCACTGCTGAAGAACATCTAAGAAATTTCAATATGTCCATTCAAGACATAGGTGTGCCACATGAAGATTTTCACATGAGGCTGTTTATGATGTCACTTATTGAAGACGCTAGGGATTGGTTTAACAGCTTGCTAACATATTCAATTAATTCTCTCCAAGCATTTCAAGAAAAAATCTTAGAGCAATATGGAAATCAAAATGCTCCAGGTGCAGCTCTTCATGAACTAGTGACGATTCAGAAAAATCAGAATGATTCAATTTATGATTTCAACCGAAAATTCAACAAGTTGCATACTAAAGTACCTCTTGGATCAAGGTTGCTAGACTCTGCTGCATTGAGTATTTATTTAAGTGCATTTGATCCTAAGATAGGGTATGAGCTGAGAAGTAGATCCCCAAGAGATTTGGATGAAGCACATAAAATTGCATTGACAATTGAAAATAACAGGAAGGCTACTGGTGTGACTAATAAAAGAGACAGCCTGAGGCCTCCTCAGCAAAATAATTATCAGTATAGACAAGAGAATACTTTCAAAAATGAGAACAGAAATGAAAGGCCAAGGTTGCATGATATGCCTTACAATACATACTGGAAAGATGGGAAACCTGTAACAGCCAGGCTAAGAAATAAAGAGACTCCTGATCCATTGAACAAAAAGGGAACTTACATGGTAAGTAATAATTACTTTTGTGAAGTTTGTAATCAGCCCCATTCCCCAGATTATTGTGTGGTAGCCCAAAAGATGCAAGAAGAGGGAATGTTAATGGAGAATAATGGGGAAGATCACAAAATTTACTTGACTTCAGATACTTTTTACCATGCTGAGGAAGGATATTCATCTTTAGAGGAGGAAGGCTATGAGTATGACATTTCAAATAAGAAGTATAATGTCCATATGGCTGAAAAGTAGATCTTTTGCAATTCTAATGAAGACTACACAGAGCCACATCTTGTTGAAACGCCTGTTCAGTGCAATGTAAGGAGACTCACTAAAGATGAAATGGAGAAAATAATTGTTGCAGCAGTTGAGGATGCAAGGAGTAAATATTGGTTGAGAAACAAAAAAGTGAATGAGTTAGATGGAGTTCCTGGGGGAATTTTTGTAAAAGATTAGAAGGTAACACAAGAAACTATAAAAAAGCTAGAGAACAAGCAACATGATAAAATTGAAAAGGAGCCTGTCCAAGAGCAGAAAGTTGTAGAATTACACAAGGAAATGCTAAAGTCTGATTAGACTAGTAAAAAAGAAAAAGAGGAAAGCAAAGGAGAAGCTCCAGAACTGAAGAAGATTGTTAAGATGGAAAGCCCCTCTTTTGATTTCACCCAGGCATTATCCTAGGTAAAAATATCCGTTCCACTACTTGAATTGATGAAAATTAAAGAGTACAGAGATAATGCTGTTCAATTGATTACAAATGGGAGTGAAAAACACATAAATTCTGAAGAAGTCAATAGGCAGGAAAAGATAAATAATTCAGAGGTCTGTCTAGGTGATGTTTTAACAACCTCCCCACAAGTGGATCCTTTCTTCACCACATTGCTTATAAATAATAAATTGCTAAGGAACTGCATGATAGATTCTGGTGCTGCTATAAATATTATGCCAGTAGGAGTAATGAAACAACTTGGCATGTGGGTTGATGTTGGGATTATGGATGCACAGTCCTTGAAGCTGCAGTCTTCGATGTAGGACCTTTAAGCCAGGAAAGATAATCAACCACCCATAAAGTGTTGCAACTAGGCATGCACAATAGAGATTCTATATTGATGAAAAAAGATTGATTACAAATGTACAAGATGCCTGATTATATAGGCAAGAGCTAAACCCTAATATGCATGAGATGTTGCCATGTGTCTTGATCTAACATGTGACAACATGTGAACCCTAATGTGATGATCATTAAATGAGGGGATAAGTTCTAGAAGGACAACTCATCTTCTAGATGGAATCTTATCTCCTACAAATAAGGAAGGGAATATTATCCCATTTATTAAATAATTTATCTAATAATGCAACCTAGGACTTAATTAATTAAATGCAAGACCTAAGTTAACTTATGCTAGTGTAATAATTAATTAATTACACCAACACCCCCCCATAAGTGCAACTTAGGGAGAAAAATGCAATGATTATGCAGAGATGATGATGGGTCCCGGCTACGAGGCCATGTTAGGTACCCATGTACATGAAGATGCAAAAATCTCCCACAAACGGAGAAAAGGGGAAAACCCAATGGGAACAAAACCCCTCTCCAAAAGAGAGATGCAAAAAGATGTGAGATAGGATGGGAAGGAAAGGATGGAGGACTCCCAAATACCCCCCAAGTACACCATCCGTCACATGGATACAATACAATCAAGAGCCCCCCCATAGGAGGTAAAGAGAGAGACTATATAGCCCCCCCAAAAGATGAGATCACCTGCAAGAAAGGTAAGTGTTTGAAGACAGAACAAGATCCAATGTTGACAAACAACTTGTCTCCCTTTCGGAAGAAACAAAACCAACTGCAAGTGGAGAGATGCTTCCCATTCCGGATAGGAATTGAAGGAAGGAAGGATGAAGATGGATGTCGATGATGTCTCGGAATGCTGCTCAAGTGTCTCCTTGCCTGATGAAGAAGAGGCCACAATCAATGAAGAGAGTGACAAACCAGGATGATGCAAAAACAGATGCTGAACAATAGCCAAAGACAATGATGGAATGAATATGATGGATGTGATGGAGACTTGATAGCCCCCCCTGAATGGAGTGTCCTCAAAACCACTAAAGGAAGTCTGAAGCAAATCCAATGGTGAATGCTGAAGAAACCTCAGATCCGGAATGGAATAGCAGGGAAGAAGTCTCGGATATGAAATCTTTGAAGAGAAACTCAATGCCTCCAATGTAGTCTCTGAATTCCCAATCAAGGTGGAGACAAAGGAAAGAGGAGACTCAAAACAACTCTCCAAAGTGTGATCTGAATAGAGGAGTGATACCCCCTCAAGAATGTTCTCCAAACTTGTAGAAGTGGCCAAGGCGATGATACCTGAAACAAAGCCATCATGTGATGTCAAGTCTGAAAAACTGAATGTGTCCTGATTGATGATGATAGTGGAAGCCTCAATCAATGAATCTGGACAAGGAATCATTGAATGTGAAGGGATACCAGCTGTCTCTGATGAAGAAGAAGCACGGAAAGGAACCTTGTCAACCTCTTCAGAAAGATCAAGGCAATCAACTTCCTGCATAACAATAGCATCATGGGGAACTTGATCTGAAGCAAGACATTCTGAATCATGACCATCGGGGAATGGTGGAGTATCTGAATCTCCATAGATCTCCCAAAGCTTAGTCCAAAGAATGTGAGGACAATCACAATGATCAATAACATTCAAAACATCAGAATCAACTTGCATAGAAATAATCTCCAAAACAGTATATCTGCTGCAACTCCAAGCAAGTTCATGAATACCTTCACTTGGGTGAGGAACAGTACCAAATAGATGTGGCAACAAATCAAGTGATTGAAGATGGTGGCAGATCCCATCTCGCCATTGGGAATAGTTACCCTTGTGCAACATAACCAGAGAAGGAGAGAAATATGCAAGCCCCATAATGAAAATTTCTCCACAAAAAACAAAGAAGCTGACCTTCAACAACAAATAAAGACTTCCAAATATGATGTACAACTGAAGTGATGCAACCCGGATCAAAAAATATTTTCCCAAGCTTCAGGATAACCAGGTTATTGATCAAATGCACCAAATTGAAAAAACTATCATGCAAAAGTACCTAGAGCTAAAACTGATCAAGGGGCTGGACTGATAAAAAAAAACTCTGAATCACCTTCCTGATGCTGCTGGAATCACTGAAATCTGATGAGCGGTTGCGAAGATACAAGCTTTTATGTCCAAATTAGGGTTTGGACTTCAATTGGATGTAGAGTCTTCTATGAGAAAATTTTCATAGAACGGATCTCACCACTGGAAAGTACGTGAAATTACCTTTCCGACGGTATATCGTTTGCAAAAAATTGATACCCTGGGTGAAAGTTATGATAAAATGAAAAAAATGCCCTGATTAGGCACTTTGCAGGCTAAATAGGAGCAAAATTTGAGCCCCTCCGGGCCTAGCACTCGGCCCTTAATGTGACCGCAGTGTATAGAGTGGAAAAAAAAATGCACCACCGGATAGGTGGCGGCGGGGCTGAGATTTCTGGGCAGAGAGGTGATTTTCGGTGGCGCCGCTCGTGGTCGATCACGTCGGCGTAGGCAAGAAACCGGCGGTAAGAAATGTGAACGGCAGGCGGGAGCTCCGTCAGCGAGAATGCTTGGCCGGGAAACAAACTGCCGGCGTTGGATGCGGAGAGGACCCCGACGGTTAGGAAATACCAGCACCGGCGGGTAAACAAATCACCGACAGTGGAAAGCTCGGGCACCGGCGGGAACGAAGCACGGAGACCGGTACAAGGAATGGCAACGACAATGGCGATCAATGACGGCGGTCGGTGATGGGACAGCGGGATCGCCAAGTGGGTTGACAAACCCGTACCACTGCCACTGGCATGAATTGATGCGGCCGACAAAAGAGTATTCTGCAGATTTTGGTAAAAAAAACCGACCCAAAATAAAATTTGAATATTGCCAAAAAAGGCAATTCAAATTTCAAAGGCCGATGAAAATATATTCTGCATGAATGCCGATATATGATGCCGACGGAAATATAAAACAATGCCAATGGTTAAAAAAAATCAAACCCTCAACAATGCCGCTGATAAATTAATGCCGATGGATTTATTTAATCCCCAAAAAAATGTCGGTCAATGTAAATATGCCCACTAATTTATAAAAAACAAATCTTTTATAAATACCGACGGATGAATATATATAACAAGCCCGCAGAAAAAATAAGAATGTCGACCAATGAATATAAATGGAGGTCGATAAAATAATTTTTTCTGCCAACTATAGTAATTTGCCCAAATAAAAGATATAAATGCCCGATTTTTCTGAAATGAAAAATGGCCTACTTATAAAAATTTTTTGCCTCAGAGGACAACTGACCGGGATGAATTTTTGCTGCAAATTGTACGGATAGTACGATTGATTTTGCAAACCCTAAAAAAATACCTCTGAAGCTCCCGGGTTGATGTATCTGATTTTGATGAATGGGCAGGCGATCCTAGGGTTTCGAGGCTTTCTGAAGACAATGGCGAGCTCGGATCTGACTCAATCTGCTTCAGAAATCAGCTTGGTCCCCAGGTGGAAACAAGTAGCCTTCAATGGAAACCTTCAAGCCTGCGGAGAATCTCGCACACCAACTTTCTTGATCGAGGGTTGACGTTTCATTGGATAAGCTCTGATACCATGTTGGGATTATGGATGCATAGTCCTTGAAGCTGCAGTCTTCGATGTAGGACCTTTAAGCCAGGAAAGATAATCAACCACCCAAAAAGTGTTGCAACTAGGCATGCACAATAGAGATTCTATATTGATGAAAAATGATTGATTACAAATGTACAAGATGCCTGATTATATAGGCAAGAGCTAAACCCTAATATGCATGAGATGTTGCCATGTGTCTTGATCTAACATGTGACAACATGTGAACCCTAATGTGATGATCATTAAATGAGGGGATAAGTTCTAGAAGGACAACTCATCTTCTAGATGGAATCTTATCTCCTACAAATAAGGAAGGGAATATTATCCCATTTATTAAATGATTTATCTAATAATGCAACCTAGGACTTAATTAATTAAATGCAAGACCTAAGTTAACTTATGCTAGTGTAATAATTAATTAATTACACCAACAGTTGATACATGTGAAGGGAAGTGCTATGCAATGGATAACAGACCTCTACCTGTGGTTGGCATTATGAGAGGTGTTGAAGTCAAACTAGCTACTTATCCACAGGTGGCTTATAATATAGATATCACAGTGATTGATACTCCGCAGTTCGGTATGCTTTTGTCAAGATAGTGGACAACTGCTGTTGGTGGAAATGTTCAATTTGATTTGTCTTATGCTACTATTCTAGTGAATGGTCAAGATGTGAAGTTATACAGGGAGCCAAGAATGAGTCAGCTTGTTGAATGTGTACTGCAAGATCAAATTAATTGTTTTTGTGATATTGATCTTGGGAATTTTAGAATTGGACCAACCTAGCCAGAGTTAAAAAACAGTGATCCAATTGAAAAACATGCTGCACAGAATGGTAATGGCGTATGGAAGATGTACTTTGATGGAGCCTGCAGTCAAGAGGGTAATGGCGCTGGGATTGTTTTTGTTTCCCCTAAAGGTACTACTTTTAAATTTTCATTCTTGTTGGAATTTGAATGTACAAACAATGTGGTAGAATATGAAGCCTTGTTGACAGACTTGAATATAGCTGTGAAACACAAGATTAAGTTGCTGGCTATTTTGGGCGATTCTGAGTTGGTTGTTTCACAAATTAAATCAAAATATGCAGCAAAGAACAAAAGATTAAAACAATATAGGAATGCTGCATGAGACACCATTGAATTGTTTGATGCATTTTCAATCAAGTGGATTGATAGATCAAAGAACATAATGGCTGATTTCTTAGCAAATGTGGCACTCAAAAGAGATGATATTACACTGGCTGGGGTGTCACAGATTGAATTCAAAACAAGGCATGCTGTTCTTGATAACGTTTATAGCTGGCAAGTTTTCCATGATGATACTGACCTTTTGAAATTCCTCAATTGTATAGATCAGTATGAGGCCCAGGAAATTGATTTCAATGCTTTGGTTGAAGAAGTGGATGGGAAGCAAACTGTGTTTGGCAAGGAAATATTGCAGCTCAAAAAAAATAAATTGCCCAAGGGTCTGGTGGCATTGGAGAGGCTGTATGATGGAAATGATAGATCTCTGATGAAACAAATGCTAGTTAGAAGAGAAGATATTGAAGAAGTCAACTTGGGGACTGAAATAGCACCAAGAAAGGTGTATATTGGAAAGAAGATCAACCCTTCAATTAGAAGAATGCTGATAAAGTTGCTGAGAAAGTACAAGCATGTTTTTGCTTGGTCTTATGAAGATCTGAAAGCATACAGGGAAGATTTGTTTCAGCATGAAATACCATTGAAGCCAGACGCCAAGCCTTTCAGACAAAAGAAAAGACCCATAAATCCAACGGTGGAACCTAAAATGCAAGAGGAATTGATAAAGCTCAGGGATGGAGGAATTATTAAACCAATCAGACATTCAACGTGGGTTTCAAATCTGGTTCCAGTGAGAAAGAAGAATGGTGATATCAGATTATGTGTGGACTTCAGGAATTTAAATATGGCATCTCTCAAAGATAATTATCCTTTACCCAATATGGAGGCTATATTGCATAAGGTGACAGGGTGTGAATTGCTATCCATGATGGATGGGTTTTCTGGATACAATCAGGTTAAAGTCAAAGAATCTGAGCAATACAAGACAACATTTACAACTCCTTGGGGAACATATGTATACATAAGAATGCCATTTGGTCTCACTAATGCTGGAGCAACTTTCCAAAGAGCCATGGACGTAGCATTTGTTGATTTGATTAATGTTATCATGGTGGTGTATCAGGATGACTTGACTGCTTATTTGAAGAAGGCTGAAGATCATGTACAACATCTTGAAAAGGTATTTATTAAAGCTCTTGAATATGGTATTAGTTTAAATCCAAAGAAGTGTCATTTTGCAGTCACAGAGGGTAAGCTATTGGGGCATATTGTTTCAAAAGAGGGAATTAGAATAGATCTTGAGAGGGTGGAAGCTATTGATAAAATTCCTATTCCCAAAATTGTCAAAGCAATACAATCATTCTTTGGTCAAATTAATTTTGTTAGAAGATTTATCTCTAATTTTGCTGAGATCATTAAGCCCATATCAAAAATGTTGAAGAAAGGACAAAAAATGGACTGGACTGTTGAAGCTTTAGATGCCTTTATGTCTATCAAAAGGGCTATCAAAGAGGCTCCCGTTCTAAAGTCTCCAGATTTTACAAAGCCTTTTCAGATTTTTTCATTTGCCTCAATGCATACTATTGCTGCTGTTATGTTACAAAAGAATAATGATGGTCATGAACAACCTGTGTCCTTCTTTAGTAAATCATTACAAGGGTCTGAATTGAAGTATGACATAATGGAAAAATAGGCTTTTGCATTGGTAAAGGCCACAAAAGCATTTAGACCATATCTTGTTGGAGCAAAGGTGATTGCTTATGTCCCTCATGCTGCTGTCAAAGACATTTTAACACAATCTGAAGTTACAGGGAAAAGATGCAGATGGATCAACAAGATTCAAGAATTTGACATGGAGATACAGATTACTAAGCTGGTAAGAGGCCATGGCTTGGCTAGACTGATGACATAAACCAATATTGAGGCAAATCAGATTTGCAATGTTGAAGAAGAGGCTGCAATTGCAAGCATTGAACACACTCCTTGGTATACTGATGTTATGCATTATCTTAAATATATGAAGTGTCCAGATGGATTGAGTGACAGCCAAAAGAGAACTTTGAAGTTGCAGGCATCAAAGTATGTCTTCATGCATGGAGATCTATTTTGGAAAAACAGAGATGGCATATTGTTATTATGTTTGGATGAATCATAGGCCAAACATGTCTTAAATGAAATGTATGAAGGAGTTTGTGGAGGGCACTATTCAGCAAAGACAACTGCACACAAAATTCTTAGGGCAGGTTATTATTGGCCAAAGGTTTTTAATGATTCTTTTACACATGTGAGAAGATGTGAGGCCTGCCAAAATTTTTCTGGAAAGTTGAAGTACCAGGGTGCTCTGCCACTTCGACCCTTGCCGGTTGATGCCCCTTTCCATCAATGGGGAATTGATTTCATTAGAGAGATACAAGAAAAGTCAAGTGAAGGACATAGATGGATACTAGTTGCCACTGATTATTTTACAAAGTGGGTGGAGGCAATCCCAACCAAGCAGGCTACAAGTAAAGTTGTAACAAATTTCTTGATGGACAACATTATCACTAGACTTGGTACAGCATTGAGGATAATCATAGATAATGGGATGTGCTTCAGGTCAGATGAATTCAAAAGCTTTTGTGATAAGTATGGTATTACTATTTCTTATGCAGCTCCTTATCACCCACAAGCCAATGGTCAAGCAAAATCTAGCAATAAAAGTCTTTTGAAGATTATAAAAAGGATGCTGGGACAGAACAAGAAGGCTTGGGATTCAAAGTTAAAACTAGCTATGTGGGCTGATAGGACCACTATGAAAAAGGAAATTGGAAAGTCACCATTTGAGTTAGTGTACGGAGTGCAAGCCAGGATGCCTCTGCAAAATTTGTTGCCAGTTTATAAATTTATCCTTCAGGAAGATCTGGATGTTCCTGAGCCTATGGAAGACATAATGGAGCAACTTGCTGAATTGGATGAAGTAAGGAGAGAGGCCCAAAGCCAAAACATAAAGTTACATGCACATATGAAGTATCTATTTGATAAGAAGGAAAATAATATAAATTTTGAAGAGAATGATTTGGTGTTGATATGGAATGCAAGGTGTCAGGAGAAAGGAAAGCATGGTAAATTTGAAGCTCTTTGGCTGGGACCTTTTGTTGTTGTTGGAAAGAAGGGTGAAGACTCATATTATCTACAGAACATGGCTGGTGAAGATCAGGAATTGCCTGTTCATGGGCAATTCTTGAAGCTTTTCTTCTCTTGAGCAACACAGAGGATTAAGGGTTGCCAGTGCATGGACAATTCTTGTGTATCCTCTTTAAAATTATTTTCCATGCACAATAGTCTAGGATTCTGTCATTTTCCATTCACCTCCATCTTGCATTCACTTTGCATTCACTTCCACTTTGCATTCATTTCCATTACCATTCATTCCATTGCTGCTCATTGGTTCATCATTTTTTTCTGGTCTGCTAATCAGGGATTCTGGATCCTTGCAATGATCTCACAATCATTCATCCCTAGACGGAGCCACTGTTGGGACTGTATAAATCTGATGTTTTTATATATGTTTTCATTCATAAATTTCTAGATTTGGTCCTACCGTATGCATATTTCACCCATTTTTTCCATATTGTCCCATTGAATATGTTGGGTCATGCATATTTTACATTCTGGTTCATTTCGGCATAGGTCTCCCATTGTCTCCCCGACCCACTGTGTTTTTCTGCTAATATCTTTTGTTTCAGGTGTTTCGGTGCGACAACATTTGGGTCTCTTCGATCTGTTTTTCTGCTAGCAAACGTCTGTTGCCTATCGGCAAGACGTTTATGTTGTTTTGGCGACCGCGGAGACATCTATCGGCGTATGTTATGGCTATCGAGATAGGGTCTCAACGAATTCAACGTGTCTCCCCAACTTGTGCTTGGAATGGTTTATCGGCGGGAGTTAGGTGTTTGGTCTAACGTCTTGCCGAAGTCTCGGCGACAGGTGCACTTTGGGTTCCCTTCGGCGTATGTTGAGTTCCGTGGCGGAAGGTCTTAGCGATGTGCGCATGTTTCATCGACGGAGTACAAGGTTCTTTCGAGTGGCTTTCAGCATAGGAGTGGCTTTGTCTTGGCGAACTGAAAAGTAACACAATTTGGGACCTTCGGCATAATGATGTATAGTCTACAAAAGGTCCCCTCGACATTGTTTTGTCTTGCCGATGGCTCGTTTAGTGACCTTTTCGGTGAGAAAACCTTGCGGTCTTGGTGAAGTTGAATATTATAAAAGATAGCTCGGTGTGACCTATGTGTTTCAGTGTGTGGTCTTGGCAAGGAGCCTCGGGTCTTGCCGAATGGAGTGCAGTGTTGGTTTTATCGGCAGGACAATTGGGTGGTCACAACGACATGAAGTTATATGAGGACCTTCGGTGAGAGATATGGTAATCAGTATTGGGTCTCCCCGATGTTTTGAGGCTATAGCGACAATAAATCAAATGAGTACTATTCGGCGTAAGATCCCCCTATGTCTCAGTGAGTGCAAGGCACGTAAGGAAAGGTATCTCGGTGAAACTCAAAATGATCTGTGTGACATCTTATCGACCCGGATGAGCTACAGCGAAATGCAATGGAACACGGTAGGGACTAAATCAACGATTAATGTCATTTTTCCTTCGGCATACCATCATGACTATCTTGGCGAATGGTCAACGAATAAAACAGAGATTCAAATGCTGTTGGCTGACATGTGAATAACAGAAATACAAATCTTGTGGCTGACATGTATAGTTCTTGGAGTCATTGCTTGCCAGCTCGATTGGAGCCCGAATTTTGTGCTGGGCCGACATGAGATCTCAATATGATATTTTCTTCTAATGCTTGTGTATAAATAGGCATTTTGCAACTTGTGATAATGACCAGTTACCAGTATTTGGATATAGTAGGCAAATTGTATGGATACAAAACAGTAAAGTTGTCAATTCAGAGGCTATGATGCATGTTATAAAATGGAGGTATTTATGAATATCAATTGATGTTGCTACACATGTATGGTATCAATTATCTGTTGAATCTAATAAGAGAATTGCTAAGTTGTCTCCAAGTTGGATTCTTTCTGATTGTTTAAATTGATATGACAAGTTTGTATTCAATTTATCAGTGCACACTTGCTGTACTTGTGTGATCGATTGATTGGTTCTTTCAAGTAAAGACTAAATCCTTTTAGTTAATCACAGTAATCAGAGAGGTTCAATTGGATTGTCCAAGTAGAACTTAGTAATCATATTCTTGCATTTTTATACTAGTTGTAAGCATAATCTATGCCAGATAACTTGAATTTTCTCTAGAGAGTGTTGCTCATCTTGATCTCATTTGACTCCGCATACCCAACAAGGCACTAGTCTCTGCACTTCATTATTTGAACTTATTCAGTTTTCTTTGCATCTATTAGTCAAGCATTCATTTTAGGATTTAGATTAGAATATTGTTATCGTTTTCAATTTGGATTTCATTTGTTCACTTCCCATTGCCATTGTGGACAAATTGCTGAAAGAGAATAATCATAAGTTAAGCTTGCATTGTTCAAGAGAGGTACACCCACCCAAGTTGCAACACCTAAAGAGTAGAAGGTTGAATTATTTTGACCTTGTCTGTTACCCTAAAGCGTATCAAGAGTTTGGCAATCCCTTGAGGCATTCAGCCTGCGTTTTAGAGAGCTAACACACTGCTTGGAAACCAACATTTGGTGCCCCACCTCAATCTTCCACCACCATTCCAGAACACCCTCTACATCCACACAAACCACTTACATTCCATGCTACCATGCTGACCTCGAAATTTCAAGTGCAACCATCTTCATCCATCATCACAAATACCCTAAGTGTTCCCAATGTCAGAAAAGGTGATATGAACCAAGCACCTCAAGGGGGAAAACAAGGGCACGCTAACACTCTCACACAAGGGCAATCATTGAAAAGTGGCTCCAATAATCCCATTGACACATTAAAAAAATGGTCACCCAATCTACTCAATTCAATCCACAAAACACATCAGCCACTTCTATCATCAATCCAAACCAAAACAACACCTTGATCACGAACCCCATAAACCAAGGTAATACCTTGGTCCAACATCAAAAACAACAAGGGAAACCTCAACACATCGGTCAAGGGAACCCTTCAAATCTATTGATCAAAGGAAAAAATGTGCCATTGACATCGCAATACCAAATGACACCATCATCATCTCTACCATGGGTCCCCCAAGACATGCAAAATCAAATGGGGCCTCTACCTTACATTCCTCCATCCTAATCAACCATCTTACAAGGAATGCTAAACCAAAAAACCCCGCAACAACCTCAAATAAATCCACAACTCATGATCACCCAAAATCCATCCCAACATCAAAATTCTTCCATGTTGCAAGCGCAACGAGCTCACACTTAGCTTTACAACAAGCACAACAGGCTTATCAACAAGCATTGCAAGCACACCAAGATTAACAACAACAATAACAACAACAACAAGCCCTAATAGCACAACAACAACAACAAGCACATCAACAAGCCTTAGTTATGCAACAACAACAACAAGAGGCAAACAACAAGCCTTAATTGCACAACAATAGAAAAAACAACAACAACAAGCCCAACAACAAGCCTTAATTGTGCAATAACAAAAACAAGAACAACAAGCCCTACAACAAGCCTTAGTCACACACAACAACAACAACAACAACAACAACAACAAGCATTACAACAAGCTTTTCTAGCACAACAATACACACAACAAAAACAACAACAACAACAACAACAACAACGGTTATACTATAATCCCCAACAAAACATTGTCAATCCAAATAAGTTAGGATCATATACACCTCTACCACCATCACCTTTGCAATATAAAACACCACCCTACACACTATATAACACCCCATCATATCAAAATACCACTTACAATTCATCCACCATCCCACAATATGCAACATATGCTCCTCCACCAAACCCTCAAGATGATATGGCATCACAACTCAAGGCACTAACACAACAAATGTAGGAATTTCAAATGGGAAAAATGAAGAAGCCCCATACACAACAAAAATTGTAGCCATACCCATTCGGTAGAAACATCACAATGGTACGTTTCTATCTTGATTTTGAGGTCCCTAAATTTGATAAATATAAAGGGAGGGGAAACCTTGTGGATCACATCAAAGAATTCAACATCATGTGTATGGAGGTTGCCTACAATGATTCCTACTTGATGTGCCTCTTTCCATGATTTTTGATAGGCCCAACCATTGATTGGTTTTCACAGTTACCACTAAGCATCAAAATGTTCCAAGAAATTATTGATAAGTTCATAGAACATTTCTCCTTTAATCTTGACATGGATGATAGCTTAGAGGAGTTGTACACACTCAAGCAAAACAAAGGAGAATCCTTTACTAATTTCTTGCAAAGATGGAGGTAGAGAGTTAGCAACAAAAAGTGGCCCATTCCTGACGAACAAGTGGGGATTATCATAGCAAATATTGATCCAGATCTATCCTTGCAATTAAAGATGCAATGTATCACCACTTATGATGAGATTGTTCCTAGGGCCCTCAACATCGAGAGATCCATAATCTCATAGGGAAACACAAAAGCATATAGAGACAACTGTCCATCAACTAGTTCAAACGACAAGCCTCATGTCTGGGCTAAGAACAAGAACATGATGAATGATGGCGTGGTGGATGCTAAAGTGGTCATAAGTGCTCCTAGGACAAACACCAACCAACCAACCATGGCATAAAATATACAACAAACAACATCAACGCCACAAAATAATCAGGTCAATAACACTGAAACTCAACAAAGATGAACCCCCAATAGGAATAACTACCCAAAACACAAATACACAACATTGGGGGAACCTATTGAATCTATCATGCAAAAATTGGTAGAGTCAAACTTGATTACACTTCTCAATTTCCAAAACTACCAAGAGTCACAAGATAAACCACCTTGGTACAATGAAAAGGATCTTTGTGACTTTCACAAAATCAAAGGACACAAAACATCGAATTGTATGAAACCAAAGAATGTTATCCAAGATCTTATAGAGAATGGAGACATATATGTTGATGTACCAACCGGTAACCAAGACCTCAAGATATATAAGAACCCTATGCCAGATCACAACAAAGGGAATGCCAATGGAAAAGGGAAGAGTTACAATAATTTGCAACACGTCTATTCCAATGTAGTCGCCTCTTCTGACAATGTCGTAATAGTCGTTACCATCAAAGGACCTAGTGCGGAGTGTGAGGTCACCACACAATGTGGCAAGGTCACCATCCAAGGAGCCTCATCTCAACCTAGGATACAACCTACATTGCTACCATCAAACCCTAGCAACTACAATCTCCTTGTAAAGCTAAAGAAGACCCCCACATAGATCTCTATTCTGCAACTGTTAAAGCTATCCCCCACACATAGGGATATCCTAGAAAAGGATTTATCCATTTCCTCTGTCCCCGAGAATATTGATACATAGTAGTTTCAAGCTATGGTAGGGAATATCACTGATGAGATCAATTAATGGCTCAATTTTGATAGGGCTCATTACATATTTGCTATTTCTATCATAAACTTTGACACTTGGTTGTTGATATTTTCCTTAAAACCATAGACCTTGGGCATAAATTTATCTTTGTAAATTTAAAGAAATTATCATGCTATGAGAATTATCTATGTTGAATTTACTAGTGGTTGAATGAATGCTACTAAGGTAATTATAGATATACATTTGTTTGTGCGTGCTAATGCTATTGTCTAGGTTTCCACTAAAATGCCGATGTCAACAAAGCCTGCTACGTGGGAGAAATTCTTGCTAGTTGGTTGGTTACCAAGAAGTCAAGAAGCTGATCATTAAGAAGTCAAAGCGGGAAAAATCTCATGGAGGGAAATTCCTAATTCAAATAAAAGAATGTAACCACCTTTTTAATGGTCATATTTTTTGTTGAGAAAATATAGGGAGTGTGTTGTGATAGATTCCTGTTGAAGCAAGTCTGCTTTGATCAATTCAGTGCATGCATAACTTCCTCCATATTTTTCTATGTTTTCAATAAGTGAAATCCTCCTATTTTGATGGAGTCGACTGCCTAGGTAGTTAGGGTGAGTCAGTAGTTTCTCTCTATAAATAATGGTCAGATGATCCTTTTGAAAAAGGTTGGATATTCTGAGTTTGTACTCGCATTTTCCAGTTTTATAGTTTTATTGCTGAGATTTTGTACTTATTCTTTCAAGAAATAATATGACATTTTGAGTTGCTACATTTGAGTTAGTGTAAGGGAGACTCACCCAAGGGGGACCACCTGGTGAGAATTCCATCTATTAGTTTAAAAGTTATTTTTTGTTCAGTAGTTAGTTTCAATTTCAGCAACTGTCTATTCCTGTAGCCATTGAAATTCCATTCTGTGACTATTTCTGTAGCCAAGGCAGACAAAGTAGTTTCCTGTCTGTTTGTTGAGATTGCCATTTCTATCTTTCATTTTCCAATCCGGTTGTTAATGCTTGGTGCAGATGTTAATCTATGTTGAGTGTTTAAGTTGATTTCCTTTGAGCATTATATTTCTAGCATTGTTTCTTTCCTAGTTTATGGATGATTGCAATGAAGTCCTAGTGCACATACAGTGCTGACACATTTCAAGTTTACATCCCTGGGTTGACAAGTGAAATGCACCTTCATGATGAGTGAGATAGTTACCTAGTGTAGATGTTCAATCTCTAAGTCACAACCCTAAAGGATTAGTTATTAAACCATTAAAGGAGGCCAACATTTTTGGCGCCATTGCCAGGGATGGTGTCAAACTAGGAAGTTCTTTGGAGTCATTGATAGTTTCTTTCTTGCTATAGTATTTCTAAAAGTTGCTCTTAGTATACCTCTTATTTAGGAAAGTAATGATTCCCTATTCTTTCACCAATTCTTTGTGTGAGTTGGTTGATATTGAGCTGATACCGCATGCATAGAGGAAGGAGGAGAGATGCTCATGGGGGATTCCTTCCTGATGACTCCAATCCATTCTAGCTAGTTGGGCATCAAAATCTACCAAGAGACGAAGAAGAGGAAGAAGCACACCCTTTTGCTGATGCATTTCCCAATCTAACCAGTTCTAACACTTCCTCTGAAGACCATAATCCAATTGAGAATCCACTTGGTTTGGAACTTCATCAGGCAGGAATGGGTGATGAGAATAATGAGAATAAACACACAAACAGACCTAACTAGCCAACTTTTCCATTCCCCATTGCTCATCATAATGAAGTTGACAACCTTAAAAATATCCCTACTTCAGTCCTCCCTAAGTTCTATGGACTTGTCATAGAAGACCCTGATACTTTCTTGTTTGAGTTTGATATCCTCTGCAGAAGCTATGACTATACCACTGATGCTCATAGGCTTAAGTTGTTTCTTACCACTTTGAAAGAAGCTGCATTGAGATGGTTTATGAGCTTAGGAAGAAATACTGTGGAGACTTGGGATGACATGAAGATAAAGTTACTTGAGAAGTACAAGGAAAAATTGCAGGGGTAGTGACATGAGAGGAGATGATATCTTTAGGATGCAACAGAAGGAAAATGAGAGTTTGGAGTATTGCATTTCAAGGTTTCATTTTTTCCTGCAAAAATCTCCACATCATACACTTAATGAAGAGTCTCAAAAGCTGCTCTTCCTAAGAGGAATCAATGATAGCTGCACTGATGCTTTGGACTTGATGGGAGGAGATGTCACCCAAGTTCCTTGGGATGATATTAAAAAAATATGTTAGAACTATTCCAAGGCAACTTCAAAGAAAGGAAGAGGTTACCAATCCTCTATTGGTAAATCATCCACCAATGGAGTTTCAAGGATGGATATTACTCAGTTGTTGACAAAATTCAAACAAGACATCATAAACAATCTAGCTACCTAGCTGGATACACTTCAAGCAAAGAAGAAGCATGAGGAGGTAGAGGCAATGTTGGCAGAATACTGCCCTCATTGTAGAAAAAAGAAGGACTGCAGATGCAAAATGGTAGCTAACATTGACAACAAGGAGATTCCACCTGAGTTTAAGCCAATCTAGGGTGATGATGATCAATTCTACTACATTGCACAAAGGAGACCATGGACCCCAAGACAAGGTATGCCACCAGATCCATTATCTTTTGCTGGGACATATTTCAATTCTTATGCATCTAGTAACCAATGGAAACCCCCATATCCATCCAACTATGGAGGATATCCACCTTAGTCTTGGAATAATCCTCCAAATACCTAGCCCGAACACCAAAACTCTCCACCATAGTGGAAACAACCTCAGGGGAATTGACAGCAGTTTCAGGGAAATTGGCAGCCACCTCCAAGAAACTGGCAACGAACATCCCAATGGAGGGGAGGACATCAATGGCCAAACCAGACAACTAGTTACATGCAACCACCTTCGTAGCCCCAACAACTTGCTATAATGCCTCCTCTTACTAGATCAAGTTCAAGCACACCTAGACCTACTCAGTTACTAGCTCAGCCCACACTTAACCCAAATAACAAACCATAGTAGCAACAACCAGTATACTCTGCAGATCCTAATCAATTTCTTGCATATGTTGTGAGTGTGAGTGACATCCACCTGTGTTCAGGAACTACTTTTCCAGCTCCTTCCACTCCTATTATCACCAAGCTTCCTATGGAAGAAGAGGAGCCTCTGAATGTCCCCATTCAACCTACTGTGCCTAAAAATCCTAAACCAGTTCTAATTCAACAAACTACCTAGGATCCACCATTTCCTCAAAGGTTAGAGGTTGCTAAATAGAAGGAAGAAAAGGAGGAAACAACCTTTGACATTTTGGATTAGTTGAAACACACATGTGTCAAGATACCTTTGTTTCAAGGCATAAAAGATGTCCCTATATATGGCAAAGCAATCAAAGAAGCATGCCTCAAAAAGACAAGGAGGAAAAATAAAGACCCCACCACAGTTCATGTAGTAGGACAATTAGTAGACATCATGATTGGAAAAGTTACAGTTCCTAAGTACACTGACCTAGGTAGCCCTATGGTAGGAGTTGTCATAAATGGAATCCAAATAAGGAATACTCTAATTTACTTGGGAGCAGTAATAAATGTGATGACTAAGGATATATTGCAGCAACTAAATGTTGCAAACATGAGACCAACTCCTACTGTCCTGCAACTTGCTGATAGTTTCACTGTCAAACCTGATGGTATAGTAGAGGGCCTTTTGGTAACTCTATATTCTTAGGAGTACCCAAATTTTTTTATGATTCTTTCTCCTAAAGCTACACTAGGTGGGCATCCCATTATTCTAGGAAGGCCATGGTTAGCCACAAAAGATGCCTACATTGGATGCCGATTAGGGGACATGACCATTTATGATGGGAAGAGTACTAAAAATTTTGCTCTCTACCCTCCTTCTCAACCATCCCATGACATGGATAGCACCATATGGCCACATATTGGAGAGGAGGCTGAGGAAGTCAATTTAGTGGCACAACTCATGATGTTAGGAAAAAGTTATTTCATCCAGCTTCAAGAGGAAGATGAAGTGTTGTCCCACATAATTCAGAACTGTTGTGAGGTGCATAAAGAGTCATATACTCATGAATATGGTTTTTCTAGTTCAGTGAAGACACTTCTGCTTGCTCTTCCTACAACAAAATTTTTTGCAACAGCTGATATGCTCCATACATTACTGCCACATGAACTAAAAATTCCAAGTTTTAGTGAAGCAACTATGATAGAGTTAACCACACAAGTGCAATTTTCAGAAGGAAAACATCTAAATATTAACAAAAAGATGAGCCAAGAGTAGCAGTTGTCTTTGACAAACCTATTGAAGACCCACCAACATGTATTTGCATGGGACTACCATGACATGAAGGGATTGGACCCTAAGCTCTGCACTTATAGGATATATATTAGAGATGATTGCACACTAGTAAGGTAGCCACAAAGGAGAATCAACCCTGCATTGAGGGAGATTGTCAAAGGAGAACTACATAAATTATTGGATGTAGGATTTATCTACCTCATCTTAGATAGTCAGTGGGTGTCCCCATTGGTGATTGTCCCCAAAAAGGAAGGTAAGTGGAGAGTTTGTGTTGACTATAGGGAACTCAATTCTTCCACCAAAAAGGATCATTTTCCTCTTCCTTTCATAGACTAAGTATTGGATTCCCTTGCAGGAAGGTAGTATTTTTCTTTTCTAGATGGATTCAGTGGCTATAACCAGATACAAATTGCGCCTAAGGATCAAGAGAAGACCACCTTTACCTGCCCATGTGGGACATATTCCTACTCTGTGCTTCCATTTGGTTTGTGTAATGCACCTACAACTTTTCAAAGGGAAGTCATTAGCATATTTTTAGACATCTCACATGATTGCATGGAGATTTATATGGATGATTTTACTACTTTTGGTGCTGATTTTGTAGAAGCTCTAGAGAATCTAAGGTATTACAGCGATGTAAAGATCATAACCTATCATTGAATAGTGAGAAGTGTTTCATGATGATGCAGGAAGGAGTAGTCCTTGGGCACTACATGTCTAAAAATGAAATTCAATTAGACCCAACCAAGATTGAAGTGATTACCAATCTGCCTATTCCTGCAAAGGAAAAAGATGTTAGAAGTTTCTTGGGTCATGCAGGGTACTATAGGCATTTCATCAAAGATTTCAGCAAAATGGAAGCACCATTGTACAATCTTCTCACTAAAGATGTTGAATTCCAGTGGACAGAGGACTGTGACAAGACATTCTCTGATCTCAAAGCAGCTTTAACCCATGCTCCTATACTCAAAGGTCCTAATTGGGAGCTTCCTTTTCACATTCATACAGATGCATCCGACTATGCTGTAGGAGAAGTATTGGGATAGTAAGAAAGAACCATTGAGAATGCAATCTATTTTGTCAACAAAAACCTACAAGGGGTTGAATTCAATTACACAATGATAGAAAAGGATATGTTGGCAGTCATCTATGCCCTTAAAAAATTCAGGCACTACATAATAGGGTATCAAATTTTTATTCATACAGACCATGCAACAATAAGATACCTCATGAATAAGTCCCTCATTTTAGGCAGACTATCCAAATGGTTGTTGTTGATGAAAGAGTTTTGACATCACCATTGTTGATAAACCAGGAAAATCAAATATTGTAGTAGATTTTCTTTATAGATTGACTATGTATACACCTAAAAATGGTCTGGCTAATCAGATTAATTAAATACGCTTTATTTGATTAATTACTTTAATTTCCTCTACTATTAAATAAATAGAAATATTTATTTATAGTTCATTTTTTCTATTCTTTAGATTTAATTAAATATACAACTTCTATAGTTGGCGTTATTTAATTATTACATCATTTTCAATCATAATTAAATATATATTTTTTTACACTTTATTGTTTAATTATCATATTCCTTCTATTTTAATTTAATAAACAACTTCTATAGTTTGTTATATTAAATTATTTATTCCACCTTTTTGCTAATTTAAATAATAAAAAATATTTAAATAAAGGCATAAATAAAATTCCTCTATTCACTCACCTTCCAAATTTGATATTCCAAAATCCAATTTATTTCAACTGGCATTCACGAGAAGCTATGGAGACAAATTGGAGACAAATTTGAATCAATCTTTCAAATCTTCTTCCTCTAATCTTTCCTATCATCTTGCCTGATGTTTTCATGGGGAGAAACCATTCCCTTCATCAGCTCCAACTTCCTCATCTCTCACCCTTCAAATCTCAAGATTGAATCCAGGCCTCCGTTGTGCTGCCTTGTCACAAACTGCTGCCATAAATCTATATACACAACCTTTCTTCATAGGAAATGGACCCTGAATCTTTGTGCAAACTTACTCTGCATCATTCTTAGCAATCAAGCAATCATATCAATATCAATAGCAATAGCATCTTAGCATCATAGCAATCATAAGCATCAGTAGAATTCATATCCTGACAACATCATAGTTTTACTGTAGCTTTCATTTATCAGGTTTCATGTCAGCATAGATTACAGTAGCTTCATTTTATCATTAGAAATCATTATCAATCATTAGATCATTGCATTTAGCATCACTCCTTTCTCTAGATTGGCATTTTAAACAATCACATTGCTTACCAAATCTGAGAGCCTTCCGTGACTTGATAAATCTTTGGAGATAGGAAACAATGAGATGCTTTCAAGTTTTCTGTGCTTTAAATTAGTTAATTGCTGTTAAATCTTGATATAATGTTTCACTAAGAAGTGTTTTAGCTGTTTTACTTATTTACTTATTCCACACTTACATTTTGGCACCCACCATGGGGCCTAACCCATGTTTTTAACAAGTTTTTCTAAAAATATTTTGTACAGGAATTTGGTGTGATTCTTTTAGCGCGATCAGAAGATTCTATAGTGCTTCTAACACAAACTATAGCGCTTTTTCCTGTTTTAGCACTTCTAAAGAAAACTATAGCGCTTTGAAGGACTATTTTAGCGCTTCGATCAAAAGCTTTCAACACAGTCTGACTGATCACAATTCAACATCTATTTTAGCGCGTCTGCCAAATTCTACAACACTTTTGATGAATCTTGTAGCGCTTATGACATTTTCTATAGTGCATCTGACTATTTCTATAGTGCTTCTGTTATCTGTTATAGCGCTTTTGTGTAAATCGTTATTTGGATCCGACACGACCGCGAACAGTAACTTCATTTCTTCAGTTGGACTAAAATGAATCAATCTAGGATAGTCACTTGATTAAAAATTTATCAATCCTAGGATAGTCACCAAACATTTCAATTTGGGATTAAAAATGAACACCATCTCTTTTTGTGAAGCAATATCTTCATTGTGAAGCAACATCTTCACATAGATAGAAAATTATTGTTTGGGCTCTAAAAATTGAACAATTGATTTCTGTGCTTGTGTGGTGATAGGAATATGCTCTCCCCTTAAACTGGGTGATGAAAACGCCAGACTCATCCTTCATTTTATGCAATTTCCAACTTTATTTAATCCTTTAGAAGGCCTGTCGTAGTGGGAAAAAGTACTCACCCTACAGGAACTACTTGAGTGGGAACAACCAAAGCTAGGTTTTCCAACCCACTATAAAATAAAAGTAAATTTGGATAAATCCTCATTTACCAGAAATGTACAAGATAACCATGCCCAAAGCCTTTGTTCTAAAGGTTGGGAGGTCTCTCGATGGAGTTTATTATTTTCGCTCCGAACAGAAACCCTATCTACAAACCATAGTGTAGTATCCAACTTGTCATTTTCTGAACATTATAATACTCAATAGTGTTGGGGAAGGGAAGAATCTACCCCCAAGACACTCACCATATAATTTCCAAGGACCGTTTTCTCAAGGGATCGAGAAATCTAACCTTGAGAATGTGCTTGGAAAAGACAAAAACATGGGCGCCCTCTAGGGGGTGACACGGTTGTGTGAGTCAACACAATTTTAAGCTGTGGGTTGATTGAGTATAACGATGGCCTATTTGAACTTAAGAGTGAGTCTGTCTGAAGTGTCTTTTTGTCAATAAACCTTTGGAAATCAAGAAGGATCTATTTGATCCTTGAGCATACACTATCTGTTTAGATTATAGTTCTTAAAAAAAACTGTCTACATTTGATTGCTGTGTATTTCAAAATCATTAAAATCTAGATAAAAGATCATCCTAAAAAATACAACTTGGACAAAATCAAACTAGAAATATATGATTAGGGATTGGAAAACCAAAATTTTTGTCAAGAAATCCCTTGCCAAGAGAATAAAAAAACCAAAGAAACCACTTAGTTACAAAAACCTTTTGAAAAGAAGATGTTTCTTGTATCAAAGTAGGAAGAATTTGCTTCAACATAGAACTTTCATTCATAAATCTCACGATTTCGTTAGGGGTTACACTAATGATTATTCCTTAGAACCCTTGTATTCACAAGCGTACTTTCAGAGAAGATCTCTTTCACAGCAAACTAACCATAGTCAACCTATTCGTCAATCTTCCATCCCGCAACCCGCCATAGAATACTCCGACAGACCAGATCAATTCTTACAGTAGAAAAAACTTAGAAATATTAGGTTTATCATTGAAAATCAGGGAGTTACCAGCAAAATTATTCTACCAAAATTCTAAAAATCCAGAAAATTGCACCACAAAAAGTTTGTCTTCTCATGGGGAGAAAAATTGAACAACACTATGACAAAAAAATAGTGCTTCTACCATCTATTATAGCACTTATGTGCATTATTTTAGTGCTTCCATTGTTAAAACAATGCTTCGATTGTCTTTTTTAGTGCTTCTACCACATATTATAGCGCTTCTATCAACAAGTGAACAAACTTTGTCAGTGTCAGAAAATACCAGTGTCATAGCCCTTCGAAAGTCTGTTCTAGCACTTCTACGCTATCTTTTAGCGCTTCCACAATAAAAAACAACACTTCTGCTATTTTTTTCAATGCTTTTGATCAATTTTATAACACTTCTATCAATATCAAACATTACCAGTGTCAATACCAGTCTTCCAGCGCATTTGCGGTCTGTTTTAGCACTTATGCTTTGTTTGACAATGCTTTTACCAGATATTTTAGGGCTTTTGCATTCTATTTCAACGTGTCTACCCTCTGTATTAGCGCTTCCACAGAACTAAAAAACAAAGACCTTTCAGAAACATTTGTTAGATTTGTTACCATCAGTAACAAAGGTTTTTACCAGTCAAAAACATTTCACAGTTCAAATAGTGTCCTAAAAACCTAAAACAAAGTAGGTTTTTACAAGTCAAATTGTTTTCAAACATAAACCCAGATCTTGAAAAATACAAAGTGTCAAACTATAAAAAAAAAAGAAGATTATTGAGTCAAGTTTCCTCATCAGGATTCTAACATCCTACCATCATGAAACAAAAACTCGGTAATCAAATTTTCCACTTAGCCTCATCAATAGAATATATCATTCTATTTGGCTTCGTTAAAATCTAATTGACACTAATCACACACAGAGGATCCAAGTTTAGTGAAAACAACCAAAAATTTGTATGCCAATCTTGACAAGGTTGCAAAGACAAAAACTCAAAGAAAAAGAAATTGAAAATCCAAACATGACTGAAGAAAACCCCTTTTACTGATTCCAACAACATGAAAACAATGAAATAACACAAGAAGATATACAACACGCCCAACAAGATCCAAATTTTCATAAATTTATTGAAAAGGTCTTAGAACAAGACATGGAGAAATATCTCTTGATGTTAGCAGAGTTAGGTGCCAAAATTTTGAAAGATTTCAACATCAATCGGTTGAAAGAAACACCTAGAACAAATGAAACAGAACCAAACCACACCCAGGACATAGATCAAATGGTTGCTTTAATAGTTCAAATGCAAAATATACAACAATAGATTTAGAATATGCAAATGGGAACCACCAAGAGATATTTATTACAAGACATTTTTCCTTACCCTTTTCATCCAAGTGTGGATATGATACCTTTCCCTAGACACTGTGAATTTCCTAAATACGATAAATACAATGGCAAATTAGATCCGATTGACCATATAAGGGAATTCAGAACAATGAGTCTCGAGTTTGCACAAGAAGATACTTCCCTCATGAGGTTATTTCCTAGGATTTTGGGAGCCCATTGTATGGAATGGTTCTCCAAGTTACAACCAGGGATTTGATCCTTCAAAGAACTGGTCAACAAATTCATCTCTCAATTCTCCTTCAACATACAACATGATGTAACCATAAAATATTTGTATAACTTGAAACAAAAAAATGGCGAGACATTCCTATCATTCTTACAATGTTGGAGAAAGTTGTTTGCTAGATATCCTCGATCAATACCTGAAGAGGAGAAGATTGAATTATTTATCGACAACTTAAATGATCAGATGAGTTATAGAATCAAACTGCAATGTCCCCTGACATTCAAAAAAGTAATTGAGAAATGGCTTAAAATCGAAGAAGCCCTAGTCAAACGAGGAGTGATTAAACACTATAGTGATAAACCAAACAACACAAATCACTATGGAAACAATGACAAGCCTAAATTTTGGTAGAAAAATAGAAATACTGGAAGCAACGATGCTACAACCGACACACAAAATACAAAACTAGTATTCAATTTGACAGCAACAACTGTCAAAACAAATCAAAATGAAAATCAGAACAATAATCAAAGCACTAAAAACAATAACACCAACATTGGGGAATCTCGACTGTCATATCAAAGACAATCCAATCGACGTAGATTTACCCCATTAGGACAAACTTTGGAATCAACAATGAGAGCTCATTGCAAACAAACTTATTACTCTACCTAAAGCACAAAATTGGGAGCCAAAGGTAAAACCATCCTGGTGGAACGATGCTGATTATTGCAACTTTCATAAGAATAAGGGACATAAAACAAATGACTGTATGCAATTAAAACATTTGATACAAGACTTGATTGAAGCAAAGAAGGTGTTTGTCGAAGGGCATCAAACAAACAATGATCATAGTGCGTTTACCAATCCATTACCCAACTACGAAAAAGGGGAGTCTTCTTCAAACGGTAAAGGAAAAAGTATAAACTATGTCTATGACCCACCATTCTTTTCCTTTCTGAGGTTGAGAGGAATGCCATTGATAATCAATCAGATGACACAAACATCAATGACATTAAATCCCTGAACATGATACCAAGCAAAAACACATATGGCAACCAAATCAATGTCCTAAAGATCAGGGAAACACAAGACCATCAACCAGTTAATGTAACAACAAGGGGGCAGTCCAAAGTACTACTAAAATGAGTCTCATCTAAAAAAACTACTCCCCCATCGCATCAATACAAAATCCTGGACCAATTACAAAAGATACTAGCACAAATATCCATTATGGAACTTCTCAAAATTTCACCATCATATAAAGAAGTTCTGGAATAGGCTCTAGTAGCTACAATGGTGCCTAATAATTTTGATGTTTGTCAACTCCAAGCCATGGTGGGACATCTTACCACACCTCATTGTCTGCCGTTCTTTGAACAAGATGATGTTTCACTAAATCACCCACACAATGCGACCTTGCATATAGAGGTTCTAATCGATAAACACCGCATCAAGCATGTCTTAATAGATGGCAGAGCTGGATTAAATATTTGTACTTTGAAACTAATTCATGCACTAGGCTATTCCAACAACACCATTGACACTAGAAGAAAGATAAAAATAAAGGCATATGATGAAGAGGAAAGGTCTTCAAAGGGGCTGATTGTACTTCCAATTCAAGTAGGACTGATTGTCAAAAAAATTGTTTGTCAAGTGTTGGACAGGGATCTAACATATAACATACTCTTGGGTCATCCATGGATCCATGAAATGCAAGCGATACCCTCAACATACCATCAATGTTTGAAATTTCTAGTCAACAGATAGGAGGTCACAATATTAGCTAACAATAATAATCCACAGACTTGCAACATGCTAAAAGCAAATCAAGACACTCTGGTACCCCACAATAGAGAAGTCAACACTTCCACTTCATCCAGTGGTGAAAGACAACCCAATTTCACATCTAAATGGGTTAAGAAGAAGGATTAGGTGAAGGAAATAATTGTTGAAGACACAACTTTATCAAACACTGAAGGTCCTATAAATGAGTTATCACAACAATTTGTAGACAAGGTCTAGTTGAAGGACAAAGGCTTAGGAGAATATTCTCTTGAGCAATCTTTGTGTCTATCACAATTTCTACCATCACCAAAATCATATGGACAACCCACATCAAATACACCACATTCATCACAACCAATCACAACTCTTAATGAAATATTTGTTAAAGCAGGTACCCTCAAAGATGAGTCAGAAGACAAAGCCATTCTCAATTGGCTATACAGGGATGAAGAAGCCTCAACATCAAAACAAATTAGTATGGGAAAGGGAAGGCTATCTTAGAAAAAATGGGTTATGAAGGACAAGGACCAATTGGCAAGAGAAAGGATAGTATTATAGAACCTATTCAACCTCTAACACTACAGCCTAAAGACAAAACATGATTAGGCTACACATGGGAAACAAAAGAGGAAGTAACTCAGAAAATGGTAGAAAGGATGCTACAAATGAGAGATGGTTTTGGCACAGATTCCAACAAGTATGAATGGGATCATTTATCTACTACATCATACACTGACAAACAAATTGATGTCATTCAAACATATACACCCTTACGAGAGGAGGGACAAAGTTTAGAATATAGACCATTTGTAATGGGATCAACAAATATCGATGACTCAAGGGAGGACAATCAAACATCGAGTGAGATAGATGACTTGGAGATAAGTACCATCATAGACCTCGACCTTCCTACCAACAAATTTGACCACCTAGCAATCAGAACGCTTACAATTGTCGACCTTACTCAAATTGATGACTTATTACCATTGAGGCATCCCAAACTTATTGACTGGGAACCCACCAAACCTATTCATTTACCAATCTTTTCAAATGATGATGCCATCATAAACTATCTTTGCAGTGATGAACCTGATATGAGTTCTATCCATAACACTCATAATGATGCTTCACAATGGGAGGGTGCCAAATGTTCCAGTTGCAAAAATGACAACAGGAGAAATAAATCTAATGGTGAAAACCTTTCTGAGGCAGCATTAGATTTTGAAAAAGAAAAAATAAAGAACATATCCAACAGTGAAAACCTTTTTGAGGCATTGAAGGATGGAAGATTTGACACCTCCCAGAGCATTACCATGATAGATGATCGATACTGGTAGAACCGACATATTCTATAAATATGGGAACAACTGAAAAGGCCAAGATCCTACATGTAGCAACATCCATGACAGAACAGGAGAAGCTTGCATTCACAAAATTCTTTGAGGAGCGACACATCAATTTTTCATGGTCTTATTCTGACATGCTAGGATTTGATCCAGATCTCCTAATGCATCATCTGTCACTACCAAAAGGAATCAAACCAGTCAGATAAAAATTGAGAAAGATGCATCCCCACATCGCCCTGATGGTTAAAGTTGAGCTGAAGAAATTGTTGGATGCATAATTTATCAGTTCCATAGATTATGCAAAATGGATCTCAAATATTGTGCCAGTATCAAAACCTGATAATAGCATCAGAATATGCACGAATTTTAGAGATTTAAACAAGGCATGCCCTAAGGATGATTTTCCTTTACCCAATATTGACATAATTGTTGATTTAACAACATGAAATGCCATGTTATCTTTAATGGATGGCTTCTTAGGATATAATCAAATAAAAATAGCACCTGAAGATTAGGAAAATACAACATTCACTTGTCCTTGGGGTACATTCTGTTGGAATGTCATGCCCTTCGGGTTGAAAAATGTAGGTGTGACATATCAATGGGAAATGACCACAATTTTTCATGTTATGATGCATACTTTCATGGAAGATTATGTCGATGACATCTTAGAAAAATCTTACACCAGGGAAGGACATCTGGAGATCCTTGATAAAATCTTCACTAGATTGGAGAAGTTCAATGTCAGGTTGAACCCAAAGAAATGTATGTTCGGGGTAACATCAACAAAAATCCTTGGTTACATAGTGTTAGAGAAAGGTATTGAAGTGGATCCGGCTAAGGTTAAAGCAATAATGGAGATGCCACCGCCTAAAAATATTAGTCAATTATGGTCCCTACAAGGCAGGTTACAATCCATCAAGAGATTTATCTCCTAGCTAGTAGACAAGAGTCACCCATTTAATCATCTACTTCATAAGAATGTTTCATTCAAGTGGGATCATGACTATGAAACAAATTTTAACTAGATAAAGCAATACTTGATGCCACCTCCAATACTCATGCCACCTACGACAGAGAGACCACTATTACTGTATATCGCAACAACTGACATATCTTTAGGAGCTCTATTGGCACATGAGGATTCTGAGGGAAAAGAACAAGATATTTAGTACATCAACAAGACTCTCAATGGATATGAAATAAACTACAAATTCATAGAAAAAGCTTGTTTGGCAGTGGTATTTGCAACCCAACAGTTGCGACACTACATGTTGACTCATATAGTCAGGATCATATCAAAAATAGACCCATTGAAATATCTACTCAGTAAAGCTGCTCTAATAGGGAGATTAGCAAAATGGGTCATGATCTTGAGTGAGTTTGACATCCAATATGTTGACAAGAGGGCCATCAAAGGATAGGTAATAGTGGATCAACTAGTTGAAGCTCCATTATAGGATCATCATCCAATGAACATTGAATTCCTAGATGTGGACATCCTAAATATTACAACAAAACAATGGAGACTCTATTTTGATGGATCATACACACAAAGAGGGTCTGGTGTGAGAATTCTATTTGTCACACCTCAAGGGTACACCATCCCAAGATCCTATAGGATAATGTTTCCTTGTACCAAAAATGTAGCTGAGTATGAAGCATTGATTATCGGCATCAAAGTAGCTATTGAATGGAAAATCATAGAAATGCAAGTGTATGGGGACTCACAACTTGTTATCTATCAAGTCAATGACGAGTATCAGACAAGGGATGAAAAAATCATGCCATATAAGCAAATGATAGATGATCTTAAAAAGTACTTCATGGATATCAAGTTTGAGCAAATACCAAGGGAAGAGAACAAAGCTACGGATGCCATGGCTACAATCGCTTACCTTTTGCAATTACCAGAAAGGAAAGGTCGTTATGAGTTTATGGTGGAACAAGTATCTAACCCTGCATACAACAATCCTGATTCACAAACCATATGCCAAATAACCGACACTCAAATCTCACAATATGGAGAGATCTATACTTACCTCAAAGATAATATCCTTCCTCCTAATCTGTCTAGAAACCAAAAGTGTAACTTTATCCATCAATCCACCAGACATACATTAATTGCTGACACCCTATATCGTCGAGGTCTAGATGGTACTCTTCTTCGTTGTCTGGAACATCACGAATCTAAAACATTCTTAAGAGAGGTCCATGATGTTGGAAATATATGCCTCAATCCCATAGGCTGAAACCTTTGAAAGGGCCAAGTCGGTGTGACATCTTTTGTGTCTGGCCGACTAGCAGTTTGAATCTTGTTGAACAGTTCAAGTCGCTATGACCTTGCTTCAGTCTCACCGAAGAAGCCTATCGCTGTGACATTTCATTCGGTATAACCTCTCACCGCCCATGGAGACCTCTTGTTGACTGTTGGCATTTATCAGATATCAGGGAGAGTCTCGGATGTTCGCTATGAGCTCTCAGTGATGAAGGAAAGTCTCACCGACAACGTTTTCTGTTGAAGTCTTCGGGGAGAGTCTTGGGTGTTCGGTAAGAAGTCTTACCGATAGGAATGTCTCGCCAATAGCATTTTCTTGGTGTCTTTGGAGTAACATGCGATGGCTCGGTAAGAAGTCTTACCGATGTGTGATGTCTTTCCGAATGGTTTTGCATTGAAGTCATGGGGATAACTAAAGGGTTCTCGGTGTGAAGTCTCAGCGACGAACGTTAGTCTTGCCGACTGTTGCTTGGAGCTCGGTATGACTTGTGAGCATTCAGAGTAATGTCTCGGCGATAGTGGTCTGTCTTGTAGACTGTTGATCACTTCGAAGAATGACTTAGGACCTCGGTATGAAGTCCTGGCAAAAGCGATGAGTCTCGCCGAATGGTGGATGCTTTAGAACAACATGTTTGCTCGATGTGAGGTCTTGGCGAAAGACAAATGTCTTACCGACTGTTGGGTGCTTCGGTGTAACATAAGAAGTCTTGGTGTAACCTCTTGGCGGGTGGTAAGTCTTGCCGATAGCAATGTTGAGGCCAGTGTGACTTGTGAATAGCGATATGAGTCTTGTCGATGAGGAATCTCTTCCCGATAGGAATGCAATGGATGTCGGTAGTTTCAGTATGACTTGTGGCATTTGCTATATTGTCTTGCAGACTATTGGAACCTACACCGATATCAATAATGAAGCCTTTGGGCATCGGGGAGACACGGTTAGTGTCTCACCGACATGCCAACACAGATTGAAGCCTTTTGACCGTGTGAAGACTATCCTATGTGGCTCATTGTTGACCAATCAGAGAAGCCGGATGGGAACCGTTGGAAGACAGTTCATTGTGGCAGTTCTGAGAGGAAGCTCGATAGATAGGGGTGACATGAATTTAGTCTAGAGTTGCAAATTGTAACTGGTTAGATGAATCAATGGATTGCTGTGTGATTGGATAATCAGTAGATGAATTCTATTATGTGAAGTCTGTAATTGAAGGTTCCTGTACAAGATTGATCATTGTGAAAGCTGCTGTAATCTGGCATCAGAAAGATAAGTCAGAACTCTGTATGTAATTATTTGTTACTGTAATACAAAGTGACTTCTCTTGGTGTGGTGGGTTTTTCTCTCATAAGGGTTTTTCCACATATATCTGGTGTTCATATGTGTTTGTCTATTTCTCTGTTTCAGTAATCTCTTTCATGTGCATCTTAATTGGACTGTAGTTGAAAAAATTAAAAGTATATCTGCATTCTTCCCAGAGTCTTTGACGTTAGGAGAGTTGCTTCCGCATCTAGCTTTCCTTACAAGTGGTATCAGAGCCTAGCCAGTTGTGTTATCCTTGTGGGTACGTTGGATTTTTTGTGTCAATTTCTGTTCAGTGGGAGTCTTGTAGAAGTTTGTCAATTTCTAATTACAGATTGAGATGGCGAGCACGTTAGGAAAGATTGAAATAGAGAAGTTCAATGGCAACAATTTTGAGTTGTGGAAACTTAAGATGGAAGATCTATTGGTTGATCGTGATCTTTGGATTACTGTGTTTGGAGTGAAACCTACAGGAATGAAGCAAGAAGATTGAGACCTTGTAGATAGAAAGTCTAAGGGGATGATAAGGCTCTGTTTAGAAGACTCTATTCTTCTCAATGTGCATAAAGAGAAGACTGTATCTTCCTTGTGGAAGAGACTGGCATCTATTTATTAGGGGAAGTCCTTAGTGAATAAACTGTTCTTGAGGAAGAAGCTATACTCTTTGAGAATGCAGGAAGGAGGGTTTGTAGCTGATCATTTGAACGCATTTAACATGTTGATTGCACAGTTAACATCTGTTGGGGTGAAAATTGAAGAAGAGGATTGTTGTATGCTGATATTGTGTTCTTTTCCAGACTCTTGGGATCATCTGGTGATGGCTATTGGGAGTACAACATCCAGTTTCAAGATGGAAGATGTTGTTGCATCTTTGCTGTCAGAAGAGATGAGAAGGAAATCTTCTGAGATGGCAAAGGAGGCCCTTGCTGTTAGAGGAAGCTCGAAAGAGAAAGGCAAGAAGAAGAAAAAGAAATCTAAATCGAAATCAGAGGAGAGATCAAAGTCTCCTGGCAGGAAGTCCAAGGTGAAGTGCTGGAACTGTGGGCAACTTGGTCATGTCTGAAAGGATTGTAAAGAAGAGAAGAAGAAGAAGAAGTATTCTTCTGACAATGATTCTTCTCACAGTGATGGAGAGCCTTCATTGCAACCTTGGCTACACAGGCATCAGATGATGATGCTGATTGATTCTGGAGCATCTTTCCACATGACATCTCATAGAGACTGGTTTCAAGTATGAAGAATATGATGGTGGAAAGGTGTATTTGGAAAGTGATTCAACTTTGGAAATTGTTGGCCATGGAAGAGTCGAATCAAATTCCCGATGACAGAGTGAAGGGAATCAATAATGTAATGCATATACCAGGTCGGCTTGAAACTTACTTTCTGTAAGTATGCTAAATGATATTGGAGTGCAAGTCACGCTCTCTGGTAATGGCTGCAAGATGACTAGAGGCTCTATGGTGCTGGCTAAAGGTGCTCGAATTGGTACCCTGTACAAGCTGGATGCACAGCTGTTCAATGTAACAGTGTCTCTGAAAGTCACGAAAGCTACTCATGGAGGTAAAGAGGGAAATATCCCTAATTATGTAAACTCTATGGAAGTAAAACTTCCAGCAGAGAAGACTATGCTCTGGCATCATAGGCTAGGCCACATAGGAGAAAAAGGTTTAAAAACCTTGAAGAATAAAAACCTGGTTGAGGGGCTTGATGATTGTAATCTCAAATTTGAATTCTGTGAGCATTGTATATTTGGAAAACAACACCGTGTTTCATTTTATTCCAGTCCTCATAAATATTCTGGTTTGCTAGATTATATTCATTCGGATGTGTTTGGTCCAGTGAATGTTCCTTCTTTGTCTAAGTCAAGGTACTATGTATCGTTCATTGATGATTATTCGAGAAGAACATTCGTTTATTTTTTGAAAAGTAAATCAGAAGCATTCAGTCGGTTTAAGGAGTTTAAGAACCTTGTAGAAAATCAGACTGGAAGAAAGATTAAATGCTTAAGGACTGATAATGGTGGTGAATTTTGTTCTGATGATTTTGAGAGGTATTGTAAAGACCATGGGATTAAAAGACATAAGACTACACCTTATACTCCACATAGAATGGAGTTGCAGAAAGGTTCAATAGGATAGTGATGGAGAGAGCATGAAGTATCTGAGTAGTGCTGGCAGGAGGAGAAGTTTTGGGCTGAGGTGTTGCTCTGCATGTTACTTGATTAATCGTTCTCCAAATTCTGCTCTTGTTGAGAAGACACCTTTGGAAGCGTGGTCTGGTAATAAGCCCTCTTTAAGACATATTCATGTTTTTGGTTGTGAGGCATATGCTCATGTGCCGTATGAGAAAATATCTAAGCTGGAGAACAAGGCTCTCAAATGTATTTTTATTAGCTATAGCGCTGGCATAAAAGGATACAAGCTTTGGAATCCTGATACAGAGAAGGTTGTATATAGTAGAAGTGTAATCTTTCATGACCTGAAGCCTTCTACCTTGGATCTGTAGTCAGAGACAAAGTCAGAAAATAATAAGGATGTAGTTGGAATTCCTCCTACACCAGAGAAAGAGGAATTGAAAATTCAAAATGTACCTGAAACTGAGGAGAGCTCAAGTAGCTCTGAAAGTTCTGAAGAAGAAGAAGAACCTCAGCCTCAGCAAGTGAGGAGGTCAACCCGTGAAAGAAAACAACCTGATAGGTATGGGTTATCTTTGATAGATTCTAATTGTGCTTATGGTTTAATTTCTAGCACTGATGAGCCTAGGACTATAAAAGAGGCATTTAAAATGTCTGATTTAGACTCTTGGTTGGAAGGCATGAACGAAGAAATGGCATCATTAGAAAAGAATGACACTTGGAGTTTGGTGCCCTTACCTAAAGGCAAAAAAGATGTTGGTTGCAAATGGGTATTTAAAAAGAAGATTGGTCTGGATAGCAGTGTGGAAAATTACAAGGAAAGATTGGTTGCGAAGGGTTATTCCCAGGTAGAGGGAATTGATTATGTGGAGATTTTTTCTCCTGTAGCTAAGCTGACGTCTATTAGATTTCTTTTGTCACTTGCAGTAGCGTATGACCTAGAGGTTGAACAAATGGATGTAAAGACAACATTTCTTCATGGTGATCTTGAATAAGAAATCTATATGTCCCATCCTGAGCACTTTGTTGAAAAAGGTAAAGAGAAACTAGTTTGCAAGTTAAAGAAGTCTCTGTATGGGTTAAAGCAGTCATCTAGAATGTGGTACCAAAAAATTGATACTTTTGTATTATCTTTGGGATTTGTGATATCAAAATATGATCATTGTGTCTATTATAAAGCTGAAAGTGATCAAGTTCTTATTATTTCTCTTTATGTTGATGATATGCTGTTCATAGGCAATAGTAAGCTAATGATTTCAGATCTTAAGTCTTAGTTGTCTGCTAAGTTCAAAATGAAAGATCTTGGTGCAACAAGGTATATTCTAGGGATGGAGATAACCAGGGATAAGAATAATAGAAAGCTTTGGCTCAGTAGGGTAAGTATATCAAGACTGTTCTAGAGAGATTTTGCATGAATGATTGCAAGCAGCTAGTTGTTCCAGTCTTGCAGGGAACGAAGCTATCTGTTGAAGATTGTCCAAAATCTCCTATTGAGATGGAGGACATGACCAGTGTACCCTATGCTAGTGTGGTTGGAAGTATTATGTATGCAATGGTCTGTACAAGGCCAGACATTGCCCAAGCAGTGGGAGTTCTTAGTCGGTTTATGGATAATCCTGGAAGGACACATTGGGATCTGTAAAGAGAGTTTTCAGATATTTGAAGGGCACTTCAGATTTTGCTTTGTGTTACCATGGGAACTGGTTGAATCACAGAGGACTCTCAGATTCGAGGCTATGTGGATTTTGATTGGCAGGGGACATTGCAGGAGGTCCACCAGTGGATACATTTTCATGTTGAATGGTGGTGCAGTGAGTTGGATGAGTAAGCGGAAAGCTGTAGTCGCTTTGTCCACTACAAAGGCTGAATATATGGCAGCTACACATGCTTGTAAAGAAGTAGTTTGGTTAAAATGTTTTTGTTCTAACATTGGTTTTGATGTAGGGCAAATAACTATTTTTTGTGACACTTAGAGTGCAATTTGTCTGGAAAAGAATCCTACTTTCCATGCCAGGACGAAACATATAGATGTACAGTACCACTTTGTACGAGATATGGTGGAGGATGGAAAGGTTAGTTTGGAAAAAATTGATACTCTGGAGAATGTTGCAGATGCATTGACGAAACTAGTGAGCACAGACAAGTTCAGGTGGTGTGCCAGTTCAATGGGCCTTAGTGCCCATGATTTTCAGTAAGTTTTGTTGTGCTCTGGAGGTGCTTGTGTGATCTTCGTCAATTGGGAGATTGTTGGAAATGTATGCCTCAATCCCACAGGCTGAAACCTTTGAAAGGGCCAAGTTGGTGTGACATCTTTTGTGTTTGGCTGACTAGCAGTTTGAATCTTGTTGAATAGTTCAGGTTGCTGTGACCCTGCTTCAGTCTCACCGAAGAAGCCTATCGCTGTGACATTTCGTTCGGTATAACCTCTCATTGCCTGTGGAGACCTCTTGTCGACTGTTGGAATTTATCGAATATCAGGGAGAGTCTCGAATGTTCGCTATGAGCTCTCAACGATGAAGGAAAGTCTCGCCAACAACGTTTTCTGTTGAAGTCTTTGGGGAGAGTCTTGGGTGTTCGGTAAGAAGTCTTACTGATAGGAATGTCTCACCAATAACATTTTCTTGGTGTCTTTGGAGTAACATGAGATGGCTCGGTAAGAAGTCTTACCGATGTGTGATGTCTTTTCGAATGGTTTTGCATTGAAGTCATCGGGATAACTAAAGGGGTCTCGGTGTGAAATCTCAGCGACGAACGTTAGTCTTGCCGATTGTTGCTTGGAGCTCGATATGACTTGTGAGCATTCAGAGTAACGTCTCAGCGATAGTGGTCTATCTTGTAGACTGTTGATCACTTCTGGGAATGACTTAGGACCTCGGTATGAAGTCCTGGAAAAAGCGATGAGTCTCACCGAATGGTGGATGCTTCAGAACAACATGTTTGCTCGATGTGAGGTCTTGGCGAAAGACAAATGTCTTGCCGACTGTCGGGTGCTTCGGTGTAACATAAGAAGTCTCGGTGTAACCTCTTGGCGAGGGGTAAGTCTTGCCGATAGCAATGTTGAGGTCGGTGTGACTTGTGAATAGCGATATGAGTCTTGTCGATGAGGAATCTCTTGCTGATATGAATGCAATGGATGTCGGTAGTTTTGGTATGACTTGTGGCATTTGCTATATTGTCTTGCAGACTATTGGAACCTACGCTGATATCAACAATGAAGCCTTTGGGAATTGGGGAGACACGGTTAGTGTCTCACCGACATGCCAACGCAGATTGAAGGCTTTTGACTGTGGGAAGACTATCCTATGTGGCTCGTTGTCAACCAATCAGAGAATCCAAATAGGAATTGTTGAAAGATAGTTCATTGTGGCAGTTCTGAGAGGAAGCTCGATAGACAGGGGCGACATGAATATAGTCCAGAGTTGTAGATTGTAACTGGTTAGATGAATCGACGGATTGCTATGTGATTGGATAATCAGTAGATGAATTCTATTATGTGAAGTCTGTAACTTGAAGGTTCCTATACAAGATTGATCATTGTGAAAGCTATTGTAATTTGGCATAAGAAAGATAAGTCAGAACTCTGTATGTAATTATTTGATACTGTAATACAAAGTGACTTCTCTTGGTGTGGTGGGTTTTTCTCCCGTAAGGGTTTTCCCACGTATATCTAGTGTTCATATGTGTTTGTCTATTTCTCTATTTTAGTAATCGCTTTCATGTACATCTTAATTGGACTGTAGTTGAAAAAATTAAAAGTATATCTACATTCTTCCTAGAGTCTTTGACGTTAGGAGAGTTGCTTCCGCATCTAGCTTTCCTTACACATGAAGGTATTTGTGGGACCCATTCAAGTGGGCTAACCCTAGCCAAGAAAATCCTCCATTTAGGGTACTACTGGCCGAACATGGAGGAGTCCTATCAATATGTTAAAAAGTGTTAGAAATGCCATATTCATGGTAATCTATATCATGCGCTAACACAAAAGTTACAACCCTTCACATCATCATGGCCCTTTTGTCAATGGGGACTGGACCTGGTAGGAAAAATAAATCTATCTTCATCCAATGCACACAAGTTCATCATCACAACAAAGTCTTTTACAAAATGGATAGAAGTGGTTCCTTTAACAATTGTCACTGGAAAGCAGATTTCATCTTTCATACTCAACTACCTCATTTGTCGGTACGAGGTACCCCGATCCATTGTCACATATAATGGTAGGCCTTTTAAAAACTAGGACGTCCATGAATTATGTGAACAATTCCATATCCAACATCGTTTCTCAACACCATACTATCCTCAGGGAAACGACCAAGTAGAGTCCTCAAACAAGACAATTATGAAAATACGAAAGAAAATAGTAAATGATTTTGGACGTGATTGGCATGTTCAACTAAATCCTGCACTATGGGCCTACAAAACCAATATCAGGACACCAACATGAGCTACACTATATGCCTTGGTGTACGGATTAGACACCATCCTACCCATTGAGGCAGAAATACCATTACTTCGTGTCTCACTAAAGGGTATCATTACAGATGAGGATTACAGAGTCTCTCGGATATAGGAACCAGAATTATTGGATGAACATCATTAGCAATCTGTCTTTTAGTTAAAGGCCTACCAACAAAGAATGTTAAGGAGCTACAATCATAGGGTAAAACCTAGAATCTTTCAAGTTGGAGACTTGGTCCTAAAGGAAAACCCTAGGAATCGGCAGGATAGAGAAAAGAAAGGGAAGTTTGAACCTAACTGGCTAGGTCCCTTTGCAATCATATCAGTGTATGGATCAGGAGCATATCAATTGTCTACACTTGAAGGGGATCTGTTTGATGAACCTATCAACAGTATCCATCTCAAAAAGTTCTATACCTGAATCGCCTAGTGCATAAATTAGTTTCTAAAAATGGTTACCTTGATGAAAAACTAGCAAATAGGCGTCTTGGTGACAACAAAATACAAAAAACAAAATCAGAAAAAATAGAAAAATACAAAAAAATAAAATAAAAACTAAAAAAGTGCAATAAAAACATGTAGTGAAAACCTAGAAATAGGTGCTATTTGTGATTCAAATAAGCTCTCCCATCTATTTGGACGCATGTCATGGTCGTTACTTTCACCATCATCATTTTTACATCCATTATCATATCATATCACGTGGTCATGTCTCACCCTAGCTTGGGGGAAACATCTGAACATCATTGGGGCCAATAAAACATCGAGCTTAACCAAATGGACAATCAACGACAGGACAAAGGCAAGAAAAACAATGATTGAAATACAACCCAACATAGCACATCAATCACCACCATAAACACATCAAACATCCATATCATAAAACAAAAAATCCAAAAACATGAGTCTGTGTCAGTAAAACTACGTGGTCTCTACGTATATAACGTAGGAAAGGCTAATCTTTGATTAGCCCCTGAGGCCCCTAGGATAGGTCTTTAGGTTAGGTCTTTGGTCAAAATCTCGAAAATCAAAAAAACATCATAAAATCAAGATGGATGATCTAATCTGAATAATGATAGAAATACTTCAAACAAATGTGGGATATGTTGTATTTTGATCATTGTTATCATTTCTTTGGAGCAACTCGATGCTGTATTGAACTAGAGAAGCAAGGAAGGAGAATGATATTTTCTTTATTTGTTATTTGTGAATTAATCATAATTACTGTGTGAATTGTCATGGGAAGTGCTCTACAAAGTATCATGGATGACATTCCAATTCACATAGAAAAGTGGTTAATTCTTGTCTGTTTATGCAAGAAATGCTCAGGTCATCTTGGTTTAATTATACCTCGATGCTTGTGTTAACTTGCAATATCAAAAATCATGGAAGTAGTACTCAGGTCATCATGGTCTATATTATAACATCGATGCTTGTACTCACTTTCAACATTTTAAAAAGTTCAATGATGATACAAAGCACAAAAGTACTGTTAAAATTCCAATTATATTTGCATGGTTAAATTAGATTGCATTCACAATAGTTTTTGCATATGCAGAGTATTTTGTTACTAAAAATCGTGAAGGATTCAAATTAATGATTATCTTTTCTCATAAGTAGATTGAGTATACTTGACAAAAAAATCATCATAATCATTTAGTTGCATCATTATATTCATTTGCATACATTCATACATTTGAATCAAGTAATTTTTCATTTATCATAGGACATTTTCCATTTATCAAAAACAAAAATCTCTATTATATCACATATCATACATTCATTTATCATATCATATATCATTAATCCATCCATTTATTACATCATATATCACACATCATCTTCATCTACACAAAAATCTCTATCATATCACATATCATACATCCATTTATTACATCATTTATCATTTATCATATATCATTAATCCATCCATTTATTAGATCATATATCATACATCATTTTCATCCATATATTACATCATATATTTGCATTTACATCAAAATAAAAGTACACACATCCTATTTACATCACATATCATTTATCATTTCAACACATCATATCCATAACCATATATGTAATTACATCATCATACATATACATCATCCATACATCATCATATATATACATCATGCATCCATACATCATCATTATGTACATCATAAATAAAACATCATACATCATAAGAAAATCATCATGATATAACCGCATCCATAACATCATAATAATGGGATCATCAGATAGCATATAGACATGAAAGAAAATGCATCCATCAAAGAATCATGTAGAACACATATGGATTGAAGAGTCCACTGCATATAATATGGATCAAAATAATAATGTCAAGTATACAATGATGTCTAAAATAAAGAGAGGTATATCAACAAAAAATGGTTGTAATTGGAATGGACATAATCATCTCTAATACGAAAGAGAAATCACATCAGAATCTAAGCACTACTGGCTCCAAACGGGGCAAGCGTAGCAGGATGGGTCCCTCCACCACCACCGGATGTACCGAGATCTCTAGGGTCTCTCTGAAGAGGCTGTGCCACACCCACACTGACAGTCCTAGAATGATTCCTACTAGATTGGGACTACCTGTAGCTCACTCTCTACTCTGAAAGGATGACATCATGATATTTCCTTATGTAGTAATCCACCTCCCCACCAATATGGGAAACCTCTCACATATAATTTGCTAGGGAAGTACCATCTACCAGTCTCTGTAATCTCTCGGTTGTGGCCTGGGAACCCTCTTCTATAAATCTGGTGGCATCCCTCTCAGCTGTCAAGGATGCAATCTAAGCCTGAGCTTCCCCTGTAGTCTGCCTGGCAGCATCCCTCTTGACTGTCAATGCTGCAATTTGTGACTATGCCATAACCAACTGAGCCTGCATTGATGATAAATCCTTTGCATGTAACTAGGCTTGTGCCTGCATCTGATCATGAGTCTTCTCTAATAAACCCTGAGCCTAAAGAAGTTGCTCCTGAATAGTCTCTAACTGCACCTAAAGGCTCACTATCTATAGCTGATTTGAAACATCCCTCGCCGCCTGCCTCTTATGAGGCACTGTCTCCTCTGAAAAATCTAAGGCAGGACCTGACCCACCTACAACCTCTCCACTATCAGATCTATAGTCATCACCACTGCTCTCATCCCTGCTGCTCTCCTCTCCACTATCCTTCTCACCAACATCCTCCTCACCACCAACATCCTCCGCCTCAACCTCAACCTCCTCTCTCCTCCGCCTATGACCATGTGTAACAGCAACATCCTCCTTTGCGGGTAATGGGGCAGGCTCATCAGGAATAGTAAGATGTGGAAAAGTATGCAAAGCCAGATACTCATCATAGTCTGATATAAACAGTGGCTCAACAATGTTAGGACAAATATCCCACTTAAATGGCTATAAAGACTGATACTCCTAAACAACAACATCATATGACAAACTAGGCCCCCTATCTATAGAATCTGACTGCCAACGGGTGTCATGAGAAACACCCTGGGGCATACTCTGAACCATACCATATTGTCTATACATTAATCTGATAAAAAATCTCTCCAATACCCAATGAGTGTGACCAATCAGTAGCATCAACTGACAGAGATATGGTAACTAAATATCATCCTCATCCCAATGCTCATAGTCAAGGTAGGGATGCCATGTCATAGACTCTATGTCATCAATCACTCTCCTCTAGTACTCTAAATTACCCAGTCTAGACTGAGTAAGGCGACCTGCATATCTGAACACATATGGTCTCATAGGTGGTCTCTATCTCATTGGCACTAGATGCATGACAACTATGTGCTCCCATGCCCACACTTGAAGCAAAGTGACACCGACTGAAAAACTACAACCTCTAAGATAAACGATTGAATGCAAATCATGATACAAATGGGCGAGCATACACATGCCCCAAGCATAATTGGTCCCATGAATAGCCATACTCTCCAAAACTTGGCCCCAACCAATAGAGAATCCCTTTGACCTGCAATCAGGACAAAGGAATCCACTAATAAATCCAGTAAGCATTGTTGGCAAAGTGGCGTAATAAGATACCATCTCCCGCCATGGAATCCACTCTCTAGTAATATGCTCATCCTCAAATACCTTCCAAAGAGCATCAATTCCACCCTGCTCTAATGAATCATATACAATAATGTCACCCACAACTGGTATCTACAGGATCCTCAAGAAATCCTTTGGAGTGACTATCATCTCACCGGTAGGTAGGTGAAAGGTGTTATGTTTGCTATGCCACCTCTCGTCTAGCATTGTCAATAGACCCTGATTAATCCTAATCTGGGGCATGGATAGTAGAGAAGACAAACTGCATCGTGTAATGAATACCATGTCAGGCTTCCCTATTTAAGGTATCAAATCAAATGTCCATGGGAATTTCTCTCAAACCTGAAGGTTCTCCAATGGATCATATTACTAGGAAATAATTCAAAGTCAGTACTCTTTGTCAAATCATCAATCATCAAAAGTATCCTATCAAAACTAATTAGCTCTTGGTGAGAATTTTGATCAAATCTCATGAAAAAACATCATTGAGCCTCACCTATCATGAGGTCAAATCATCAAGTATCATTGAACCTCACCTATCATGAGGTTAATCATCAATGCATCAAATGAACCTCGCTTATCATGAGGTACACCAATAAAACTATAATTATTCCTCGCCTATCATGAGGATAATTATCATCACATCAAACATCAGACCTCGCCTATCATGTATTAGAACATCATCTACTTGATCAGGATAATCAATCATATCAAACCAATGGCTGACACAATAAAAAATCAACAAAATCAAAGACAGTTTGACAAACTTCATCATGTGCCATTTCAAAGCACTAAAATCAAGACATGTGCCATTTCATTAGTCAAAAGCGCTATAACAGACGGTCAAAGCGCCAT
Organism: Sequoia sempervirens; assembly: GCA_007258455.2. NCBI lineage: Eukaryota > Viridiplantae > Streptophyta > Pinopsida > Cupressales > Cupressaceae > Sequoia > Sequoia sempervirens. The sequence goes on from VDFB02281492.1 coordinate 542,629,839, forward strand.
TTCACCAAAAGCACCATTCTATAAGGTCAATGCGCTAAAACTTCAGGTCAACATGCTAAACTAATCAAAGCGCTAAAACAGAAGGCCTAAGCGCTAAAGTTTTGAAAGCGCTAGTTTATCCTACCTAAGTGCTAAAACAATTATACTATGCCCTAAAGTTTTCAAAGTGCTAAAACACTATACCTAAGCACTAAAATAGAAGCCCGACACGCTAAAGTTTTCGAAGCACTAAAACACCTAATGAAAGCGCTACAACAAAAAATCAAAGCGCTAAAAGACTTGAAAATTTAAAAATCTGAAAAATGCGTGAAAAATGAGACAATGCACGGAAAACAAGGGGATAAAGGGTACTTATCGGAGGTCCGTAGGCGACCGGGCGTTGGTGATGTCGTACACGCTTGAACCGATCGCTGTGATAAGGAATTGACATCTCACTCCAAGTGGCACAAATAGATCTCTCACCAAGTTTTCAAAAGTCAAAATGCATAAATGAGTGTGAAAAGGACCCTTTTGACCTTTTATAGGTTATTGGAGGTGGGATTTTTGTGGGGTTATTTTAATTTTTTAAAAAGGAGATTAATTCAATAACATCCTGAGGCACTTTCTACATCAATTATCGAGAGATAAATTATTTCATCATTGAATATTCATCGAATCTACATCAAAATCATTGAAAAATCATAAAAAATTGAAAAATTCCAAAAAAATTCAAAAAAATTCAAAAATTCATCAATTTATCTCCCGAGGGGGCATATATCCATCAATCACCTAAAAATCATGTCTGGGGCATACTAATTTTTTTTTTTTTATAAATTTTCCGTCGATACTAGTAGCAGCAGCACAAAATTTTCTTTGAAGCAATGCGTAAACACATCACTTCAAAGAGGGGCAAAATGTATACACCTAAAAATGATCTAGATAATTAAATTAATTAAATACGCTTTATTTGATTAATTACTTTAAATTCCTCTACTATTAAATAAATAGAAATATTTATTTATAATTCATTTCTTCTATTCTTCAGATTTAATTAAATATACAACTTCTATAGTTGGTGTTATTTAATTATTACATCATTTTCAATCATAATTAAATAAACAAAGTTTTACACTTTATTGTTTAATTATCATATTCCTTCTATTTTAATTTAATAAACAACTTCTATAGTTTGTTCTATTAAATTATTTATTCCACCTTTTTGCTAATTTAAATAATAAAAAATATTTAAATAAAGGAATAAGAAAATTCCTCTATTCACTCACCTACCAAATTTGATATTCCAAAATCCAATTTATTTAAACCAACATTCACGAGAAGCTATGGAGACAAATTGGAGACAAATTTGAATCAATCTCTCAAATCTTCTTCCTCTGATCTTTCCTATCATCTTGCCTGATGTTTTCATGGGGAGAAACCATTCCCTTCATCAGCTCCAGCTCCAGCTTCTTCATCTCTCACCCTTCAAATCTCAAGATTGAATCTAGGGCTTTGTTGTGCTAGCCCGTCACAAACTACTGTCGTAAATCTATATATACAACCTTTCTTCACAAGAAATGGACCCAAAATCTTTGTGCAAAATTACTTTGCAACATTCTTAGCAATCAAGTAATCATATCAATAGCAATAGCAATAGCATCTTAACATCATAGCAATCATAAGCATCAGTAGAATTCACATCATGACAACATCATAGTTTTGCTGTAGCTTTCATTTATCAGGTTTCATGTCAGCATAGATTATAGTAGCTTCATTTTATCATTAGAAATCATTATCAATCATTAGATCATTGCATTTACCATCATTCCATTCTGTAGATTGGCATTTTAAATAGTCACACTGCTTACCAAATTTGAGAGCCTTCTGTGACTTGATAAATCTTTGGAGATAGGAAAAAATGAGACACTTTCAAGTTTTTTGTGCTTTAAATTAGTTAATTGTTGTTAAATATTGATATAATGTTTCATTAAGAAGTGTTTAAGTTGTTTTAATTATTGACTTATTCCACACTTATAGACTACATAAAAATATAATCAAGTTTTTGATGACTCTTTCCCTAATGAACATTTGTTTTCCATCAATGTGCATACACCTTGGTATGCTGACATAGCCAACTACTTGGTTACAAGGAAAGATCCTCCTCATTTCTCTCCAAAAGAGAGAAGAGTACTCATTGAGAAAACCTTTCCTTTTTCATGGATTTCCGACTGTTTATTCTACACTGGACCAAACCATGTCATGAGGAGATGTGTAAGGGAAAATGAGAAATATGATATATTGCATGTATGTCACAATGAACCATGTGGAGGGAATTTTGCAGCCAAGAGGATAGCAATGAAGATCCTTAATACAAGATATTATTGGCCCACACTTCATAAGGATGCAAGAAGGTATACCAGGAAGTGTGATAAATGCTAGAGGATGGGTTGGCCAACCAAATCTAATGAGATGCCCATTTACACCCAAGTAGTAATCACTCCATTTGATAAATAGGGATTGGATTTTGTAGGACCCATTGATCCTCCATCAAATGGTAAATCCTACATCTTGGTTTGCATTGATTATGTGACCAAGTGGGTTGAGGTTAAAGCAATGAAGCATGCAAGAGACAGTAAGGTTGCAAAATTTCTTTATGAGGAAATTTTCACTCATTATGGGGTTCCAAGGGAGATAGTGACTGATGAAGGGGCTCAATTTACATCAACCCTTATCACAACACTAGTTAATGAATATAATGTGAGGCACCAAAAGTCTACTCCTTATCACCCTTAGGCCAATGACCAATCTGAGGTGACCAATAGGGAAATTGAGGCAATTTTGAAAAAAATAGTGGCTATTCATAAGAGAGACTGGGAAAATAGGCTGCCAGAAGCTGTTTGGGCCTATAGGACTGCCTGGAAAACAACCACAGGTTTCACTCCTTTTGAATTATTGTATGGGAAGACAACTATGATACCCATTGAATTTGAGCATAAGACTGTTAGGATTGTGCACTAAACTTAGGGATGGATATCTCTGAAGCACAAAAGGACAGAATCATGCACTTAAATAATTTGGATGAGATGAGAAAGACAAGCCTACATCATACTAAGGTAGTGTAGAATCAAAAGGTCAAATGGTATGATAAGTACATAAAGGACAAAAAGTTTCAGCATGGTGATTGGGCACTCCTTTATGGCTCCAAGTATCAAGACAATGCAAGTAAATTACAGACTAGATGGTTGGGACTGTACAAAGTTGCAGAAGTATTTCCCAATGGAGCTATACAACTCATCACCATGGACCCTGTTGGATTCAAACTTCTGGTCAACTATCACCGTCTAAGGTTGTATCACAAGCCAACCTCCAAGGAAGAATTCATGCAACAATTTAATCAACATCCAACCCCCAAACTTCCTGCAGCCGAAGGAAGCAGACCTAGTGTCCCTCCTTTTGAATGATCCAAGTACACATGCAACCACTTCATAATAAAGACTTCCACTTTTGTGGGAGTCCATTTCTTCATTAATCCACCCATCCACCCATCCATCTCCATCTTCTCTTCCTTCCATAACTCCATCAATCCACTTCACCATCACTTCATTCCATTTCATCACTGATGCAGAGGGTAGGGAATTTGAAAGAAACACAAAGTTTTAAGGCTAATAATGATTCACTCTCAACCTTCCAACTAGGCACTAGTATGGAGATAAGGCCTCGATAATGCACCAAATGACTTATTTGCTTTCCTTATGGACCCAAACCCTAGGAATTCTCTTAAGAGACTCAAAAAAACTTGTCTTGAATGATTTCAAAGCCCAACCCTCTGTCTTAGACACAAAACCAGTTTTTCACCTTAACTAGGCTTCTAGCCCAACTAGGCCTCTAGCAAAGGATTTTTGACTTTGCTCTCAAACTTTGCAAAGGAACCTCCAATCTAATGACTGTTTTAGATGTGGTTTGTGATGAAAAACAACATATCCAAACCCTGATATCACTTACTTCAGACAATCCCCTCCAAAACCGGCTATTTCCTCAAAAACTAGGCCTAATTAGCCCTCTTTTTCAGAGCAACCCCTCTCTAAACTCAACCCCTGACCATGAAACTTTCAACAGTCTCTTAAAATGTCTCAAAACCAAATATTTTCAAGTTCTTAGTCTTCAATGACACCCCTAACATGCTCAAACACAAAACCCTCCTTAACTTGCCTCAAAACTAGGGCTTCTTGGTTCTTGGCCTTCCAAACACTTCCAGATCCTAATTTTAGACTTTTCACCATTAATTCAACATGTCTCAACTATTACAACTCAAAAAGATATCACTTGTTAAGGCAGATCCTCTACTGCTATACTTTAGCCTCCACTTTCATGCTCTTTCCATTGTCAATTCTTGGTGTACACCATAGTATTCATCTCTCCTGCACATTATATTGTTAGTCTAGTATATTAAATGTTAAATATGATCCATTTCACAAGATACAGTCATAATCTCCCATGAAATGGATCATTCATTCATTAAAACTCTCAAAACAAGTGCAAAATCTATCTTTTCCTATAGACAGTTAGTTAGAATGTACAAGAATTGATCCCCTTTGCTTATCAGTGCATGTAAGAGGTGTTAAAACAAGTAACTAAAAACTCCTAAAGCATCCAACTGCATATATCTTCAATGGGAATCAAGTATTCATCAAAAGAACACAATAAAATGCAAGAAAACTATGTTTTTCACTATTTCCAGAAAACAGTCCGTACAGCCCCTTCAAAAACTGATCAACCTCTGTACAAATGACTTCTAGAGATTTTTATCACCCTTCCCCAACTTCTCAAACTGTTTGGGGTTGATTAGGTTACATAAAAGTGATTAAAACTCCTAAAGACTAGTTACCCACCCAAAGTGGATTTTCAAATATTTGAATTTCCAAACTTACATTTTATTGTTTCCTACTAACTAGAAACATTAAAAACTATTACATTATTATTGTTCAACCTTATTTGACACCATTAAAGAATTATAAACCTATCTAACCTCCTAGAACATGACTGTTCCCTTTATATTGCATTTTGGTCCTAGGGTCCTTATCAGGACCCTTAGAACAGTTGACTCTCTTATTACATTTATCCTTTCCAAATGCCATTATAGGCTTCAAAAGGTCATAGTTGATGTTTTGATATGATGGATAGGTCCTCCTAACCCCTGCACTCTCCTGACCCCTGAAGAGTTCCTTGAAGGGCTTGGGTGCTCCTACACCAATCACCAATGCATTAATTGCTCAACCGTACTTCTTAAAGGTAATCAGTACTTTCTCCACATTCTTTACAAAGATACTCCAAGATTTCAGGTATGTGCCAAACAATTTGTTATATCTTTATTATCTTTAGTGCATTTATTTAATTACGGTAATTAAATGCAGATATTTCACATAGCATGAAATTGTACTCCACCTTGTCCAATCATGATTATCAACCAGTCTGTGCGGACACATGCTATAAATTAGGTTGTGGGAGAGTGTCAACTCACAAGTCCATGTGTCATCCATATCAGCAAATTTAAATTGAGCCAATTTGAATGATAAATTGAAATGACGGCTTGCATGTCACTAAATTTTTTCCATTTCTCTCGACAATATCCCTCATTAATGAATCTTTACTGCTTAGTCATAATTTCAAATTTCACCCAACAGAAGTAATTTAGTAAGCTACATGACATTGGCATCAACACGACAGCAGGAAGAATTGTAGGAAGAAGAAGTTGGGGTTTTCAGAAAGAGATTACAGGAAAAGGAAATTTAGTAGAGTGCTTGTTTGATTGTAGGTAGCTAAACAATGGGAGGTTAGCTAATTCAGAATGAACCCATTGTTCATAACGTTGTAATGCAAGATGCACCTTCTTTGGAAAAGTTTAGAAATTGTGGATGGATGGACTATTTCTTGAAACTCAACATCTACAACGAAGACATTGCGTAAGAATTTGCATAGACATTCTCTAAGGGGAAGGAAATGGTAAAACGGTTGGAGGTGATCATTATTGAGGAAAGAATTGTGGAGGTAACATGTTTACCTGCTGATGGTGAGCCATACCTTGCTACCAGAGATGCAAGGTCAGCCAGGGCTGAATTTACTGAACCCAATGATCCTTCGTTGGTGGTGGATAAGTAGGGTACAAAGAGAACTTTTCTCCCAGAGCCATGGAGACAAGTATCTATCCACATTGTCAAGTACATCACTTGTGAGGGTCACCAGTCATGCCTCCATTCTGTACACTTCAAGCTCTTGAACCATATGAGGCATGAAAGAAGAATGAACGTGCCCAATGTGCTATATCATCTCCTTACCATCATGGCGGCCAAAACGCAAAAAGGTAGGGATATTTCTATCTCTCACCATTGTTTAATCAAATTACTAGTGGAAAAATCTCAGCATGAAGTATTTGATATGACATGGGAGGATTTTGTAAATATTGATCAATTTAGACCATAAAATGTATGTCCTAGAGGTCAGTCTCAACCTCATAGGGTTAGTAGGGAAGTTAAGGTTGCTGAAACTACTCCTGGAGCATCAACCTCTGGTGCAAACCCTAGTTCAAACCCTCCTACAGCTAAGTAGGCTATTGAAATTGGGCCTTCTAAGTCAGAATATTCAGGTGAGGAAAGTTCATCCTTAGATTTTGATGATAATGTCCCTACCAAAACCCCAATTCAAACTAGGGATTCCCTTAGGAGAGAAGAGGCACAAATGAAAGAAGCAGAAATGAGAAAGGGAAAGGCCAAGAAGCAAGTGGCAAAAAAACCAACACCAAGCCCTAGGAAATGAAAGGTTGATAACACTATTCCTCCTACAGCTGAAGAAAAAGACAAAAACCCTCCTAAGAAATCAAAACTAGCTAGGCCAACCACTAGCATACCTCCAAAGAGAATCCCTAGGCTTAGAAAAACATACAGGGAGGAGATGGAAGCCCCAATGGGGCAGGTGAATGTTGAGGAAAAATATAATTTTGAGGATCAGGAAAATATCAGATTGGCAGAGCTTGTTGCCATTGCAGAACAGGTTGAAAACTAGGAACAAGATGAAAGTCAGGAACCCCTGCAACAAGAACAAGATGAGAACCCAAAGTTCTTCTAGCCAGAGCAGGATGAACAATCCAAATCACTACAACTGGTGTTATGTGAACAACAAGAATAGGTGCCAAGGAAGATTTTGGTAGGAATACATAAACCTCCTACCTTTTCATGGAATGAAATAGCTCTGAAATTATGGAGTGAGATGCAAAGAAAATAAGAGGAATGGAAAAAGGAAAAGTGCAAGCTGCAAAATGAGATTAAAAAGAAAAATGCAGAGATTGAAGAGAAGAATGCAAAAATTGTTGCCTTGAAGGAAAGGGTAGATAATGTGGTAGATTTAATACCCAAAATGCTAGCATGTAGAACTCCTCCTAGAGTGTATTCCATGCACTTGAAGGAGTGAAATATTTCCTTTAAACTATCAAGGATCATTTCAGGTTTGAGTCCTACTTTTGATACTCGACATGAATTTTTCTAGGCTTATCAATTTGTCCCTCATGATGTTAAAAATTTGTTATGTGAATTATACCTGCACACTTATGTTTTGTCTGATGATCATGATTGGAATCCCTTGTTGTATATTGGAGACCTCCATTTAAGGGAATTTATGTCTTGGATTCAAAATTAAATTAGTTGGGGACAACAGTATAGAACTTATAGGGAAAGAGAATTTCACACTCCCTTGCCTCTCAAGGCTGAATCTAGTGACCCTGGAGATATTTTCATGACATGGCACATAATTGTTTACCGCCCCAGCTATAAGAATATGATTATTCTTGTTAGAGAAGAGACTTAAAAGGAATATGAGAGGGTAGCCGAAACCATAGGGAAATCAGTAATAGGATACTTAGCAAAGAGGTGGAAAAATTTACTAGAAGAATTGAAACAAGCTAAACCCCACTCTTTACAGAACTATGCTGCAACATGCAAAAGGGTTGACAAGTACATATACGTTGGTAGAAGGAAGCAACAGTTTTGGCTCCCATTAACATTTCAACCACCTACACTATTGTGGCCTGTGCCAGATTACAAGTTTAACAAGTATGACAGTTGCAGAAAGGGAAAGATGGAATAGATTGGAGAAAAAACAAGGATTTTACTAGGATCCTAATTCAGACACTACAAAGACTGATGTAGGATAGTTGGCAGTTGCTGACTTTAGGGAATTAACTAGGAAAAAGAATAGTGCTCCTTCTGCTGGAGGACCAACAAAACGTTAGGTTGGGGGGAATGATGAGCTGAATTAATGGCTCAATTTTGATAGGGTTCATTACATATTTGTTGTTGCTATCATAAAATTTGACACTTGGTTATTGATATTTTCCTTAAAACCATAGACTTTGGGCATAAGTTTATCTTTGTGACTTTAATGACATTATCATGCTATGAGAATTATCTATGTTGAATTTACTAGTGGTTGAATGAATGTTACTAATGTAATTATAGATATACATTTGTTTGTGTATGCTAATGCTATTGTGTAGGTTTCCACTAAAATGATGATGTCAACAAAGCCTATTACGTGGGAGAAATTCTTGCCAGTTGGTTGGTTACCAAGAAGTCAAGAAGCTGATCATTAAGAAGTCAAAGCGGGAAAACTCTCATGGAGGGAGATTCCTAATTAAATAAAAGAATGTAACCACCTTTTTAATGGTCAATCTAGGAAGTGCATTGTGCTAGATTCCTGTTGAAGCAAGCCTTCTTTGAAAAATTCAATGCATGCATAACTTCCTCCATCTTTTTCTATGTTTTCAATAAGCGGCATCCTTCTATTTTGATGGAATCGACTGCCTAGGTAGTTAGGGCGAGTCAGTAGTTTCTCTCTATAAATAATGGTCAGATGCTCCTTTTGAAAAAGGTTGAATATTTTGAGTTTGTACTCACATTTTCCAGTTTTATAGTTCTATTGTTGAGATGTTGTAGTTATGCTTTCAAGAATTAATATGACATTCTGAGTTGTTGCATTTGAGTTAGTGTAAGGGAGACTCACCCAAGGGGGCCCACTTGGTGAGAATTCCATGTATTATTTTAAAATTTATTTTCTGTTTAGTATTTAGTTTCAATTTCAGCAACTGTCTATTCTTGTAGCCACTGAAATTCCATTATGTGACTGTTCCTGCAGCCAAGGCAGACATAGTAGTTTCCTATTTGTTTGCTAAGATTTCCATTTCTATCTTTCATTTTCCAGTTTGGTTGTTAATGCTTGGTGCAAATGTTAATCTATGTTCAGTGTTTAAGTTGATTTCCTTCAAGCATTATATTTCCAACATTGTTTCTTACCTAGTTTATGGATGATTGCAATGAAGTCCTAGTGCACATACAGTGTTGACCCATTTCAAGTTTACATCCCTGGATTGACAAGTGAAATGCACCTTCATGATGAGTGTGATAGCTACTTAGTGTAGATGTTCAATCTCTAAGTCACATCCCTAAAGGCTTAGTTATTAAACCATTAAAGGAGGCCAAAAATCACTACCCCCATCTTCTCAACTTCTTAGAACAAGACCTACCAACACAACCATCTCATAATTGTATCTTACATATTGAGGTCATTGTTCATAAGAATAAGGTTCAAAGAGTCTTAGTATATGGAGGTGTTGGTCTAAAAATTTGCACCCTTTAGTTGGTCAGGAACTTGGGTTATTCAGAGGATGCTATTGAGAAAGCAAAAAGTACAACCATAAGGGCATATGACAACCAAGAAAGACTATTGCAGGGCATCATCGCGCTACCTATCCAAGTGGGAATCATCATTGCTAAGACTACATCTCAGGTACTAGAACATGATCTCCCCTACAACATCCTACTTGGTCGACCATGGATTCATGCCATGCAAGCAATAGCTTCCACATATCAGCAATGTGTCAAGTTTCATTTTGAGGACAAAGAAGTGACTATCCATGGAGATCCTAAGCCTTTCTACTATTGCAAAAATATTGAGGCCAAATTCTACAAAATCCTCTAGATACCGAAGAATGATGAAGGGCCTACATCCTCCTCCTCATTTTTTGACCCATCTTCCCTTGCATCCACCTCAGAATCCAAAACACCTATTGTGCAGACTATACCTGATATCAAGGCAGTTATCAAGGACAATGGTTGTGGAGATTATAACCTAAAGGACACTTTTGTGTTGGGCGAATTACCTCTTTCCCCAAAACCTCATGGGAAAAATACACCTATCAAAAAAGTGAATGAAACATTAAAGCTTGCATCTACCACCTTCACCAAGTGGGGGGACTTGAAAAAAGAGGATGTTAATGAGGAAGATGTATCTAAACTGCTCTATCGAGACAAATTACCCATGCCCATTCATCTCATGGAAGATGATAATAAAGGTCTACAATTAATGATGGGATGGGGGTACAACAAAAATGAAAAGCTGGGACAAAATGATAATGGTTTGCTAGAACCCATAATTCCTGAGAGATGTCCAAAGAATCTTGGATTAGGATGTACTACTAGTAAGGTGCAAATTCTTGGCAAGGGTACTTTTAAATGGGCCGAGGCTTCCTCTTGGTTACCAACATCATGTGATACTACCCTAGATGGATTTCCCCTCAATGTGGATGACCTATTTGATAATAACTCTCTCTTTATGATATCCACAACATCTTTCACCGCAAATGACCAAAACAATGAATTAAGCCTAGTATAGCCCCAACTCATTGAATGGGATGAATGAGGACCACCAATTCTAGATATATTTAAAAATAATGAAGCAATATCAGAATTCATGGGACTCCATGACAACTTACCATGGGGGGATCACAAAGAAGGATTTAATATAGAGCTAGACACACATGCATACTATGGGGAGACGATTGAATCCTTCAGTCACAAAATTGATGACATGAGAATAACATGCAGATCTTTAAGTGAAAACCACACCATGGCACTTTCAGATCCTAAAATAGTAAAAAGAAAGGATGCATCCAAAGGTGAAAACCTCCCCTTGGTACCCAAAGATGAGGGATTCAATCTCCCCCTTAGTGCAATGCATCCAAAAAAATCAACAGTACTAGCAGAGAAGGCTACCCCAATGAATGTAGGAATAGAAGAAGCACCTAAGATAACCTTTTATGCCGAATCCTTGTTGGATGAAGAACAGAAAAACCTAGCAGCGTTCTTGAAAGAAAGAAGAGAAAAATTTGCATGGTCATGCACAAATATGCCAGGGCTCGATCCATAAGTGGTTGTGCATCACTTAGCAGTATTTATGAAGCCAAACCGATCAAATAGAAACTGAGAAAAATGCATCCTTAAATTGCATTACTGGTTAAACTAGAGTTACAAGAGCTCCTTGACATTGGCTTTATCTGACCAATTGACTATCCTGAGTGGGTCTCCAAGCTGGTAGCTGTCTCCAAAACCATTGGGGGAATTTGAATATGCACATATTTTAGAGACCTAAACAAAGCATGTCTGAAGGATGATTTACTTCTTCCCAACATTGACATCATTGTCGATCTAACCACAGGTCATGAAATTCTATCACTCATAGATGGATTTTCCAGTTATAACCAAATCATGATTGCCAAGGAGGATCAACATAAAACTGTATCCACTTGTCCATGGGGAAACAATTGTTGGAACATGATGCCGTTCGGGATAAATAATGTAGGAGAAACCTATCAAAGGGAAATGACCCTAATCTTTCATGATATGATCCATAAAACAATTGAAGATTATGTGGATGATATTTTGGATAAATAAAAAACAAGGAACACATAGAGGTATTAGGGCCCATCTTTGACAGACTCAAAGAGTATAAGGTAAGATTGAATCCAAAAAGTGTGTCTGTGGGGTTACATTAGAGAAGCTTCTTGGCTACATTGTGTCACAAAGAGGGATAGAGATAGATACAACGAAGGTGAAATAAATCTTAGACATGGAGCCACCACAAACATTGAAACAAATGAGAGGGTTACAAGGAAGGTTGTAATCCATTAGAAGATTCATAGCACAATTATCAGACAAGATCCACCCTTTCTCACATCTTCTCCATAAAGGGATCACGTATAAGTGGGATGAGAAATGCGATAAATCCTTTCAGCAGATCAAGGAATACCTATTTTCACCTCCAATTCTCATGTCGTCGATACCAAACAAGCCATTAATCTTATACATTTTAGCTACATCAACAACACTAGGTGCTCTTCTAGCCCAACATGATGAAATGAGAAAGGAAAGAGCCATCTATTACATCAGCAGGACCTTGGTAAGGTATGAAATGAATTACTCATCCATTGAGAAGACATTCTTAGCAGTGGTTTTTGCTTCACAAAAGTTCAAACATTACATGCTCTCAAACCAAATCAATCTTATTGCCAAGATCGAACCATTAAAATATCTTTTATCTAAAGCAACTTTGACTGGGAGAATGGCCAAATGGGTAATGATCTTGACTGAATTTGACATAGAGTATGTGGAGCACAAGGATATTAAAAGAAAAGTTATTGCATAACAACTAGTTGAAGCACCCATTTATGTAGAGAATCCTTTGATATCTAAATTTATTGATGAATCAATGTTTCTTCTGAATACATCAAATCAATAGAAAATGTACTTTGATGGATCATATAACTAACATGGATCAGGGGTGGGTATTCTCTTTATCACCCCTCAAGGCGACTGTATTCCAAAGTCATATTGGCTATCATTCCCATATACTAACAATATTGCTGAGTATGAAGCTCTAATAACAGGTCTAAGAATAGTAGTTCAATGACAGATACAAGAGTTAAAAGTCTATGGGGACTCATAGCTAATTGTCAATCAAGTCAATGATGACTACCAAACCAAGGATGATAAAATCACTCCTTATAAGAAGATGGTAGACAATATCAAGGACTTTTTCATTGATATAACCTTTGAGTAGATACCACACATGAACAATCGAGCAACAGATGCCATGGCGACTATTGGATCATTGTTAGAAATTCCACACAATGTCCTTCAATGTGAATTATTGGTAGAACACATTCTCGTACAGGATTTTGAAATTCCTAAATCTAAATTCATGTGTGTAATCGTTGGTCTTGGATCCCCATGGTATCATGATATATTCACTTATCTTAGTAGAGGAACCCTCCCATCATATATCACCTCTAACCTTAAGAAAACCTTCGTCAAGAAGGCATCCCAATTCACAATCTTAGGTGACACTCTATATCGTAGAAGCATTGAGGGGACATCACTATGATGTCTCAACCAAAAGGAATCCTTGACTTCCTTAATATAAGTACATGAAGGAATTTGTGGTTCCCATTCTAGTGGAATAACCTTATCCAAGAAAATGTTGAGGACGGGGTATTACTGGTCAACCATGGAAAGAGAAGCTCATCAGTATGTGCAAAAATGTATCCAGTGTCAACAACACAAAGATCTTATCCATGCTCTAGCTTAGGAGTCATAATTGATAGTCACAACTTGGCCTTTCTCATAGTGGGGGATTGACCTCATAGGAAAGATTACTCCCACCTCGTCTAATGGCCACAAGTTCATTGTAACGACCACTAAATACTTTACCAAGTTGGTTTAAGCCATTCCTATGACTTACATAATGGGGAAGAAAATCTCCAAGTTTATCCTAAATTACCTTATCTATTACTATGGTGCTCTGCAAGTCCTTATCTCAAATAACAAAACACCCTTCAAGAATCAGGATGTAAGAGAGCTATGCCAATGATTTAACATCCAACATCAGCTCTCTACCCCTTATTACCCCCATGGCAATGGTCAAACTAAGGCTACAAACAAGACCATTTTGAAAATCCTAAAGAAAATGGTCAACAAAGTTGGCCATGACTAGAATCTACATTTAAATCCCACCCTATGGGCTTATAGAACTAGTATTCGCACACCTACAGGTGCAAACCCTTTCTCCTTGGTCTACAGATCAAAATCCATCTTACCTATTGAGGTTGAGCTTCTCTCGTTGCGAGTGTCACTACAAAATCTGATAACTGATGAAGAGTATAGGGTATCTCGGCTAAATGAGTTATAATTCCTCGATGAGCGTCATCTTGATGCCCTAAATCATTTGCAAGCATACCAAAACCAACTAAAATTGAGCTACAATAAGAAGACCAAGAGTCCGTATTTCCAGGTAGGGGATCTTGTCCTAAAGAATAATTAAAAGAACGTTCCAGATCAAGATAATAAATGAAATTTTGAGCCTAATTGGTTAGGCCCATTTGTTGTTACAACAAGCTATGGATTAGGAGCATATCAACTATCAATTCCTGAAGGAGAACCCTTTTAGGAGCCAATCAATAGTCTACATCTTAAAATTTTTTATTCCTAAGCTTGAAGGGTGTAAATCTAAAAATAAAAAAATAAAATAAAATCTAAAAAATCTAAAAAATCTAAAAAAATAAGAAAAAGGATTAAAATAGTAAACAAAAAATCATCCTCTAGTGAAAACCACTGCGGTGGTGGTTTGGGCAAGTACCTTGGTGAAAAATTGGAAAATAGGTGCCTTGCATAAATAAGCATCTCCATCCATCTTTGGATCTTTGGATTATCATGCTTCACATCAATCCATCTATCACATCACTCATCCTATTTATTCCATCACCCATTTGTGTCCGTAACATAGCTTGATATTTCAAGGTATCATATTCCCCTTTAGTACTATTTGACACATTCCTAAGGTCAATTTTTCCTACCTATATTGAGGTAGTCTATCACATAACATTGAGGGTATTTTTTTATGCATTGGATTGGGTTCTTGTATATCTTAAGGTTATTGGAAATCTCATCGAAAATCCCAAAAAAAATCATAAAACCTCATCAAAATTGAAATAACACTTGCAAAATCCAAAAATCAAAAAACATTTGGAAAATTGTAAATTCAAAATCCCAAAACATCCAAAACACATCAAAATCCCTAAAAAAGTAAAAAAGTCAGAAACATCAAAAAATCAAAAATAGTACCTTGTCGAACTACGTTTTCTCTGAGCTTGAACATAGGAAAGACCATCATTGATGTGCCCTCAAGACACTTTAGATTGAGAGTCCATCATAATAAACTAGAAATCCATCAACTGTCCATATCTCATAAAAAATAAGTCAGGTCAGTCAAACTACGTGGTCTGTGTGTGTATAACATAGGAAAGGCTCATCATTGATAAGCCCTCGAGGCCCCTAGGATAGTCTTTTAGGTTAGGTTCTTGTTCAAAACTCAAAAACCCCTAAACAGTTGAAAATTGAAACCCAGAACATTAGAAAACCTTGGAAAACCATAAACAACCTCAAATAATCAAAAACCAAAACATTCACATACTCTAAAAAATACCAAAACAAAACCTCAAAATATTTTCAAATACCAAAAAAATCAAAATATTCTAGAAAATCCAAAACCATCCATCTCATTTTGCTTTCATCCACAATAAAATTCATTGATAAATAATTCAATCGTCATCTCCAAAATTTGGTAAAACAAGTAGAAAAATAAGTGTTGCAAGACGTGAAGTGAGAACCTAAGTGTCAAAATCGAAAGTTTAGATCATAGGTAAATGAGTCGGTAACATTTGTATCAACGATCTATCACACACTTAGTCTTAGTCAAAACATCTGGTAAGCATTCCCTAGGATGCATCCTTTCGACAATGGGCATCAACATCAGACATCACCTTAGCTATGTTACGTTGGCAAGAGCTACAAATAATACTGATTGTTCGTTTTTGATCTTTTCTTATGATTTATCTTATTGACCCATTCTGAGGACCTCTCAATGATGTCTAAATGATTTAGAGAGAAAGGAATGGGGCATCAATCATTATCTTTCATTTATTGTGCTTGTGGGGTATTCTTGTAAAATAATCTTGGTGCATACTTTCTTAGTTGTGTAGAGGGAGGTCATTTCGAGTAGATTGTTGACTATTGTGTATGCTTTGGTCCAATATATTCTAAAATTCTAAACTACATTCCAACGAGGTTTTCGTATGTCAAGGTGCGAACAAGAACTATCCTATCTATTTGTAGAGTCAAAGTCCAGTACACTAGATACAATGCTATCTTTGTTCTCAATATCATGATGCATCGTGTCTATTTTTTATCAAACAATAAGGAATGACGGAGAGTCCCAATCCCAGATAGGAGAAAAATCATCACTCTCATCACCACAATCTAATAAAGTCTCGATGGATCCAGGAATTGTTGAACTTCTCAATAAATCTTAAAATCAATGGTCAAATCATTCATCTTGTTCTTCTATCTCCTTTCTGCGCTAACCTGGTATCATGATAGTCAACAAAAATCAATGCATCCACCCTGCACCCACAAACCATTAGCATACATACATCCTACATAATCATATCATATCATTTGCATATCATAAATAATGACGCCATCATATGAGAAGCATGACAAAGGAAGAATATCCATCTCATAGCATGTCATAAAAATATACTAATGAAATCTAGAAAAATAGGGGGGTGGTTCCACCTTTTTCTGTCAAGTTTCACTTAAGGAAAACTTAGAGATCTCAATCTAAGGGTGGAATAAGGGAAATATATATGCAATAAGGTGTCCTAGGGTATGATTAAATATACTAAGTGGGTTCACCACCAAGCAAGGGCTTGGAAAGACTAGGAATCTAAATGATATGCAAAACCTAACTATATGACCTAGATTATGAAACTGAAAATTAGAATAATAGACTGAGAAAGGACAAAAGTGCACCTAGAAAATGAAGAGGCTTGAATGAGGATCTGAAATCCTGAAAAATGATGACTTTTGATGCATACTAGGACTCATATGCCATTGTATAGGAGAAAATTTTCACCCCTTATGCAAATAAACCTTTTAGACATCCTCACCTTAGAAAACCAAATCCGAAGGTGAAATTCCACATCAAGAAGCTTCGTTCCTTCCACTTGGCATCTGTCCTTTGTGTTGGTAGGAGAATATTTTTTGGGGATGCATGCACGACACACAAACGTCTGCATGGCGTGCTTATGTCCCTAATGGATTCCTACATTTGAAGTTGGTAGAGGCGTTACACTTTTGATTGGGGTCGATTTGTACAGTCCCTTTTCGACCAACCAACCCTGAAAATGGAAGATTCTTCCCTCTTCTCCTTCAAATTCATCCATTCTTCATCCAACTCATCTCTTTTTGCAATCTCTAAGCATTCAATCCATCCTTCTTTAACATTCTCAAGCACTTCTAGCATTTTCAACACTCCATTGCAGCAACAACACTTCGTCAACTCTGTAAAGCAAGTGTGAAGCAAGCCATTGCAGTGTGGGCTTGAGGTTTTTTGAGACCTACCTTCATTGCAGTCAAGGCTGTGGTGATTGTTCAAGCCTTCTTTCTCCTCCATAGGCTAGTGATCTCTTGGTGGAGGTGGTAACATTTCGCTCCTCTTCTTTGTGATTTGGTTGAGTAGCTCTGTACTATTTTGTAGTGTTATTTGCATTCCTTCCTTCTTTACTTCTTTATCGCATATTTCTATCTCGTTGCTATCTGGCTGTCCATGGAGGTGGAAACACCAAACTAGGGGTCTGATTGAGGTAGACCCCTATACAGCCTCAACAATTTTCCCCTTCGTTCTTGTGTGCAGGTGAAAGAGCGTGTGGAGCTAGCTGGAAAACGTGCATTTTTGTGAGATTATCTTTATTACTTTAGCCTTTATATACCTATTTTATCATCTTCATTTGTATTTGTGCTACCTTATTATTTTGTTTTTCTGTCGAAACCAACTAGCTAGGTTGATTAGTTAGTTTTTGAGTAGTTTGTACTGTGTTCATTGTTTTCTGACCGTATGGATGCTAGTGCACCCGAGAGATGCCAACATGTCGTGTTGACGTCCCAAAACTGTGTTGTCATCCTTAGATAGAGAGCTGTCTGAGGCACAATACTAACTCCAAAAACCAACTTGCTTAGCCCAAATTGAAGTTTAGATCTGTAGAGTGATTGAGGCACATTATAGTCCTCATAATTCTCGATCCCTACTCCCAAAACATCCCTTTAGAGTGAGGTAAGTTAGGGTAGCCTTTTGCTCTTGGCTCTCTATGACCTGGGGCCTTAACATGGCTAGTCCCCCTCTCTTACATTTTTGGTGAACATGACGTGAACCATTTTTGTTCTATTCTGCGATACTAAAAGTACCTTTCCTCATATTCTAGGAGTGTTTTATGTGTGAGTGTTGCGAAGCCTTCACCTTAAAACCCAACTTGCGACCCCTAGTAGGCGTAGTTGGAAGGTTTTGAAAATGTTGCACAATGAAACCTTAATTGGGTCACTGTCCTATCTTGCAACCTTTGGGGGGCTTTGTGAGAGTGTCATTTAGTGCATGTGATGGCCTCTTTCCTGCATCAACCTATCCCCTATGTGTAACCTATGAGTAGTGGTACTGGTATAACCTTCACCTCACAAGATCTATTGATGGGATTTAATAGATAACCATCTCCTCTCTACATCCCCGCATGAATCAACAAAAACACCATAGCAGGTGTTCTCATTGATCCAACATCTCAGGTAAATATCATAACTGAGGAGATCATGCTAATCAAATTTCTACATAAAAATGTGTATGATGCACCTGTGAGAACCATCTGCACACACGACAGACTTTCTGTACCTCCTCTGGGTAGTATTGTCTTGTTGGTTCTGGTTGGACCTAAATTTGTAAACCTTTTTTTTGATATAATCCCAAGGTCTGAACTCTTTAGAGTGAAGCTGGGTATCCCCTGGCTGGTAGCTATGAATGCAGTTCCCTTGGTTGTGAACAAATGTTTAAATTTTATTCATGAGGGTTTCGTGCATGTGATCCACGACACTGGTTACAAACCACTGGTCATACGTGGTTGTTACTCCTTAGATTACTCTTGGCCTTTGCCCGTTGGTCCTCTTCCACCGAGGAAGGACCTCTTGTACATGACTTATCAAAATTACAAGTAAGGGAACTTAACGTTGAGAATGAGATACCATCCATCACCTTATGCTGTTTCACATAGGGCTTGCTTAACAATTGATAGTGATGCTGCCAAGGCACGAAGAAGGGAAGAAGAGAAGCAGTCTTGAGACCCCCCATCTTCCTCTTCTGCTATTTAGCCTGATGCTCCCTCTCACCCTGCTGTGGCACCATCAGATATTGTTTTGTGAGAGAATCCTATGGGGCCCACTTGGTGGAAGCCTAAGCATCCTGCATTTGAGCTACTTGTTCTGCCCATAGAGCCTAGGCTTGTTTAGTATGGCAGGAAGAAAGGTCCCTGTGGGGAATCTTCTATATCTCAGCCTCTACAACCTCCCACTACTCCTGCTCCAAAAGAACTAAATGAGAAGAGGCCTGCTGTAAAGGCACTAGACCCGACTCCTCCCGTTACTTCTCAACCTACTCCTCTTGCTCTCGTTTAGGAGCCTGTCCCTCCATTGGAAATAGTTGTGGTGGAAACTACCATGGCTGAGTAGGAGTATTTTTCTCCTTTGCAGCCTCCATCCTCTAACTGAAGAGTCATAGAAACTTCCTTGCACATGAATGCAAGCACCGATGAAAGGCTCTTGCAACTGAGTAGACCGCCTTGTAGAGGAAGGAAGATGATATGACCACCCCTGGTTCAGGATCTCCTGCTGCTTCCTCCTCTCTCTTCCCCTCTTCTTTCATTCAACCAAGCTCCGTACTACTTCTAGCTCCTATTGTGAGTGCACTTGACACTAAAAAGGTGCAGGTGTTCATTGATCCTTTAGTTGAGCTGCCCTTGTTGATGCCCCTTCCGGACGTCCTGCCTTTCCTAAAGCCCATGGATATGCTGAATAGTTCGGTGGTATCTACTGTATTTTTCTTCTCCTCCTCCTCTGTACTCTTTCCTCTTATATGGAGAGTTCACATCCCTCGATAAAGCAGAAGATGGAGGATAGCCCTTCTAGCAATGAAGGGCATAAGAGGAGCCCACCTTCTCTGAAAGGTGGTCCTGCACTGGCTTGTTCCATCCTAGTAATGGAACCAGCCCCAACTTCCCCTGAGTTCATCACCATTCCTGAGTCACTCGTTGAACCTAGCGGTGAATCTCGGGCACAACTCTCTCCATCCATTGAGGTACAACATGACACTCTAGCAAAGTGCATGTTTAACTCTTTGGATGAAGTTTCGGCCTTGTTAGTGATCTTCATGAAATCATTGACCATAGCTCCACAAGAGTCGAGTGGAGGAGACCTTGCGGGGCCTTCTTCCTTATCCCTTGTTGAAGAAGGGTTGGAGGCTCCTTCCCTTAATATTCCACCATTGCAGGCTCATCCTTCTTCCCCTTATGATGATCTAGAGTGGGAAGCGGATGAACTCTTGGTCGATGAGTGTTAGGGGGAGACCTCTTCTTTATCTTTAGATTAGGTGTGTGTGTGTGTGTTGTGATGTGACCCCTCATGATCATGCTATGTGTTCCTGGATGACCCTTGTCACCCTTGTTGGTGCTTGGATACATGCATGGTTTTTGTGGTGTAAACATTCTTCTATTTGTATCATCATTCTTCCATGTTTGTGCTTGATTTTTGATAAATTGGGGATGATGCAAAGCATTGGGGGCATTTAAGATCCCTTCCATGTTGACCCAATTTTTTATTTTTACTTTTTCTTCTCGTGCATTATTCACATGGTCTAATATAGTAGGGGGTTGATAACAGTTCATTTATATATACTACTATTATACTTATATATATTTATGAGCAACTCTGACCCTAAAATATCAGATCACCCCTGTGCCCTTTGTTTGTGATCATTTCTTTTTCTCTCTTTTCTTATCTTTCTCTCTTCTTTGCTTGAGGTGTCCCTTTCATGTGTGACAATGCTATTACTTTGATTTTCAAAAAATGCATTCGTTGTCGCCGAATCTTTTCTTAAGAATATTTGCAAACCCTTCTTTAGAGAATTGCATTCTCGACTTGGATGCCTAACGAAATGTGTTTCCTTCATCATGGGTTCACAAATCAAGGAGGAAGCAGCTTTGACCTTCCCCTCGCAAGGGGGCATCTTCTTCCTTTCAAATTCCTTGATGAAGTGAACATCTTTCAAAAGGATTCCTTGGTGTTGAATTGATTTGAGAAAAAAACATCTCTTCCACACTTTCAAACAGCGCATCCCTTGAGTGGACCCCTCTTTCACATCGGGTTCCCAAGGGAGCCCTTTGAAAGTTTTCCAACTTGTTAACGGTTTACATGATTGTCTGCTTACTTGCTTGTGTGGCCAGTTTCAGACATGTTCTATTTGTGGGTAAACATGTCACTTTGCAGGTGTGCTTGTAAAGCCACTTTCTAACTCTGTGGAGTCTCCTTTTTTAGGTTTGCTCCATGTGAGAGATATTGGAGGATACCTTCCTTGCAGGTCTGCAAGATTGTAAGGTGCTTCCTCTGAGCTTCCTCCATGTGAGAGATCTTGGGGGTCATTCCCTTGTAGGTCTACGGGTCTGTAAGGAACTTTTTTTGGGGTTTCCTTCATGTGAGAGATCTTGGGGGATGCCTATTTGTAGGTCTGCGAGCCTATAAGGTGCATTCATATGGGTTTCCTTCATGTGAGAGATCTTGGAGGACAACTTCCTTGTAGGTTTGTGAGCCTGTGAGGTGCTTAATTCTCAAGGCTTCCTTCATGTGAGAGATCTTGGGGGTCACCTCCTTGCGGGTCTATGATCCTGTAAGACACTTTCATTCTACAACTTCATAGTTCTGTGGGGCTATGGAGTCCTTTTCCTACCCTACACTTTCAAGCTCGCCAGATTGGGGTCTACTTCCTTGATGGTTTAGGTATACATTTCTAACCCTAGTACCTTATCAATCTACTTTACTGAAGCACTCATCAGTATTCATCCTCACTAAAGTAGGGGAAAAATATATAGGAGCGAATGTTCACCCCTTATGCAAATTCCCCTTTTACACATCCTCACCTTAGAAAACCAAATCCAAAGGAAAAATTCCACATCAACAAGCTGCCTTCCCTCCACTTGGAATCTGTCCTTTGTGTCGGTAGGGGAATATTTGTTAGGGATGTATGCATGACTTGTAGACGTCCACATGGTGCGCTTACATCCCTTATGGATTCTTGCATCTGAAGTTGGTAGAGGCATTACAGTTGCGATTGGGGTCGATTTGTAACGTCCCTCTTCGACCAACCCACCTCTAAAATGGCAGATTCTTCCCTCTTCTCCTTCAAATTCATCCATTCTTCATCCAACTCATCTCTTTTTGCAATCTCTAAGCATTCAATCCATCCTTCTTTCACATTCTCAAGTACTTCCAAAATTTTCAACACTCCATTGTAGCAACAATACTCCATCAACTCTATAAAGAAAGTGTGAAGCAAGCCATTGCAGCATGGGCTTGAGGTTTTGTGAGACCTCCCTTGATCATGGTTGAGGCTATGGTGATTGCTCAAGCCTTCTTTCTCCTCCATTGGCTAATGAGCTCTTAGTGGAGGTGGTAACATATTGCTCCTCTCCTTTGCGATTTAGTTGAGTAGCTCTTGACTATGTTGTGGTGTTATTTGCATTCCTTCCTTCTTTCCTTCTTTATGACATATTTCTATCTCATTGCTATCTGGCCGTCGATAGAGGTGGAAAAACCAAAATGTGGGTATGATTGAGGCAGACCCCTATACAACCCCAACAATTTTCCCCTTCCTTCTTGTGTGTAGGTGAAACAACGTGTGGAGCTAGTTGGTGAATGTGCATTTTTGTGAGATTATCTTTATTACTTTATCCTTTATCTACCTATTTTATCATCTTCATTTGTATCTATCCTACCTTATTATTCTATTTTTTTTGTCGAAACCAACCAGCTAGGCCGATTAGTTAGTTTTTGAGTAGTTCATATTGTGTTCACTATTTTCTGACCGTACGGATGCCAACATGCTCGAAAGAACCCAGTGCGTCATGTTGACATCCCAGAATTGTGCTATCATCCTCAGATAGAGAGCTGTCTGAGGCATAGTATTGACTCCAAAAACTAGCTCGCTTAGTCCAAAATAAAGTTTAGATCTGTAGAGTGATTGAGGCACATTATATTCTTCAACATTCATGATCCCTATTCCCAAAAAATCCCTTTAAAGTAAGGTATGTTAGGGAAGCCTTCCACTCTTGGCTCTCTGTGACTTGGGGCCTTGACGTGGCTAGTGCCCCTCTCTTATAGCCAGTAGGGGTGATTTAGTCCCAATTTAGGGTTTCTGAGAGAAAATGAAATTTGGAACTGCTAAATTAGGATTGCCACAAGTGGAGATTCAGTCCTAGTAGTAGGGTTGATCTAAAACTTTGATATCCTCTAATGTTCTGCTGTAGCTTCTCTCCTATCAAATCTCTGAGTTTGAAACACTGAATTGCAACCTGTAGGTGACTTTTCGTGATCTTGCAAGTAAGGTGGCAACTTTGACAACTTGAAAACTTTTATCCAATCTTTCTCCTCAATGAATCTTCAATCTAGACCACCTAGATTTGCAATCACACATCAAAGAGAGGGAAATTTTTTGTGTTTTTAGTGGATAGGGGTTTTCCTTAGTCAAACCCCATTTTGGTAATCAAACCTTGAAATGAAATCAAATAGAATGGAGGAATGATGAATGAATAAGTATGAAATGTTACAACTCACAAAACCCTTGAACAAAAGATTACAATATTGTAAGTAATGGCTAGCATGAATGGAGATCTTGAATCTTTCTTGTATGATAAGGATCTTGACTTGAATTCTTGCTTGAATCATATGAACCTACATCACAAATGTTAACTAAAAAAAAATATGATGCATGATGACTTTGACATGATGCTTGAATGCTTGATAATGATCCACAATGCTTGATGATCACTCTTGAATGCTGTTGTAAACTCTTGTAATCATCAATTTTCTATAGTGCTTGAATATTTGAAAGCTTAGGAGAAAATATTTGAAATAACCTTGTATTTATACTTGTTTATGCTAAATTCCCCAAAATTACAACACTACAAGCCGACATTAGAACTAGGAGAATAAAATACTACCAAGAATTTGAATTCAAAATAGGTCCAAGCTAAGTGGGAATCATACGCCAGTTGGGGCATATGAGTCCCAATAGGCTAAGCTCGAGAAACAAATTTCAAGAAATGCTTAATTTTATGCTAAATTCAGGACTAGGCCTCAAAACTTAGGTGGGACCCATACTCCCAAGGTGGCGTAAGAGTCCCATATCACTAAATATGGGCCATACAATACAAAATCTCTGAATTATGATAGGTCATTACATATGTGTTGAGATTATCCTCGGAAAGATGCATTAATTAAGGCTTGTGGATGCAAAATAGTTAGAAATAAGGCATAAAAAGCCCAATTTTAATAGGGAGGGCCCAAAAAAATGTGAAAATGTAAAGGGATACATTTTACTACACTATATTTAGCCCCTACTTTAGTGAGAGGATGAACTTGCTTCAAACTCACACTAAAGTAGATAAACTCGAATCAAGAGGTGTCCAAGTTTACCAATGTTAGTGATATAGGATGACAATGGTCAAGAGGGATGATCAAGCCCCCAAGATCAAGATCCTATGGCAAAGCAACAGAGGCACAAAGGGACATACATGAAAATGATATAAGGAGCAACAACAAGGCACAAGCATACATTTCCAAAGACATAAAGAAAGAAAAACAAAAAGAAAAGGGGTGGATCAAGCTTCGACCGTTTGTCTCTCATGTTGTCAATCATATCTAAGCTGTTTGTCCAAGAAATTTTTGAAGTGGAACATGATGTCAACTATGAAAACCAAATGCGTGCTCACAAAGGCTAGTGGAATCTCAAGCCGTCCACTAGGTGAGCCCCTAGCGAGACACATACACACGTGACCAATATACGCTCACACATAAGTTTGACTCCCATACGTACAACCAGACCAAAGCTATACCTCTTGATAAATTTGATAAGGTGCCACACAACAATGAACTTCGAGCTCCATGAGGCAAGCAAAGCTTTGTATGCTTGATACTCATGAACAAACAAGATGGACCCACAAGAAAGCAAAGTGTGTTATGCAAGGTGGCCATATAATCGATATTGTAAATGCAAAATGGCGTAAGATTCATTCAAAGGAGTTTTTCTTAGTTCATGTAAGGTCTTAACTTAGGGAAAATTGTGCCTAATGTCTCCAAGAGAGGACAAATGCAGAATAGAAGATTCATAACTTAGGGGATGCAATGTGTCGCATCAAGCCACTAAGAGGAATATAATATGTTAAGAGAGATAATGCTCTTGAAGGACATCACACCCAATGTCACCAAAAAGAAAAAGATGCATCACATGAAGTAAGAACACTACACAATGAAACATGAAATGCAAAAGAATAATGTGAATGTATGCCCCCACTTTAAAGAAATTTCTAAACAACATGATGTGAGCAATTAATTTAAAGTAGAAAATGATAAATTCTAACAATAAAAAGGACATGAGAACTCATTCAAAAATCCCTATGCCAAGTCATATGTTTACAAATGAAGCTACGTCATGAAAAGGGGTTGCCCCCAAAATGAAATCCCAAATCACATAATGGATCCACAGATTGGGGATCAGTTTGTCTTTGCTACAATATTGTTATAGAGCTCGAAATAGTCATCATTCCCCAAATACTCATGGAACAAGAAGAATGACATAGAGAGAGTAAAAAAAAAGAAACTCTTTCAGGTCAACATGGAAGAGACCAAATGTCTCAATGCCTTGCGTCATCCCCAAAAGGAGAACAAAAGACAAAGAAAAGATTAAAGGGAAATATTTTTGGTCAACATGGAAGAGACCTAAATTTCTTGACGCCTTGTGTCATCCCCAAAAGGAAAACACAAGACAAAGAAAAAGAAAAGGATTTACGACATAGAGAGGAATGTAGGTTTCAACCTCCTACAATGATTTAACAACTAGGTCTTTACAACCGTGATTTAGAGATTGGACATCTAACCTGAATAGCTATTTCAATTATCATGAAGGTGCATTTAACTTGTCAACTAGGGGCGTGAACTTGAAATGGGTCAGCACAGTATGTGCACTAGGAACCCAAAGTAGCCATTTTCATTCTACAGCTAAGAAAGACATAATGCTGAAAGTAAATTGCTTGGAAAGAAATAACAAAATTTTTGAACATCAACCAAAAACTACACTAAGGTGAGATGCATGACATAAATGAAAATCTGAGAAGACAAACATGACACTACTTTGTTTGCTTTGATTGCAGGAATAGTCACAAAATGGAATCTATTGGCTACAAGAACAGTCAGTGCCAAATTCTTAACTAATTACTGAACATAAAGTAATACTAAACTAATACTAAACTAAAGGACAAAATACTCACCAAGTGGCCCCCCTTGGATAAGTATCCTCTAAACCTAATGAGAACTCAGATGCTCAAACTTAGAACTTCATTTTATTCACTGGAATTCATGAGCACAAAGAGTATCATAATTGTATTGTTGAAAATATTAAGAGTGCAAGTACAATATCAGATCACGCAACCCCATGAGAAGGAGCATCTGATCCATATTTATACTATCAACTAAGCAGGGCGGTCAACTCCATGAATTGGGAGGACGTCATTTAGGGAAAATAGAGAGAGTGGAGCGGTGGTTACACATACATGGAATCCGGTTAGACATGCATGTCCACATGTAGATTTAGCACTATAGTAACACACACATTTTCTCAACATCAATAAAGACCACTACAAGGTGGTTACATTTGATTTGCATGGGGAATCTCCTTTCGTTGACCTCCTTTGACCTTTGAATGATTTCCTTGCTGGACGTTATGGTGCATGCCCAGCTGGCGGTGTCTTTCTCAATTTAGCATCCTCAAATTATATCTACATGGCAATGTTAGTACACACAATAATTGCATATTTGTAACCACCTTAAATAACATTCATTAACCGCATGCAATATTAATATAGATAGTCCATATAATATGCCATTATATTTAAAGGTTTGTGGAAATAGGATTAGGCCCAATGTCTATAGTTTGACGAAATATCCTAAAAGTATCAACACTTAACATCAAAGTCCATGATAACTTCAACAACTAAATCATAAATTCTACCCAAAATTATACCATAAACTAAACTCATCACTCCCCCCAACCTAAGGTTTTGCTGGTCCTCCAATAGGGGAAGGATTGTTCTTTTGCTTGTTTAATGCTCTAAAATTTGCAACTGACAACTGTCCCACATTAGAGTGTGTTGTGCGTGAATCAGGGTCCCAATAGAATCCTTCCAATCTGTCCAATTTTCTCCATCTTTGTCTCTCTGCAACAATATCATAGTGGTATAACTTGAAGTTCTATACAAGACACATTAGGATGAGTGGCTGAAAAGTTAGGGGAAGCTAGAATCGCCCTTTTTTCCTTCCAATGTGAATATATCTAACAATTCTTTTAAGAGTTGCAACATGGTTCTGGATGGAATGAGGCTCAGCTTGCTTGAGATCATCAGTTAGGCTATTCCATCTTTGTGAGAGGTATCTCTTCACAATTTCCTCTTTTTCTTTTTCCTTTGCCTCATATTCACTATAAACTACTTCTTTCCAAGGCATAATCCTATTACCATAGCTAGGTCTGAAAAGTATTTCGTGCCATTCCCTGAAAATGTCCCTTGGATTCCTTAATTCAACCCTAATGGATAGAGGGATGTTGGATTCCATTTGCTTATAAGCTCCATATTGTTGTCCCCTACTAAGCTCATTTTTCACCCAGGACATAAATGCCCTTAATTGGACATCCCCAACATACAACAGATTCCAATCATGGTCTTGAGTCACAACATAATTATGCAAATAAAACTCACACAAAAAATTCTTCATTTCAGGGGAAGCAATCCGATAAGCATTGAAAAATTCAGTAGGGGTCTCAATGGAAGGGTTCAAACCTGAGACAATTCTTGCTAGGCTAAAAGAAAGATATTTCTCCTTCAAATCCAGAGCATAGACCCTTGGAGGGGTCCTACACTCTAAAATATGTGGTACCAAAGCTGCCATATCATCCACCTTCTTCTTTAAGGTGGCAATTTTTGCATCCTTGTCTTCAATCTCCTCATCTCTCTTTTGAATTTCCTTCTTCAGCCTGCATTTTTACTCCTTCCATTCTTCTTCCCTTCTTTGCATATCTTTCCATAAATGCATAGCTACCATGTGCATTAAAAAATCATGGGGGTTATGTATTCCTACCAGCATTTTCCTTGGCACTGACGCTTGCTCTTCGCATGGTACCAATTGCAAGGATTTAGGTTGTCCCGTCAATTCCAGTTGCAGGGGCACTGATTGTTCTCCCAATTCTTGCTATTGCTGTAGGGACTCCTGCTCTTGTTCTTGTTTTGGATTTTGCTGCAAGATCTCTTGCTATAGGATCTCTTACTGTAGGAAATCTTGATTTTCCTCATACTCTTGGTTTTTGACTTGTTCTGCAATGTTGGAAAGATCAACAAATGTTATGTTTGCTTCTGTCTTAAATATATCCTCTTCCTCGAAATTCACCTACCCTATTTGAGCTTCTATGTCCCCTTGTGATATTTCTCTAGACTTAGGGCTTTCCTATGGAGGCATACCAAAGGCTAGCCCGACTGGTCTTGATTTCCTAGGAGGGCTCTCATGTTTTTCTTTGGCTGCAAGATGAACAGTGTCAGCCTTCCGCCTCTTAGAGCTTTGTATTTCTTTTTTTGCCGGCTGCTTTTTAGCTTTTCCTTTTCTCGTTTCTGCCTCTCTTTTGTGCCCTAGTTTTCATTAGGATGCCAAGTGGAACATCATCATCAGAATCCGGGGAGGAACTTTCTTTGTCTGAGTGCTTTATCCCAGAAGAGCTAATTTCTATGGTTTCTTCTGCTGTAGGAGGGTATATACTAGGGCCTGTGCCAGAGGTTGAAGCACCAAGAGTGGCTTTAGCTATGCTCAATCTCCTACTAGACCTATGAGTTTGAGGTAAAACCCTAGGTTGCAAATGCTCAGGTCTAATTTGATCAATCTTTATGAATTCTTCCCAGGTCATTCTAGACACATCATGCAGAGACTTCTCAAATAAAAATTTAATCAGACAATGGTGGGAAACAAAATTATCCCTACCTTTTTGAGTCTTGTCCGCCATGATTGAAAGAAGGTTGTATAGCACGCTCAACACATTCATCCTCCTTCTGTGCCTTATGTGATTCAAAAGCTTGAAGTGCACAGAATGCAAATTCAACTGGTGACCTTCACAGGTGATATATTTTATGACATAAATAGCTATCTGCTTCCATGGATTGGGCAGAGACATTCTCTTAGCACCCTATTTATCTATGCTCATTGGAGGGTCATTCGGCTCTGTAAATTCGGCCCTAGCTGATCTGGTATCTCTAGAAGCAAGGTAATTTTCACCATCAGCAGATAATCCTGTGACTTCTACAATTCTTTCTTCAGTCGCTATGACCTCCAACCCTTTTACCATGGCCTTCCCTTCAGACAATGTCTGGGTGAATTCTAGTGCAATGTCTTCATTGAAATCATCCAGTTTCAGGAAGTAGTCTATCCACTTGCAGTTTCTAAATTTGGCCAGGTAGGATGCATCCTGCAGTAATACATCATGCACCATGGGTTCATTTCAAATTAACCCACCTCCCATTTTCTGCAATCAAACAAACACTCTACGATTTCCTTCTTGCAATTCTCGTCTGAAAACCAAATTCACTTTCCTGCAACACTTGCTAAAATTCCAATGCTAATGTTGATTGAATTTTCCCTTTCTAATTTACCTTTTGTTTGCAACTTGAGATATGATAGGGTCAATAATGGAAAGTTATGATGGAGAGAAATGGCAGCAATAATTGGTATCACCTCACACACGCAAGCCATCCTCACTCAAATTTCAAATATACTCAATTTAAATTTTGCTGACATAGACCATCATGGACTGAAACGTAAAAATATTCACATCTTTTTTCTCCCCCCAACCTAAACTTGGGAATGTGTCCTCACATGCGGGATGATGATTTGACAGGGGTAGGGAATATTGGCATGCTATGGTGAACGTCCATACTAACGTACATCAATTAAATGAATGCAATTAAAGACAATTAAGATATAGCAATTAAAGCACACATACCTAAATGTGTGGAGGATTCATTGCAAAGATTATGGAGAAAGTACTGTTCTCCTTTTTAGGAAATAAGTTGAGCAATTAATGAAAATGAGGTGGGATGAGGTGGAGTGGAATGAAGATAAGTGATGGAAGAGAGAGAAAGATGGAGATGGGTGGGCGGATGGGCGGATGGGTAAAGAAGTGGGTTCCCACGGAAGTGGAATTCTTTATTATGACAAGTACATACCTTAATTAGCTAGAAGGAGGGACACTAGGTCCATTTCCTTCAATTGCAAGAAGCTTAGGTGCTGCATGTTGAGTGAATTGTTGCAGGAACTCCTTGGAAGTTGGCTTGTTATACAATATGAGGTGATGACCATTGACAAGCAGCTTAAATCTGACTGGGTCAATAGTAATGAGCTATACAAAACCATTAGGAAATACCTCAACAACCTCATATGGTCCTAGTCACCTTGTCTGCATATTTCTTGCATTGTCCTGATACCTTGAGTCATAGAGTAGGGCCCAATCTCCTAGTTGGAATTTTTTGTCCTTGATGAATTTGTCATGCCACTTGATTCTCTGATTCTACACTACCTCTGTATGATGAAAGGTTGCTTTCCTCATCTCATCCAAAGAATTGAGTTGCATGATTCTCTCTTTTTGTGCCTTAGAGATATCCATCCAAAAATCTACTACAGTCTTAAGAGTCTTATGTTCAAATTCAATGGGAATCATGGCTGTCTTTACATATAACAAATCAAATGGAGTGAAGCCTTTAGTTGTTTTCTAGGTAGTTCTATAGGCCCAAAAAAATTCTAGTAATTTGTTTGCCCAATCCTTTCTATGGATAGCTACTGTTTTGGTCAGAATAGCTTCAATTTCTCTATTGATCACCTCAACTTGGGCATTGGCCTAGGGGTGATAAGGGGTAGACCTCCTGTGTTTTATGTTGTACTCATTAACTAGTACTGCAACAAGGGTTGATGTGAATTGAGCCCCTTGATTAGTCATTGTCTCTCTTGGAACTCCATACCTTGTGAAAATATCCTCATAAAGAAATTTTGCAACCTTGTTATCTCTTGCATGCTTCATGGCCTTAACTTCTACCCACTTTGTTACATAATCAGTGCATATTAGGATATAAGAATTACCATTTGATGGAGGGTCAATGGGTCCTACAAAATCCAATCCCCACTTGGCAAAGGGAGTGATTAATACCCGAGGATAAAGTGGCATCTCATCATATTTGGTTGGCCTACCCATTCTTTGGAATCTGTTACATTTTCTTGTATACCTTTCTGCATCCTTGTGGAGTGTTGGCTAGTAATATCCTATGTTCAAAATATTCATTACTATCCTCTTGGCTACAAAATGTCCTCCACATGGTTCATTGTGGCATGCATGCAAAATTTCATATGTCTCATCTTCTCTCACACATCTCCTCATGACATGGTTTGGTCCATTATAAAACAAACACCTAGCAATCCATGTGAAAGGAAAATATTTTCAATGAGTGCCCTTCTCTCTTTTGGAGAGAAGTGAGGAGGAACTCTACCTATGACCGGATAATTAGCTATGTTAGCATACCAGGGTGTTTGTACACTGATAGAGAATAGATGCTCATCAGGAAAAGAGTCATCTATGGCTTGATTATCCCTTGATGTAGTCAGCCTTGAAAGAAAATATGCAACAACATTAGCCTTCCCTGGCTTATCCACAATGGTGATGTCAAACTCCTGCATTGACAATAACCATCTTGCCAGCCTACCAAAGATTAGAGGTTTATTCATGAGATACCTAATGGCTGCATGATCAGTGTGCAAAAATATTTGGTAACCTGTTATGTAATGCCTGAATTTGTTTGGGGCATATATCACTGCCAACATTTCTTTCTCTGTCATTGTATAGTTGAATTCAGCTCCTTGCAAATTTTTTCTTACAAAATAAATGGCATTATCAATAGCTCCTTTTTGTCCTAAGACTGCTCCTATGGCATAATCAGATGCATTTGTATGGATGTGGAAAGGAAGCTCCCAATTAGGTCCTTTGAGTACAAGAGCATGAGTCAAAGCTACCTTCAAATTAGAAAATTCCTTGTCACAACCTTCAGTCCATTGGAATTCAACATCTTTAGTGAGAAGAGTATACAATGGTACTCCTATTTTGCTGAAATCCTTGATGAAATGCCTATAATATCCTACATGGCCCAAGAAACTCCTAACATCCTTCTATTTTGTAGGTGTGGACAAATTTGTGATCTCCTCAATCTTTGTAGGATGTACTTGAATTCCTTTGTGGGAGATGTAGTGGCTAATGACTACACCTTCCTGCACCATCATGAAGCACTTTTCACTGTTTAAGGACAAATTTTGTTGTTCACATCTCTGTAGGACTCACCTGAGATTCTCTAATGCCTGATTAAATTCAACACCATAGGTGGTAAAGTCATCCATGTAATTTTCCATGCAATCAAGAGAGATATCTGAAAATATATTGATGACTGCCCTCTAAAAAGTTGTAGGTGCATTACACAAGACAAATGGGAGTACTGAGTAGGCATAGGTCCCCCATGGATAGGTAAAAGTGGTCTTCTCTTGGTCCTCTGGTGCAATTTGGATATGGTTGTAGCCGCTAAATCCAACTAGAAAAGAAAACTATTGCTTTCCTACAAGTGTGTCCAAAACTTGATCTATGAAAGGTAAGGGAAAATGGTCCTTTTTGGTGGTAGCATTAAGTTCCTTGTAATCAACAAAAAATCACCATTTCCCTCCTTTCTTGGGCACAATCACTAATCGCGACACCCATTGGCTATCTGAAATGGGGTAGATAAATCATGCATCTAGAAATTTTTGTAGTTCTCCTTTTACAATTTCTCTCAGTGCAGGGTTAATTCTTCTTTGTGGCTGCTTCACTGGGGTGCAATCATCTTTGATGTAGATTATGTGAGTGCAAAGCTTAGGGTCCAATCCCTTCATATCATGATAATCCCATACAAATGCATGCTGTTGGGTCCTCAATAAGTTTTCCAATAACAATTGCTATTCTTCACTCAGTTTGCTGTTAACATTCAAATATTTTCCTTCTGACACCTGCACTTAAACAATTAAGTCTATCATGGCTGCTTCATTAATGCATGGTACCTTGATTTCATATGGAAAAAAATTATCGAACATACTTGTTGCTATAGGAAGTCCAACTATAGGAAGAGTGGCTGCAGGAAGAACGTCTGCAGGAAAAGTGGCTATAGGAAGAGCGGGCAAAAGTGTCTTGGCTGGAACAACAGAATGAGAAGATGATGCTTCTTCCACTTCACAATGATTCTGAATGATGTTATTCAATACTTCATCCTCATCTTGAAGTTGCATAAAAGAGCTTCTTCCTAGCATCATAAGACATGCCACAAAATTAACTTCCTCGGCCTCTTCACCAACATGTGGCCATACGAGATTATCCTCATCATGAGATGGCTGAGTAGGAGGATAAAGAACAAATTTTTTGGTGCTCTTCCCATTTGAAATGGTCATGTCACCTAACCAACATCCAATAAATGCATCTGCAGTTGCTAACCATGGCCTTCCAAGAATAATGGGATACCCGCCTAGTGTAGCTTTAGGAGAAAGAATCATGAAGTCTGTTGGGTATTCCTAGGAGTCTAGAACTACCACAAGATCCTCCACTATACCATCAGGCTTAATAGTAGAACTATCAACAAGCTACAAAATAGTAGGAGTAGATCCCATGCTTGCAAAGTTTAGTTGTTGTAGGATGTCCTTAGTCATTACATTTATTACTGCCCCTAAATCAATAAGAGCATTCTTTATTTGGACCTCGTTTATAATAAATGCTACCACAAGACTACCTAGGTCATTGTACTTAGGGATAGTCACTTTTCCAAGCATGATGTCAGCTAGATGTCCCACCACATGAACTGTAATTGGGGCTTTCTTTTTCCTTCTTGGCTTCTTGAGGCATGCTTCCTTGATTGTCTTGCCATAGATTGGGACGTCCTTTATGGCCTAGAATAGAGGTATCTGGACACATATATGCTTCAGCTGATCCAAGATGTCAAAAGTTGTACCCTCTTTTTCTTCCTTTTTCTTGAAAACTTCCAATCTTTGAGGAAATGGTAGTTCTTGTTTAGTCTGCTTGGCTAGGACTGGTTCAATATTTTTAGATGCACTTGGCTGAATGGGATCATTCAAAGGTTCCTCTTCCTCTTCCATAGGAAGCTCATTGATAATGGGATTGGAAGGGGCTAGTAAAGTAGTTCCTGAATGCAAGTGGATGTCACTTAGACTCACAACATATGTAGGGAATTGATTTGAATCAACAAAGTATATAGGATGCTGCTGTGGTTTGTTATTTGGATTAGGTGTGGACTGAGCTGGTAGCTAAGTGGGTTTAGGTGCATTTGAGCTTGAATTAGTAGGTGGAGGCCTTATAGAAGGCTGCTAGGGCTGAGAAGGTGGCTTCATGTAACTGGTTATCTGGGTTGGCCATTGCTATCCTCCTCTCCATTTATTTTTTTGCTACCAATTTCCTGGACATGGCTGCCAATGCCCTTGATATTGATACTAATTCCCCTGAGGTTGCTACCACTGGGGTGGAAAATTTTGATGATTGGGCCAAGCATTTGGAGGGTTACTCCAAGGTTGTGGTGGATATCCTCCATAGCTGGATGGATATGGGGGTTGCCATTGGTTACCAGATGAATAGGAATTGAAATATGGCCCAACATAAGATAGTGGATATGGTGGCATACCTTGTCTTGGAGCCCAAGGCTTCCTTTGTGCAACATAGTAGACTTGATCTTCTTCAATCTAGATTGGTTTGAACTCAGGTGGAACCTGGTTACTTTCAATATTAGCTACCATCTTGTATCTGCAGTCCTTCTTTTTTTTGCAATGGGGGCAATACTCTACCAACATTGCCTTTGCCTCCTCTTGTTTCTTCTTGGCCTAAAATGTATCCAGCTGAGTAACTAGATTGTTTATGATATCTTGCTTGAAATCTACCAGCAAGTGTTTGATCTCTATCCTTGAGACTCCACTGGTGAATGACTTACTCATAGAGGATTGGTAAGCTCTCCCTTTCTTTGAAGCTTCCCTAGAATAGTTCTGGCATATATTCTTAATGTCTTCCCAAGGAACTTGGGTAATATCTCCTCTTGCCATCAGGTCCAAGGCATTAGTGCAACTCTCATTGACTCCTCTTAAGAAAAGAAACTTTTGTGATTCTTCATTGAGGGTATGTTGTGGAGATTTCTATAAGTAGAACATAAACCTTGAAATGTAAACCTCTAGGCTCTCATCCTCCTTTTGCTACATCCTAAAAATGTCATCTCCTCTCATTTCACCGCCCCTACAATATTCCTTGTATTTCTCAAGGAACTTTGTCTTCATGTCCTCCCAAGTTTCCACAATATCTTTGCCTAGGATCCTGAACCATCTTCATGCAACTTCTTTCAAAGTGGTAGGAAATAGCTTAAGCCTATGTGCATTGGTGGTATAATCATAACTCCTACAAAGTATATAACACTCAAACAAGAAGGTATCAGGGTCTTCTGTAACCAGTCCATAAAACTTAGGAAGGGCTAAAGCAAGGATATTTTTGAGATTGTCAACTTCATTCTGATAGGAAATGGAGAAAGGAAAAGCTGGTTGGTTAGGTCTGTTTCTATTTGCATCACCCATTCCTGCTTGATGGATTTCCCAAGCAAAGGGATTCTCAAACTGATTTTGGTCTTCAGTGGAAGCTTCAAAACTAGTTAGATCTAGAAATGCATCAACAAAGGGGTTTGGATCTTCTTCTTCTTCGTTCCTTTGAATATTTGGAAGCTCTTCTACTTGGAATGGATTAGGATTGTTAGGAAGGAATTTCCATAAGAATCTCTTCTCCTTCCTCTATGCATGTGGTATCAAATCACTATCATCCAACTCACACAAATAATTGGTAAGGAATAAGGGGGGTCATTACTTCCTAAATGATGGGTACACTAAGAGCAACTTTCAGAAATACTACAACAAGAAAACTATTAATGACTCCAAAGAACTTCCTAGTTTGACACCATCCACGACAATGATGCCAAAAATGTCGGCCTCCTACAATGATTTAACAACTAGGCCTTTACAACTGTGATTTAGAGATTAGATATCTAACCTAAATAGCTATTTCAATAATCATGAAGGTGCATTTAACTTGTCAAACCAGGGATATGAACTTGAAATGGGTCAGCACAGTATGTGCACTAGGAACCCAAAGTAGCCATTTTCATTCTACAACTAAGAAAGACACAATGCTGAAAGTAAATTGCTTGGAAAGGAATAACAAAAATGTTGAACATCAACCAACAACTACACTAAGCTGAGATGCATGACACAAATGAAAATATGAGAAAACAAACATGACACTACTCTTTATGCTTTGGTTGTAGGAACAATCACATAATGAAATTCTAGTGGTTGTAGGAATAGTTGGTGCTAGATTCTTAACTAATTATAGAACAAAAAGTAATACTAAACTAATACTAAACTAAAGGATGAAATACTCACCAAGTGGGCTCCCTTGGATAAGTATCCTCTAAAACTAATGAGAAATTAGATGCTCAAACTTAGAACTTCATTTTATTCACTAGAATTCATGAGTACAAAGAGTATCATAATTGTATTGCCAAAAATATTAAGAGTTCAAGTACAATATCAGATCACGCAACCCCCTGAGAAGGAGCATCTGATCCTTATTTATACTATCAACTAAGTAGGGTGGTCAACTTCATGAACTGGGAGGATGCCATTTAGGGAAAACATAGAGAGTGGAGTAGCGGTTATGGATGCATAGAATCTGGTCAGACATGCATGTCGACACACAAATTTAGCACTGCAATAATGCGCACATTTGCTCAACATCAATAAAGACCACTACAAGGTGGTTACATTCAATTTGCATGGGGAATCTCTTGCTATCAACCTCCTTTTACCTTTGAACAATTTCCTTGCTGGATGTTATGGTGCATGCCCAACTGGCTGTGTCTTTCTCAATTTAGCATCCTCAAATTATATCTGCATGGAAATGTTAGTACGCACAATAATTGCATATCTGTAACCACCTTAAAGAACATTCATTAACCACACGCAGGATTAATAAATATAGTCCATATAACATGCCATTATCATTAAAGGTTTGCAAAAATAGGATTAGGCCCAATGACTATAGTTTGAGGAAATATCATAAAAGTATCAACACTTAACATCAAATTCCATGATAACTTCAACAACTAAATCATAAATTCTACCCAAAATTAGACCATAAACTAGACTCATCAGTAGGTACAAATAGAGGAATGTCAGAAAGAGAGAGATACATTAAACATAACAGTATGGGGGATCACATTACACACATGAAATCACACACAAAACATAAAAAGGAAAATAATGCAAAAGACTAGTAAGGCACATGCATGTCAACCTATACTTGAGGTCATTCGCATCCCAATATTCTTCATCGTATATGGAAGGCATACAACTAGCCAAAGGGAAAACATCAAGTGCAGTACTAGGACAAGGCTATCTAATTCTTGCCCCCACTGGCATGCAAGACAAGAATGAGCTGAGGTAGGTGATGAGAAAGAGCTCCTTGCATTTTGAAATGATTTGCAATAAATGTAAAGCATGTAATAGTGAGAATGCTAGGATCCTACAACTATTACATTGCAAGGATCAAAAAGACATGCTCTAGGGAACTTTTTCTATTATATCAAACTTTTTAAATATTTTTTTTAAAGCACAAAACTCATCAGTAATATGTCAATTTTTTTTATAATATTTACAATGTGATGTGTTTGTGTTCTTAGGATTTGGAAATTGATTTTATCGCATGGCTGGTAATGTAATAAATCCTTGAATTAGAAGTATATGTAAAGTTCTTTCAGTTATAGATAGTGGACAAGGAAATTGTAGTTTATTGAGTTTGTAAGGCCTTCGTTGCTTGCTAGATTCACCAATTTCTTGAGTTAGATGTTGAGGAGGAGGATCTAAGATCATCCTATCATACTTATCATAATGAGGCATTGATTTTTCTTTAGGAAGGAGGACACTTATGTTGGGAGGGTGATCTTTATATCCTAACCCTTTGGTATCTTCAGTTAGTATTTGTTCTA
The DNA here is from genome assembly GCA_007258455.2 of Sequoia sempervirens. NCBI lineage: Eukaryota > Viridiplantae > Streptophyta > Pinopsida > Cupressales > Cupressaceae > Sequoia > Sequoia sempervirens. Next base: position 542,668,057 of record VDFB02281492.1, read on the forward strand.
AAATTTGATGAATTTCATGTTCGCTTGTTGTATCACATCCTTTTCTACTTAAGATTGTTAATAATTTTCCATATGTCTCTTCTAAGTTGATAGGAGTGTTGGTCACTTTGTTAACATAGGATGGTCAGATGTTTTCTTGATTAGAGGAACTAGGTTCACCTATTGTAGGGAAATTAGGTTCATATTGTGTTCAATTTCATGATGTAAATGACCAAAAATCTCAAGTGGTGGGATGATGGGAGATGTTGGTTGTTTTAGTGAAGGATAAAAGGATGCATTAGTCTGAAGGTTGTTAAGGCAATAATTTATGAAGTTGTTTATGCTATCATCATCTTCTCCAATGATGTCAACATCACGAGGAGGACATGTATTAGGAGTTGAGTGAGCATGAGTAAGTTTAATTTCATTAGGGTCATTTCCAAAAGAACAACTTGACACATCCAATAATGATATCAAGGACATACAAAGCTTACCAAAGCACATATCAATGATGCAATGCAATATAATAACCTAGAATGAAATTCGTAAATATAATTTTAAATTTAAGTAATGCACAAAATGAACCAAATTAAACTAGATGCATTGAAATGAATGAAACAAAAATTCTGCAAACTGAAACAAAAATGTAACAACAAACTGAAACATAGAAGAAAATATTTTAATGCAGTAAAATACAGTTTAAGATTTGATATGAGAATAAATCACCCAGAGGGACATATGAGTCCTAGTTAGGGTTTTTTAGGGATTCAAATGCTGATAAATAGTCAACATATAATATCCAGAAATTAGGTAAAACAACTTGTATTGGGACTAAATCACCCATAGGGGCATATGAGTCCCAAATTAGGGTTTTTACACTAATTCTAGCAAATTCTAAGTGAATGTTATGTTTTCTAGTTTGTATGATGTTTAGACTAAGTACAATTACAATTTTCAAATGAATTTCAATGATGAAAGATGCAAAAATGCAACCTATATGCACTTTCAATAATGCAAGATTTAGAAACTCTAGATGCAAATTAACTAATGCAAGACCTAATGCAAAGTTAATGAAAGCTAGATCTAAGACATGATGCACTCCAAATCAGAAAAGAAGGTGTTCTAAAGGCTAGGTTCACCAAAATGAAACCTAGAAAAATAGGGGGCAGTTCCACCTTTTAGGAGATGGAACACAAAGGTTTTAGGACCTTTCCACCTATTTCTTACAAGTTTCACTCAAGGAAACCTTAGAAATATCAATCCATAGATGGAATAAGGGAAAGAGATATGCAATAAGGTGTTCTAGGGTATTATCAAAGATACTAAGGGTGTTCACCACCAAGCAAGGCTTGGAAAGACTAGGAATATAAATGATATGCAAAACCTAACTATATGACCTAGATTATTAAACAAAAAATTATAATAATAGACTGAAAAAGGACAGAGGTGCACCTGGAAACTAAAGAGGCTTGAATGAGGGAATGAAATATTAAGAATACTGAATTTTGATGCACATTGGGACTCATACACCAGTAGAGGAAATTTAGTCCTAGTTTAGGGTTTTTGATAGAAATTAGAATCTAGATATGTTAAACTAGGATCTATAAAAAATGCCTAAAAATAGGTATAATGGGAATCATATGCCACAATTAGAAATTTAGTCCTAGTATTAGGTTGATTTTAAACTTTGATATCCTCTAATGTTCTCATGTAGCTTCTCTCCTTTCAAATCTTTGAGTCTGAAACACTAAATTGTAACCTATAGGTAATTTTTTGTGATCTTGCAAGTAAGGTGACAACTTTGACAACTTGACAACTTTTCTCCAATCTTTCTCCTAAATGAATCTTCAACATAGACAACCTAGATCTGCAATCACACATCAAAGAGAGGGAAAAATGTTGTTTTGTTAGTGGATAGTGGTTTGCCTTGGTCAAACCCCATTTTGGTAATCAAACCTTGAAATGAAATCAAATAGAATGGAGGAATGATGAATGAACAAGTATGCAATGTTACAATTCACCAAACCATTGAAAAAAAGGCTGCAATATTTTAAGTAATGGCTAGTATGAATGCAGATCTTGACTCTTGCTTGTATGATATGGATCTTGACTTGAATGCTTGCTTGAATCATAGGAACCTACATCACAAATGTTAGCTCAAAAACAAAAATGATGCATGATGAATTTTACATGATGATTGAATTCTTGATAATGCTCTACAATGCTTGATGATCACTCTTGAATGCTCTTGTAAACTCTTGTAATCATAAATTTTTTATAGTGCTTGAATACTTGAAAGCTTAGGAGAAAGTATGTGAAATAACCTTGTATTTATACTTGTTTATGCAAAATTTCACGAAATTACAACACTACAAGCTGACATTAGATCTAGGAGAATAAAATACCACAAATAATTTGAATTTAAAATAGGTCAAAGCTAAGGAGGACTCATATTCCAGTTGGGGCATATGATTCCTAGTAGGCTAAGCTTAGGACACAAATTTCAAGAAATGCCTAGTTTTATGCTAAATTTAGGACCAAGCCTCGAAACTTAAGTAGGACCCATATGCCCAAGGTGGCGTATGAGTCCCGAATCACTAAATTTTGGCCATGCAATCCAAAATCACTGAATTATGATAGTTCATTACATATGTGTCAAGATTATCATCGAAAAGATGCATTAATTAAGGTTTGTGGATGCAAAATAGGACCAAATAAGGCATTAACAAGCCCAATTTTAGCAAGGAGGGCCCAAACAAGTGTGAAAATTTAAAGGGATACATTTTCCTACACTACAACTGAAAAAAAGAACATGCATTCCATTGCATTCATATCATACATCACATCACACAAATAAAGAAGTGCATCCATCACATTAGTATTTGCATCCATTGCTTCCATACATAATCATAAAATGAAATAAATGAGACATCACATCATATATCATACATGCATCACATCATAAATCCACATTAGGCCATCTCATATATATATCAAATATAAATGTCATGATAGAAATATCTGAGTCAATGTGTATAACTGTCATAAAAAATGCATATACGAGAGGCTATAAAAAATGAGCCAATGAATGTATACATGTATAAAATCAAGCTATATATCAAAAAGTTTCTACAAAATAAGGGGTAGGATCTATCCCCATTTTCCTCAGTCACTGTGCTGTTCCTCGTCACCTCCTGGCTAACTAATAGAGCGTTGGCCACCTGATGCACTAGGTTGCACTTGGCTCCGATGCTCAAAATCGAGCTATTATCGATGTGGAGGGACATCTCTATAGTACATGTGTCCTATAATATGCTACCTCCTCCCTTACCTGCCCATAAAGTTGGGATTCCACTGCCTGTCCAACCAGATCTTGCACCTACTACTGGGCCACTGTCTCTAACTGCTGCCTCCTACCCATCTCTTGGGCCAACTATACATCAGAGGTTTGGTAGAGCTGTCTCTCATGATCCCTCTATTTTTTCAATGCCAAAATATGTTGTTAGGCCTAATCCCACTCAGTTGTGACTGTCTATAACTGTTGTCTCAACTACTAAATCTAGGCATCTCGAGGATCTAACCCCACTAGTGGTTGCTATGATGGTGGCTATTGGGGTACTTGCTATTGCTGTTGGAGTGGTAGAGGTGGTGGTGATGCCCCTAGGACTTGTCCCACTTGCTATCCCTAATCCTGTCCCACCTGCTGCTGACCATCTTGGCCTCCCTAGCCATTGCCTTGTCCTTGGTCTTGCTGGCCATCTTGGCCTCCTTGTCTGATGTAGATCAAGGTGGAGAAGGCTCAACAATGAACAATGACAACTTCAACAAAGAACTCTTTCCCACAAGGAACTCAGTTTGACAGACATCAACTCACCCTTAAGTTCTCTAATCACTCAAACTTGTAAAATAGCATCAAACTCAACAAGTACTTCCACAAAGGTTTTCAACACTCATAAAATGAAAATTGAAAGCGCTTCAAGCAACCATCAAAGCAGATTCAGGGAATTTCACAAAAATCATCATTTTGCACCAAGTTTCCCTTGTAGTGGAAAATTGGTTTTTGACACTTTTCACACAAATTTCCCAAAACAACCAAAACAAAAAACATGGATTTAAGGACCCTTTTTAGGTTTATTAAACATATCAAAGAACCAAATACAACTCTTTTGGACCAAAATCTTTAAAATTGAAATTTTCACAGTTTTAAGCCTCCAATTAGGCCACTTTTCCAAAGAGACCTGCCTCAAAACTCCTCAAAAGACCTTCTGACCTCAAAAAATTCTTGCCTTGGGTTGTAAAACCAAATATTTTTCAAGTATTAAGACCCCAAATTCTCAAGTAAATCCACAAACCTAAAACCCTCCTTTTAGCCTAAGTAACTAGGGTTTTGGAGCACCCTTATTGTTTCTCCACATTCCCAACCATTCTAGAATAAACCAACTGATTAGACATCTATAATTAGGTCCTCTCATTCTAAAGTAACATTTACTTGGACAATAACAACGTGGGTTTGCAACTTCATAGGTTTGACCCACCAAATTCCATGGGAAAACCCACAATTTCAGCCCTTAATCTCATTGTTCAAGCCAATAAACCATTACTATACGCCTCTTAATCCTAGAATGTCATTCCCTATATCCAAATAAACCATCCCACCGAGTTACAATCAATCACAATACGTGGGATGATGTTTAGAGCATTATAATGGCTTCAAAACCCTTATGCATGCTCAAAATTGGTATGGAGTTTTTGTTGATTTTCAAGCCTTAAAGGTTTAAAAAGACCCTTGTCAAGACACCAAAAGAAGATTAGAAATTTTTTCTATAGGTTCAAATGAGAAAATAGTACACGTGGAGCTTGCACGTCCTGCAAACAACAAGGAAGTTCAGAAAAAACAGTCAAAACTATATGAATACAAAGAAAACTTCAATCTTTATTACTTCCTTTTGCTTCAACAACCCGTTCTCGAGCTTCCCCAAGGAGTTTATAACATTTTCAAACTGTTCAATCCCACCAATGTCCACAACTACCAAAAAACCACTCTTTGAAAGCATATAACTGGTGGAATTACAATTATGTTGCCGAATACAACTCATAAACTTGAAACATTATGACTTTACCTTCATGACTCTACTACATATAATCTTATATTATTTCCTTTTTAGGCTTACAAATGAAATGTATTGACTCATTTTAAAATAAGAAAGTATAGGACTACTTAGACACAAGAATTTGTACCTAGGTGATATGATGCCCATGCACCATTGTCCTCTACCTCTGCCAACCCCATTCCCTTTAGGCTTCCCTTGGGGAGGTAAACTTGCTAGATCTATAAGTCTGAGGGAAGGTATGAACCAAGCATCATAAGCTGGTGTCATCTGTGTGTCTTCTTGACCCTGATCATAGGCCCATAGTCATGCAACCAATTGTCAGAATCCCTCTACAACCTCATGGGGCTATATCTGTGGCCTCGATGTAGTCTCCTGAGTTGTCTTGGAAAATATGGTAGTATATGTATCGTTCGACCTGTCCTAGACCTCATCAAACTCTCGTGCCACCTTGTTTGATAGATAGTGCTCTATCATTATGTGCTTGCGACCTTGCATGTATCGAGTTTTGCGAGAAAATAAAAATTGTTGGTGGTCATCATACCACACATGCATCTAGAGCCATGGTTGCCATTTGAATATTGTCATATCATTGATGAATCGATGGCAATAGGGGATCCCCAATGGGCCTGTATGCTGTAATGTGATATGGCCCCTAGACTTGAACACTACTATAGCATCTAGATCCATGTTTTCCATGTGCATGATTGATTAGAGCATTACGATATGATCCCAAACCCATATATGAAAAAGTGTCACTCTTACACTAATTTCTCTATCATCGTAGTAAAAAAAATGGTGCATTTCATGGTAGAGAAAAGCCAACATCACTAGCCCCCATGCTTACTATGTCCTCTTGTAAGTGATACGGTGCCATACCAACCCCCATTCAAGACTGAATCCTCTACCCCACTGGTTGGGGAAATAATCCCTGAAATCACTACACCGATGATCAATCTGAAGATAGGGGAGCATTTGTGGTACATCTCCAAGTCGACCTATGAGTTTTCTAGGATGAAAGTGTCCTAACGAAGAACCTTGTGACATGCATCATATCTCACATCAGTATCATAGATGACATGATTTGCATGAATCGACAACTGTAATATCCACCATACATCCTCCAAAGTCACTGTTGCCTCACCTATAGGTAGGTGGAGTGACGAGGCCTCGCCGTGCCATTTCTCACATAATGCAGTCATCATGGCTAAATGTGTCTAGACCATGGGCATGTATGCGACAAACCATAAATCGATCTCTCTAAGATCCTCCTATCGGATCTCATCTAAATCCTCTAGCATCCCCAACAAATGGAGCCGATGCTCACGCAACATCAATGGCTGGATAGTCTCCTACATCCATGAAGCACACGATGTCAAAATTTAGCTAAAATCAACTAAATTTGGAAGTTTTTTCCCCCAAACTGACAATTGTGTCGCTATTCACAAAGGTATCGCTATAATTAAATTTCCAAATAGCATCACCAAGCTCAAATCCAAGATAGCGTCACTGTATGCAAAGGAAGATTTGAAATTAAATTACAAATCTAAAGAAGCGTTGTCAAGTGCATTGGCGTCACAATAAACAACTTGAAACCCTAATTCTAAATTGAGAGAAGTATCACCATTTACAATGGCATCGCTAAAAGCGATGAAAGCATCATCAAAATTCTAAAAAGTATCACAATATAGCGACGTCATCCTAGACCTAATTTCAATGCCTAATAAATGCATCAAAAAGTCAAACTAAAAGGAAAGTTTCGAATTGCATACTGGTGGTCCTATGCCTGGAGGCTGCTAGTACTCTCAAAATCGGTTGGAAATGTGTCATGGAAGCACATGGTGTGCCATTTTGTCAGCAGGTCAGAGCTCAAAATGCATAAAATATCTAAAGTGTGAATGCACAAATGACTTGAAAGTGATCCTTTATCACATATTTATGCCTTAAAATTAGGGTTTTTTTCCCTAATTTGAGAGAAAAGCTAGGGCTTTCACCAATTTTACCAATTCCAGTGTTGGGCATTTTTTGAGACATTTTTTGCATTTCTGGGCTTGTTTTTCACATCTAGGGGCATATTTTTTGCACTTGAATCAATGTTTCACCTTTGTTGAGAGATCAACCCAAAATTCAAATTTTTTATCCAATCTCTCAAGGGGAAAGGGTACTAGTTTATTTCCTTTTGTTGGGGCAATGGTGGGGCATCCAAAAATTAAGAATTTTTAAATATTTGATCTTAGTAGTTTTTATCTGAAAAGTGTCAGTCTTTGAACCAACATAATAGGTACCTCACTCCATAGAAGGGAAAAATGTAGAAATTTAAAAATGTCCTGAATGGTATTACGCACTTGAATCTGATATATTAACATCGTTTTTTCCTAAAACCCATCTTCTTTTCACTTGTTTGATTAAATTAACCTTGTTATTTTATCAAATGCCTCATTTTCATCTATTAATCTAATTAATATAATTAGGTCAATTCCTACCCTCTCACACTAACATTTCATCTGGTTTAATTGAATAATCAAATTATTTAATTTAAACCCCCTAAACCCTCTCATTTCATTAAATAATCTTAATTATTTGATTAAATTTCATATTGCAACCCCTTTGCATTAAACAAATTAATTATTTAATGGATATCCTCACATTTTTTATCTTGCACATTCAAATTTAGTTTTAATTACTAAATTTTCTAATTTCCCCTCCCATCCACTTGAATAGGGAATATTCTAAAGGAATATTCTCCTATTTTGCTCCAACAAATGGAATATTCTTTCCTAACAAACTTTGTAACAAACTTTCAAAGTTGTTACAAAGTGTGTTTGTTGAAATCATTCTCAACCCTTGATGCTTTCCTTGATCCATGTGATCTTTGATTCTCATCCTTTGATGATAATCATTGATCCATGTTTCACCCTTCATTCATTATTGACCATTGATTGACCAAATCGATCTCATCCATTGATTCTTCATTTGCTCTCCTATAAATACATCACTATTTGGAGAGAAAGGGATCCATCTTTTGATAGAAAAGTTATGCTGTTGAAATTCATACTCACTTGCATCCATATTGAGCACTTTTAGCATTTTAGTTTAGTATTCATTCATATTTAGCTTAAGCATCCATTAATGGCTTCCATATTATCTTAGTTTGTACATACATTTTAGCATAAATTTGTAGCTATGGCTTGCATCTTTGAACTTTCTTTACATTTAGCATAGATTGAATCCCTTTTATCAAGCATCTTAGCATTTAAAACTCATCTCATCATGTTAAACTAGTTTTATATCATGTTTCACACATATCTCATCAATTTCATCGATTTTCTTCAATAAAATCGATTGGAACAATCTCATATTATCCAAGGGATTGGGAAAGGGTCGCCATTCCACATCAATGCAATTCAACTCCCCCAATGGGATAAGATTCAAGGTCTTAGAATAGATTTTATAATTCTTTCATGATTGGTTTCATGTTAGATTAATGGTTATTTAGTTTCTTGTTGATTTCGAATATCACATTGGGATCATGGCTTAGTGGATTAAATATGCCTCAAATCCTTATGGATATGGTGTATTTATCCTATACTATGACTATGGTCACAATTTAATATTGTTCTATTCATGTTAAGATGTCTAGAAAGATTACCATGTTTTATTCTATTGTACTTTGTTATTGGAATTGATCAACCCAATAAATTTGTATGTGTTTTATAAAGTATTGTATAAAAAATATATAAACTCTTTTTAGGGTAACTTTATACTTGTTTTTGTAGACACCCCAAATTTGACAATACATTAAAATTAGTTAAAATTTGAAATTTTGATTAATTCATTCCATTATCTCATAATTAATTAAATACTTTATTATTTAATTAATTATTCCATTATTTTTCTAAATTAATTAAATATTCCATTGTTTAATTAATTAATTTTTAATTCTCCCATTATTCTTTTAAATTAATTAAATAATTATTTAATTTATTTTCCTATTGACTTATGGGTCAGTGCAGGATCATGATGGGCCAAATAGGGCCCTTAAGTGGTAATGAAAATATAGAAAAATAGACTTAAGCAACTTTGCATAAGAATTTGAATAGGTTATTAACATAATTTTAAAAATATGTAGGAATAGAATTTGTAGCAAATTCTATGTAGTTTGTAAGCTACTAGGCCTTTTTTGAAAGAAAGTAATTTGATTTGTTGAAAATTTAAAATTTCAATGCAGTAGTACATTAAAATTTGGAAAAAAATAAAAAAACCAGGTGTGTTTGACCACCCTAATGATGAGATTTTTTTTTTCAAATCATTTAATATAAGTATAGGACACATGCTCGGATGTAACACATTTTTTTGTAATTTTTTTGCAAGTAAATAATTAGTTATGAATTCTCAAGTAGATTTTTTAAAATATTAAAAACCATTTGTCTGACCACCCTAACTTGATAAATTTTTTATGAAATTTAATTTTTTTAAACTATAGTTTGTGAAGCATAATGTATGATGCATCTTTCAGATTCAAAAAATGTATAACCTTTTAAAAGTTATATATGTTTTTCAATCAACCTATCAATTAGGACTTTATGCATAGTGCATGTAGAAAATAAATAATAGTTAGCTATTAAATTCAAAATAAAGCATATCTTATATTGGTAGAATGTAGATAATTTTCCAAATAAACCCTTTTGTTTCATCAAAATTAGATGAAAAAAGGTTATCAACACGAAGGGTTAAGTTCAAAAAACCATTACGACCCCTACGAACACGTTGGGGATATTGGATTTTTAGATTGGACACCCCCAAGCCAAATCCCAAAGCAATATTGAGGCAAAACAAATATTCATTCTTAATGGGTATCCGATAGAAACATATATCCATTTTTTTAAGTTAAAAAAGGATATTCAATTTTTAAAGAAAAGGATATTCGTTTTTACTTTAAAAAAATGGATATCCATTTCTTAAAGTTAAGAAGTGGATATCTATTTCTTAAATTTAAGATGTGGATATCCATTTATTAAAGATAAGGAGCAGATATCCATTTCTTTTAGTTAAAAATATTAATATATATATATATATATAAATATCACTATAGATTTAAATTTCATATTTTATAATATTAATATTAATATAAATATTTAAAATATTAGAATATAATATAATATACAATAAATTAATATATACTAGGAAATAGTAATATTAATATAATATATATTATATATTTCATATAAATATTGAATGTTATATTATATAAATATAATATTATAACAAATATATTTGATGGAAAGGATATCCATTTCTTTTAGTTTCTAAAATATTAATATATATAAATATCACTAGAGATTAAAATATAACATGTTATAATAGGGCGAGTGTAGAAAGATGGGGGGCCAAAAAGTGGCCACCCCAGTTTTAAATTTGAAAAAATCTATAACGCGAGCATGTTATAACGTGCTTGAGTTTTAGCCTATTTTTTTAAAAAAAGAAAAACCTCATTTCATATTTCCCATCATCTGCTAAAAACCTCCTCCACGGCCTACAAACCCTGCATAACTTAGTCACATTCTAGGAAGCTCAAAATCACTTGATTTCTTCATCAAATCTTCATGAAAATATCACCATGACTTCATGGAGGTCGAAGGAGTAAGTAATTTCTATTGTTTTATGTGAATTTAGTATTAAATAGGTAGATTTAATATGTTTTTTGATGTAAATTTATTTAATTTTCAAGAAATGCTAATGCACCTCCAAATCCCCAAATTCCTCCTCAAAATCCCAATTCACCTCATGCTGAAATACATCTTGAAGAAAAACCTCAACAAACACATCCAAAAATTCCTCATCATGCTATATAAACTCAAGAAAATTTAATGGGGCAAATTAAAAATAACAAAAAACAAATTGAGGAGTTAATTGCAAGGTTGAGAGATCCTACAAACACATCCTCACATTGAACCACACTTGTTCAATCACTTGAATCCATAATATCTCATGTAGATTCAATTAGCAAGCAAATAACTAGTTGGTCGAAGAAGAGATGAGAGTTTAGACTATTTTATGCACACAAATTATCATATAAACAAGTTAAAGATGAAAAAATTATAAAATTTGACTTGTGTGCATTATTCACAAACCCTAAAACAAATCAACCTTTACATCCTACAAGCAAGAGGTTCCCTATCCATTGGTACAACTACCAAGGGATAACTATAATTTTTTTTGGAAAAGGTGGTGGATGGTTTTTGACCATCCTCCATGCAACAACAATAAGGTGCTACAATATTTTTTAAGAAAACTTTACTATGAGTTTTTCCTCAATAAAATCCCAAACTATTGACATGCAGTAGTTCCAAGGTAGAGGTGGGGGCTTTGCATAGGATAGAGTGGAGGCACCTATTAACACATTGGCCAACAAGACCACTCACTAGACCAGCGTATGAGCACATGCATGACTATCCATTCCATTGTGAAGGAGAGTGATGTGGTAGCTACATTGTAGTTGATTAGTTCCCTCACCCAGAGCCTCATACAACATACCAATCCTCTAGCATGGGGTGATACAGGTGAGTCTTCGAGGAGTAGAGTTCTACCTTATTTATGTCAGGCTTGTGGGACACTCTGTGTTTATGATCCTGAGGATAGTTAGGATGTAGGTGCCTAGGGTACATCTGCAGTTGATGAGATGGCAATAAAAAATGCCCTCTTGAATGACACATTTGACCTTGATAGTCAGGTAAATGTTAGTAAGTTCATTTAATTTAATTTATTAAATTTCATTTTTGAAATGAAAAATTAACTAAAATAGTTGAATAATTATAATGAAATTTTAGGGTCACAGTGTTCACTATGTTTTCAGTGGTCCTCCACCTCCTAAATACATGACAACGTCTACTGTAGAGGCATGTAACTAGTGAAGAATTATAAATATTACATGTGAATAGAAAAATGTTATACATGAATGACATTCTTATATGTCATTTTGGATGTTGAATAGGTTAATCTTGGACCTTTAATGAAAACACCTGCCAATGGAGGTGGCCATCGAAGTTTCACTAAGGTAATATAAAGTATTTTTAATTTTAAAATAAAAAAATATATTTTGTAATTGAATAATGTTTAATGAATTGAAGGTTCTATATAGTTTGTATGTATGCTTTGTACCTTTCAATTAATTTGATTTCAGGTTGCTATGTACTTCATAATATATGAATTTTATTTGTTCATGTTGTTGACCTCCAAAAATATAGGCTAGTGGTGTTAATTAATTATCCACCTTCTATAGACCTCTTTATTGTATTACCTCTTGGGACCTTCTGTAAAATATGGCTACCAACTTAGCTAATCTAAGGGATTATGTTGATTTATCCATCCTCCAACTCCCAAGCTGGTGTAGAATACACAATAAAAAACACTTTGAGTTTTCATACACCACATGTTAAGATTTTGTAGTACACCACATGTTAAGATTTTGTAGAAAAAGTTAGAGAAGCGATGTTGACAACATATTGTTTAACCCATGAGAGTAACAACAACAATATTGATGAATACACAATGAATAATCCTAAACAAGAGGTTGTTGATACACCTCCTAAAGAATTAGATGCATTAACACATCCCAAGGAACACATGTCCTATATTTCTCATAAATTTTAAGTTGTGATACTGAAATGGTATTCAAATGAAAATCTATTAGGTTCAAAATGGTATTTCTTTTTCTCTAGTAAACATCATCGTATACAAAACCAAATCACATTCTCAAGTAAGTATTCACTATGCAATGGTAAAATATAGACTCTTATCTAGCCATGATACAATAAATCCTAATAAATCCCCTTGTTATGTCATGACCTATATCACTCTTCTAGTTTGGTAATTGAATAATGTTTTTTATTTTCAGATGATGCAAGTAGACACTCCTCCTGATATTGATAGGACAATGGAGCATGGTGTCGCTGCAACTGTAGTGAGCTCGATGCCTTTGACCGAGGTATGAGGTAGATTAGTAAATTTTAAATTACATTCGTTGTTTAAGCTATCTATTATTGAAAAATTAAATGATTATTCATTTTTAGTTTAATTTCCATTTAGATGGTTACTATAGGGTTTGTCAACACCACAACATGAGCGTGACATTGCTGCGAATGAGGAGATAGATCATTGAACTATTGTAAGTGATTAATTTTTTAAATATTTCATCTAATATTTTGGAGGCTTTTACCACTAATTTACCATTAAACAACAAGTGATTTAACATTAAATGAAAAAAAAAAAAACTTGTTTTCTGATGACTCAATAAATAGTTGTTTGTAGGCATGAGACTTGTTTTAGGCTTAAATCTCACAATATATGTAGCCTATCAACTACTAAAGGAACTTTCATAGAACTTAATGGTCAAATAATCAATAGTAATTTTATACTTTTTTTATTAAAAAATAATAAATAGTTGTTCTATTTATATTTACTCCATTCTTTTCTATAAAAAATAAATATATTAATTCCTCCAAGTTAATTAATTATGGATTAATTAACTCCTAATCCTAATTACCCACTCTCTAGTTTTGACTCAACCCTGGTCAAACCCAACCCTTGATTAACTAACCCATTTGCACATGAAAAAAATTCTTTTAATTAACTAATTACCCTATTTTCCCTCACAAAAGCATATGCTTTGGGAATATTCCTCCAATAACTCCATTTATTTGAATTTCTTACCCAAGCATCAATGCCTCTTACAAATGCATTAATCCTTCTTACATCCTCACCCACATCCTCTTACACTCTCAACCATATGCATTTATTTCTCTTCCATCCTCTTTACTTGCACATTCCCCAAAATGTGCTCCAACTTCATCCATTAGCCTTGTGACAAGTGTCACATTCTCATTGGATCTCCTTTAGTCCCAAATTCTTCCAATCTCTTCATTCTTCAACCCTTCGACCCTATTTATAGAAGGATTCTCTATGAAGGAATCATCCACAATCATCCACAATCATCCACATTATCCACAATCATCTACAATATTATGAATTTTCACTATAAGAATTGCATCTTCATCACATCTGAAGCTTATCAAGGGGGTGGGAAAGGGCATCCTTTCCACATCAAAGGAGCACCACTCCCACTATGGGATAGGTTTTGCACATGCTTTTTATATTCTTTTAATTAGTTTCTTTGATCCTTTATTGTTTTGTTTGCATTATCAAGTATGTTTGAATATCTCATAGGGATGCTTATTTTGGTTTGCTTAATTTAACTAACAATGCTAATGTTTGTTTATGTTTTAGGAAGATTGTAGGAAAATAATCTACATTTGGGTGCCCACAGTGGGGAAAAAATAAAAAGTCTTTCTTTCTGTTCACCTCCGTTTCATGCATTATATATGACTATAAAAAAATCTCTATTTCAATTCATATGTAACATTATATCATTTTTTATTCTAAAATCCTATTCCTGCTTAATCTCTATTGCAAGTTGCTGCATTAATGTATTTATTTCTACTACTTGTCCTTCTACCTATTTTTCTAATGAGGTGACTTTTGTCTTGAGTTGCATTATTGAAGATTTGGAAATTTTTAGATTTACTCTAAAAATCTCATTTTCTTCATAAACATTTGCCATATCATTTTCTGTAGTATAGTTTGAACTCCAACCATGTGTCCATTCACCACTTAACCTTTCTATTTGTTTCATATGCATTTGTACCTGACCATTATCGATACTTTCTTTTAGGAAGGCTTGGAAATTTGGCTAAGAGATGAAGGAAAGCCTTCTGCATCTTGACTTATTCCATTTGTCATAACGCCAACCTAAAAAATATCATGTTCCTATTGCTTTGCACTATAGTTTTTTTCTATGCTAGGAACCAGTATGGTAGCACCAACAACATGTCCTTTGTAGTTTCTATTGGATTTGCTACTAATTTTATTGATGAAAATTCTTGACTTCCTGAACGAAGCCGAACAACTGAAATGGATTGAGGATTTTCCTTAAATCCATGGGAATCTATTTTCTCATCAGTAGCTAATGCATTCCCATCATGTTCATCATCCCCAATATGGAAACCTCTCTCTCTTTGGAGTGGCAGAGAGATAGTTGAGGGGTTTACATATTTTTTATAATTTGCAAGGTTGATGTAAGGTAGAGAACGAATGGAGTCTTGGCACAAGTGGTCGTGGAACTCAAACATTCCTGTCAAAAGCCCTGACACAAACAAAGCCTTGCCAAAAGCAATACTGTATTTCTCTGGTTGTAGACCTTTAAATATTGTTGGAATAAAAGTGCCAACTAAAACTGTACACTTTTCCAAATTCCAAATCCAAGATCGTGGAACTTCAACTGAACTCAGGCTTGTTTCATGGTCTGCAAATACCTCATTATGTTGAAAATATATTCTGTTAAGTGGAAAGTTGCCTCGTATTGCTATTATGCAAGGAATCAACATCGTGCCTTTAACTGTGTGTTCATTAATATCTATTTTGCTAACACAGGTACTACAAAACTCTTGATTACATAGATGATTCTCTGATGTTATAGAGCTACAATTTTCATCATCTCCTATGGATTCCAATGCTTCACTTGGCATCCATATGGAAAGAAGATAAGGGGATGGATCATTTGGTTGTCTATCTTCATAGTAGCTTAGGAGGGGATGATTATCTGGAATCTCATACACTCAATGCTCTGTTCATAGTCGATGCACATACTTAAGCTTTGGTGCTGGTATTGAAGCATCTTAGGGTGATAAAATTATCAATGCCTTTGATACATCTACATCCTACATGTTACTTTTCCATATTTGTTGTATGTTGTATGAAAGCTCATCAAGGTTGAGCTTGATAATTAGTATTTCATTCGGGTCTATAAAGGCCCACTCATCAACCACTTTTGAACTTTCAATGTGCTCACCACCACCACTCCTCTTCTCTTACACCGCCATTTATTAACTTCTATCAGATTAGTTATTGAGTGTTGAAAATCACAATTGTATGGCATCGAAAAGGAACTTTCATACGTCATTGACTGCAACATCACAATATCTCTGCATAGGAGGTTAATATTTTAATTTGAGTCCATTTGAAGGGGATATGTCAGGAAGTTAATGTTTTTCTTAAATAATGTTTAGATCTAACATTTGAATCAACTTATTTCATTATTTGAAATCACCCCTTTTATGTTTTTTGCATGCATCTTTCTTGTTTTAAATCACTCATTCATGGTTTTTGTAGACATCTTCTTGGTTGGAATCACTCATTTATGGCTTCCTACAAGCTAAGTGAACGAGAATTGAGGTGTTACTTGTTTTCATTAAATCACATCAAATCTTTATTTGTTTGCATTAAATTATCTGATTTTGATTTGTTAGCAGGAGAGGCTTTGATCTTTGTTAGCGAATTGTCTATTTCTGGTTAAGATTTTCTTTAAAGTCTATGGTAGTTTTCTACTTCAAATGCTTTACTATTTAGACATTATCTTTAATATTTTGACATTATCTTTTCTAGATTTGTTAGAATAAATAGTAAAATATGTCCAATTTCTAACTATTGGGTGAGTTTGAAAAGCTCTAATTGACTATTGGAGACCTCTCTATAATGCTACAATAATGGGATAAGCATAACTTGATTTGGTGGAATAGTATTGTCAGACTATGATTTGGTGGAGCGACCTTTAAAGCTTTTTCTATGTAGCCAATTATTTGGTTTGCCAACTTGGGGTTGCATAGAATCTTATTTTTAACATTATAACCATTATTTTTTTTACATAAACTTTGCATGACAAGTGTAATTTTTTTGTGAAAGTGATGTATGCTTCATTGATTCCTTGACATAAATCTCATTTCTAAGATTATACTTTGTTTGCAGGTTTGCATCAATAAACAATGGTGGTCTCTCTCACAGGAGAATCAAATAGCAAGATTTGAATTGGAAAAGTGGGCATTGAACTTGAAAAAGTATTTTTAAATGCTTATTGTAATAGTATAGAGCATCCATTTTTTTCTTTTATTTTCTATTTTAGGCCAACTAGATCAATTTGGGTTTAAAATCAATCATTATTTTGATCTTTTCAAGTTGGTTAAAATTGAACTTAGAAATTCACTAGACATTGCAAATGGGTTAAAATTGAACAAACAACTTCACACTTGGTTTTTGGTGCTTAAAACAAACTCATCATTTCTTTAGGGTTTAAAAAGAACTTGTACCTTCTTTGTTTTGTGATTTTTTTTGCAATTCTTGTGATTTGAATGCGTATGCAGTTCTCTCATGCCACTTGGCGATCTTGAGAATCAAAAGCATTCCTTTGATATTGGTTGTCTAAATCACCCACACATTTTGATTTGGATCTAAAATTGAACCCTCATGCTAGTGTGAAGGAAAGGCATTGTGTGTGTTCCCTCCCAGTGCTTTACGCAATCTCGCCGATCGAATTACAAATGTACTTCTTCACTTTTTTTTATATTTAGGGGGCTTGCCTCCCCACTTCAAAAGGAGGGAACAACCCAAGCGGTAACGAGCTAAAGCCAAGATCTTCCAAACCGCTATATAAATTTGTGATTGCAAGGAAAGTTTGCAATCAATGGGAAGCAATACATGATAACTCTCCCTTAGTATATTTATGATGCATAAAGCCCTTGTTCTAAGGGTTGGGAGACCTCTTGGCAGAGTTTATCATAGTACCCCCTGAACCAGATGTCCTTACTACAACCCTTTGTGTAAAAGGCCAAAATCCTTAATAGTTGTTGGTGCAAGAATAGTCATTTTGAAGTAACCCCACAACTGTACTATTCAAAGTAGAAACAAAAAAAATCCTTAAGGTCTTTGGATCTTTAGGATTTTGAGATTTGGTGGTCCCAAGAAGTGTGTGCCGTGGAGGGGAGCTAGTGTTGCCAAATCTCTAACTGTTTGCTTTGTCTTAGTGTTTGGAGAAATCTGAGTGGGGACTCAACAAGTATAGCCATTTCTAACCTAGGGTTGTGCAATTTGTGAGTCAGTCAAATACATTGCTTGGATCTCAAACTTTGAAACAAACATTCAATAAGTCATCAAAACTTCAAACCCTTTGGAAAGAACAAATATCTTTGAAGGGTCCAATTATTACTACTTGTCCCTAGGGATTTTATCCTTAGAGGATTCTAAATATTTGGGCTCACATCTCAATTCACTCTCTCCAAAGTCAACCTAGGGAAACTATGGCCTTGACTCTTTGATTTTCACATAATGGACCTTGTGGAATGAAAAAGAGCTAAGACATAGACATTTAATTTTAAATTTAAACAAGACAATTGGATGTGGTAAAATCAATTCACTAACCAAGATTAAATCAATTGAACCCCACACATGTGCTTGTTTATCATTTGTCATATGGTCTTTCGAGCAAACATTGATCTTTTGGTTTGAAGTATTGATTATGGTAAAGCATGTTATTCACTATATTGTTCTTGTAAAAAAGGTCCCTCTTAGGTTAATTTAGGATCAAATCAATCATTTCATCCATTCAAAACATTTTTCATCGCATGCCACAAACAAATTTTGTAACTTTGGAAAAATCATCTTTCCTAGACTTTTGGTAATCCTTAAATCAAAATCAAAATCACTTTATTTGGCTAGGTGTGTGGGGATGACTCCTTTCTCACACATTTAGTTAAATTAGCACTCCTTTGGACAAGTTTTCCCCAAGTTAACATCTAACATCTTGGGATCCACAAGTCCATTTTCCAAATCAAACCAATCCCAAATCAAAATCCTAAGGTCTAGTATTGATCCAAAGTTCTTAAAAGTTCAAACACCCATATCACTCACCCTTTTCATCTTTGATCTCCTCATTGGTCCTAAATTCCTTAGAGGTCAAAAAGGTCAAAACACAAGAAAAACATGGAATATAAACTTGATTCATACACCATGAGTGATCTAAGTCATAGTCTTACAATACCAATTGATTATCAAAACTCACATTTATAAAATCCATACATGGAATTATTATCTCCTATAAACCTCAATGATACAACAAATGTGAGTATGCCTAACCTAAATTTTGGAACACCTTTCCCTATGATAGATTTAAATCAAATTCAAAACTTACAAATCTATCAACCAAACGATCAATACATGAGTCTTCAACAAAACAACATTATCCCATCCAATCCATACATGCCAAATGTGAATATACCAAGTGAAAAATTATCAAACTTGAATATATCAAATACACACTTGGTGAACTATGGGATAGACACTTTTTCAAATCAAACCAATGTTGTTCAAAATCTAAGCAATATATTGATAACTCAATGTATTGATCCAAGTAAAGGTAACCTCATGCAAAATCAAAGTTACCCAAATCAAAGCAATATGTTTCCCAACCACAACAATGTTCCATGTCAACCTATAATGCAAAATCTAAACATCATCCCAAATCATAACATTGTCCAAAATAAATTTGTGCATGATCCCATAAAAATACCACAAGTGTATATTCCAAATATGCTTGACCAACAACCAAATAAACTATATCAAGGGTGTTAAGATCAAAATCAAGAACAAATTTTGTGAAATCAAATTTCTATACTTAGAATTTTTTTTGATTCATATCACCAAGAGACATCTCCACCCCAAAATATACACACTCCCCCATTGGATAAACCTTGTCATCAAAAAATTGAGTTGTCTCCACAACCTCATCAAGAAGAATATCCCCAGTGTCAAGAGGTTGGATATCAAGATCAACAGCATCAACAACAAGCCTAATCACCAAATCTCCAAAATCAATCACCACAAGGTCAATTTTAACAAGTACAAATCTCACAAGGTAAAAAACGTGAATACACTCCTTCGGGAGAGCCAATTGAATCCGCATTACACAATCTAGTTAGTGCAAAAATCATCACTCTTCCAAGAGTAAGTGCTTTCAACTCTATCATAAAATTCCCTTGGAATAAGGGTAGATCTTATTGTGAGTATCATAGAGACAATCATCATAGAAAATCAATTGTATTCGACTCAAAAATATCATCCAAAACCTTCTTGATCAAGGAATAATAATTGTTGAGGACAATGATCAAGATTCAACCACTAATGATAGTAGTGAAAATCTCTCCACCACAACTGTTGAGGATAATGATCAAGATTCCATCACTAGTGATAGTAGTGACAATCTCTCCACCACAATTGTTGAAAACAATGATCAAGATCTATCTATCCATAAGAACCTTGAAGATGTTTCTACCTCATCCAATGATCAAATCAACATACATCAAGAGTCACTTTTTAGTCATGATCAAAACCCCTCAACAATATCCTACAATGATCTATTTCGAGGAGTGTTAACATTATTTGATCCTATTGACATAATCTGAGATCCATCCACCCATGATCATGTTGAAAATGTCTCTACATAATCCAATGAGTTAGAGGACATATCTCAAGAATTTATTCCAAAGAATGATCATCATCTTTCACCAAAGTCTAGCAATGGTCCTTTCCAAGACATATTGACATCCTTTGACCTCATGATTACATATATTGAAGGAATCCTCAACTCAACACTTGATCCAAATCCACTCAAATATCAAGAGGATATTGAGCCACTTCCCATGTCTAATGAAGATATCCAAGAACCCTTTGTAAATAACCCATCCTTTGAAATTGACCCATGTCAAGCACTTGATCCAAAGCATGTCGAAAGCAATTCCAAAATTAATCAATATCAAGAATCTGTATCTCCAAGATGCTACAATGATCGACTAATGGGAACTCTCCAAACTATACAAGATGTCACAAATGATGATCATATCCATATAGCACATACTCCTCCATCTACCCATGTGATTCTTTCTTTGGATGGACATGTAGATGATCTTCATTCAGAACAAGATCCCTTTACTCTTGACATTATTACACAAGAACAAGAGGTTATTGATTCCTACATTCATGCTGAGTTATCAACATCAGGATCAGATATATCCCAAATTTAGATTGAGGACATCATATATGAAGATATCCAACATTATCCACTCAAGGAAATAGGTTAGACCAAACAAGATATTTCAGAGTCAATAGAGTAGAAAATTGAATTAACATCATTTGTAGTGGTCATTTATCAAAGGATGCTTGCTAAATAGGAAATATTGAAAAAAGAAAAATCAAAGAATAAAGGTGCTACTACCACCATACTGGGGGCAACTATGTCTCAAGCAAACCTTAACATAGGGAGCACAAATAATTCTTATGATGAAATCAATGCCAATACTACAACTAGCCGTATCATGAATCTTCATCCACCCATCACCCCATCCACAAATTGGGACCAAAATCAAAGGGAAGATTTGAATCAAAGCACAAAGAATGTTATCAAAGAAAAATACGTTGGGAAGAATAATGGAAAAATCAAGTACACATGGATACCAAAAAATTAAAAGATAGATCATCCCTATCAAACTCCATCAGTCAAAGAAACTATGGGGAAAAATAAAAAAATGGAAATGTATCCATCAAAAACATCCACAAATACAAAAGAAGGCTTCCCAAGCAATGTACAAAGTATATCAAGCAGTTGGTCCTAATTCCATGCACACTTCCATATCCACCCATAATTGCTCATCTTCCCAAGTTTGGAGAGTCAAAGGTTCCAAACTATTAACCAATCCATCTTTTATTCCTAAACATACTCCACCATCCCCTCCTCCATGCATAATATCCAATTCTCAAATTAACCATGTATTGGCAGTCACCCTTCATCATAAGGATTCAAAAGGAATTCTATTGCGATGTGTGCACAAAGACAAAGTTAACTGGACGGTATCAACAAAGTAGATCAAGAATCTCAAAAGTTGTATTCAAGTGCATGTATCTTGGAAAATAAACTTCTTCAAGCAGGATATTGATGGTGCATTATGAAAAAATCATCTACATAGACACCACCAGGTAGTTCGACATGAACTTAAAATATTTCAGAAAAAACAAAAAACAAAAAATATCATGAAAATAGTAAAGATAGAAAAATCCTCCAGTGAAAACCACTATGGTGGCGCTTTGGACAGGTACCATGATGAAGACCTGGGAAACATGCGTCATGTGTAGAATCGAGCATCTACGTGTGCTAATTTAGGTGAAAGCATCTTATCTCATCCATAATAAAATCTAGCATTCCATCCATCTTATCCATAATAAATCTATTCATCCATAGACCCTTTATCTAATCCATTTTCATCCATCTTTATCTATCTTCCAAATTATCTTGATCTTGACAAAAGTTTGGTGTACACTTTACACTTGCTTATAGTAAACATCTTGACATGGGTCATTGAAATTGATCCTATCCTATCCAACATTATCTGAGCCATGAAGCACTATCCAAACGAGCATCCTTTGTTCGAACACCTTATCTTATCACAAGATAATCCATATACATCCATCCATGCATCTATCCAAGCATCCACCCATGGCATTCCGTACATTGCTAGAAATTGGGGGAAAATATTTACATCTTGCTTCAGGAATAAATCTTGATCTATATCTTCCAACTTATGTGGTGATACAAATATTGGAAAACGTGAAATCAAATTGGTCAAAGCATTTGTGAGCAAGAATCCAAATCACTAGCCCATGGCACATTTTGACAAGAAGATGTTCCTTATCAAGCTTTATCTTTCATTGAACATCAATCCAAACAATCAATATTAGTTTCATCTAATGTGTGCTTTAACATCACATCAAATCATTCAAAATAATTTTGTTCCAAATCAAGCTTCAAAATCCTGATCAATCAAATCCAATCAATCCATCATCATCTCGGGATATCCTTCCCAGTCCTTGTGTTGCTTAACACTATCCTTGCATTTTTGTGTATCCTCAACAATGTTATCATCATCAATCCATCAATTAGATCAATAAACCCTAGCTTGGTTTTCAAAAAAATCCAAAAATAGATCACTGATATCATCACACATATCCATATCCAAATTGTCAAAATCATGCGAAAATCCAAAAACATCCAAAACATATAAAAAAATAGGTCAAAATGTTCTAGAAAAAAAGTCAAAAAAATGGTTGTCTGTCGTCTCTAAGATTAAACATAGGCAAGGATAATCTTTGATCAACCCCCGAGACACAAAAACACAAAAACATTTAAATAACCCAAAAATCCAAAAAAAACCTCATAACATTTCAAAAACATCAAAAACATCCAAATATTTGAAAAAATCCATCTGTCTCATTTCACTTTCACCTGCAATAATCTCATCCATAATAAATTGATCATCACACTCACCCTTTGGTACACAAGCAGGAACAAGTACAATAATAAACAAAAGTAAACTTCAAATGAAAAATCAAAATTGAAACAAAAAACTTTTAAATGCAAAATCAAACTCTTGATCATTTGCAAACATGTCAATCAACCTTATATCAATGACCTTTCAAACAACCTATCAAATTGCCACCATCCACTAACATGTCCTAGGATGCATCCTTCCTACAATGGGCATTATCTTTGGCAATCACTTTGGATACTTATCCTAAGCAAAAAAAATCCCTTTGGCTAGAGGTATGAAGAACATTGACTTGTTTTGTGTACTTGATCTTTTCTTTTGATTTATCTTATTGTGCTCATTCCAATGACCTCTCGATGATGTCTAATCAAAATGATTTAGAGAGAAATGAATGGGGAATTGATCATTATCTTTTGTCTACTGTGCTTGTTGGATATTCTTGTAATATAACCTTGGCGATACTCTCTTTGTTAGGTTTGTATGGAGGATGTTTTAGATGTCTTGTTGACTATTACATTATTAGGTTTTTCCTTTCTATGTTTTGGTCCGAGATGTTTGAAATTTCTGAAGTACATCCTAATAAGGTTTCGTATGCTGGGTGTGAACAAGGATACTCCTATTTGTTTGCTGAGTCAAATTCCATCTCACTAGATACAACACAATCCTGGTTGTTTGTACCTTGATACATTGTATCTATGTGTGTTATCAAACATAAGGAAAGTTATGCTCTTTACATCCCCAATTTTAGGTTGAGCTCACGACAAATATGCTTTATGGATGTATGGATGGTTACGTTATGATATGCTTAGACTAACAGATCTATATTATGATGATGATGCAAATGAGATCTATGTTTTAGAGCACTAAAAAAAATATTGGATTTTTAGAAGCATGATAGAACTAATTACTAGACAACTCTTTAAAGTAGCTATTTGATTAAATGATAACTCAATAAAGTATTTAAAATAACTATGTAAATGTATGCAATATTTCAGCTCTCTTTAGATAAAATTCTTTAAAAATTTCAACCAAATTAACCCGGTCTTTGCATCCTCCCGGATCTTCTCAAACTTGCAATGAAAAAGCCAAAGTTTTGCAATGCTCAGAACAAATTAAGCGATAGGAATTTGCAGATTTAATTGATTGAGAATTGAGAGTTCAACTACAAAATTAATGATAAAGTCAATTGTTACTAATAATGGGAAGACTCCCCAGTAGCTATCACATTAAATATTTCAAAACTACCACCTCACGTTGTTAGTCATACTATTCTGGATGTGGTAGAGTTGTCAGTCACATAAATTTAATAGCAACAAGAGTTACTTAAAGATACAACAATATTCTATAATATAAGCCACGGGCTTTGTATTTTATAAACGGGACAACACAAAAGCTTGGAAACTAAAATTCCTGCTAATTCATCTTGATTTCACATTTTCTTGATCCCAGCTGAATGATCCAATTGTTGTGTAAGAAATCTATAAACTTCTTGCCGCGGGCGTTTGTAAGGGTGGTACTCTGACTTGATTACTTTCCTTTGCTACACACTGAGCCTTATTTAAGACTTAAATTCATGTCCAAAGCAGAGTTGTAAAGTAGATTTAATGTATCAATTTAAAGAGCAGATATTTTCACAATGATTGGATGAAATGCAAAACAACTCTACCCTACGAAATCACACACTTGCTTTAGTTCTCTCTAAATAGCATGTAACATTGAGCCTTCCTCCACTACATCACGTATTTAATGAATTCATGGCGTTATAACACTCAATCAATTCATGATGAGTGAATAAAGAGCTATTCAATAGATGCCAATGGAATAAAGAGTTATTCAATAGTGAAATGATGAACAAAAGCAAGCTTAACCTACCACTCACTGCACCTGTCAACAACAAACGAAAGTTAGAGATTAATGAGCGTTTAAATCTCTTGTAATGTTAATGATTAGAGTGGGGAGCAAGCAGATTTAAATTCTCTTGAAATGGTACCCTCCACACATTCAAACTCATTTTTGAAATCTACAAAATCCATAATTAATGAAACTGATATAAAGAGATAAGATGAAATCTGTGAATGATCGATCGCTGCCCCAAGCATCAGTAAATTATATGTTCAAGCAAAGAGGACGAAGTCGCAACAAGTTCGATGAATATAATATTATAGAGCTTTCCCCAAACACCTACATGCACCTGCAAAATACGATTTGATTGCCACAGAGTGCCTATATTCACCCAAAGAAAATTGATCAAGAGAACAACTCGAGTCTTTACTTTTTAACAACTTGAAAACAAAACAAAGAAAGAAGACATTCTCAGTGTTGAGGATTTTCCATGATTAAAATTTTCGCGTAAGGGAAATATTGAATATTTGAGCACTGATATTGAATATTTGAGCGCTAATGTCGACCACCTGACCACATACCCTGGTCTGCAAATAGATCACGATATCTTGTGTTGATTTCTTTATTTTTTCTATGTATTTATATTGCAATAAATACATTTTCTATCAAGGAAAAACAATGCGGAAAAAACTAAGGATTGTATATGGTTCTTCCTTGATGACTTTTTTTTAGGATAACATTATTTATATGTCAAAGGATTGTCAGCCCACCATTGTGAAAAACATATATCCAAATAAAGTGTGGTAGCAATTATGCACTGTCATTACCTACTTAAAAATAAAATATTTTGTATCTAAAGTTAAAGATGCAAGCACAATATCTTCGAGCTGTTTTTTTTTTTTTTTCTTGTAGAAAATATATCTTTTACATGCCTACATTTAGCTAGCTACAAATTCTAGTCCATTTTACTAAAACCCATCTTGCGTAGCCTACTTCAAATTTTGTCAAAAGATATGGCAGAAAATGGTGGCTATTGTTGAATAATTAAAGATGACCATCTTCTCAATGAGTATTCAATTGATGCACCCCCCTAATCAAAATGCAAACAACAAGACAAAAACAACATCAATGCGTTAAAAAATGAAAAAGAAAGATTCTCTGTACTATAGCACCCCCCTCTGCTCATTGAGAAATAATCAAAATTTGGAAGACACTCGCCCCAAACATGGATCAATTGAAGAATCTTAAGAGTGATGTTTTAGAGGCAAAAGTCAAAAATTTTAAGGCTACGCAGTCAAGACTTCAAAACATGTAGGACATACATTAAGGAAAAGTGCAGGAATAAGACATAAAACCCAAAATGACACTAACCAGATAGAGTGAACAGTGGGGTATATGATAGTAAGAAGAGAGAAAAGCACGCATAGAGTCGTAGTGGTCATACAAGGAAATGTGGGCTACCTAATCTTAGAAAGGTGTGACCAGTAGATGAAGGCTACCTATTTTGAATGCAAGGATGGTGGGAATGCTACAAAGATAAGGTGATTTAAGATGCCTTTAGAGGCCGTTCCAATGCTTTAGGGGCAAAAAAAAAAAAGACATTACATTCTCTATGTAAAGCATTAATTGATCTTATGTAAACAAAACAAAGATAATGCACATGAACAAAAACATAGACTCTATATTTCTGTCTAATGCATGAAATAAACGGAGGTGAACACAAACAAAAGACTTTATATTTCTACCCCATGGTGGGCGCCAATATGTGGATGCTTTTCTACACTTGCTCAAAATAAACATTGGCATTGTTAGTTAAACTACACAAAGCAAATAAAACATCCCTATGAGATATTTAATCATGCTAGATATGCCAAAGAAAACACTATTTAATACCAAAGAAGTTAAGTGTAAGCATAAAAAAACATGTTCATACCCTATCCCATAGTGAGAGTGGTGCTCCTTTGATGTGGAAAGGATTTCCTTTCCCACCCCCTTGATAAGCTTCCAATGTGATGAAGATGCAAGTGCCTATAGTGAATATTCATAAGATTGTAGATGGATTTCAAGTAGAAGTGGCTTCTATTTATAGGTTGAAGGGTTGAAGAATGTAGAGATGGGAGAAATGTGGGACTAAAGGAGAGCCAATGAGATTGTGACACTTGTCACATGGCTAATGGATGAAGGTGGAACACATTTTGGAGAATGTGCATAGTTAAGAGGATGGGAGAGAAGTAAATGCATGTGGTTGAAGATGTGAGAGGATGTAAGAAGAATAAATGAGGATGTAAGAGGAGTTAATGAATGTGTAAGAGGTTTTGGAGGGAAATTGAATTAGGAGGTAGTTGGGAGGGATATTCCCTAGAATATGCTTTTGTGAGGGAAAATGAGATAATTAGTTAATTAAAAGAATTGATTTTCATGTGCAAGTGGGTTAGTTAATCAGGGGTTGATTTAACTCTTGGGGAGTTAAAAGCTAGAGAATGGATAATTAGGTTTAGGAGTTAATTAATCCAGAATTAATTAACTTGGAGGAATTAGGGGATTTGAAATTTGATTTATTAAATTAGATGAGAGGACTTTAAGGTATTTGATTAAATAAATTGATTTATTTAATCAAACATGATGAACATTAGTGAATTAATCGAATAAATTGCTTTATTTGATTAATAGGAGAAATGATATTAATTGATCACATTTAGATGCATAATATTTTGCCCCTATTTGAAGCAGCGTACCAGTTGCGTTGGTTCAAAGACTGATGTTTCCAAGATCAAAATTCAATTTTTTCTTGGTTTTTTCAGATGCCCCATTGTTGCCCCAGCAGAAAGAAGTATGCTGGTACACTGCCCCCTCGAGAGGTTAGGTGAAAATGCCAATTTTAGGTCGAGCTCACAAAAAATATTCTTTATGGATGTATGGATGGTTACGTTATGAGATGCTTAGACTAATAGATCTATATTACGATGATGATGCAAATGAGATGAATCAAAGAAATTTTTGAATTTCGATATTGGAAACATCAGTATTTGAACCAACACAATTGGTACGTTGCTTCAAAGAGGGGAAAAATGTAGACATGCAAATAGGCCTAACTGACATTATGCACCTAATTCTATTTAATTATCATCAAATTCTTCTATTAATCAAATAAAGCATTTTATTAGATTAATTCACCAATGTCCATCATGTTTGATTTAAATAAATCAATTTATTTAATCAAAACCCTCAAGTCATCTCATCTGATTTAATAAATTAAATTATTTAAATCAAATGTCAAATCCCCTAATTCCTCCAAGTTAATTAATTATGGATTAATTAACTCCTAATCCTAATTACCCACTCTCTAGCTTTTGACTCAACCTTGGTCAAACCCAACCCCTGATTAACTAACCCACTTGCACATGAAAATATTTCTTTTAAGTAACTAATTGCCCTATTTTCCCTCACAAAAGCATATGCTTTGGGAATATTCCTCCAATAACTCCATTTATTTGACTTTCTTACCCAAGCATCAATGCCTCTTACAAATGCATTAATCCCTCTTATATCCTCACCCACATCCTCTTACACTCAACCATATGCATTTATTTCTCTTCCATCCTCTTTACTTGCACATTCCCCAAAATGTGCTCCAACTTCATCCATTAGCCTTGTGACAAGTGTCACATTCTCATTAGTTCTTCTTTAGTCCCACATTCCTCCAATCTCTTCATTCTTCAACCCTTCAACCCTATTTATAGAGGTCTTCCCTATGAAGAAATCATCCACAATCATCCACAATCATCCACAATCATCTACAATCTTATGCATTTTCACTATAGGCACTTGCATCTTCATCACATCTGAAGCTTATCAAGGGGGTGGGAAAGGGAATCCTTTCCACATCAAAGGAGAACCACTCCCACTATGGGATAGGTTTTGCACATGCTTTTTATATTCTTTCAGTTAATTTCTTTGATCCTTTATTGTTTTGTTTTCATTATCAATTATGTTTGAATATCTCATAGGGATGCTTATTTTGGTTTTCTTAATTTAACTAACAAATGCTAATGTTTGTTTGTGTTTGAGAAAGATTGCAAGAAAAGCATCTACAATGCTTGTTGGAATTAATTTCTCATAGGAACAAAATCAGATTTGAAAATATGATAAGGCTATCAGACAATCTGATTTTTCCATTGCCTGCAATCTGATTGAATCTTATCTATACCACCTATCTACTATAGCTATCACAATCCACACAGGATATTTCAAACTTATCCTTATCTTATAGTCACCTCCTTGTGCACTGACAACAAGTTTAACTACCATCCTGCAACTATAAATAAAGTTTCCTAGAGTTGTGAATGATATCAAAAAAATGTAGATACTTGATATTGGAAGAACTCTGCAGAGCTCTGTATCACTTTTGTAATCATGATTAGTCAATACATATAATATTGTAGCAGCAATATGATGCATAGATACATTATATTATGTTCAATCTCTTTGTTATGCTTCTGTCTACTAGATATTCATTTATATTGTTCTTGTCATCTCCCTCTGATCCTACAATTGGTATCAGAGCTAGACATAAAGATTGAGGGAGATTTGCAAAGGAATGGAAAGAGGTTGTTGTTTTATGAGTTTCTCAAAAGAGAATCATTGTTCCATGCGGTGCAGCTGTTGATAAAGAAGAATTTCCTAGCCAAGGAGACTTTGAAGATAAGCTGCCATTTTGATTGTTGTTTGAAGACTATATGTTGCTGATAAGAAGATTTTGAGAAGCTCGTGCCTTTCTGCAGCAAATAAAAGTAGCCTTGGAAAGAGTGAATGATAGTGAGATCATATGTGTTGAAAGTAATTTGAAGTAGATCATTTAGGATGTAGAAAATCAGTCATAGTTGTTTTGAAGACACCAGAGTCATAGTAGATCAGAGGTTTCGAGCCACTTCCAAAAAGAGATAATGAATCATCACTGACATTTGATCTAAGCCTATTGCTAACTCAAAAAGGAGTATTAGTTTATTGATGTGTCAAAAAATGGAGGATTTGCAAAGTTGAAGACCTATCAAAGTTGCTAATAATAGAATATAGAAAATTTTGCTACTATTAGTGAGAATCTATCAAAGGTCTATCCAACCACAAGCTATCACCAAGGAGACAAAAATAAAACTTTAGAAGATCTAGGGAGAGCAAGAGATGTAGAGTGTCAAGGAAGTCTATCAAGGCTAGCCACTGCAAGGAGGATCAATGATGAAAGTTTGCAGCCAAGCCAAGAAATGAAGTCATTGAAGTTGTGGTTATAGAAGTCCTTGTTTAGCAAGGAAGTCATCAAAGTAGAGAGGATTGTGGAAGCTGTCAAAGCTAAAATCCTGCGATCATAGTTTGTATGTCATTGCCAAATAAGGTTTTTGCAATTTAAAATCCATTGTAAATCTATGCCACCCTAGTCTGGAGGAATCCCTCTTGCAAAGGACAATGGAGAGGCTTCCAGTTGCTCTCACCATGTAGGAAAGGAGAAAGGATTGTTTGATTGAAGGAATCACTGTCTAGAGAGATTAATTATCTTCGTGAAGAAGGTTATCATTGTTTGAAGATATCCTAGTTGTTTAAAAAGCTGATGTCAGAAGAGGAGCTACAAGAGCAACCAACCCAACATTAAAGGAGATTGAAGAGTTCTTCAAGAAGTTAAATGGATTCACATATTTTTAAAGAAGTAGTTGCAAGGTGATTGAAAAGGTATGATGCCTCCATAAGAATTTTAATACATTACAAATCGTAGCCTTAGTAAAGGTTGCAATAGTTTGTAATATCATTGCATGACGAATCTATAAGTCGCCCAAAAAATAGATTGCAGTTTTTAAGAGGAAGAGAGGTCGCAACCCTTAGAGAAAATTAGAGACATAATGGTCGAAGAAAGATATCAAAACAATATTTTATTGATAAAGTTCTTGAAGATCTATGGCAAAAGCCAAGGTTAAAGTAAGGTTAGAGATGTTGCAAAATAAGTGTTGAAATGTTATCAACTGCAGTTGATAAAGAAGATAGTTGATATTCAAGCGAGAATAGTTGAAAGAGAAATAGTTCCTGCTCCTCTCCCAGTAGGCAAGTGCAAAAGAGTTGAAGGTTCCAAAAGAGAATTGTCAGCCAAGTATTTGAGAATTGTAGTTGAAAGTGTTAAAACCACTATAGGAGAAGATCATAGAGGAGAAAATAAAGATAACAACAGCTAGTTTCTGAAGAGAAAAGACCTTTGTTTGAAGAGATTATGGAGTTGTGGTGGCCTATAGTTTAAAGATTCAATGGAATAAGAAAGAAGCCTAAGCTAGTTAAAGAAAAGAAAATCACAAATTAATGGAGATCAAAGGAAAAGAGATCTAAGAGAGGAAAGTTGTAGTAGAATAAAAAATAAATTGCTATCCAAAGATATCACCCATAGGTTACCTATATTCGAGTAAAGAATTACAACATTTCTAGTGAAGGGGTCTGCAAGGGAAAAGATTTTCTAGAAGCTATAAGTTGTTGAAATTGTTAGCTGCTACTAGATAATAATTATTTGTAGTTCTAGAGGATCTTGTTGCTGCTAAAGAGTTTTCAAACCACAAGAAGAGTTTATCTCTATCAAAAAGAAATCAAAGAAGAAAAGATTGTAGAGATTGAAGAGTCGAAAGAGCTCAAATCTGAGTAAGGTTTGGAACTGTTGTAGCAATTGAAAGAGGCCACTTGAAGAGGACACACATGAAGCTATTGAATGATGATAAATCATTGTGGTGGAATCACAGTCAAGTGAAAACATAAGGTGAGTTAAGATTATTTTCAATGGGAAAAGTTGGTAAACGTGTTAAGAAGGAAACATGCAATTTGGAGGAAGAAGTATTAAATGGTAAGCAATGTAATTCAGAATTGATAGAAGATTTAAGGGAGTTAGGGAAGAGAAGATGAATATTTTTGTGAAAAAGATAATTTAATAAAAAAAATTGGAAAATGTTAAAGACAAAAATAAAGAGTTAGAATAAAGATTAAAATTGTTGGATGAAATTAGAAAGAAGAATGTAGATTTGGAAAAAAAAGTAAAGTTGTTGGAAGAAGAAAATGATTTACAAAATGATGAGATATTGAGATTGAATGAACAAAATAGTCAGTTTGATTAGATGCTAGTAGCCTATCAAACAAAAAATGAATGCTTGAAATCAAAGGGATTAGTTTGTGATGTCTCATGTAGCATAGAAGATCTATGAGCTGTTCATTTGATCAATTAGTTGGTAGTCATGATTTAACTGAAGCTGTTTTTGATAATGAATGTAAGGATGAAAATGATAATGTGTTTGAATGTGCAAATATGGTTAGTTGTTTTGAAAATAATATTGGTTTGAAAATCATGAAGAATATGGGATATAAAGGTAAAGGATTAGGCAAGTATGGACAAGGAAACATAGATCCCATTGAGCCAATAATGAGGCTAAAGTATGTAGGTCTTGGATATGTCACATGTAAAGAAAATGATGTTACAAGTGTTATGGGTTCAAAAAAATTAGTTAAAGGAATGCAATGTATGCAATGTTCCTATTGTAATAGGAAAGGACATAAGAAAGACATGTGTTGGGATCTACATATGTGTAGCATTTGTGGTTTGAAAATCCATTATGAAAAGACATGTTGGAATAGAGAGAGTGGAAAAATGAATATATGAAAGACTCTATGGAGATAAATTATGGATGGAGCTATGGATTGAATTAGAAAAAGATTACAGGTATGTTGAAAAAGTTGTTCAAGTATAGGTAGAACTCATATGTGAAGAATGATAAAAATCAAGAGAGATTTAAAGGTTTGAGAAATGTGACTAATATTGTCTTGTAAGACATTAAGAAAAAATGAAAATTACAGATAGTGTGTTTGTAGGAAGTGTACATCTAGATTTTAAGTGATCTAAAGATTAGTTGAAGATGAAGGTGAAGGATATAAAGCTTGATATGTTATTTTAAATAGTGCAAATCATTTATACAACCAACTAAACGAGTAGTTGATGTAATGGTTTAACCATAGTAGAAACTGTCCACTAACATGCCTGCTAACAATGTAATAGAATATATAAAGTTAATTATGCCAATATTCTCCCCTTATTACATTGTTCCTACAAAAGTATCTCCTAAAAGCTCTTATTCACTTTTCCAAGGGACCCCCCCTTAAGACTTACATAACAAAACTTGTTGATTACAAAATATATATACATCTTTGTGAAGATCTTCCTTGAAGAAACAAATCCTGAATCAAGTGGAGCTACATCAAGTTGTCTCTTAACCCTCGTAGATGTGTAGCCCCTAGCTGAATTCTCAAGTTTTTCCTCCCATGAACTCCCGAATCACAGATTCCTCGAATTATTCGACAACAATCCATATTGAGCTCTCCAAACACATGGCTCCATCAAGTTGTCTGATGACCCTTGGAAGGGTATAATTCTGATCACAACCTCAAGTTATCATTGGACAACCATACATATTGAGCTCTACACCAAACCCATAACTATCTCCAAAAACCAAACTTCACAATATATGTATCTTCAAATCTGTCAGCAATAACAAGGAAAATCAAGAAAGTAAAGCCAAAAATACTTCTCATGCAAAGCATCATCTCAAAGCGAGAAACTAACCTAAGATGATGGAAATTCCTCCATCCTCCAGTACCACCAGCCTCCAATATATGATCTTGTTACACTTTATCCATTTGATGTCTTGGATGAGCCTTTGGAGGCCTCATCAAGTGTAGCAAAGATAGTCTTGAAAGTCCAAGCATAACTCTTTGAATATCCATTAGCAACATTGATGAACTTATTGAAAAGACACTCAATAGTTGTTTTAATGTTTTGGAATGCTTTTTTCTAGGAACCAAAGGAAATACCACAACCTCCAAAATCCAAATCAAAAATACCATTTGGTGGATCCTCATAGAAAAATTTAATATTTGAAAACACAATACAATATTCTATATGGTATATCTCAATTTCCTTGAAGTCCATTCTATAAATATCACTTCTTTTAAAGAAAAAACCACCCTTTTTCACAATGTGATAAGCTTTCAACAAATAGGGCTTTAAATAGGTTGAATCTTGATGGTATTATCAATGGAAAGAACATGAATGCACATACCATTTTAACATCAAATCATTCATGAATTGTAACCGCATCTTTCATAAAAATCATCATGATTGACTACACAACCTTATTCATTCTAGTCTCATCTATAAAAGTAAGATAGATCATATCCTCGATGCGACATCAATCTCCACCAAATTAAGGAGAAAGATAAACACTTCCTTCTATCTAATGAACTTATTCCAATATCTATCCCAACATGAAATGAACTAACTTAATTTTATCACCAACTCCCCTTATAGTTCTTAGTATAGTTCATTGATAGGGCCACTTTCTTTCTTCTTCATTACACTCATGCTTGTCACATCCATACTCATAGGAACAATAAAAGTAGTACAAAGATTCAAACCTAAAGTTCCATTTTGACAAAATAAGTGCTTTATGCTTGCATTGGGGTTTCAGTTCCTATTTACGTCTCCACACAAGTATAAATAAAACCAATATTCATAGGCCTTCTTTTCTTGTCATATTGAATACCTCTCAATGCATTAGCAAAAAATAAATAAACACAACCTGCGATATACCTTCAAAAAATCTAAATTCAGATGAGCGCCACTCTAATATTTGAGACTGTATAGGTTGGTACAAATGAATGCAATGATAATGCATCACCATTTTGTTCCTCTGTAAACCATCATTTTTTTATTCTTCTACAAACCATAAATGTGGGCTTAGCTTTGTATCTAGTAGCCAAATATTCTCTGCAGATCCTTCTCATGCGATAGTGCTTCTCCAATCCCAAACTGCTTCAACGACTTCTCATACATAGGATCAACCACCAACTACTGTAGGCCACACATGACTCTTCACTGTCCTTCCATGCTTGACAAACACAGATGACAATCCAAACAATATGTGCTTAGGAAAGGTGCACAAGATAGGTCGATCACTGCCTCCTTATGCCATGTTCTTTCCTCCAAAATTTGACACATAAGCCTATGGATAATTATAGCTCTAATATCATATGAAGGCTATAAAGCTTGATATGTTATTTGAAACAATGCAAATAATTTATACAAGCAATTGAACGAGCAGTTGATGTAATTGTTTAACCATAGTAGAAACTACCCACTAACATGCTTGCTAACAATGTAATAGAATATATAACTAATTATGCCAACAAAAGGTGCATAAAGACACCAAGTTCAATCGTCATCATCAACGATGGGATAGAATTATGTTCTTCTAGAAAAATGTAGTACATGAGGAAGAGTACTTTCTAGAAATGAAGAAATTGAATTTGAGTTTTGTAGATTAGAAGACCAGTTGACAAGTAAGTTGACAAAAGGATTTGTAAAATAATATTTTCAAAGACAAAGAAATTTGAGTATTGTGAATGCTGAAGCATATGTGTTCGAAATTAAGGGGGGGTGTTGGAATTAATTTCTCACACAAAAAAATCAGATTTGGAAGTCTGATAAGGCTATTAGACTATCTAATTTATCCACTGCTTGCAATATGATTGAATCTTATCTACACCACCTATCTGTACTGTAGTTGTCACAATCCACGTAGGATATTTCAAACTTATCCTTATCTTTTAGTCACCGCCTTGTGCACTGACAACAAGTTTAATAGCCATCCAACAACTATAAATAAAGTTTCCTAGAGTTGTAAAGGATATCAGAAAAATGTAGATACTTGATATTGGAAGAAATCTGTAGAGTTCTATATATCTACCTCTATAATCATGATCATTCAATAGATATAACATTATAGCAGCAATATGATGCTTAGATAAATTCTGTTATGTTCAATCTCTTTGTTATGATTCTATTTTATAGATTTATTTATATCGTTCTTGTCATCTCCCTCTGATCCTACAACAATTCCTACCTTTGGCCACCATAGATCTTGAATTGGGTTCTTGTAATTCCAACAAAAAGATTTCTTTCAAAAGTTAAATTTGAAACCAGCAAAGGCTATAATTCAATTGTAGGATGCAATACTTGTGAATGAAAACTAGAAGGCACACATGGGTATTTATAATTTAAAATTATGCTACAATTAAAGGCAAGTGGCCACCTTTTGGCATGGTCATTGTAGGGCCCTATTCAGTTTATGCTCATATTTCTGACTAGTTCAAGTGTCTACTCTAGATGAGCACACAATTTGTTTAGTGCTTCTATCATCAAATCCATGCTCGTAATCATAACAACACAAATACATTGAAAACATTTTAATATTTTCTTTCACCTTATCAAATAAATTCAGTCTTTCTACCAGTTCTTCATTTTTCCTTTAACATTTTCTATTTTTTTTTTCAAAATTATAAAATCTCACACAAATATTTATATCTTTCTTTTCCAAACTCCTTTTAAACTAACTATTAATTTTGAATTACATTTCTTAATTTCTATAAATTTTTCCTTAAAAATCCCTTTCTTTTTACCAACTTTTCCTATTAAAATGAATGATTTAAACTCACCTTACTTACGTACTTGGCTGGTTAGATCCTTTTGAACCGTAGGAAATAGGGTTTCACCTTTTAGGAGATGGAACAAATAGGGTTTAGGAACTATCCTATTTCACTTTTAGTTTATTCAAGGAAACCTTAGAGGTCTCAATCTAATGATTGAATTAGGGAAAGAGATCTACTATAAGGTATCCTTGGGGTGTGATTAACAAAAGGGGTTCACCACTAAGCAAGTGTTTAGAAAGAAGGAAATGCAACTGATATGCAAATCTAGCTATGTAACCTACTCAAAATCAGAATAGCAAACTGAGAGTGAATAGAGGGGCACTTGGAAGATTGTAGATGGTTGAAACAAGGTTTTCAATCCCAAAATTATGACTTTTGATGTTAACTGGGACTCATACGCCAGACTGGGTGATTTAGTCCTAGTTTAGGGTTTTGGGTTGAATCTGGAATCTACAACTAGTAAACCAAAATCTATAGGAAATGATTGAAAAGTGGTATACTGGGACTTATACGCCCAAGGTGGTGATTTAGTCCGAATATTAGGGTATTCCTGAAACTCTGGTATCCTCTAGTGATATTTTGTAGCTTCTCTCCTATCCGATCTCCAAGTCTAAAAGCTTGAATTCTGGCCTATAGGTGACTTTTCGTCAAGATGAAAACTTCTTGACAACTTTCTTCAATCTTGCAACATAGTCTTCAAAGGATCTTCAATGCTCAAAACACCTAGATCTGTAATCACACATGTAGAGAGAGAGAAAAATGTTGTTTGGTTAGTGGATAGGAGTTTACCTTGGTCAAACCCCGTTTTGGTAATCAAACCTTGAAATGAAATTAAATAGAATGAAGAAATGATGAATGAACAATATGCAATGTTGCAACTCACTAATCCCTTGGAATAAAGGCTACAATCTTGTATGAAAAGGCTAGCATGAATGTAGATCTTGAATCTTGATTGAAGGATATGGATCTTGACCTGAATTCTTGCTTGAATCATGAACACCTACACCACAAATGTTAGCTCAAGAACACACATGATGCATGAAGACTTTGACGTGATGCTTGAATCTCGAATGATGCTCCAAAATGCTTGATAATCAGCTCTTGAATGCTCTTGATCTCATAAAATTACTAGAATACTTGCTCATAAAAATTACTAGGAGAAAATATGTGAAATAAACTTGTATTTATAATTGTTTATGCCAAATTTCTTGAAATTACAACACTACAATCTGACATCAAATCTAGTAGAATAAAATTCTGCCAAGAATTTGAATTTAAAATAGGTCCAAGCTAAGCGAGACTCATACACCAATTGGGGTGTATGAGTCCCATTAGCCTAGGCTTGGGACACAAATTTTAAGAAATGTTAAGTTTTATGTCAAATCCAGGATCAAGCCCTAAAAATTAGGTGGGACCCATATTCCCAAGGTGGCGTATGAGTCCTAGATCACTTAATTTGGGACACATAACCCAAAAAGACATGAATTATGATTGGTTATTAGATAAGTGTCAGGATTATCCTCAGAAAAATGCATTAAATAAGGTTTGTGGATGCAAAATAGGACCAAATAAGGCATAAAGAAGCCCAATTTTAGCAGGGAGGGACTAAACAAGTGTGAAAATATAAATGGATACATTATTCTACACTACACCTTCAACTTCCAATAAAGAATATATTTTATTCAATGATTTCACCTAACAATGGATTTAAATTTTTTTGACACCGAATCATCACCTCTTGACTGCAACTTGGGGGTAGGACTGCTATGTTTTAATTGGATTGAGGTCTCCTTGATTGACTCTTCTTCCTTCATCCATATGGTGGATTTTTTTATTCATTGGTGTGATTCACCTTTTTGCAACTTCCTTATAGTAAATTCTCAAAATATAATAATTCTATTCAAAAATTACAATTTACCTTTACTTTTGTGGATTTATTTTGAGCATGAATTTGTAGCCACCTTCGGGTTGCATCTAACCTTTGAATAGTGTCCTTTGTCTTTTTCGATCTAACATTTGGATTGGGTGGTGACTATTATCTTTTGTGATCTTATTGATCAAGAATCTTCTTCTAGTGGCACCTTACCACAAATATTGCTATAGGTTTCAACCTTGATCTAATCTATTTTTCTTTGGAATGAATTCCTTCTTGGCTAAGTGGTTGCAATTAGCTTCTTCAAATTCTATGGCTTCATCAAAATTGTTGCTTCAATCTCCTTATGCATTCTTTATTTGTTATATTTGGTGAATTTTTCAAGACCAACAACTTCATCTCTCTCCAACTAAGACCTCCTTAATTTCCTTTCACTTTGACTAGGCAGTGTCCTTTCTTTGATAGTTGTGAACTCCTTTGAGTGTGATTCACCTCCTCAAATCGATGTCTTAGACTATGGCTACACCACCTTCCCAATTTTTTGTGACCTCTCATTTCAACTACTATGCTTTCATTTTTCCTATTGACTTGGTGATCTCATTTGTTAGCCAAATGTGCAGATAATATTTATGTTTGACAATATTGATCCTTTTTACAATTCCTTTTTCCTGAACTACAACTTTCAAACTAAGTAGATTACACTAGAAGATCTACCTCTTTTATTGGGTAAACTTCCTTAATTTTGTGATTTCCTCTTTGATTTGGAGGATGTATTAGACTATGAGGGCCTTCAAAAGTTATATTTGCTAATTGGGAAATTCCACCTACGATGACTTTAAATGTTTTATCAAAAAACTACAATTAAGTTTTATAAAAAGAATAATGATCACCTAGTAGCATATTCTTCGCTCATTTTACGATGTCTTCAGACTTGTATTATTGTTGACTTCAATCTTAATGCAAATCAATTCTCCTTTCTTCTAGTGGCTTTTTCTTTTGCTGCACCTAGATATTGCTTATGCTTCCACTCGTTTGTTACTTTTCAAATCACAACAACTTTGACAATCAAACCCTTGATCTAACCTACAAATTGCCTTATTCTTATCACAATCTCTTCTTCTCCCAATCAAGGAAAAACAAACATCACTTAAATCTTTAATGGTGACCTTTCCTATCTCAATTGCAGTTAATCCAGACACTTTGGTCCCTCAACATTCTCTTTTGGATCTTATTAGACTTGAACTCTCCCCTGATCTTCTAGCTCTCCATATGCTATAGTGAACCATTCTTCAAAATGATGCAGCCTCTTTTCTACAGTATTTTGCGATTTCTTTGGTGGTTGGGTAGACCTTTCAAACCCTCAATTCCTCCTTCCAACAAATTCTACAAATTAGCGGACTATTTTCTTTTGGACTCTATAAAATGTTGCAATCAAATATATTTACCTACAACCTCTTTCTCTTCCTATTGTAGTGGCTTTCTTTTGATACATATTGTCTGTTAGATCTCTGCAGATCTCTTTTCCAATCTTCTCTCACTTGCACTCTCTTCTTTTGCAACAAGCAACAGTGATCTTTTGGTCTTTTGAAATGATCTCCTTGGATCTTCCAATCTCTTCAACCTCCTCTAACCTAACCTCTATCGACTGCCTTCCTTCAATAAGCAACTAGATAAACTTTTCCAAAAATTTGTGATTAAAAATTATGACTCACCTTAAACAGTTAGCAATTGTGTTCTTATGAATACCTAGGAAACCCTTGCTTTATGACAACGAGCTTCTCTCATCTTCCATCACTAATAGATCTCCTTGCTTGTCTATTGGCCAATCCTAGTAGGGTGATCCTTTGTCTTCAAACAACAAACCTTCAATATTCTACCAACTTCAAATTCACCTGAAATCTTCTTGCTTTGATACCACTTGTTGTGTAGTGGATGAAGATGAACAGATAAAAAAAAACAACACAAAACTGTCTTCAGTGCTACAACACTTCAACTTTTCATTAATGAATTGATTACAATCATTACAAATAATCATAATACTACACCATTCAATTCACTTTCCATCTTTTGATTACATGATCACTTGATCATATAAAACACGTTGATGTCATATCTAAACACTTTGATGATAAAACAATTACAAATGCCTCAATCTATAAAGATCTTAGAGATTACAATGACAATTCTAGAACTTATACTTGCTCAAAATAACAAATATTTAATATTTTTTCTCTTTTATCATTATCTAGCAACTTTCTACTTTCCTTCTCGAATACTCCATTTACGATTTTTCAAACAATAGCAATCGACTCATTATTCTTTTAATCATAATTAAATACCTTTGAGCTGAAATTCTATTATACTCCATAATTATGAATGGAGAGAGATAAAAGATCGGGAATAAGCCTAGGCTATACGAAATTGGTCTCGAAGAGAAGAAATGTGATACACCTCACTTATTTACTAGTAGTAGTTTACAAGTGAAGGGCATAAAAAGCCCTGTGCTGTGTATTATTGGTAATAATAAGTAAAACTAAAAGGACGTCCCGACTACGGAGTGAAGTTGACAGAGTAGACGGGATTTTTATCGGGATAGAAGAGCCCAAAATGGCGCTCGATCTCTGGGCCGTCCTTCCCATTCTCGTTGAACATGGCGAAAATGTAGGTGTCGATGGGCTTTCCAGGTCTCCGGGGAGTTCCCTCGTTGGACAAAACGTGTCTCACCAGGTTGTTATTGTACACCCTCGCGTTCTCCACGTTCGCCGCCCCATCATCTCCCGCAGACGGCCACCCGCTCTCTGTAATCACCACCGCTATCTGTCCATGTCCCTCTCTCTCACACGCCGCAATCAGAGAGTCTACCATGGCGTCGAACAAGCTCCTGTATTTACGCCCTCCGTCATCCACGACCAGGCCGGATGACTTGAAGAGCGCATAGTCTAACGATATCTGGGCCTTGTTGCCAACATAACTGAAATAAGGGTACACATTGGCCAAAAATGGAGCCCCATTCTCTGCCAAGAAGCTCAACAGAGGGCGGAGCGTGTTCTTGAGATCGTTGCGGAAGTCTCCCTGCGAAGGCGGATAAGAATTCCCGAGCACAGAAGTGGCGTGGGTGGTGGACACCTTTACATTATTCTGCAGATTGGCGCTGCGGACTGCTGTCTGAATGTTTCGCATTGCAGGGAGGAGAAATGAGACATATCTCTCGTTTCCATAGTGCAACACCTCGTTGCCCACTGAAATGTATTTGATGTTCGCCGCCGGGTAGAATGCGCGAACGTTGTCGTTCACCCACCCGTTGGCAGCCGCCTGGTTGCCGGCTATCTTCTGAAGCTCGTCGTTGCCCACACCCACTATTACTTCTATGCCCGTGTTTTCCAGGGCTCTCAGAGCTTCGTGATGTGCCTGGAAAATCCTCACTTTTCCGATGTTGTAGCGCTTCAACATCTCTACCACCTCGCGCGGGTTCGGCAGGTTTCCCAACATTCCATAACACACTCCAACTGCAGAACAATTTAATTCATCAGTTACAACATTACAAAATCACAATCACAAATACATAACCAGTCTTTCAGTAACAATTTAACAATAATTGTAGAACATATATGCCTACCTCTGGACGCCATAGATCTTGAACTGGTTGCCTGCAATTCCAACAAACTGACTTCTTTCAAAAGCTAAATTTGAAACCAGCAAAGGATAAACTTCTGGATGCTACTTGTGAATGAAAAGCACAAGGCACGTACGGGTATTTATAATTTGCAATTGTGCCAGAATTCAAGGCAGGCGGCCGCCTCCCAGCTTGGTCATTGCGGGGCCCTGTTCAATTTGCGCTCATGTTTCTGACTGGTTCAAGTGTCTAATCTAGATGAGCACACGGTTTGTCTAGTGCTTCTGTCGTCAAATCCATGCCCGTAATCATAACAGCACGATTACATTGAATTTCATATATTGGATGATGACGATGCATTAAATTTCATTTATTGGATTCAAAGGATTGGACTTTTAAAAAGATATACAATCTTTGACTGTCGAATCGACTGAATCATTGCGAACCTATGCAGAATACTTTACCATACGAAACTATTTTCCATGTTTGACCTGTATCTCGGATGAAACTTTGAACATACCACAACCTCCTTCACATCGATAGTTTCCGAAATAAAGACAGATGATGTTCTTGCTACCGCA
The DNA here is from genome assembly GCA_007258455.2 of Sequoia sempervirens. Classification (NCBI taxonomy): domain Eukaryota; kingdom Viridiplantae; phylum Streptophyta; class Pinopsida; order Cupressales; family Cupressaceae; genus Sequoia; species Sequoia sempervirens. Next base: position 542,710,857 of record VDFB02281492.1, read on the forward strand.
TTAGAGTTCGGATGAACCAAGTTCAATTCTGGTTTGCATGATCCTGTAGCTGTATTTATCCTTTCTAAATTTTCGGCACATGAATACATCAAAGTCGATTTTAATGTTTGCCTTGGGATTGAGGTTGAAGACTTCTTTGATTAATTCCTTGTTCATTGTAAACATTGGCTTGGCCTCACAGTTGTATAGCGTTCTACTATCAGCATTGCATTTTTTACAAATAGCATAAATTAAATCAACACTCGCAGATGCATTAGAGACAACCGGCTTCCCTAAGTCCAATCTAAGATGTTTGAAATAGGGCTATCCTTTGTGCTTCAATAATAACAAAACCGAAATAAATCCCATCCTTGTATTGGAATATCTACATCTCTAACTCACTCAGCTTGTCATGAATCCTTTTAGAAAGGACTGCTTGCCTCGGACATGCTTCGACTTCTTGGCTGAAATGGGGAGTCAGCTTAGAAAATCCTTTTCTAAGCTTTGCTTTGCCTTACCACTCTGAGATACACTTCGACTCATTGTGTGATATGGTAACCCTACTCGCCGTGAGAATGTCCTAGATTTTGGAGGAGCAGTTTATGATAATTCAAAGAGGATTAAATATACCCCTACGACTATATCAGGAACAAAACCCTAAGCAATGAAAACCTCAAGCAACTACAAAGGGGTATTTCAGAACATACTAGTTTTTCCTACATTTTTAGTATCTTCGAATAGAAAACTAACTGAATACATTGTTCCCTTCTCAGCAGATCTTCAATTGCACTTCTTCACTATTTGAAAGTAATACCCTAAAGCTTTGGTGTCATGTTTGAAACTCTCTGTCTTTCACCACCTTTTGTATTGATTGTTCATTCAAGCCAAAGTTTTCATGGTGCACTTATAGGCTACTTCTTTGCCTTTCAATATCATTCACTGATTAATAGGAGGGGTAAAATCAATAGAAAACACAAGTCTCAATCGCCAACACATAGAGTTTAAAACACATTTTTGTCAAGTCACACTACAAAGTAAATGTTTATTGCAATTAGAAAGTGACACATATCTTAGTGGCTTCACGTTTTGTACCAACTGTTTATGAAACATTCTTCAAACCAATAAGAGAGATATTTTTCATTAAGCTCAATCACCAAAGAAGACAATGCATGTCCACATATGACATTATCGTAGCCTTGGAGGGATGGGTTAGTATGAAACTATGTTAGGAAAGACTCATGCTTTGCAATCAGGTGCAACCATATGCATCCACTCAACCTTTAAAAGAGAATTTAATATTATCTACCAAGTTTAGTGTAGGAGTGAATAGTTTGGCCAACTATGAAGTTGCATTGCAAAGAAGATTTGTGCTGTAATAAGGTATTGACACTTGGCCAAGTGAAACAAGACTTTACCCACCCACATTCTTAGAAGAAGATACAAATTGAATACCAGAGATGAATGAGGGTGCATCAACTACACAACAATGACATACACCTAGTGAGGTCCATCTAGGATGAAAATGTTTTTGAGGACACATGTTATTAGGGTGCAAGAGTGCAAATTTAGACTTTGGAAGCTTAGGAGAAGCTACGTTGAGCTAACTCACATGCAATGTAATTGAAACTCAACATAGACATAGTAAGTGGGGACCACTTAACCCTTTAGAATCATTATATCCGAAGGAATACTATTCGATTAGCGAGGAAAATGCTACAACCAGTAATATTAATTAATGAAGAGGCCAACTAAATAATGAGGCTATAGGCATTCAAGAAGCAACTCAAGTGATTTTTTATTGGCTCAATAGGTCACCAGCCAATTAGACACTAGGAGCACAAAATTTCAAAATAATAAACTCTACAAGATACAACTACTAAAACTCTAAGAATTTGACATAATCTAACGCAAGGAAGAGGTGGCATCCTCATACTCTACTCAAGCCTAATTTTTTTAGCAAAGATTCATTTGATTGGGACAAACAAGATAAACTAACTTTCTAACCGAAATTCTCTTTAAAAACTTAGTTCAAACTTTATTTTATATTAGCACTACTATAGAATAACACAATATAAAAGGGCATATCTCTCTTAAAAAAAAAAGTTCATTTATTTTGAATAATCTCTCATAAAGGATAACTGATTAATATTAACTACCCACAAATAATACATCACTAAAATAGTGTTAATAAACTAATACTAGCAAAGGGTGAGTCTATTAAGGAGAAGCATACCCCAAAAATACACATATATAAATAATAAATAAATAAATAAATTTGGACCTAAGATCTGGGTGATCCCACAATATTGGTTTACAATTTTTGGCCAAACTAGACACTAAACTAGTTTTTTCTAACTAAATCTTCACTTTCGGGCACCTATAATAGCTAAACTGTGAGGAATTTGAAGATGATGCAAACTAGTCATTTGTGAAATTTTGTCTCTAGATTCTAAATATATATTTTTTTCAGAATTTTTGGAATCAGATTGCAATTCTTTTTCCATCTCCTTCGAAAACTAGTTTTTTTCAGTAAACACCATTTTTAAGGAGTGATGCTTACCGTATACAACATAACTTTTTTTCCATGAAGGATAAAATTATAATTTTTTCGAATTTAGATTTGTAACTATGATATCTAGTGCTTTCATTTGGTTTCATAGTGTTTTATTGAATATTTTTTCCTAAATCAAGTTTCATAGTCAAACTAATTACAATTCAGACATAGGTGGATTGCATAAAACATAACTTTTTTTGTATGTATCGAAATTCAATTTTTTTCTTTTTGTTGGATCAAGGACTTCAATGTCTAGTGCACTGATATTTTTCAATTTTTTTTTGATAATTTTCTATTTTTCCACATGTGCATAACAAAGAGCTTGATTTTCGGTGAAAAACCTACATTCACAAGAAATAAAAAATAAATATAATAATAAAATTAAATTTATTTAAAATTATACTTTTTAGGAAGCTTATAATAAGCACTGCATACTTACAATTTTTTTTTTTAAATGAATTCATTTGATCCCCCAAAAGGTAAATCAAAAAGGTTTTTTATTAGCATTTTGATAGGTGTAAGGGAGACTTGGTTAAAGGTATGGTTTAAGACTAGTGGGATTCTATCCAATGGGGTTTGATCTAAGGTGGTTTGATCAAACCCTCTTCAATTGGAATCCTTTAAATAGAACTTTTCAAGGCTTAAATCATTATATTTTCTAAAAGTATGTGATTTCAGCAAAAAATAAGATCTCCTAAAAATTATAAACCGGTATTGTGGAATCACCCATCCAATAGTTGTGACTCGAGCTATCCTTATGACTATTGTGAACTAACTCAACATGGAGAATATTTTGTTTGTGAATCTTGATATTTTATTTATAGGTGTATCCCTATTTTAGTTTAGATCATCAAGACATTTATATTCCTTTCATTGAAGACCAATCATTTATTACTTGCATGAACTATTAAGAACATCTTATAAAAAAATTACATTACACAAGCATCTAGGTTAGTTTAAATGTTTCAAAGTATTGTTTCCAATATTTTATCTAGCTTTTAGTTGGTATCCTTACATATTTTGACCCAATGGAAGCAATTGTCTCTAGAACATGCAAAATAGAAAAAAAAAGAAATATTTTTTTATGATGAACAAAATAATAAAATCGAGATAAACAAAAAATTGTATGTCTTTGAAGGATTGATTGTGAATACATTATTAGCAAGATAAATAAAGAAAAAATAATTAAGGTAGTAAAACTAAACTTCGATTATACATCAAAAAATAATTCAATTTTCACTAGAGCAAGATTTGTAGTAGGAAAATAATTTTATGGGATGATCTCAATTTTTAGATAAATAAATATACATATTGACATATATTTTTTATATGTTACAAAGATTAAATTTGGTTATAAATTTCATTTCTATAAGAATATAAATCTATAAAAATAAATTAAACTTATTTTAATATTATATTGCTCAAGAGATAAAAATATGACTATAGATTTACTAATTATTAATAGTGCCTCTCATATTTGTCCTTATTAACTATCTCAAATATAAATGAATTTTATAAATGAGGAATGTTAATCACAATGTTACATGTTCAATATGATATGTATTTGCTTTAGGGTGGTTAATGGTGACATTATTGTGATTGTACATATCTTGCATGCAAAGCTCTTAATTTTGAAGGTGGCTTGTGTAAGATAAATAATGAAATTAGTATGCTTCCTTCTAACAATTTTTTATTTTTAATGAGAGAAATAAGAGAAAATAGGGTTTGAATGCATCTTTTCATTTGTAGTTCTTATATAATTACAAATGTAATTTAGTTCTAAGGCTCAAGATGCATTATGGAACGATCTTATATCAAACAAATAGTACTGCAAAACATACATAATTGTATGAATTTTAAAATTTATTTTAAGTTGTTGAGTTAAACAAGATATAGAATTAATTCATTCTACTATAATGATTATAGTAAACTTTAAAGAAAACCTCAGGGATATAGTTAAATATGTAGATCTTAGAGATATACTACTTGAGTTATTCATCCAAAGGATTCAAATTTTGAGGAGGCAATATAGGAGACATATAGGTAATAGTTAGAGAAAGGTAAATCAAGTCAAAACTACAATGGAAGAAGATGAAATGAAATATTGTGTGCGAAGGATAAGGTTGGATATGAAATAATGTAATGGATTCAAATGGAAATAATTGAGTAATATTTTTGTAATATGGTCATTTATGTGCATAAGAGTACACTAGAAATAACATGTGGTTATACGATTCCCTATCTAGAATGGTTATTTTATCTAATGCAGAGCACAAGGAGTCCATTATTTTATAAAGAAATAATTTTCTAAAATTTAGCAAAGAGTAGATGCATAGGAACAAATTATATTTAAACATCTAATTAGATCTACATTTGAGGGATTGAATCCATAGTCATAAGCAATATAAAGGAAATGATATATTTAAGATTTATTTTTAAATTATTTTAATGTTTTTATGTAAGTATCAATAGTATTATTAAATTATTAACAAATAAGTATAATATTTTTTTATAGTTTTCTAGTTAATTAATTTAATTATTATATTCATTTTTTAAAGTAATTATTTATTAGCCAATATGCTACATATACTATGAGATTTAAGTCTCACGCCTGCAAACCACTATTGAGTCATCGGAAAACAAGTTTTGGGTGTCGTTTAATGGTAAACCAGTTACAATTTAATGGTTAAATCCTCCAAAATCTCACTTATAATGTAAAAGTCAAATAAACATTATTTTTCCAACTAGATGGGAATATTCTATTTCCATTTACAATATTTTTTGTCAATTTGATGGTAACTTTCTTTCTTAATTTGCATTGCTTTATTGTTTAAATTTGTATGCAAATATTTCAAAATCAAATAATACTTAATTTCTTTAAGGAAAAAATCTAGATTTGACTAAGTTTATTTCATTCTACTATTTACCACTTATTATTAATTGTTTAATCTAACCACATATTGTAACTAATGTAGCATATGCCATCCACACACACCCATGCACAAACACATACTCTCTAACATATTAACATACATATATTTTTCTATAAGTGATCCTTGAACCTCTTTTAGATACAAGTGCTAGTTTTAACAAATTTTATTTATTTATATTATCACACTAGATTCTAAATATTGATGTTATTTACTTATTTTTCCTGTATTTTATTCTCTATTATATATTAGGATAAGTTTATTTATTTTGTTTTATTTTACATTTCGGTGAAATCCTTCATTCTTACACCCCCTTAGGTTATGTGAAATTGGTCTCGTCATTCAAAGGATCGATTATGGAGAGAAGGAATGTGATACACCTCACTTATTTAGTAGTAGTTTACAAGTGAAAGGCGTAAAAAGCCTTGTGTATTATTGGCAACAATAAGTAGAAATAAAGGACACCCTGACTAGAGAGTGAAGTTGACGGGGTAGACTGGATTTTTATTGGGATAGAAGAGCCCAAAGTGGCGCTCGATCTCTGGCCCCTCCTTCCTATTCTCGTTGAACATGGCGAAAATGTAGGTATCGATGGGTTTTCCAGGTCTCCGGGGAGTTCCCTGGTTGGACAATACGTGCCTCACCAGGTTGTTATTGTACACCCTCGCGTTCTCAACGCTCGCTGCCTCATCATCCCCCGCAGATGGCCACCCGCTCTCTGTAATCACCACCGCTATCTGTCCATGTCCCTCTCTCTCACACGCCGCAATCAGAGAGTCCACCATCGCGTCGAACAAGCTCCTGTATTTACGCCCTCCGTCATCCACGACCGGGCTGGATGACTTGAAGAGCGCATAGTCCAAGGATATCTGGGCCTTGTTGCCCACGTAGCTGAAGTAAGGGTACACATTGGCCAAAAATGGAGCCCCATTCTCTGCCAAGAAGCTCAGCAGAGGGCGGAGCGTGTTCTTGAGATCGTTGCGGAAGTCTCCCTGCGAAGGCGGATAAGAATTCCCGAGCACAGATGTGGCGTGGGTGGTGGACACCTTTACATTATTCTGCAGATTGGCACTGCGGACTGCTGTCTGAATGTTTCGCATTGCAGGGAGGAGAAATGGGACAAATCTCTCGTTTCCATAGTGCAACACCTCGTTGCCCACTGAAATGTATTTGATGTTCGCCGCCGGGTAGAATGCACGAACGTTGTCGTTCACCCACCCGTTGGCTGCCGCCTGGTTGCCTGCTATCTTCTGAAGCTCGTCGTTGCCCACACCCACTATTACTTCTATGCCCGTGTTTGCCAGGGCTCTCAGAGCTTCGTGATGTGCCTGGAAAATCCTCACTTTTCCGATGTTGTAGCGCTTCAACATCTCTACCACCTCGCGCGGGATCGGCAGGTTCCCCAACATTCCATAACACACTCCAACTGCAGCGCATTTAAATCAAATGGGTCAACATTAAAAACCCACAATCACAAATACACAACCAGTCTTTCAGTAACAATTTAACAATAATTACAGAATGCATTTATATACCTCTGGCCGCCATGGATCTTCAATGGATTGCCTGGAATTCCAACAAACTGACTTCCTTCAAAAGTTAGATTTGAAATCAGCAAAGGCTACACTTCTTGATTGTAGGATGCAATATTTGTGAATGGAAATCAGAAGGCACGCATGGGTATTTATAATTTGCAATTGTGCTACCATTCAAGGAAGGCGGCCGGCTGGGTCATTGCGAGGTCCTGACCTACAAACCATTCTAAGGCGACTTTTCCACCACATGATAAGGATAATGTAAAATTGCTGGACCTTGAATACAGAATTCGTATATTGAACTTTGAATTTTTTTTTTATACAGAATTCGTATATAAATGATTGTGGACACTTCCAAAGCTGCGAACTGGTCAAAACAATAAAACTCGAGAAGTTATGACTACGTAATCAAAAGTTGTATTAATGTTTAATAATAAATAGACTATGGTTTTTGGTGAAGAATATCATTTATTTTACTTTAAAAAAGAGATACGTTACACTTTTTATATTGCCCGGTTCTTCGTCGATGTTCCCTGGCTTTTATCTACTTAGCAAGTCAATGGCTGTTGAGGATTATAATATATCCTAAATCCATCTTTATCCTATACATGCATCTAGGATTTGAATCAAGTGTCGATTCTTTTGTTTTTTTATTGGTTTATGGGATTGGAATATAATATAATGTGAATGGAAAAAAATATTTACCTAAAGAAAGATTGTGTAAGTAATTTTTAGTAAAGTAGTTTAAACAGTTTTAGTTTTTTTTTAAATTTTTTTAATGTAAGATAAATTCTATTGATTATAAAAGATGATTACAACTGTTTGCATTGCAGTAGCTATTGAAATCTCAACATCCAGTACAATATTCAAAATTGCAGATTTTCCTTTTACTAGAGAGAGCTGAACCAACCAATAGAACTTCACAGGAAATAGACCAAAACTAGTAGAGGAGAACCTTGCTTCCCAACAACTAACTAAACCTTATACTAAAACAGACTTTTTCCATATTCTTATGCATTTTCAAAGGGAATTGGATAGCATATTACCTATACTATGTATCATATCCAAAAAACTACTTACCCTAAAATCCAGACCACTGCCTAAAACCCATTCATTTTTGCAAATTCTTTGAATTCAGGAACCCAATTGAAATTGTTCACAGGCACAAGCTGTAATACCTTCTTGATGAAGTTTACCCCATAGGCCACCAATTATCGATGCCCAACCAATGCCATTCCCTTTAAATCCAACAACAAAGGATAGTATTTGATGACCTCACCCAGTACCTTCACTAGCGATAGGTCACTTGGTCGAGGAGCTCCCGACCTAGGAATGGCCACATACAGATCTCGTCTAGCCCACCCAACAACTCTTTCTTGCAAGTTTTAAGTTATTTTAACAATTAAATAAATGTTATATATTTATCTTACATAAATTTATATAAAAGATGTTAAGATATTTTCAAAAGATATTTATTTTGTTCTATTTGTATATATTAAATTTATTAAAAAGGATAATTTGAAAAGAATAGATATATTTATCTAAGATAAACATGTTAGTTTAATATATTTAAAAAATAATTATGACAAAATAATTGAATTAAATAATTTTTTAATCTAATTTTCTATTTCTATATAAAATAAAATGTTATTATTTATAAATATAAAACTCAAAACAATAAAATAAAATAAAATAAAATTTTTGTGGGGTCATGTTTCTACTATAGATCCTTAAAAAAAACTCAAGTTGGATCATGTTTTAAACTTACCATTTGGAAAGTGCTCTAGGAAGGTTACTTTGTTGTTAAATGGACACCATAATTTTGAGATGATGTGTTGTTATATAAAATTTACATTAAATAATTTTTTCTTCTTCTTAAATAATCGTATAATGTTGTAGTTGTGGAATTTACACATTGTTATTTTTATTTAGATTTGAGTTTATTTTGAGGAGAGGGTTTTAATATATTCATATATTTTCAAATGAAATATTTTTGTGTAAAGTTGGGTCCTTTATCCTATGCTTGTTACATACTCTTACACATATAAAGTTGAAGTTGTTAGGTTTAAAGAACTCAAAAATTTATATCTAGAAGATTCAAAATTTTCAAAAGCATGAAGAGCTTCCCTAGCACTTATCATCTTGGATAAAACATAATGGTTAGATTATATAATCCAAGTTGACATGTTATTTAGAGGAATCCAATTATGCATTCCAAGAAGTTACATGAGAGAGAACTTGATTAAATAAAAGCATAGTGGAAGATTAACAAGACATTTTGGGAGAGACAAGACAATTTCCTTAATAAGTGAGAAATATTATTTTTTAAAATTATATTAGGATGTGAAATTTTTTGTATAAAGTTGTAGGGTATGTTAGATGGGTAAGGAAAAGAGTCAAAATAATATTTCACATCAACCTTTACCTATACCTAAAAGACTATGAAAAGACATTAGTATGATTTTTTTACTTGGTTTACCAAGGACTTAGAGAGGTCATGATTCCATTTTTGTGGTGGTTGATTGATTTTGAAAAATGACACACTTCATTCCTTTCAAGAAGACAAATGATGCAATCCATGTTGTAGAGATATTTTTAAAGGAATTGGTTAGACATCATGACACACCTATTGACATGTTTTTAGTCATGATAAACTTTGATAAAAAATCATAACAAACTTTTCCTCTTAAAAAATAGTTACACTCTAGAATAAAATTTTGTTGTCCCAAGGCTTCAATTGTCAAGTCTTGACACAAAAGATAACCCAAAGATTCATTGTGTACTATTTAACAAAGGGAATTTATATGGCTTGCGAGTCCAAGAATATGATCAATTCATGAAATATTTACATACATTTAGAAAATTAAATCCTTAATAACACTGATCGAGCCATATTTCATAGAATTTTTCAAAAACTATTATGTTACGATCAAATATTCACAGTAAAATAAAGAAAATGAAAAACCAAGGGAAGGAGGAAGGATTAAAAATATAATTAAATAGAAATGTTCCACAAATATACTCAATAATTACAAAGGAACATCATAACTAGTTTATGTTTCACCATAATTTTTCATAGTTACATATAAATGGTGCAAAATTTAGAGGAAACATTCAAATCATGAAAGAGCTATATCATTACCCAAATAATGACACAAAATTATATTCCATAATATTGAAAGGATTTACAAGTCATTCTAGATATAAAATTTATATCACTCAATTGAAATAACAATTGCAAATTTATAAGTATACATGAATAAAATCTATTGGTCTAAATGAATGGAAAAATGAAGTAAATTAGAATAATGAAAATTATTCATTATTTTACCCACAATTATCAACAATTTATAATCCCTAAGATATAATATTGATGGCCCTTTTATAGATATAATATGTCAAAGTTTGTTACAAATCAATTGTTGTGATTACATGTTATAAGAATGAGTGGTCAAGATTCAAAATCATGAGTGTTTTCCAAGAGCATCAACATATTCAATTGATAGTTTGAAAAGATTACCTTAGGTGTCAATATTCTATAGATCCCTGATGAAAATAAAAATCCTACAAATATCTTGGAAAGTGAAGATGGAGACAAAAAATTTGCGTGAGAAGTTGGAGACCAAAATTCTACATGAAAAATATGTGAATAAAAAACTCATAGGAAAAAATGCTTTTTCTAAAGCCTATTATTTTAATTTTCTATCTATTTCAATAGTTATTTCACCATCCTTCATGAATTATTTTCTTCTACAATCTCCAAATTATATCAATTCCTTATTCATTTAAGACCTATCTTGATCCTGCATGAATTTCCATCGGTACCTATAATTCATTTGTGTGGAAAAAATTATTGTATATTCCATATTTCTTAATCTAGGTTTCCTTTGATATTTATTTATTTAATTCATAGCCATATTCATTACCTCTTAACCAAATTATATTTCTTGTCATCAAGAGTATTATCAAAGATCTTTTTAAATTTTGATAATATCACTTCTTCTTCAACACCATTTGGATTAGAAAATAGTCCTATTAGATTTTCAGTAATAGTTAATTCCTTGAATTTTAGATCTATTTCCAAATCTTGCAATTCTATCATTTTGTTGACACATTCTTTTATCAAGTTATCCTCCCTCTTAAGCTATTCAATCCTATTTCTATAATGTGTGGGATAATTTCATTTGTCAATATGTTTTCCTTTAGGAGCACTTGGTCACTAAGTGTTTCTAATACCTACAATCTAGATAACTCTATTTATTTTTTCTCTAAGCTTTGTTGGAAATCCTTCATTATTTTACTTATTCTATTATCCCAGTTAACTTCTTCCCATTTTTCTAAAGAAAATGTGAGTACATCCTCCCATTTCAAATCCACTTTACTCATCTATTCCTTTGTGGCATTACTGATTTTCTTCATCTTGTCCAAAGAAGATGCTTCTTGGGAGATAAGGAATGGAATGGTGGGAAGTTCCTTAGTAGAAATTAATGGAATAGTTACTTGATTTATATAATCCTAGAGTTTAAAATTTTTCCTTTTAATTTCTTACTTATTTTACTTATCTATTTGCAGTCTAGAGGTATTGGCATCGACACTAGATTTTACTTTTGCAATCTCCTACTCTCTCGTTGAGTAACCAAGGTTGATGGTTGAAACATGATACACTTAGAGTCATATCATGTTCATCTTTGAGACAAACCCTAAGGAATCTGTAGTAATAGATGATATATAGCACTAACATTTCTTTTGGGCTTAGGTATCTTGATTTTGTTTATTAATTTTTTTAAATCCATAGAGACAATCTCTACTTGATATTTCTTCTAGATCCTTACTTCTAGTCATGTTGAAGTATCAACTTTAGATCTCGATCCTTGGATATGGATTCCCTCTATTGACTCTAGTTCATCAAGGCTTTCAGGTCATTCACATGTACCTATTTGAATTACATCTATATGTTGTTATTTATGAACTTGCATTATTTCCTCTTATCTTGGGGAACTTCTTCATATTGACCTAGTTGATTCATTTCAAATTTTGTATCAAATTCTTTATTTACCCCACCTAGTTCTCTAGGTTCCTTTGGCACATGAGTTTCTAGAATATTTAATTTAGTAAGTGAAAACAAGAAAATAGGGGTGTGCTCTACCTATTAGGAGATGGAACACACAAAAAGTGGGGGACCCTATTTTTCTCTATTTTATTCAAGGAAATCCTAGAGATATCAATCCAATGGTCCAAGTGAGAGAAGAGATCTGCTATAAGGTCTTCTAGGGTGTGATTAAAGACTAAAGGGGTTCACCACTAAGAAAAGGCTTAGAAATAAAGAGATGCAAATGATACGCAAATGTAAACATGTAACCTAGATTATAAAACTCAAAATCAGAATAATGGAATGAGCATGAACAAAGGTGCACTTGGAAAGTTATAGATGCTTGAAATAAGATCTAAAATCCCAAAATATCGACTTTTGATGCACACTGGGACTCATATGCCAGTTGGGGCGATTTAGTCCCAGTTTAGGGTTTTAGGCTAAATCTAGAATCTACAACTGCTAAACTAGGATCTACATAAAATGTCTAAAAACTAGTATACGAGGACTCATATGCCACAAGTGGTGATTTAGTCCTAGTATCAAGGTTGATTTGAAAATATGATATCCTCTAGTGAACTTCTGTAGCTTCTCTCCTTCTAGATCTCCGAGTTTGAAACCTTGAATTCTGACTTGTAGGTGACTTTCTATGATCTCGTAAGAAAGGTGACAACTTTGGAAACTTTGCAACTTTGACAATTTTCTCCAATCTTGCTGTTCAATGGATCTTCAACCTAAATCTTCAAATCACACATCAAAGAGAGGGAAAAATATTATTTTTTAGTGGATAGGGTTTTGCCTTGCTCAAACCCCATTTTGGTAATCAAAACTTGAAATGAAATCAAATAGAAGGAAGGAATGATGAATGAACAAATATTCTATGTTGTAACTCACCAAACCCTTGTAACAAAGGTTGCAAACTTGTATGAAATGGCTAGCATGAATGTAGATCTTGACTTGAATGCTTGCTTGAATCATAAGAACCTACATCACAAATGTTAGCCCAAAAACAAACGTGATGCATGACAACTTTGACATGATGCTTGATTAGATTGAATATAGCTCCAAAATGCTTGATAATCAACTCTTGAATGCTCTTGAATACTCTTGATCTCATAAACTTGCTAGGATATTTACTCATAAAAGTTGCTAGATAACTTGTAAAATTGCTAGGAGAAAATATGTGAATTAACCTTGTATTTATACTTATTTATGCTAAATTTCCTAAAATTACAACACTACAAGACGACATTAGATCTAGGAGAATAAAATTTGATAGGGAGGGTTGGATGGAAACACTCACTACTCCATGCTTTGGATCTTTCTTAGGAAGACCCTATGGTGTCATACTCCTCCACCTTAACCTATAGGATCTACTGCTTGTGTAGAATCCCCTGGTTCACCTTGCCAACCCAACCATCAAGTTATACTCTGCCAACCAAGCCAACCTTGGGGCAATGCTTCAACACTTCCTTAGCCCTTAATCTACCCTCAAGGCTAACCCAACCTCAACACTCTATTAGATCTTTGCAGGGATGTGGAGGTGTCTCCAAAAGGTTCATACCATCCTCCTAGGGTTCTTGAAGGTTCTCCAAACTCTATCTTCTCATCACTTTCATCAAACCCTCTTTTAGGGTTGAAAAGCCTACTAGCCCTAGAGCCCCAATTAGGCCTCTTTCTCCAAGGAAATAGGCTTAATATCCATTCTTTCTAAGAACACCCCAAACTTTCCTTGGGGTTCTTGGTCCATTTTCCTACCTCTCAAAGATTTTTGAGGTCTTAGTCCTTCACTGTCCGTACAACGCCTCCACTCAAAAATGGCCAAAAACTAGGGTTTACAAGCCTTTTTCTAGCTGCTTCCAAACTTTCAGAGATTTCTCACACAAAATGGGTTGATGGAGCCTCCTCCTGACCACTAGACCTTGCCAAGACTCACAGCTAAATTCTCCAAAAGGAAACTTATCAAAACCTTATCACCCCTGCAAGTTATGTGCTCTGCACTCCTTGTCTTCCCTAGCCAGACTCTTCCTGGCTCGCCTAGGGGAAGACTTTGCTAACAGCTCCTGCACACACACAAACCCTAAATCCTACCATATGTACACACATGGAGTCTAGTCACTATTCCCAAAGGGCCGTACAATTTGTACGGAGGGAAAGTGAACTAAACCTCCATTTTCTCCAACCTGCCTAGTTCAGACCAGCAACAGAGTGAAATCAAACCTATTTACAAAAAGTGCTTGAAAAATGAACAAGGAAGCTAATTAATGTTAAAAAATGCTTGTATCCTAACAACACTACATCCTACAGTCAAACAGTAGCAGATTTAATCCATTAAAGCTCTATTTAGATGCAAAAAATAAGAAATTGTCTCACATAACACTGTCTTCCTTCAATTTCACAAAATTTCACTACAACATCAGTGCTTCCAACCCTGCTCCATGGTCGAGGCACACCTTAAATAGGCTCCAAAAATAGTTAATCTCCTTTGGCCGGACCTATTAATGACCTAATGGTGAGAGTTATAAAATCCACTGTGTTTTTCAACCTTTTCCAACTTTTAGCAAACTAAGCAAGATGAGCTTCTAAACTCATCCATCCCTTCACAACTTCTATCCTAGAGATCAAACACTCCTCTAAGATAACTACCTCTATTCAATGGTCAACATGACCTTCAAGTTAACATTGCCAAAACAAAACTCCATTCTAGACTTCCTAACTGTTTAGTGTTTCCTAGGTGCTCCTGCACCATTCTCCCCCCCTTACACAAACACTAAGGAATGTGAGGAGAGATTAGTGATTCATAAATTCCATGCTTCTTGAACTAAGCTTCCTCTACCCATGTAGCCTTAGATTCATGTTTTTTCTTCCATTTGATAAGATACTCCATGTACACCTTATGCATTGTATATTTCTTCACTCTTGGTCCTCCAAGATCCTCTCTGCTTGTAGCTTGTCTGGAGTAGGTAAGGCTATGTTGCTTACATCCTTTAAGATCTCCCTACTTTCCTGATCTGAGTTACTGACTGTTCCCTTATATCTGATCAGATCAGCTACATTGAACACTAGAGAGATGCCTAAATCTGCAGGTAGTTCCACCTTGTATGCATTTTTCCCATACTTGGCTAACACCTTGCATGGTCCCACTCTTTTCATCTGCAATTTGGTTGATGTACCCTTCTGAAACCTATATTTTTTGAGGTGAACCATGACATAGTCTCCTACTGCAAATTGCAAATCTTTTCTTGACAAATCTACCTTATCCTTCAACTTTTGTGTGGCTTCGGTGACTGTCTTCTTTACCTGCTCTTGAATCTCCTTCATGGTATGAGTGAAGTCCTCTGCATGTCCACTCCTATTCTCCATAGCTCCAAGATCTCTGAGCTCACACACACCTCTTGGGTGCATCCCATACACTATTTCAAAAGGGCTCTTCCCCGTAGTTCTGTTCACACTGTCATTGTATGCATACTTAGCCTGTGAGATAACCATGTCCCATGTTTGTCCATACTCCTTAGTTAGGCATCTTAGAAGGTTACCTAACACTCTATTAACCACCTCAGTTTTTCCACCAGTCTGAGGATGGTAAGCTGATCCAAAAGATAAATTGGTACCTAATTTGCTCCATAGAGTTTTCCAAAAGTGACTCATAAACTTCACATCTCTGTCTGATACAATGCTTAAAGGAAATCCATGGATCCTTACAACTTCCTTGAAGAAAAAGTGAGCAATGTAGCTAGCATCATGTGTGGTCTTACAAGGAATAAAGTGACTCATTTTGCTAGATCTATCCACTACCACATAGACACTGTCAAACCCTGTCTTAGTCTTGGGGAGTCCTACAACAAAATCCATGCTGACACACTCCTATGGTCTATTGGGAATGGGTAGAGGTTGATACAAACCTGCATTATTAGCTCCCCCTTTGGATTTCATACAAACTACACACTGCTCCACATACCTTCTGACATCCCTTGGTAACTTGGGCCAATAGTAATACCTTTGCACTAGTTCCATTGTCTTGTTGATACCAAAATGACCACTAAGACTACCATTGTGTTTTTCTTGGATAAGATTCTCTCTCATAGAGCCTTTTGGAACACACAATTGATCTCCCTTGAATAACAACCCATTTTGCAATGTATATTCTGAGTATTGGCTATGGAAATGATTCTCAAAGTCAGTACATACCTTGTAAGCCTCTAAGAAGTCTTCATCTTCCCCATATAGGTCCTTGAAACTCTCTATTCCAATGCTCTTGATCTGTATCTCTTGCACTGTCAGCAATCTTCTACTTAGTGCATCTGCCACCTTGTTCATTTTTCCCTTCTTGTGCTTAATGGTAAATGTGAAGGCTTGAAGATACTCCATCCACTTCAAATGTCTATTGATCAATTTCTCTTGAGTGTTGATGTAGCTAAGTGCTTGATTGTTAGTAAACACCACAAACTCTTTGGGTAGGAGATAATGCCTCCACTTTCTAAGTGACTGCACTAAAGCATATAGTTCTAGGTCATAAGTAGAGTACTTAGTCTTAGCTTCATTGAGATTTTCACTAAAGAAAGCCACAGGACTGCCTTCTTGGCTGAGTACTCCTCCTACTGCAACTCCACTAGCATCACATTCCACAGTAAACAACTTGTCAAAACTAGGTAAAAAAAGTATAGGTTGAGTTGCCACTTCTTGTTTCAGTTTCTCAAAACCTTTCTCAGCTTCTTGGGTCCACTTAAACTTAGTCTTTAAGCCTCCTTTGATTGTATCTGGGACCGGTGCACATATGCCACTAAAGTTTCTTATAAACTTCCTATAAAAGTGAGCCAATCCATGAAAACTTCTTACCTCTGTCCCTGTGGTTGGTGTAGGCCAATTTAGGATAGCTTCCACCTTGCTTGGGTCCATTTTCAATGTTCCTTGGGATACTACAAACCCCAAATACACAAGCTCTTGTTTGAAGAACTCACATTTCTCTAGGTTGATGGCTAATTTCTCCTCTTGCAATCTTCTAAGAACCATCTCCACATGCTTTAGGTGTTCTTCTGCTGTCTTACTAAAGATGAGTATATCATCAAGGTATACCACCACAAATATTCCTGTGAAATCCTTGAGCACTTCATTCATGAGCCTCATGAATGTACTAGGGTCATTAGAGAGGCCAAATGGCATAAATCTCCACTCATACAACCCATCATTTGTCTTAAAAGTTGTTTTCCAAACATCTCCATCCTTGATTCTGATATGGTGATATCCACTTTTGAGATCCAACTTGGTGAAGTATTGAGCTCCTCCAAGACAATCCATCAAGTCCTCAATTCTAGGAATAGGGAACCTATACCTAATTGTGATTCTATTTATTTCCCTAGAATCAGTGCATAATCTCCACTTGCCTCCTTTCTTGGTTGCTAAGACCACTAGTACTGCACATGGGCTGATGCTCTTTCTAATCAATCCTTGATCCAATAACTCCTGCACTTGTCTAGCCACCTCTAGGTTCTGATTTGGTGTAATCTTATAAGCTGCTTTGTTTGGTAATGAAGCCCCTAGTATAAAGTCAATCTGATGACTAATAGCTCTCTTTGGAGGTAAAGTTGTAGGTGTACCATCACTGACTATGTCCTTATACTTCACAAGTAACTTCTGGACTGCTTCTGGTATGACTATTTTCTCAGTCTTTCCTTCCTCTTTGGTTTGCATCATGACCACATATCCTTCACCTCCTTGATGTAGGTTGTTAATAAACTCTTTTCCACTATTCAATAAGACATAGGGGTCTTTGACTGTCCTTCCTCATCTGATAGTGACTGCAACTGAAATGTCTTTCCATCCTTCTTGAATGAGATAGTATTTTCCTTTCCGTCATAGATGGCACCTCTGTCATACTGCCATGGTTTTCCCAATAGAAGATGGCATGCATCCATGGGTAAAACATCACAAATCAACTTATCTTTGTACCCTCCAATGGAGAACTCCACCGTTGTCTGCTCATTGACAAGAACACTCTGTCCTTTGTTCA
Source organism: Sequoia sempervirens (assembly GCA_007258455.2). Taxonomy (NCBI): domain Eukaryota; kingdom Viridiplantae; phylum Streptophyta; class Pinopsida; order Cupressales; family Cupressaceae; genus Sequoia; species Sequoia sempervirens. Next base: position 542,728,951 of record VDFB02281492.1, read on the forward strand.
ACCATGTCACCTTGTAGGGATTGGAGTGGGGTACCTTCTCCAATTTCAACTTCTTTACTGCCTCCTTTGAGATGATATTATCTGTTAAACCTGAATCCACAATAACCTTACATACTTTTCCAAGTATTTTGCATCTCACTCTAAATAAAGCTCTTCTCTGTTTTGGCTCTTCCTTGACCGGTTGTCTGATCAAAAATCTACTGAACATCAGATTCTCCCCCACTTCTGATTCAATGTGACTGACCTATGGTGATTTAGCACTCATGGTGTCCTCTTGAGCATATGCCACTCTCTTCTCAGTATTAGATGAAGATGCTTTCTCTGGGCACCTATAACCAGGATGACCTACTTGACCATAGTTATAACATTTCATAGTGGCAAAGTATGAACTACTTCTACCTGCTCCTCTTCCTCTATTTGAACCTCCTTGAGGTCCTCTACCTCAGTTATACCCTCCTCTAGAAGGTGTCTCACTCCCATGCTCAGTGAGTTTAGACTCTCCTTGGTTTCTTTGTTCAGTCCCTCTACCTTGGTATCCACCTCTATGTCCTCTTTGATCTCTGCCTTTACCTCTACTCTTAGAGGCCTATTCTTGTTTCCTCTTTCTCCTCTCTTCAATATTTATAGCCAATTGATAACATTGGTGCACTATCTTGGGGCTTAGAAGAGTCATCTCCTCTTGGATGTTCCACTTCAAACCGTTGAGGTATCTAGCCACCTTGAGACTTTCATCCTCTGTCACATTAGACCTCATACAAAGTTTTTGGAACTCCTCAATATAAGTGTTCACATCTTGGTCTCTTTGCCTCAAGCTCTGTCTTTTCTTGTGTAACTGAATCTCATAATCATCTGGCATGTATGCTTCTCCCACTTTGGCAACCATTCCTTTCCAAGTTGAAATAGGCTGCTTGCCTTCCTTTTCCCTCTCTTCCTGAATGAACTTCCACCATGTCAAGGCAGAACCTCTGAATCTTGATTTGGCCATCTTTACTTTCTGTGCCTCAATGACCCCATCACATTCAAAATGGTTTTCCATTCCCTCTATCTAGTCCATGACTAGATCAGCTTAAATTTTTCTACTAAATAGTGGTATGCCCTCAAGTGCTTTTCCACTCAAAGCCTTCAATGCCTTCAAGAAAGGTTCTTCTTTCAAAATAGGGTCAGGTTCAGGGATCTTATCTTCCTCTGCAACCTCTTCTTTCTTTGGTATCCTTCCTTCAAACTGTGCATCATTCAATGCTTGCTCAAGTTGGTCTATTCTCTCCTTCAATAGCCTATTTTCTTCCTCCTGCCCTTCAACCATCTTGGCCAACTCTGCATTTGTCACCATGATGGAAGAACCACTAGACTCAGTTTCAGACATACAATGGTCAATCCCAAATCTTTAACTTGCTTTGATACCAATCTGATAGGGAGGGTTGGATGGAAACACTCATTGCTCCATGCTTTGGATCTTGCTTAGGAAGACCCTATGGTGTCATACTCCTCCACCTTAACCTATAGGATCTACTGCTTGTGTAGACTCGCCTGGTTCACCTTGCCAACCCAACCATCAAGTTATACTCTGCCAACCAAGCCAACCTTGGGGCAATGCTTCAACACTTCCTTAGCCCTTAATCTACCCTAAAGGCTAACCCAACCTCAACACTCTATTAGATCTTTGTAGGGGTGTGGAGGTGTCTCCAAAAGATTCATACCATCCTCCTAGGGTTATTGAAGGTTCTCCAAACTCTATCTTCTCATCGCTTTCATCAAACCCTCTTTTAGGGTTGAAAAGCCTACTAGCCCTAGAGCCCCAATTAGGCCTCTTTCTCCAAGGAAATAGGCTTAATATCCATTCTTTCTAAGAACACCCAAAAATTTCCTTGGGGTTCTTGGTCCATTTTCCCACCTCTCAAATATTTTTGAGGTCTTAGTCCTTCACTGTCCGTACAACGCCTCCACTCAAAAATGGCCAAAAACTAGGGTTTACAAGCCTTTTTCTAGCTGCTTCCAAACTTTTAGAGATTTCTCACACAAAATGGGTTGATGGAGCCTCCTCCTAACCACTAGGCCTTGCCAAGACTCACAGCTAAATTCTCCAAAAGGAAATTTATCAAAACCTTATCACCCCTGCAAGTTATGTGCTTTGCACTCCTTGTCTTCCCTAGCCAGACTCTTCCTGGCTTGCCTAGGGGAAGACTTTGCTAACAGCTCCTGCACACACACAAACCCTAAAGCCTACCATATGTACACACATTAAGTCTAGTCACTATTCCCAAAGGGCCGTACAATTTGTACAGAGGGAAAGTGAACTAAACCTCCATTTTCTCCAACCTGCCTAGTTCAGACCAGCAACAGAGTGGAATCAAACCTATTTACAAAAAGTGCTTGAAAAATGAACAAGGAAGCTAATTAATGTTACACAATGCTTGTATCCTAACAACACTACATCCTACAGTCAAAATAGTAGCAGATTTAATCCATTAAAGCTCTATTTAGATGCAAAAAATAAGAAATTGTCTCACAGAACGCTGTCTTCCTTCAATTTCACAAAATTTCACTACAACATCAGTGCTTCCAACCCTGCTCCATGGTCGAGGCATACCTCAAATAGGCTCCAAAAATAGTTAAGCTCCTTTGGCCGGACCTATTAATGACCTAATGGCGAGAGTTATAAAATCCACTGTGTTTTTCAACCTTTTCCAACTTTTAGCAAACTAAGCAAGATGAGCTTCTAAACCCATCCATCCCTTCACAACTTCTATCCTAGAGATCAAACACTCCTCTAAGCTAACTACCTCAATTCAATGGTCAACATGACCTTCAAGTTCACATTGCCAAAACAAAACTCCATTCTAGACTTCCTAACTATTTAGTGTTTCCTAGGTGCTCCTGCACCAAAATCCTACCAATAATTTGAATTTAAAATAGTTCCAAGATAAGCAAGACTCATACTCCAGTTGGCGTGTATGAGTCCCAGTAGGATAAGCTTAAGACATAAATTTCAAGAAAGGTTAAGTTTAATGTCAAATTCAGGTTCATGCCCAGAAACTTAGGTTGGACCCATATTCCCAAGGTGGCGTATGAGTCCCAAATCACTAAATATGAGACACACAACAAAAAAATTTAATTATGATTCCTTATTAGATATGTTTCAGGATTATCCTCGAAAAGATGCATTAAATAAGGCTTGTGGATGCAAAATAGGACCAAATAAGGCATAAAGAAGCCCAGTTTTAGCAGGAAGGACACAAAAAAGTGTGAAAATGTAAAGGGATACATTTTTCTACACTACATTTATCCCCCACTTTAGTGAGAGGAGGAAATTTTTTCAAAATCACACTAAAGTAGAAAAATTCGCATCAAGAGGGGTCCAAATGTACCAATGCTAGTGAGATAGAATGACAACGATCAAGAGGATTGCACAAGCCCCCAAGATCAAGATCCCATGGCAAACCAACAAAGGAAAAAAAACACACATGTAAATAATGTAAGGAGCAACAACAAGGTACAAGCATGCACTTCCAAAGAGATAAAGAAGAAAGAAAGATAAAGAAAAATAAAAGGGGTGGATCAAGCCTCAACCATTTGTCCCACACGATGTGGATTAGATCTAAGCTACTTGTCCAAGAACGTTTACAAGTGGAACACGATGTCCACTATGAAAACCAAACACATGCTCACAAGGGCTAGTGGAACCTCAGGCCATCCACTAGGTGAGCCCCCAACGAGACACATATGCACGCGGTCGGTATGCGCTCACATGGACAAGAAAGTAGGCTATGGAAAATTCACACCTAAGTTTGACTCCCATACGATAACCATACCAAAGCTATACCTCTTGATAACTTTGATAAGGTGCCACACAATAGGAACAATAGGATTCATGAGTCAAGCAAAACTTCGTATGCTTGACACCCATGAACAAAAAAGATGGCACTCCAATAAGAAAAGTGTGTTATGTAAGGTGGCCATATAACAACTATTGTAAATGAAAAATAGTGTAATATACATTCAATGGAGTTTTGCTTAGTTCATGTAAGCTCTTAACTTAGGGAACATTGAGCCTAATGTCTCCAAGAGAGGACTAATCAAAGAATATAGAAGATTCACAACATAGGGGATGCAGTGTGTCACATCAAGCCAAGTATACAATATGCTAAAAGGGATCACACTCTTGAAGGACATCACACTCGATGTCACCACAAAGAAAAAGACACATCGCATGAAGTAAGAAGACTACACAATGAAACATAAGTTGTAAGAAAATAATGCCAGATGCAAAAATGTGAGATGCAAAAATGCAACCTATATGCACTTTCACTAATTCAAGATTTAGAAGCCCTAAAAATGAAAGACCTAATGCAAAGTTAATGTAAGATATATCTAGGATTGAAGTGCAATCCAAATCAGAAATAAAGTGTCCAAAGTTAAGTTCACCAAAATGAAAACAAGAAAATAGGGGTGTGCTCCACTTATTAGGAGATGAAACACACAGAAGGGAGGGACCCTATTTTTCTCTATTCCATTCAAGGAAACCCTAGAGATATCAATCCAATGGTCCAAGTGAGAGAAGAGATCTGCTATAAGGTATCCTAGGGTGTGATTAAAGACAAAAGGGGGTTCACCACTAAGCAAAGGCTTAGAAATAAAGTGATGCAAATGATATGCAAATGTAACTATGTAACCTAGATTATAAAACTCAAAATCAAAATAATGGACTAAGAATGAATAGAGGTGCACTTGGAAAGCTACAAATGTTTGAAATAAGATCTGAAATCCTAAAATGCTAACTTTTGATGCACATTGGGACTCATACACCATTTGGGGTGATTTAGTCCTAGTTTAGGGTTTAGAGCTGAATCTGGAATCTGCAACTGCTAACTAGGATCTACAAAAAATGTCTAAAAACTAGTATATTGGGACTCATTCACCACAAGTGGTGATTTAGTCCTAGTATCAGGGTTGATCTAAAACTTTTATATCCTCTAGTGATATGTTGTAGCTTCTATCCTTCTAGATCTCTGAGTCTGAAACTTGAATTCCGACCTATAGGTGACTTTCTGTGATCTCACAAGAAAGGTGGCAACTTTGGAAACTTTTCAACTTTGATAACTTTCTCCAATCTTGCTCTTCAATGGATCTTCAACCTAAATATACAAATTACACATCAAAGAGAGGGAAAAATGTTGTTTTGTTAGTGGATAGGGGTTTTCCTTGGTCAAACCTCATTTTGGTAATCAAACCTTGAAATGAAATAATATAGAAGGAATGATGAATGGACAAATATGCTATGTTGCAACTCACCAAGCCATTGTAACAAAGGTTGAAAACTTGTATGAAATGGATAGCATGAATGTAGATCTTGAATTGAATGCTTGCTTGAATCATAAGAACCTACATCGCAAATGTTAGCTCAAAAACAAACATGATGCACATGATGACTTTAACATGATGCTTGATTCTTGAATATAGCTCCAAAATTCTTGATAATCAACTCTTGAATGCTCTTGAATACTCTTGATCTCATAAACTTGCTAGGATACTTTCTCATAAAAGTTGCTAGATGAATTGTAAAATTGCTTTGGAGAAAATATGTGAATTAACCTTGTATAATTTATACTTGTTTATGCCAAATTTCTCAAAATTACAACACTACAAGCTAACATCAGATCTAGGAGAATTAAATCCCGTGGACCAAGAATTTGAATTTAAAATAGGTCCAAGCTAAGCGAGACTCATATGCCAGTTAGGGCATATGAGTCCCAATAGGCTAAGCTTGGGACATAAATTTCAAGAAAGGTTAAGTTTAATGCCAAATTTAGGTTCATGCACTGAAACTTAGGTGGGATCCATATGACCAAGGTGGAATATGAGTTTCAAACCACTAAATCTGAGACACACAACCAAAAAAAATTAAATTATGATTGGTTATTAGATATGTGTCGGGATTATCCTCGAAAAGATGCATTAAATAAGGCTCGTGGATGAAAAATAGGACAAAATAAGGCATAAAGAAGCCCAATTTTAGTAGGGAGGGCCCAAACAAGTGTGAAAATGTAAAGGGATACATTTTTCTACACTATAGTAAGTTTCTCATAAACGTCTTACATATTTTTTAAACCTTTTGACTTGTGTAAATTTCTTTGTTAATATCCTCAAAAAAGCGTTGAGGGGACAAAATAATTTTCTACAATTCTTCAATATTTTGTTATGGTTATTTTTTTTTACCTTAAGCCCCTCTTCTTTCTCAATAGTTACTTATTGTATTATCTCATATAGAAATAGATAATTCTACCTTTTCCTACTACTTGCATCCTCTCTAGCTAGATTTGTAGCCTCAAACTTCTTTGAATTTTAATGGTATTTGACATTGATGGGACATAAGAAATTATTCACTAGAGAGAGAGTAGGAATTACCAATATTGGTTTTTTAATTTGAAAATTTCTTACATTTCTCTATGGGTGACTCCTAAATAATTTGAGCCATGACATGGGTGTAGTGGCCTTTTCTTGTAGAATAGCAGTGAGAATGGTTCTTTGGGGGTTATTGCAATAGTCACCTTGGGCTCCAAGAGTACTCCTTCAAGTCCTCCTATACCTAGAACACTAGAACCTTCTCCTAGATAAAAAATTATTGTCTCTTGCACTTTCCTCTTTTTCACTAAGAAGACATAAAAATTTTCCTCTTCTTTCTTTAATCTTTGTTTTCTCTTCTTTCTTGCATCCTTATTAAAATTCAAAATAACACCTTATGTCTTTAGAAATTTAACATATACATTTACGTAGTTTGCACTAATATCCAAAATATTTTTTGATATTACCTTTATAGAGGAAACTTAATGATTAGACTAGTTGGGATTTGGGATATGTTCATCAAAGACTTTATCAATATCATAAAAACTGCTAGACCACTTCATCGTCCTTTACCTGATCAAATAATTTTTGCATACCTAAGGTTTTCATGTCGAATTGATTTTAATCTACAATAGGTTACTTTTCTAACCTCATGATCATTTGCATAGTTAGCCCAAAAATATTCTATACTTGACACATGTTCTAGGGAAGATGACACCCACTTCTCCATCCTTCCAAGAGGACAATATTTTTGTCTAATCTCATCATATTATTGTAAATTATGAAATTTTAACTCTATGTTAGAAGTTAAAGAGAGTTGAAATTTTCACGAGAGAATGTTATAAAAAATTTTTAGGTAGAAAAAGCTCGAGAATTCAAAATTCCTTAAGATAATATTAATTTTGAAAGGAAATTTATAGCCATATAGAGATATTTCCACATATTTCCCCATGAGATAATTATAAAAGAACAAACAAAAATACCATTAAGATGATGTACAATAAACACCCTAGATAAACCATCATGAGGGAGAAGCCTAGCCTCAAGAAGAATCCATACTTGTATTATCTCATGAATAAAGATTATAATACATCGATAGAGTATTCTCGATTACCTCTAAAATATCAACCTCTTTACATGCACTCCATTTGAACAAGAAAATGAGAATAATATAACCAAAAATCTCATTCAATGCTTCCTCTCATCACACATCCAACCTACAAGAGATCCTCAAACTAGTCAACCTCAAAAACTAGTCATGTTCTTGATTTTATAGAAATAAGCTTTCACAAATTAGCCAAGTGATATTATATAAACCATGTAAATAATACCACAAGCTTATAAACCATTTTCCCCTCATTTAATTTTTGGTACTAAGTTTTCCTAATAGTAATATATTTCTCAGTTTCCAAACAAACATTAATTATGTATACCAATGTTACATACAACTTCTCTACAACAATGTAAAGAGAAAGGTGATTCCCCTCCCCTTCACTAGGGGTTGATTCAAAGGTTATTGTACAATAGAAAAAAGGAACTTGCTTGATTTAGGAATAATTCATGATAAATTGGACTTAATGAGGCCTTGAGTTGGTGTTGTGAGGTCTTTTTCACATCCACACTAGGTCTTGGGCCCTTTTAAATGTATTTAATGATGTCTTGTGAAGGTGTTGTAAAAAATTTCTACACTTTTCTAGACTCTATTCATTACAATTCATCTAAAAATCATCTTTTCATCACTTGTCAAGTCCTATTTTGAAGCGTTGTAAAGTCTTGTAACAAGATTTCATGCTTTTCTAGGCTTATTTTCACTATTTACACCTTTCTTATGCTTTATTTGACCCCTTTATGCACTCATAAGAATTAATTAGGTGTATTTTTGAATGTAAACCTAAAAAAAATTAAATGCAAGTTAATTCCTGACACCCACTTACAAGACCAAGGTGGGACCCATTTTCCATGGGTGGTGAATGAGTCCCTCTTGGCTCCAAATTCAAAATAATTCAAAATTCCTTTCAGGTTTTTATTCAAAAAGACCTTATGTCAGCCTGTGATGAGGTATTATTGGGCTATTAGGCCATAAGTGTGTATAAATAAGTGTTTTTCTTCTCATTTTAACCCCCATTCAATCTCTTAACTCATTCACAACTCATTCATCACTTATCTTCTTTCTCAAGTCAAGCAAGCTAGGGTTTCATCATTGCAAGTCATCAAGTTAGCTTCCAAAGACATTCAAGGGATGAATATTCATCTATTATTGTAGTAAATCAAGATTAATCATCAAGGCAAGGTTTTTATTACATTGCTGCATGTTTCATTACTTTGTTTCATCATTTTGGTTTAATTACCTAAAAGGGGTTTAACCAAGGAAAACCCCCATGCCCTAACATCCAACATTTCTCTCTTGTCTTGTGTGTTTACAAATTTTGGCATCTTGGAAGCTTGGAAATCATTAAGAATAAAGTTAAATTTTTTTTGAAGTCTTCTCTTCATTGTCTAAGTCAAAATATCAACAAAAAAGTAACTTTTAGGCCCGAATTCGACAGTTTCAGAACCAAACACCTAGAGAAGTAGAAAGTGTAGATCAAAAGCTCTGGATTCCACCTTTGAATATCTAGAAATTCAAAAGTGGACTCATTTGCCATGGGTGGTGAATGAGTCCCACTTCCAAGCCACTTTTTGGTTTTCTACATTTTTAGATACCCATTTGTCCGAAACAGGCTTCAGAACAGTTTTACAGAACTAGGACTAATTCACCTAGAATGGAGAATGAGTCTCGCTAGGCCTAAAAGTCAGCATCAACAACATTTCAAATGTCATTTCCAGTCTCCATATATATTCCAGGTGCACACTTTTAGTCTCTTCCATTTCTACTCAGTTTTGTTCACATTTTGAGGTGTTTTTGCATTACACAATGTGTTTTCAAACAAGTTACATTTCTTAGGTTTTGTATACTTTAATCAATCAATTTCATCATTTAGTTGCATTTAGTCTTAACTTCATCATACATTCCCTTATTTGAGTGAACCACCTAGATTTTGGGTGTGGGATCTATCTCTTTCCATTAGGTGAAAGACTCTAATTGAGCAAAGAGACATAACATCTCTAACCATTAAAATCTATGGTTCAGTTATATATCTATCATTTTTCTTTGACTCCCTTGACTGGCCCGAAAGATGTTGTGAAACCTATCTTAATCAAGCCTCTTAACAATCAACTTGGTCAATTGGAAAATAACCTTAGCTCAAGCAAACAACTTAAATCTGGCATCCCTAAATCTGGTGTGGTGATTAAAGATTTGTCCTCTCATCCCACCCCTAAATCAAGTGTGGAGATTAAAGAGGTTTCCTCCTGTACCGTAAAAAAAGGACCTCTTGCTTGAGATGGGAATAATTCATGATAAATTGGACTTAACGAGGCATTGATTCAAGTGTTGTTAGACATTTTATGCATCCACACTAGGTCTTGGACCCTTCCAAATCAAATAACATGCTTTTAATGATGTCTTGTAAGGGTCTTGTAAAGTGTTGTAATATAATTTCACACTTTTCTAGACTAAATAAACCCATTTCCCCCTAATTCAACATTACAAAATGTGTTTAATAAAATTAGATCACACTAATCTAGAAGATTTTTGAATTAAACTTAATGTTAAACTAATGTTGTTGTTACCTAATTTTTAGCTTTCAACTAAAATCAGGTAACTTAGTGTTTATTCTTTTGTGTTTTCATTTAAACATTAAAAGATACATTATATTTTTCTAGGTTCATCAATATGCATGAAAGAGATTGTCAAGAATAGATTGCATTTTATTTCAGTGTTGCAATTACAGACAAATAAGAAAGAGAACCAATATGTATTGCAAATGTAATCTTTATTGATAATCAAGAGCGTATAAATGTCCCTCACAAGTGAAGGGACTAGCTATCCTAATTCTTATAAAGAAGAGATCATACACATATGGATAACAAAAATAAATTGCATATAACATGAAAAGGGACCCGTCATTTCTTGGTGGAATGACGAATCCTATTGACTTGGCCTCGCATCATCTCGATCCTTCCTGCTGCTCTACTACTCTACTCCCATTTGACACCCTCCTCGCTACTCCTAGGTTTCTTGCATTGGATAAAATTAGTGTTGTTAGAGCAATGAAAGATCCCTGATCAAAATTATATACAAAACATCCATAAACGTGTAATCTAATGTCTACAAGCATTAAAATAGCAGCATACCATAAGTTTCCTTGAAAAGAAGAAAGGAGTGATCAAACACACCTATGATATGATTTGTTTATCTAATTGTTTGTTCCTTGTGCAGATTTAGGACAAGTCTTGTTATTGTTCTAATTTAGCTAATTACATGTGGGATAAATGTGGCTCCCACGAGGGTAGAGCTCAACATGCTGCCTTCTGATGTTTTAAGAGGGATATGAAATTGAGAAACTTGATCAAATCAATGATAGACATGCTATTAATGCATTAAATCAATATGGAATCACACTAGTTGATCAACTTTCATTATCAGATTCAAAAGATGCAACACATAATGTGATCTGTCATGAGATTCACACTTCATCTTTTCACAATGAAATAATTAATAGGCTGCCATCATGTCAAAAATAAGGTACATTTTGTTGTCCACATGTCTTTCAATCATCTTAAGTGGATATGAGATCCATTTTATTAAAAGAAGTAAATGATTTCAGAGATGCATCAAGTTCAATTATACATCTCTTAAAATAATGAAAGAGAAATCAAGGCATGCCTAAAGCCATCATGAGGTATATGGGGTAGTAAGAAGTAACAATCCAAGGTACTGTCAAGTCCCTCTCACCTCAATCCTAGTGGAAAACCACACATCACATAGGATGGTGAGCTTTCAGGTCACCAACATAGGTGACATGTGTCTACCCACTAGGATTAAAGTGAGGAGATGGTGTTTATTTGTTGCACATGATCAAAATGATTGAAATGTTGTGGAAACCAAGTTACAAACTTGTGGGGAAGAAAGAAATTGTTGGGAGAAATCATGAAGATTGGGGCAGTCCTAAAGGAGAATGCATGCTACACCTCATAGAGGGACATAAAAAATGGTCTACATTAAAAGGACAAGAATCAATGAGAAATAATAATATTGTGTGCCAAGAGTCAATGACATAGTAAAGAAAAGAACATGGTGTTAATATGTACAACATGCCTACATGAACTCAAGGGAGTATACACTGTTCACATTGAACCAAATCAGAACAAAATCAATGATCATTGGAGGCACGAAACAACCAATTAATGCTATAGGACAGCAAGGTCCAAAAAAGAAATGTATTTCATAGTGCATTCAATAGAGACTAAAGAAAAAGTATCAAACAATGAAGATGAGTCATTTTAATTTAAGCACAATCATGTGAGGGAATGCACAAGTGCTCTGAATGTGAGGATACATTGTTCACTCACTATGAAAGAAAGACAATTTTTGTTTTGCTTACTGAAGTGATCTTTCTCTTATATGATAATCACATTAAGAGTTAAGTGGATTTGGTGTTGAAATATCCAAGACATGCATGAAAAGGAATCAAATAGTACAAGGACAAAAACCATAGTTTATAGGAAAGCACATCAGAGTGCCTTCAATCACAAAGAGTTTTAGAACACAATGGAGCAACAACAGTGGTTCAAATGAAAATAGTGCATAATCATGTTTGAAGTAAAGAAGTGGAGGTCAACATTTGAAAACATTAAAAGAAGGACAACCAAACAGTCATGAAAGCTTGTTCCAGTGTGCAACAATAGAGTTTTTTTTTAGAATAAACAAATTCAAAGTAAAAGCAAGGAGGGCAGCCAACTATGCTATAGCCATGCATACATTTTAAATGCACAAAGACAGTGACATCCATCAAATGAAGAGGAAAAATATTTTTTCATGATATTCTATCCACATGTTCTGAGATAAAACTATGTGTATGAAAACCTTGAAGATAGTGACAAAATACAGGTAGCCATTTGATCTCTTTGAGATAAGTATTCATCACTATCACAAATGACAAACATTTATTTCAAGAAGTCTTAATATGAGATTTTTTCCATCCTAGGATATTAAGGTTAAACCTTTCATTAGATAGTCATTATAGTGCCTACAAAGTATAGCAATGAATAATCATTCAAAAAATAGAAAGTTTGTAAGCATAAATGATAAATGTGACAATGTGATAGCCAGTGATCTTGCAGAGAACAATTGAAGTTCCAAATCACATATGGAATCTCCTAACACACTTTATTAACCTTCAATGTGGAAGCATATTGGAGATGGTAGTCAAGGAGTCATGGAGAAACCTATTTTGTGGTTATGATGAGTTTTTGAAAGCCAAGGCATAACCTATTGGTAGAGTTTTTGAAAGGAATAACAAACAGGTATCAAACAGAGCAGTGTTGTGAGAGTTCTAGGAGGAAAAGGTGGTGTTCATGAAGGAATGAAAAAAGGTGCATGGAGCTTTAAATTATACCCACACTGTGCAATGGCATTGAATCATTTTTACAACCAAACCTTTGGGGGCAACATTCTCTTCGTACCAACAAATATGAGTTGCTTCATAAAATTAAGAAAAACCCCCCTCTGTGTTTGAGAAAAAATACAAATATAGAGTTGAAAAGGTCTAATTTTTTTGCACATTGACAGAAACCCATCCGGGTTTGTTGAAAAAATTGCAAATACAAGAGTTGAACATGGTATTTATTCTACAAAAAATTCCATTTGAAAAAACTAGGTTTTCTTTCACAAACTAAAGAACCCATCTGGGTTGTGTTAAAAAGTTACAACTTCAGAGGTGTTAAAGTGGGATTTCATGAAGATATTTAGAGAAGACAATAAAATGCAAAAAATTCCAACTATTCATTCATACTAGTGGCCTGATAGAAGCCACTTTCTTGCACATTGACAGAAATCCATCTCGGTTTGTGATAAAAAGTATAGATTTAAGAGTTAAAGTGAAATTTCATGTTCTTGTTTAGAATAAACAAAAAAAAATGCAGAGAACCTAGTCAATCTTTCATGGCTGTGGCCAAAGAGTCATTCTTTCTTCACCAAAACACAAGAACCCATCTAGGTTTTTGATGGAAATGCAAATACAGAGATAAAAAAAGATTCTACAAAAAATACTATTTTTTAAAAACCAGTAGTTCTTACAACCACATCCAAAAGCCTAGTTTTCCTGCTAAAAGTCAAAAATCCCACTTGGGGTTTGAGTTGAGAAGTGCAATTGCAAGTATTTTCTAAGATATTATGGAACTTTCAAGTGAAACAAAACAACAAATGGAGAAACCCTATTTCATCTTCTACAGTCGTGGCCAAAGGAACAAATTTTTCTCACAAAACAACAAAATACTTGGGGTTTCTTGAATTTGATTTCAATACAAAAGAAAAATAAAAAATCTTGCTTTATTTTCAAGTTGGAGGCTTGAAATGAGATCTCTTTGCTAAAAAAACCAGAGATATGGTTCAACTGAAGTCTTACCCAAGCTTTCTTTTGTTCATTTTCTTGCAATTTGTAAAGCAAGTTTCATACAAAAGCTTCCTTTAATCTTCAGAGGGAAAACTAATGGTGGCTAAAGAAGCATGAAAAGCCACATAAAAAATGAAACAATAGAAAATCATCAGAACATGTCCATGGCTATGGCTGTTGAGCTCAAAATGGCCTTCAAAAAATGGAAAAAATACAAATTTTATACACAAAACAACAATAACCTATTATTTTCTATGATTTTCATCAAAAAAATGTCAAGAATTGACCACAAAAAACATGTTTCCAGTGTCTTCATCAAACCCTCATGGTGGTTGAACATTGTGGAGAGGGTTGAAATTGAAATGAAATGCTTTTTTGCATTTTCCCCATGTTTTATTGTTTAGGGTTTGAACCCTTTGGAGGCCGATAGGAATTTTTTCCCTTTATTTTTAAAAAATGAACACATTTTAATGTGTTGTGTGGGTCTTTAAGGTAAGTTGTGACTTAGGCATTCCTTTTGCCTTATATTTTCATATTGAACACATATGCCTTGTGTTCTAAAAAATTGCTAAGTCCTCCAAGAGGAAACATGTGATATGCCTTCAAAATGTACCTTCCAAGAAGCGTGGAGTCCCTTATGCCCACATAGGTCGAATTATTGGTCTTTTGATTTGTATATGAAAATCAGAGTTGTTGACCAAGTGATAGTCCTAAGCCACTTATGGCTTTGAAATGTAGAAAATAGAGGCCATGAGAATTGATCAAATGTCAAGGATTTGGAGGAGTTTTAATTTTTTCTTGAATGCTTTTACAAGCATTTAGATTTATCATTTAGTTTGCATTTTTCCAATTGTAAGTCATTATTTAAGCGATTTGTCAATCACTTTTATTTTAATGATGTTTATTTAATGCAAATGTAAATGTAATCCAAGGATAGTGGTGGGGCCTTTTTTGCATTTTTCATTAAAATGTAAAGTAATTTGATTAAGTGATGTAATATGAATCACTTAACCAAATTATTGTTTTAAATGCAAAATAGAGTCTTGTGTTTTCAAAACACACATGTAGCATGGGTCAGGGCTGTGGGAGACAAAATTATGACTGGCAGACATGAGGAGAGTTTGTGAGTTGTGCCTTTGACTATTTTGGAGAGAAATGACTGTTTTGGAGGCTTTTTTGTCACACCTTCAGTGTGACCTTGGACTTAGCTTGACTTTTCTACATTTGGAGGACCTTTTGGAGGGGTTTTGGAAGCTTCCATTTTGGCTTTTGTGCTTCATCCAACCATAACCTTCTAGATGGACATGTTTGAGAGGAGTTGGTTGTTTTTTGCTTAAGTAACTTCAATCTTTGTTATTGGAGTTAGTTCTTTCTTTCCAATAGAGTGATAGCTTGGTTTTGGAGTTATTTTTCAGCAGGAACAATAGTGTAACTCAGATGGACTTGTGATACAGTGAGTACTTTGAATCAATAAAATAGAACATTTATCTTCTCATTTCATGTTTTATGGTGTGCTATTAGTGATTGATCAGATTGTTTGTGAAATTTACCTTTCCTTGTAATCTTGTCTCATGTTTAAGCACCTATTTAGCAAAAAATGCATTGTTACAGGTTATAAGCTGTGTTAGTTAATCCAAGTTCTCTTAGTTGTGAATTTCTTGTTTTCCTTCTAAGAGTCTTGCTTTAAAACCTCTTTATAAATTACTTATGTGAAATGCATGTGGAAATGAGTTGTGTGAACAAGGTTTTATGACATTGTTTTGAATGTGATAGGCTATTTACAGGTCTTAGTCAGTTTTTGGTGTATCACCTTAGGTAGTTTCAGTTAAATGTTCATTTTTATGCATCTTTTACCCTTTTCCTTAGAAATCATTAGTTAGGTGATATCAAAAGGGAAGCCAACCCATAATCTGGAGGTCTTCTTTCAAAATAGGACACCCACAACCTAAAAGTAGTCCCGTGTTACATCCAAACCTGTTGAGTTCTTTCACAACTTGGCATAAGGGGTGCAAATTTGGATCACTAACAGTTTTGGCACACCCGGTGGGACACTTCTAATCGATTCAGATTAGAAAAATACTTTTGTTTGCTAGTTTTGATATGTAGCCAACAATTTTTCAGCCTTTAAGAGGTCACATAAGCATATCTATCGACTTTGAATGTGGAATTTAGTAGCATATCAGTGTTGTAGTAGCATATGAAAAAGGTTTAGACAAGGGGAAACTCTGTTTCGTTCGATTATTTGTAGCTTTCACCACTGCGAAGGAGAGGCAGACCAACAAAGAAAGTTGTTGTTTCATCAAGAAAGACAACTTCAACTCCACCTGTAGTGAGAGTTTCAAGTCCTGTAAGGCAGCAAACCTTGGTGCCAAATATGGTTGTTCCAAGGAATCAAGTTTTTGTTACTTTTAATTGAGGCAACCCACTGCAATTGGCTCAACATGATGACATTCCCCTGGCCACCCTTAAAAGTGTGCCATATTTTTCAGGTGAGGATCCGACCACACCAATTGAACACATTAAGGATATATCAAATCTATGTTTAGTGCATCATATAACTCAAGAAAATGTTTCTTTAAGGCTACTAGTAGCATCATTTAGAGGGAAAGCACTCCAATGGTTCAGGAGTTTAGCAGTCAATTCCATCAAAATGTGGGATGAATTGGGAGAGGTATTATGCAAGCAATTTGAGGACAAGTATGACAAATTTTCATTAATAGAGCAGCTGACCCACGTCAAAAGAGCTCCTCATGAATGAATGATAGACTTCAATTTCCATTTTCAAAGAGCGTGGGATAGAATTCTAGAACTCACAAGGCCTCCAATTGAGTATGCATTCCTTTATTTTTTGAGGGCCTTAAATAGCGAGGTTGTTGTTTTGATATAGTCTATGGGTGGAAATACCTTACCAATAGCTTATGATATAGCTGTAAAGGTTGAAAACAACCTCATACAAGCTGGAATAATTGCCTCTAGGCCTCCTATGCTATTTTCCCCTGATATACAACCTCCTACAACTTTTCCAACACCTCAAATAGCCCCTTTACCAGCTACTGTTAGCTAAGAGGTTGTTGTCCAAGGACCATCTCAAGAGTTACAAGGATAAAAAGCAGCCAACAGAAGATTAAGAATTTGCTTCAGAATTTTGGAAACAAACTTGTGAGCATTAAAAATCAATAGTTCCAAGGTTTCAAGCCTTGATAGCCTCAAAATCAAGGTCAAGGTCAGCCATTTCAAGCTAACAAGTAGCCATATCAAGGAAAACTTCAAGGTGCAAGAAAAAATATGAATTCGAGGCCTTTTCAGCCATACAATCTAGTTCCAATCAGTGTAGCTAGAGATATGGTACCTGTTCAAAATAACCTTGCAACAAAATATCAGTGGTGCTATCCCTGCAACCAAGCCCATAATCAAACTACATGCTTAAATGGTGTCATCAATCAAGAATTGTTGGTTCAAAATGTTTTGGGTGTGGAGGACGTGTCCAATGGTGAATCTTCACAATAGTAGGAGCTCCCTACAAGTGACACAACCCTCTTGAATTGGCAAGGAGAGGAGTTTTGTGGAGTGAACAGTGATAGCTCTCCAATAGCAGCCAACACCTGAGACAAAAAGAGAGCTTTTGAGATTGGAAAAGAAAAAAATAAAGACAAGGAAGTTGTTGGCCCTTCCAATCCTCAAGTCACACATATCTTACAAAGAAATTCACAAGGCATCGATGGTGAATAGCTTGGGAGCCAACCCCAACCAACCCACTTGCAGACAGTCCCAACTGTTGCAAGGGCCCATCAAAAGGTAAACATTTCCACACCCTTCAACATAATTGAATCCATGAAAAAGATGAATGTGAATATGTCAATGTGGGGTTCTTTATCTATCACTGGTCAAAAGGACTTGTTGTAATCTTCTTTAGCTGATTTTAGTGTGCCAAATGATGTGCCAGTAGGTCAAGTCAAGGCTATCTTTACAAATGCACCTCAAGACAACAATAAAAAGCCAAGTAAGGATGTCAAAAATCCCCCATTTTATGTGTCCTTGATAATAGGAGATAAGTTAGTTCACAATTGCATGGTAGATTCAAGGGAAAGTAGTTCTGTCATGTCTAAAAAAATTGTTGATAAGTTAGGACTGAAATATCAGCCTCTTGAGAAGGGAGTTGTCCAACTTGATGGGACAACCATTAACACCGTAGGTTCCATCAAAGGTTTAAGCCTTACCTTACATGCCTGCCCCAAATTTTCCATCTCCCAAGACATTTCAGTCATTGACTTACCACCTCATTTTTCTTTATGTTTACAGTCAAGAGACTTCACTACCAAGATAGGTGGATATTTGTCATCAAATTGGTCCCACATGGTATTCAGAACGAGATATGGGACTAAAGTGGTCATTAAATCTGAATTACTTGCCAAAGATTGCATTGAACCATATATCCTAAGTGATGATAACACTAATTATGCTATTTTTAATGATAATGAGATTACTGTTGCTCAAGAACTACAAGTAGAAAGCATACCAAACACACTTTTAAATGAGTGGGTAGTAGAAAATATCATTGGCAATCCAAATGATAACATTGAGGAGACTAGTTTGGGTGTCTATGTGCTACATGAACCTAATGAACAGTGATCCCAAGCCTCAAAAAGGAGGTGGAGCAATAGTTAGAACAACAAGGTGAAGTATGGAAGATGTTCTTTGATAGTTCTAGAAGAAAGAATGGTGTTGGTGGGTGTGCAATGCTTGTGTCCCCGCAAGGTGACAAATACTACTCTGCGTTCAAATTTGCTTTCTCTTGTACTAACAACACTGCTGAATATGAAGGTCTAATTCAAGGCTTGGAATGGGCATGGAAAAGAGGGATTGGCTGCTTGCAAGTCTATGGTGACAGTGCACTAATTGTGAATCAGGTGATAGGTCTGCATGTTACTAAAAATGGCATTTTAAAATCCTACAAACATAGGGTGTGGGATATGATAGAAGAGTTTGACGCTTTCAATCTAGTTTTTGTTCCTAGGGATCAAAATAAGCATGCAGATAGATTGGCTGCAATAGGTGCTCAGGTTGATATTCCAAATGAAATTAGGAAAGAAAAGTTGCAACCATATGTTAAAATAGTTATTAGACCTTCTATTCTGGATAATAACATTCATTGGCAAGTCTTTGAGAGTGATGAACAAGTCTTGAGCTTTATGCTGCAAGAAGATGAATTTGCAGTAGTGGACCAAGACAAGATCAAACAACAATATGATGATCAGATCATCCAATTGAGGTCTAACAAGCTACCCAAGGGTTTAGTCACCTTCGAATCCATTTTTAGCACTGATGACCAGTTGAAAAAGAATGAGACCAACATGCAGTTCAAAGAAGAACATTATGAGGAGCTGGAGATTTTCAAAGGTAAGCTCCTTAATGTTGGTAAAATCTGTTCACATGCATATAGACAAGCTTTCATTGCTCTTTGTCGAGAGTTTCAAGATGTATTTGCATGGGAATATTCTAATTTAAAGGATTTTGATCCCCAAATTGCCCAGCATACCATAGAGCTTGATCCAAACTAAAAAACCATTAGGAAAAAATAGAGGCCTTTAAACCCCAAACTTGAGCCTCTTATGGTCAAAGAGTTGACCAAACTAATTGAGGGAGACATCATTTTTCCAATTAAACATACCTCATGGGTCTCTAACCTTGTCCCAGTTAGAAAGAAAAATGGTGAGATTAGGATTTTTGCTGATTTTAGAGACCTCAATAAGGCCTCATTAAAGGATCATTATCTGCTGCCCTCAATGGAGTAGATTCTGCAAATTGTAGCTGGTTCAAAAATATTCTCACTACTTGATGGTTATTTAGGTTATAATCAAGTCTTAGTCAAAGAGGAAGATCAGTACAAGACTGCCTTCACCACAAAATGGGGCACCATGGTTTATAAAGGATGCATTTGGCCCATCCAATGCTGGTGCCACATTTTAGAGGGCAATGGACATGGCATTTCAAGGTCTGATTCACAAACTTGTACTTATTTACCTTGATGATGTAACAATGTTTTCAAAGAAGGCTGATGAACACCTTGCACATCTGAAGCAAGTATTTGAGAGGTGTAGGGAGTGGTATATCCCTCAACCCAAAAAAATGTATCTTTGTTGTCCATGTAGGCAAGCTTTTAGGACATATTGTGTCAAAACAAGGGATCACCATTGATCCAAAAAGAGTAAGTTCCATTTTGGATTTTCCTTTACCCAACCATAAAAAAGGGGTTGCAAAGTTTTCTTGGCAGAATTAACTTTGTTAGAAGATTTATTCTTGATATTGCAAATCTTTTGAAACCACTAACTGCCATGTTAAAAAAGAATGCTAGTTTTAGCTGGACCAAAGAGGTCAAGCACAGTTTTGAAGTCATAAAGGAGGCCTTATCAACAAATCCTACTTTGGTAAACCCGAACTTAAGATTTCATTTTATATGCTTTTGGTAGCATTGATATCATTTCTGCAATGCTGTTACAACAAAATGATGCTGGCTTAGAACAACCAATTGCCTTTTTTAGTCAACGTTTAGAAGAGTATGAACAAAGATATACTTTTGTAGAGAAACATGTGCTTTCTGCCATCAAAAGCTTGAAAATTTTTAAACCTCTGATTTCTAACAACAAAGTACATTTAATGGTTTCCCACCCTAGTGTGAAAGAGTTCTTATTAAGCAGGGACCCGAATGAAAAGAGGGCTAGATGGATTACAAAAGTTATGGAGTATGACGTTGACATCAAGGTAACAAAGATTGTAAGAGGTAAAGGGTTGTGTGAACAACTAGCTACAAGGGATGAAAATGAAGAAAATGCAGAAACATAGGCAATTTTGGTTGCTGATAATGAGCTTATAGCTGATGCACCAACAAAAAATGCAGGTTGGGTGAAAGATATGACTCACTTTTTGCAAATTAGTGAGTGTCCACCAAGTTTAGATAAATCCAAATAGAGGTATTTTAGATTGCAGTCCATTCCTTATGTGCTAGTTGGTAACATTCTTTTCAGAAAGGATCTTAATGGTGTCCTTTTAAGATGTATTGATCAACATCAAGTTGACAAAGTAATTCATGAGTTCCATGATGGAACTGCTGGGGGTCATTTTGCACCAAGAATAACTTCATGGAAAATAATGAGAGCTAGCTATTATTGTCCAAGATTGTTTAAAGATGCCCATGCTTGGGCTAGAAAGTGTGTAAAATGTGCCATTTTTGCAGGCAAAGAGAGGCTTCCAGCTTTACCATTGCAGCCCATTCAAGTAGAACAACCCTTCATGATATGGGGCATTGATTTTATAGGTGCCATTAACCCACCTTCAAGTGAAAGCCATAGGTGGCTACTTACTACAACTGATTACTTCACAAGATGGACTGAAGCAGTGGCCTTGAAAGAAGCCAACGAAAGTGTTGTTTTAAACTTTTATAATGATTTAGTAACCAAATTTGGGGTACCTGAATCAATCATTTTTTATAATGCTTTGGCATTTGTTGGATTAAGAGTAATTTATTGGGCTGTAAAGAACGTTATTCAATTGAATACCTCATCAAATTATTACCCTCAAGGTAATGGTTTGGCTGAATCAACTAATAAGAACCTGATCAGAATCATCAAAAGGATTTTGGAGGATAACTAGAGAACTTGGCACAAGTTAAAATTTGCCTTGTGGGAAGATAGAATAACTCCAAAGAAATCCATTGGAAATTGCCCTTATATGTTGGTATATGGTAAAGAGGCAATGTTACCTTTATCTGTTGAGCTTCCAGATCTTGACATAATGAACTAGCTTGAAGTGTTTGAAGAGGAAGATCTAATGGATGTTAGATATGCACAACTCATGGAGTTGGATGAAACAAGAGATAGAGCTATGAAAACAATGGAGCTGCATCAACTCCAAACAAAGAAAGTGTTTGAAAAAAGAGCAACACCCATAGTGTTCAGAGAGGGAGATGTTGTCCTTAAGTGGGATGAATTAAAGAGTAGGCTTGGAAAGCACACTAAATTTGATAGCATGTGGAGTGGCCCATTTGTCATTACTGAGTGCAAAGAGCACAATGATTTTCAACTATCATCAATGGATGGATAAGCTCTGCCTATCCCAGTCAATGGGATACACCTCAAACTTTGTTTTGAGGTATGATCTAAAATATGCCTTGTACAAATTAGAGTAGGTTTTGTTTCCTCTAAGTGTTGATGCACATTAGTTAGATGCTTTTAAGTTTTCCCTAAGTGTTGTTTTGCACAGTTAGGTGGTAGTTTTCATTATGTAGTGTTAGGTTTTCAATAAGTTTTCAAAGTGTCTCTTGTTGGTTTAGTGAGTTACAACAACATACAATGTTGTTTTCAAGTGGTGTCAACATTTAGATGACTTTGTGCCCAATGTATAAGCTTTAGACAACTAGTCGAGATGTTTTGCAGAAAAACATATAGCAGATGTCGCCAAAAATGTTACCTAATTTTTAGATTTCAACTGAAATCAGGTAACTTACTGTTTATTCTTTTGTGTTTTCATTTAAACATTAAAAGATACATTATATTTTGCTAGATTCATCAATATGCATGAAAGAGATTGCCAAAAACAAATTGCATTTTATTCCAGTGTTGCAATTACAAACAAATAAGAAAGAGAACCAATATGTATTGCAAATGTAATCTTTATTGATAATCATGAGCATATAAATGTCCCTCATAAGTGAAGGGACTAGCTATCCCAATGGTTATAAAGAAGAAATCATACACATATGGATAACCAAAATAAATTTCATTTGAAAAGGGACTCGTCATTGCCTGGTGGAATGACGAATCCCATTGAGTTGGCCTCACATCATCTCGATCCTTCCTGCTGCTCTTCTTCTTTTTGACACCCTCCTCGCTGCTCCTAGGTTTCCTACATTGGATAAAAATAGTGTTGTTAGAGCAATGAAAGATCCCTGATCAAAATTATATGCAAAAAATCCATAAACGTGTAATCTAATGTCTACAAGCATTAAAATAGTAGCATACCATAAGTGTCCCTGAAAAACAAGAAATGAGTGATCAAACACACCTATGATATGCTTTGTTTATCTAACTATTTGTTCCTTGTGCAGATTTAGGACAAGTCTTGTTACTATTCTGATTCAGCTAATTACAACATGTGGGGTAAATGTGGCTCCCACGAGGGTAGAGCTCAACATGCTACCCTTTGATGTTTTAAGAGGGATAGAAAATTGAGCAACTTGATCAAATCAATGATAGACATTCTATTAATGCATTAAATCAATATGGAATCACACTAGTTGATCAACTTTCATTATCAAATTCAAAAGATGCAACACATAATGTGAGTTGTCATGAGATTCATACTTCATATTTTCACAATGAATTAATTAATAGGCTGCCATCATGTCAAAAATAATGTACATTTTTGCTGGACATGTCTTTCAATCATGTTAAGTGGATCTGAGATCCATTTTATTAAAAGAAGTAAATGATTTCAGAGATGCATCAAGTTCAATTATAGATGCATCAAGTTCAATTATGCATCTCTTAAAATAATGAAGGAGAAATCAAGGCATGCTTGAAGCCATCATGAGGTATATGGGGCAGCAAGAAGTAAAAGTCCAAGGTACTTTCAAGTCTATCTCACCTTAATCCTATTGGAAAGCGAGACATCACATAGGATGGTGAGATTTTAGGTCACCAACATAGGTGGCATGTGTCTACCCACTAGGATTAAAGTGAGGAGATGGTGTTTACTTGTTGCACATGATCAAAAGGACTAAAATGTTGTGGAAACTAGGTTAAAAACTTGTGGGGAAACAAGCAATTGTTGGGAGAAATCATCAAGATTGGGGCAGTCCTAAAGGAGAATGCATGCTACACCTCATAGAGGGAAAAAAACAATTGTCTACATTAAAAGGACAACACGAATCAATGAGTAATAACAATCTTGTGTGCCAAGAGTCAATGACAGGGAAAAGAAAAGAACATGGTGTTAAAATACAACAAGCCTACATGAACGCAAGGGAGTATACACTATTCACATTGAACCAAATTAAAACTAAATCAATGATCATTGGAGGCATGAAACAACCACTTCATGCTACAAGACAGCAAGGTCCAAAAAGGAAATGTATTTTAGAGTGCATTCAATAGAGACTAAAGTAAAAGTATCAAACAATGAAAATGAGTCATTTGCTTCAAGCACAATCATGTGAGGGAATGTACAAGTACTCTTAATGTGAGGATACAATGTTCAATCACTATGAAAGAAAGAGTTTTTGTTTTGCTTACTGAAGCGATCTTTCTTTTATATGATAATCACATTAAGAGTTAAGTGGATTTGGTGCTGAAAGATCTAAGACATGCATGAAAAGGAATCAAATAGTACAAGGACAACAACCATAGTTCATAAGAAAGCACAACACTAGAATGCCTTCAATCACAAAGAGTTTCAGAACAAAATGGAGCAACAACAGTGCTTCAAATGAAAAAAATGCATGATCATGTTTGAAGTACAAAAGTGGATGTAAACATTTGAAAACATTAAAAGAAGGACAACCAAATAGTCACGAAAGCTTGTTCCGGTGTGCAACAATAGAGTTTGTTTTCAGAATAAATAAATTTAAAGTAAAAGCAATGAGGGAAGCCAACTATGCTACAAACATGCATACATTTTAAATGCACAAAGATGGTGACAACCATCAAATGAAGAGGACAAATATTTTGTCATGATACTCTGTCCACACCTTGTGAGATAAAACTATTTGTATGACAACCTTGAAGATAGTGACAAAATACATGCAACCATTTGATCTCTTTGAGATAAGTATTCATCACTATCACAAATGACAAACATTTATTTCAAGAAGTCTTAATATGAGATTTTGTCCATCCTAGGATATCAAGGTTAGAGCTTTCATTAGATAGTCATTATAGTGCTTACAAAGTATAGAAATGGATAATCATTCAAAAAATAGAAAGTTTGTAAGCATAAATGATAAATGTGACAATGTGATAACCAAAGATCTTGCAGAGAACAATTGAAGTTCCTAATCACATAGGGAATCTCCTAGCATACTTTATTAAACTTCAATGTGGAAGCATATTGGAGATGGCAGTCAAGGATTCGTGGAGAGACCTGTTTTGTGGTTATGATGAGTTTTTGAAGCCAAGGCATAACCTATTGGTAGAGTTTTTGAAAGGAATGACAAACGGGTATCAAACAAAGTGGTGTTGTGAGAGTTCTAGGAGGAAAAGGTGGTGTTCATGAAGGAATGAAAAAGATGCATGAATCTTTAAATTATACCCACACTATGCAATGGCATTGAATCATTTTTACAACCAAACCTTTGGGGGCAACAATCTCTTCATGCCAACAAATCTGAGTTTCTTTGATAAAATCCAGAAAAAACCCCACTTGGGTTTGAGCAAAATTACAAATACAGAGGTGAAAAGGTCTGGTTTTCTTGCACATTGACAGAAACCCATCTAGGTTTGTTAAAAAATCTGCAAATACAAGAGTTTCATGGTATTTATTCTATAGAAAATGCCATTTGAAAAAACCAGGTTTCTTTCACAAACTAAAGAACCCCTCTGAGTTGTGTTAAAAAGTTACAACTTCAGAGGTGTTAAAGTGAGATTTCATGAAGGTATTTAGAGCATACAATAAAATGCAAAAAATTCCAGTTGTTCATTCATACTGGTAGCCTGATAGAAGCCACTTTCTTACACATTGACAAAAACCTATCTGGGTTTGTGATAAAAAGTATAGATTTAAGAGTTAAAGTGAAATTTCATGTTCCTATTTAGAATAAACACAAAAAAATGCAGAGAACCCAGTCAATATTTCATGGTCGTTGCCAAAGAGTCATTCTTTCTTCACCAAAACACAAGAACCCATATGGGTTTGTGAGGGAAATGCAAATACAAAGATAAAATCAAGATTATGAATGGAGACCATTCTACAAAAAAATACCATTTTTTCAAAACCAGTAGTTCTTACAGCCATAGCCAAAAGCCAAGTTTTCCTGCTGAAAGTCAAAAAACCCACTTGGGGTTTGAGCTGAGAAGTGCAATTGCAAGTATTTTCTAAGATATTATGAAACTTTCAAGTGAAACAAAACAAAAAATGGAGAAACCATATTTTATCTTCTACAGTCGCGGCCAAAGGAACATATTTTTCTCACAAAACAACAAAATACTTGGGGTTTCTTGAATTTTATTTCAATACAGAAGAACAATAAACAATTTTGCTTTATTTTCAAGTTGGAGGCTCAAAATGAGCTCTCTTTGCTCAAAAAACCAGAGATATGGGTCGATTGAAGTCTTGCCTGAGCTTTCTTTTGCTCATTTTCTTGCAATTTGTAAAGAAAGTTTCATACAAAAGCTTCCTTTAATCTTCAGAGGGAAAACCAATGGTGGCTAAAGAAGCATGAACAACCACATAGAAAAATGAACAATAAAAAATCATCAGAACATTTCCATGGCCGTGACTGTTGAGCTCAAAATGGCCTTCAAAAAATGGAAAACATACTGATTTTATACACAAAACAACAATTACCTGTTATTTTCTGTGTTTTTCATCAGAAAAATGTCAAGAATAGACCATAGAAAACATGTTTCAAATGTCTTCATCAAACCCTCATGGTGGCTAAACATTCTTGAGAAGGCTCGAATTGAAATGAAATGCTTTTTTGCATTTCCCCATGTTTTGTTGTTTAGGGTTTGAACCCTTTGGAGGCCGATGGGAATTTTTTCTCTTGTTTTAAAAAAAATGAACACATTTTAATGTGTTGCATGGGTCTTTAAGGTAAGTTGTGACTTAGGCATTCCTTTTGCCTTATATTTTCATATTGAACACATATGCCTTGTGTTCTAAAAAATTGCTAAGTCCTCCAAGAGGAAACATGTGACATGCCTTCAAAATGTTCCTTCCAAGAAGTGTGGAGTCCCTTATGCCCACATAGGCCGAATTATTGGTCTTTTGATTTGTATCTGAAAATTAGAGTTGTTGACCAAGTGATAGTCCTAAGCCACTTATGGCTTTGAAATGCAGAAAATAGAGGCCATGAGAATTGATCAAATGTCAAGGATTTGGAGGAGTTTTAATTTTTGCTTGAATTCTTTTACAAGCATTTAGATTTATCATTTAGTTTGCATTTTTCCAATTGTAAGTCATTATGTAAGTGATTTGTAAATCACTTTTATTTTAATGATGTTT
This sequence comes from Sequoia sempervirens, assembly GCA_007258455.2. NCBI lineage: Eukaryota > Viridiplantae > Streptophyta > Pinopsida > Cupressales > Cupressaceae > Sequoia > Sequoia sempervirens. The sequence goes on from VDFB02281492.1 coordinate 542,756,001, forward strand.
ATTTAATGCAAATGTAAATGTAATCCAAAGATAGTGGTGGGGCCTTTTTTGCATTTGTCATTAAAATGTAAAGTAATTTGATTAAGTGATGTAATATGAATCACTTAACCAAATTATTGTTTTAAATGCAAAATAGAGTCTTGTGTTTTCAAAACACACATGTAGCATGGGTCAAGGCTGTGGGAGACAAAATTATGACTTACAGACATGAGGAGAGTGTGTGAGTTATTCCTTTGACTTTTTTGGAGAGAAATGACTGTTTTGGAGGCTGTTTGGTCACACCTTCAGTGTGAACTTGGACTTAGCTTGACTTTTCTACATTTGGAGGACCTTTTGGAGGGGTTTTGGAAGCTTCCATTTTGGATTTTGTGCTTTATCCGACCAAAACCTTCTAGATGGACATGTGTGAGAGGAGTTGGTTGCTTTTGGATTAAGTAACTTCAATCTTTGTTATTGGAGTTAGTTCTTTCTTTCCAACCAAGTGATAGCTTGGTTTTGGAGTTATTTTTCAGTAGGAGCAGTATTATAAAGTCTCAAATGGACTTGTGATACAGTGAGTACTTTGAATCAATAAAATAAAACATTTACCTTCTCATTTCATGCTTTATGGTGTGTTGTTAGTGATTGATCAAATTGTTTATGAAATTTACCTTTCCTTGTAATCTTGTCTCATGTTTAAGCACCTATTTAGTAAAAAATGCATTGTTACAGGTTATAAGTTGTGTTAGTTAATCCAGGTGTTGTTAGTTGTTATTTTCTTGTTTTCCTTCTAAGAGTCTTGCTTTAAAACCTCCTTATAAATTACTTATGTGAAATGCATGTGGAAATGAGTTGTGTGAACAAGGTTTTATGACATATTTTTGAATGTGATAGGCTATTTACAGGTCTCAACCGGTTTTTGGTGTATCACCTTAGGTAGTTTTAGTTAAATGTTCATTTTTAAGCATCTTTTACCCTTTTCCTCAGAAATCATTAGTTAGGTGATATCAAAAGGGGAGCCAACCCATAATCTGGAGGTCTGCTTTCAAAATAGGACACCCACAACCTGAAAGCAGTCCCATGTTACATCCAAACCTGTTGAGTTCTTTCACAACTTGGCATAAGGGGTGCATATTTGGATCACTAACAGTTGTAATGTGTCCCACACATTCACATTGGTTCTTGTGCCTTCCTAAGCTATGTGGACCTCATTTGGGTGTTGTAAAGTGTACTTAATTACACTTTCACATTGAATTCTATGTCCCAAGCCCTAATTTACATTCACATCATCATTAATAGGCCCTTATTAACCCATATTGTGCATCTTGAGGCTTAAATTGATCAAATGATACCCGACAAAGTTGTAATTTTAACCTTATTTCCTTGTCTCCTGGCATCCTAGCTATCAAAATGGCTCCTATGGGACCCATTTACCATGCATGGTGAATCAGTTCCATCCAGGTGGGACCCATTCACCATAGGTGGTGAATGAGTCCCATTTGGCCCAATTTTGACCTTTGAGCGAGAACAAAGTAAAATTTAAGTTTAATCTTACTTCATGTCAGCCTTTGATGAGGTATTAATGCGAAAATAATGTGAAATTCCTATAAATATAAGTATTTTAATTCTAATTTACATCTCTTATCATTCATTCATCTACCAATCTTCCATCTCAAGTCAAGCAAGTTAGGGTTTCATCATTTCAAGTCATTAAGATAGCAATTTTCATACATTCAAGGGAAGATTCTTCATGTTTTGTTGCAAAAATTCAAGATCAAACATTATGGCAAGGTAATCAACTCCATTATTATATTTTTTATTCCATTCTTTCATCATTTTGGTTTAATTACCTAAAAGGGGTTTGACCAAGGCAAACCCCCATGCCCTAACATTCAACATTTCTCCTTCTTGTTTTGTGTGTTTGCAAATTTAGGTCTCTTGAAAGCTTAGAAATCATTAAGAATCAAGTTGAAAAGTTTATCAAGTCTTATCTTTATTGAACAAGTCAAAATATCAACAAAAAATCACTTTCAAGTTTGGAAATAAGAGTTTTGGAAACAGACACATGTAGAGAATCAAAGTGTAGACCAAGAACTCTAGATTCCACCTTTGAATATTCAGAAATTGAAAAGTGGACTCATTCACCATGGGTAGAAAATGAGTCCCACTTCCAAGTCAATTTTGAGTTTTCTACATTTTTAGATACCCTTTTATCAAAAACAGGTTCTGACTTAGTTTTGCAGAACTGGGACTGATTCACCTAGAATGGTGAATGAGTCCCATCAGGCCTAAAAATCAACATCAAAAACTTTCTAGAAACCATTTCCAGTCTCCATCCATATTTCAAGTGCACACTTTTAGTTTGATTCATTTATGTTTAGTTGCATCTCTAGGTGTTTTTGCATTACACAATGTGTTTTCAAACATTCTTCATTTCCTTAGTTTCCATTCATTAATAAATCAATATTATTATTTTCTTACATTCAAACATTTCATCTAGGTATATTACATCCATATTCCATCCATCTTGCATTGACTTTGAATGTAGACATAAGTATTTTGGCCCTTTTTTCTCCTTTTAGGTGAAAAACCTTAGAAGTGATAGAAAGAAAGTGGGTGCCAAAAATCTATGTTACGACTCCCATATGGCTACCCCTCCCAAAATATCTATGGTTAAAGAACAACCTTTAACTCCTAAAAAATTGGTGAACCCTAAGGAAAAAATATTAGCCTCAAAAAATATCCTTGATCGGGAAGACCTTTCTAGCTGGCCCACCCAATCGAAGAAACCTCTGAAAAAATTCTCTAGTAGTAAATGCAAGAATGTGGTCTCTGAGGAAGGTATCATTGCTAAAAAATTACTATTGACATTCTGGATGAAGGGGATTATGGGAATGCCAAAGACTCAATCAGTGGGAAGAAGGAGAGAAGATTTGTTAGGATGGATACTGTTAATGCAAAGGGAAAAATTTTGTCATATGAGGTAGAAGAGGAAGACCCCTCAAATGAGGAATTCATCTCTATCAAGGAGGAGCCATTAGACTTGAGAAGAAACATGCTAGAAGTTCTTCTTGGTGTAGAAGATAAAGAGGATATTTCCAACTCCGAAGAGGAATATGGTACTGAGCAGGGAGTGGTGAAATTTTTTGAGGAGGACGATGTAAATGTTGAAGAAAATGAAAAGGAACAAGAAGATGTAAATGTTATGGTTATGTAGATTCTTAAGGAGGAAGGGGTGATGGTAAAAAAAAATCCCAAATTTAAAAAGATGTGATTGCTTCTCTGCAAAACATAATTAATAGATTGGATAAGGCCTTTAGCAGGCTGACTTCTATAACTTATGGTATTATGGGGCAAGGCTATTTTGGGTATTGTGAATGATCAAGCAAAAATTAGGAAAAGAAAATGGAGACTGGAACCTTTCGAGGAAGAAGACAAGAAGATGGATGAAGTGGATGACGATGGAGAGGACATGTGGACCAAAGAGCTGGAAACACTAACAAATGAATAGGATATGATTAATAGTCAGAAAGATTTGGTTTTTTGTTGTTTCCTATTTTTGGTCTACGTGTTGATCCTTTTTTAGGCTGTTGTTCCACCTAGTTATAGTTCTCTTTAGTTTTCTATGATGTTTTAGTTGTTGCCTTGTTGTTTCTTGGTGTCTTCTAGACTTATCTTTAGTTGGATGTTTGGTCTGTTGGCTTGTGTTTTGTTTGCAGTGTTGTGGATGAAAGTTTTGGATTTATGGCCTATTTTGTGATGCTTTATTTAGGATTAGGGCCCTAACCCCTACATTTTTAATCAAAAGCATATAAAGTGGTCCCAATAATTTCTAGCCAATGTGATACACACATTCCCTAGATCCCCTAGGTACACCAAAAATAATATTAATTTTTACATTATAACATTATGTAAAGTGAACAACACACCTTTTAAAAAAATTCTCCCTCTGTTTTAAAACTTTACATGAGGGTTAAAATATAAACTCAAACATCAAGGAACAATCCCTATAGCCAACATGTGCCATTAAGACATCTAAGTTCTCCACAAGTGCTCCATCATGATACTTGCAACAATGACCAAGGTGAACACCATCTCAAACTTGAATGCTCTCATTATCCATCATGCCAATACACAAAATATAATTTCTCATACAAAGAGATGACACATTAACTATACCATAGAATCATAGATATTGTATTAATATGACATCTAAACACAAAAACTAAATTCAATATTAACAAATATGTCAAGTTAGTAGATATCAAGAAATACCATAGCTATAATATAAACCACATATAACTTCTAACAAATCCAAGATTAAGCCCTGGCACTCAGATTTCAACCCTACATCTGAAACTTTTAACAAGATTTTGATATGGGTTCAGTTGCCTAATCTTCCCCTCCACCTTTGGAGTGATTCTCTTTTGGAGGATATGGGTGAAGCCCTTGGTGATTTCTTGTTGGTGGATGAGGAATCTTCTAATATTTATCATTCCACCTTTTCCCGTATACTAGTTGAAATTGATGTTTCAAAAGGACTGCCTACTGAGGTTTTACTCAAATCTTCAAAGGGTTCTTGGATCCAATCTTTGGATTTTGAAGGAATTCCCTTCCGATGTAGAAGGTGTTTTAAAACAGGACATGTTGCGGCACAATGCAGATTTGAGAAAAAGGCTAAGAAGGCTACTTGGTGGAATGGTGCTTCACAACAACATTATACGGTTGTGAAGAGATCTGATCAATTTAGGAGTTTTTCAGAGGTGGTTGCTTTTGAATCTTAGGGTCTTGGGGCATCCCCTCCGGCTTCCTCAATTGGTGGGGATGCTATGGCTTTCCCTTTTGAACAGGTGACTAGGTCTCAGGTGGCCAGTCCTGGTGATAGTGCCACGACTTACATGTCTGGTGGCTCTTCAGATAAGTCTTTGCCTGGGCAAAGGAATAATGATGAAATCTCTAAGACTTTGGCATCGAACATTCATCCTCAAGATAATAGTGAGCTAGCCTGGCTTGACAAGGCACTGCAAGTTGAGGAAGGCTGGATTACTATAACGGGCAAGAAAGCTAAAATCTCTAGGCCTTCTTTTGATATGACTCTCTACTCCCACAAGAAAAATGCTAAAAGTAAATATTGAAGAGTCTTGTTTTGGAGTTGGTTTTTTTGGCTAGCTGTAGGCTGTCATTTTTGTAGTCGTGTTCTTGGTTGTAAATGGTTTTGGGTCCCTTTAAAGCCTGTTTTAACCTTTATAAAAAACAAATCCAATAAAAAATACCTCAAAACCAAGGCATACACACATAACATGTAAACCTCATACCATCAACACATCTAACCTAATCCAAAATCATAATTCCATTATCTTGGAACTCCCATTGCATGGGTAATGTAAAATCTAAAAATGATCAAGGCATACCAATATCCACAAATATCATCCTATACAACACTAGAAGTAGGTGGGCATACCAATTAGAAAATGGAGCACGACAGGAAGAGTTGTGCTGCAGCTAGTTTGAAATCATCCATTAAGGAGGGAGATGGAGATGTGGATGGAGACACAGATGAGGATGAGGATGTGTTTTCCCTTGTGCTAGTTCTTTTGCGTGAGACATTGGTTGGGTTTTTCTCAAGAGTCTGCTGCCTGTTTTTTGTAGAAGTTGAGGGGTGTGGTATGGACGTTGTCCTAGATGATGGATCTACCTCCATCTTGGTGCATGGAATGTGTGGTCTGGGAGGCATTTCTTGGCCCTTTGAGGATGTGTATGTTGGAACTGTTGTGGTTGGGGTTGGGTGCCAACTACCCTTCTCATTGTTTTTTTGGCTGTCGTCGCTATAGTGGGTGTGTTTGGGCATTGATTATTTTGAGGAAGTTCGGTTGAAAATTGGGAATATTTTTGCTCCTACTTGGTGTAGTAGGAGGGATTGGGGGCTTTTCTTGCTGGCCTATTTTTTGGATTTCTTCCTCTTGGGTGGCTATCATTATTTCCTGTTTGTTCAATGGCTCTTTTTTGGGTCCTCCCCTCTCTGTGGTCTGGCGGTGTCTTCTCTAGGTTGGCTGTATGGAGTTTTGGCTCATCTCTGGCTCTAACCGACGTGTTGAGGTTGCTTGGTGTGCTCTCTTGCTATGCCTTCTCCTTTCTTTTGACCTGTTTGGGACCCCCGATTACTCATGGGGTTTGGCTGGGCCTGATCATTCTAAGACTGAGACTTTTCATTTGGTGGTCTTTTGGCCTGTGTTTCCTTTTTCTATTGTGTTCTCCTCTTTGCTGAGTAGATGTGTGTTTTAGGGTAGCTTGGAGGTTGGCTTCCCTATTCTCTATGGGGAGCTCCCTACTGTTTTCTTTGAAGACTTGTGCCTTGGATTCTTATAGAAGGTTGTCTATAGATGGTGGTGGAGGAGGTTGTTGGAGCTGCTCGTCATGGCTTTATTTGACTTTTTCCAAGGGGATGTTTGTTTTTTGTTGGATGGGTTATGTTCTCTTCGGTCCTAGTTGTGTGAACTCTTTGTGGAGGTTTTTTCTTGTTCCACCCAGTACCTGATGCTTGCGCTGCTAAGGGATGTGATGTTTTCCCTTCCTACTGAAGCTACTAATTGGATTCTTCAGCCGATGTCTCTTATTGAGGAGGAGATTGCTCCTGTAGAGGTGGAGTGTTGGATTCTATTGAGGTGGAGCTTTTTTGGCTTGGAGAGTCATGATTTTGGTGGTTTGGGGTTTCATCTCATCCTCTCCTATAGAGGGAAACCCTCTCTTTTAGAGGTGGATGCTGGGTTGGCTTCTCAAGCGTCTTGGTGCTGCTGGTTGGTTGTTGCGTTGCAGTGCTATATTATGTCTTCCAATACCCCTATTGAGGTGGGGTGTTTGGTTTTTATATTTCTTTCAAGAATCAAGGTTTTGTTGATGTTTAAATCTTTTATGGTTTTTCCTTGTTGCTCTCTTATAGAGGTAGGGAAGTGGGGAAAAATGATAGATCTTGTAGGGTGTTTTGGCTTCCCTTTTTGTTTTAGCTCTGTGCTATGCAGTTGTCTCGCTATGGAGTGGAGGCTATAGGTAGTGTTCGATGCCTGGAAGATTTAGGCATTTTCTTTAAAGATGTTCTAGGGTTAAGGCCCTTGTGTTTTCTGGGTTGTTTGGGGTTTCTAGTCCCTTCAAAGCTGATTTCTTGTAGTTTGTTTTTTCTTGCTTATCTTTAGGTAAATTGATGATGTTGGGTTGTTGATTTTCTGTGATATTATCTTTTTGTAGCTTTCCTTTGTTTTTATGTGGTTTCAGGTCCCCTCAAAACCTATTTGTAAGGGGTTTCTGGTCCCCAAAAAACCTATTCTCTAATAAAAAACAAATATCATCAATATCATGTATTACCAAGAAATATCCACATAGTAATTTCTAAAACCTATAAATAAAACTAATATAACACAACTCTTACTAATATTCTTCATATCTCTCCTAAGCTCTCCACATTAAATAAAAGAAAGAGATTAGAAAGCCTCCTTTTTGTCACTAAAATATAATAAAGGCTAATGAAAACACATTACCACAAACATAGTGATCACCATAACTCCACACAAACCTCAACTCCAATTTCATGTAAACACAAATATCCGAGAAAAAGAACAAGACCAAAGAGAGAAAATGCAAATAAAAAAGTTAGCATATTCTTCTAAATGCACATATAAATTATCAAGTTATGGAAAGTATGATATCCTTCATAAATTTCCAAATAGAAAATTATTACCAATATCTAACCTTAGATGAAGATGCAAGCCTCTAAAAACAAATGAAGATCAAATGGCTGGGCACTAGTCAAAATATAAAATTGTGATGAATAATTTTCATCTAGTTTAAAGAGAAGGTGACAAGGTTCTACACTAGTTATAAAAGGGTTGACTTGCCTAAGCCCTGAGATGAAGTGAGCATTCATCTCATCAAATACGCAAAACCCTAAGAGTAGGTATTGTTTCATTTTCTCCTAGAATTTTTCCATCGTTTAAACTATTTAAGACATGCTTTGCTTGTTATTTTCCCCCATTTCCTTCTCAACTCTATTCAACAATTGATGGTTGAATTTCTCCTTAACAAACCCAAAATCCCCATTCATCAAGGCCTATTTTTCTATCTCTACTCTTTTCATCTATGCAATTCTCCTGCCCCAACCTTGATTGTATCCAATAGTCTAAATATTTTGGAGGATTTGAATCCCTCCCCTACTAAGTTAGTTAAGAGGGAGGTTATTTCTACCTAAAATAAATATCTTAAATTATTTCTCATTTTTACCCTAAAACTAGATGAATAAAACTTGTGCTAAGAAAACCTAAGCTCTAGTTGTCCCCAACCATTCCCTTCTCTTTTCTAGTAAATCCAATCCTCCATCCCATATCTCATGGTCCATAGATTCCTCCCACTCCAATGAAAGTTGTTTGAACCTTACATATTCTTTTAAAGAGAAATCAAATAATTCTCATAGTATCGAATCACATGCTTTTTATTATGTTGACCCTGAATTCCCAAAGCTAATTTTTTTTAGCTTTTTGATTCTGAAGGATCAAATGTGCTTGATTGAATAATATTATAGAAATGCACAAGAAGATTTATTATAGTTGAGAATAGTTTTAACAGTGCAGTTGAACTAACTACCTATAAGAAACAATGTAATACTATACACTAACATTGTCCCACTTATTACATTGTTCCTACAAATGTACCCCTAAGAACATAGAATTCACTTTGCCAAGGGAACCCCCCTTAAGTCTTACATAAAAAAACTAGTTGATTATAAAATAGATATACATTCTTGAGAAGATCTTCATTTGAAGAAAATAATCCTAAATCACATGGAACTCCATCAAGCTGCCTCATGACCCTCAGAAAGGTATAGCTTCATGATGAATTGTTGAGTTCTTGGACGACCATTTTCTTGAACTCTTGAATCATTGTATCTTGGATTATTCGACAAAAATCAATATTAAACTCTACAAACATAGGGCTCCATCAAGTTGTTTGATGACCCTCAAAAAGGTATAATTATTGATCATAGTCTTGTATACTCACTAGACAACAATTCATATTGAGCTCAACACCAAATCCCTTACCTGTATCCAAAAATAAAACTTTACAATATATGTATTCTTCAAATCCATCAACATCAACAAGAAAATATAAAATAAAGAAAAAACACTTCTGAACCATAGATTTTGATGAGGTCTATAGGCTACTCTTGCACTCTTAGGTTTTTTCACCTAAAAGGAGAGAGATAAACCCTCAAAATAAATGTGGTTCACTCAATCTAATGTACATGTGTGATGTGATTAAGGCTAAATGAGATGATCTAAATGCAACTAAACAATTTAATTGACTGATTATGAATGAAAAACCTAAGAAATGTGCAACGTTTGAAAACATAATGTGATATGCAAAAAATGCAATAAAGAAGTAAAATAATGCAAAACATGATTAAACAAGGCTGAAGAAAGTGCACCTGGGAAGTGAATGTTGAATATGGAATGATCTGAATGCTGGTAGAAATCAGTGAAAATAACTAGTGGGACTCATTCACCATTGATGGCGAATCAGTCCTACTTTTGGCAAAAACTTCTGAAAGTTGGTTTTTGGTTATCGGGAACTGGAATCTGACATAATCTACTTTTCCAGCCTTAAGGTGGAACTCATTCACCACTGATGGTGAATCAATCCTCTCCCGAAATTCTATGAAATCAAAGGTCAATTTTGTAGCTCCAAATCTGCACTTGTCTTCTTGTCAGGTTGACAGAGTCAAATCTACAAAAAATGGACTCTAGGTTGTCTCCAAGCTTGAAATAGGATTGATTTGACTTGAAACACTTTGTTGACTTCTTGACCACCTTTCAACACCTAATTTCTTGAAAAATATGCATACACAAGTCTACAAACACACATGCAAAAGGGGAAAAATGGTTAAGGGTTAGGTTATAGGGATTTGCCTTGGTCAAATCCGACTTTGGTAATCAAACACTTAATGAAGAAATGGAATGAAATGAACAAGGAAAGATGAATAAACAACATGCAAATTTCCTAAACTCACCACAACCTTGTTGAAGAAATTTGAAGTTATGTCAATGGTTGCTCCAAGATACTTGATTGATGCTTGATTGAATGATGCAAAGTGCTCAAATGTGAATGAATGCTTGGATGAATTAGTGAGTAAAGTAGGTGTAAAATGGATGGAAAAAAACTTATTTATACACACTTGTGCCTTAGTAACCCAATGATACCTCATCACAGGACGACATAAGGTAATTTTGAATAAAAACCCGAAAGAAAATTTGAAATATTTTGAATTTGGAGCCAAGAGGGACTCATTCACCACCCATGGTGAATGGGTCCCACCTTGGACTTGTAAGTGAGTGTCAGGAATTAAGTTGCATTTAATGTTTTTTGTGAGGTTTGCATTCAAAAACACACTTAATTAAGCCTTATGAGTGCATAAAGGGGTCAAATAAAGCATAAGAAAGGTGTAAATAGTGAAATTAAGCCTAGAAAAGCGTGAAATCTTGTTACAAGACTTTACAACACTTCAAAATAGGACTTGATAAGTGATGAAAAGGTGATTTTTAGGTGAATTGTAATGAGAAGAGTACAAAAAAGTGTAGAAATGTCTTACAACACTTCACAACACCTTCACAAGATGTCATAATTTGAATGATTAGGACCTAATGTGAATGCAGAAGTTACATTGCAACATTAAATCAAAGAAAGATGTACCAAGAATCATGAGAGAAAGACCTAAAAGACCATGAAAATGTCCAAGAGCCATTTTTCTATGGTACATTTAGCCCCCACTTTAGTGAGAGGATGAACTTGCTTCAAACTCACACTAAAGTAGCCATGCACATCGAGAAGGATCCAAATGCACTTATGTTAGCAAGATGGAATGCCAACGATCAAGAGGGATGATCAAGCCCCCAGGATGAAGATCCCATGGAAAACTAAGCATAAGAACAATGGAACACAAGTGAGAAGAAAGAGAAGAAAAGGGAGAATCGAATCAAGCTTCGATCGTTTGTCCAACTAGTTGTGGATGGGATCTAGGTTTTTTGTGAGAAAAATAGAATGCATACTCACTCTAGGGAAAAAAAACTCATGGCGGTCCACTTGGTGAGAAGACCCAAAAAGGTGAAGTACATATGCTAGTTGGTATGCAATCACAAACACACAAGTGGCTATGGGGAAAGTCATGCCACTGAATGGGCTTCCCGCTCAACCATATCAAAGTTATACCTCCTGATAACTTTGACAAGGCACCACAAAGGAAAATGTTGGTTCGTGCTTCATGAGACAAGCAACACTTTGTATGCTTCGAACTCATGAATAAGGAGGAAGGTACCATAGGAATGCAAGCTATGTTATGCAAGGTGGTAGAGATGTAAAATGTAAAATGCAAAAGATGTTCAAAGGATTCTTGTTAAGTTCATGCAAGGTCTGTCACTTAGGGAACATTGTGTCTAATGTCTCCAAGAGAGGACCAATCAAAGAATAGTATATTCACAACATAGGGGATGCAGTGTGACACACTAGGCCACCAAGAGGAATGCAATATGCTAAGATAGATCACACTTATGAAGGACATCAAACCCAATGTCATACACAAAGTGACAAATGCATTATATGAAGTGACAAGGCTGCACTAAGAACCAAAAATGAAAATGAAATGATGCCAATGTATGCCCCCCACTTTAAAGGAATTGCTACACATCGTTAGATGTGAGCAATTACTTTAAAGTAGCGAAGGAAAATTGCAAAAAGAAACAAGACATGAGAGCCAACTTGGAAAGCCCCTATGCCAAGTCATATGTTTTTGAGTAAGGCTACTTCATGTAAATCAAAAAGAAAGAAAAAGGAGGTTGCCCCCCAGAAAGGAACACAACAAACACATAAGGGATCTATGTATTTGGGGTCAGTATGTTCATCGCTACAATGTTTTGATTAAAGAGCTTGAAACTGTCATCATTCCCCAAAGCATATTGAATTCGAAGAATGACACAAAGAGTGAAAAAAAAAGAAAAAAAAAGTCCGTTTTGGGTCAACATGGAAGAGACATTGTGGTCTCAATGCTTTGCATCATCCCCAAAAAGGAAAAAAAATACAAGCAAAAAGAAAAATGAAAAGGAAAAAGAAAAGGAAAAGCTTTTGGGTCAACATGAAGGAGACATTTCGTCTCAATGCCTTGCATCATCCCCAAAAGGAAAAACATAAAAAAAGATAAAGTAAAAGGAAAAGGGACCGATTGGGTCAACATGGAAGAGACATAGGGTGTCTCAACACTTTGCATCATCCCCAAAAGGAAAACAAAAAACAAAAAAAAAAAGAAAGAAAAATGACCTTTTGGGTCAACATGGAAGAGACATAGGGTGTCTCAATGCTTTGCATCATCCCCAAAAGGAAAACATAAAATAAAAAACGAAAAAGGAAATGGATGACATATAGAAGAATAGAGGTACAAATAGAGGAAGTGCACAAAGAGAGAGAGAACATCAAACACACATTACGGGGGAACATGATACACACATAAAATTGCAAAAGAAAGAGCAAATAAAATAAGAATGCAAAAGGCTAGCAAGGAGAATGCAAGTCAACCATCTAACAAGTCATCCACCTCCCAATCATGTTCAGTGTATTGCGAGGGTGGTTGATTGTCCAAAGGAAGAATTGCAAGTGCCAAACTAGGAGATGTAACGAGTTCTTCACTTGGTGTAGAAGGTTTATCATTAAAGCTCATGGTAGATGAAAATAAAGAGTTTAGATTGTTATGCAATTTTTCATCTATTTTTGTGATCTCCTCATCATCATCATCATCAATATTGATTACGATGGGACCAAACGAAGGGTTATTTCCAAGGAAGGATGTATCAAAAGTTGGGGCCATTGGATCAAATCATTTTGTTGTGAGGGTTGGACTGTATTATCTTGCACTCGGTCAAGAGGAGGAGAGTGATTAGGTATTTCTTTTGTCGAAGGCGGAGGTTGGTTTTCTTTTTTTTCATCCATTCATGACTAATGAGCAAGGAGATGACAATGACGCCTACGCTCCCTAGCACCGTAGTTTCTTTTAATTTTATTTTGAAGTTGTGGAGGTGTAAGAGTGGTTGATCCACCATAGGTTCCTTTTCTTCTAGAGGGGTAAGAATGGAAGAAATTGAAGAATATGGGTCAATCACTTTCTCTTTAGCTTTATACACTTGTTTAATGTGGGGAGGCATAACAAGATTGTTTTCATTATCTCGTGGGCATTTAAAGGAGGAAGGGGGAGTGTCGAGAGTTGGTTGCTCATGGGGTCGTATTGTTTATTCGGTTTCAGACTCAGGATGAAGCATTGTCTCATCTATGATGGGAGGAACAGAAGTGGATGGGGACATTGAGCGAAGAGACAACTAAACTATTCGTTTGGCTTTGAACTTTTGATAGGCTATGGAAAAGAAATATTTGTGGGGGGTGATGAGCTCCATAGGTTTAGGCCAAAAGGATTCTAAGGAAAAATTACCTTTAGAAGAAAATGGATGAGAACCACTATGGTGTATGGTAAATATTGCATTGCCATGCAAAAACTTCAAACATTTGTGAACAACTGATGAGACCACTTTCATCGAGCAAAGCCAAGGATGACCTAGTTGCAGATGAAATTGATCTGATTGTGGAATGATAGAAAATGTTACATCCAAAGTTTTGGGTCCTATCTATAATGGGAGTACGATTGATCCAATCGTAGGGCATGCAAAACTAGTATGTTTTTTAATCCATGCAGTTGGTTTATGATAATAATCTTGATAGAGATCATGTAATACTAAAAACTCTTTCGTGATCACATTCTTGCCACAAGCAGGATCTATTAATATCCCATTAGTGGGTTTATCATAGATTCGGCCAGCTATGTAAAGAGGACCATCAAGAATCTTTTTAAGTATATCATTAGAAGAAAAAGTGATCAAGATATTTGGTGGTTGGGCCCTTACGAGGGATAACGTCTATCGTACTCACAAGTTCATCTATAGGATTAACTTGGGTAACATTTGGAGTTATATCATGTTGTCCATTATTTGTATTAATATTCATCACATGAGTGTTTGAAGGTTCACTAGCCTTGACAAATGAAACATTGTGTTTAGGAATGGGGTTGGTAAAGATTGGTAAATTCTGGTTAGGGGGTGCAACGGACTTATTGCCTTGATCATTGACACCCGCAATGGACAAACGACTAGAATCAATTGGGTCTTGAACTAAGTGTTTGAGACGCTTACATTGTTTGGTGTCATGTCCATTTTGGCGATGAAAATGACAATAAGAATTTGGTTAAAGGTGGGTGGTAAAGGCTTGGTGGTATCAAGTCATTTAACAGTAGGAAAAGTGATCATTTATTGCTAGAGCAATTGGTTCATTGTATTATGGAAAGTATCGGGTAAGGGGGTAAATTGTCTCTTCAGGTCTCCATAGGTAAAGGGAATAAATGCCACTTGATTCATAATAGGTTGGGTTGGATGCGGAAAAGGAGGATTGAACTGTAAGAAGCCTCTGTTTGGTTTTCTAAAGTTTTGCATGTTGTTTTGGTTGTTTTGCTCATACTTCTCAGCTCGGTTAGAAGTGGAATTTGAATCATGACTAGAAACCAAGTTGTGATAGTCACAAAGGGTCGTGCATAAATGCATGAACAAAGTAAATTTCATCAAAGTTAACTTATCCTGAAGGTGATTGTGCAATTTTTCAATAAAAATATTTTGCAGATGTGAATCAGGAATCTTAACATCAATTCGAGCATACAATGAATGATAACGTGAAATGAAATTAGTTACTTTTCCATCTGCATTTTGTTTACATCGCATTAAATCAACCATTGTCTTTTTGGGAGTCATATGGACTTGGAAATGACTTATGAAGGCATCCACAAGCTCATTAAATGATCAGATTGAATGATTAGGTAGGTTTGAAAACCACTCCAATGTAGTGTCCTTCAAGGTCATAGGAAAAAGTTTAGCTAATAGTTTATCGTCAAGGAAAAAATCACTGCACAAGGTTGTGTAGGCATTGACATGATTAGTAGGGTCTCCTTTACCTCCATATTTCTCAAACCTAGGAATTTCAATTCCTTGTGGCATTTGTGTGCATAAGATCTCTAAGGATAATGGGCTACTACGAACATGATATGTGGGTGGAGCATTTTGACATTGGCTAATGGTGAAGATTTGTTGTTGCATGGATGAAATGGTGTTAAAGAGTTGTGTAATGATGGGATTGGTGTAAGTGGTATGAGGTGGAAGGGAAAATGGTGATGGAGTGTATGTAATATTAGGAGAAGTAAAAGGGACAATAAGAGGGATGAAGGTGGAAGAAGGAACATTCGATGCCATAAAAGAACTAGGAATGCTAGTTGGAATAACGAAAGAAGGAGTCACATGACTAACTTGTTGCATGGTTGTTGTAACTTGAGGAGTGGTATAGGTTGGTATGGATGCTATGGTTGAAGGGGAGGAATGTGAGATTCTCCTTGGCTCACAATAGTGTTTGCATATTGGGAGGTGGAAGGAACATGTTTATTGTATATCTTAGCAATTATTTTCATAACTTGTAAGCCATCATCGCTTTCAATCAAACGATGAAGGTAAATTCTATAGCAGGTATGGCAGTGGTGGAAATGTTTTCAAGGGATAAATCTTGTTGTAAATGTACAAAATATTCATGAATACTAATCACTTTTTCTTGTGGAATGAAACTAGTTTGTGTGTCAATATGCATTGGATGGGAAGGTGAAGGCATAGTAGTTGTAGTATCCATGCCTAATGCACCATTGTCCATACTAGGAGTAGGAGCTCTTGAGATCCCAAGGTCCACAACGAAAGTGCTATCACAGGAAGCCATGAGTCTAGAACTTCATCTCACTGAAGTATTATCAATGGGGTACCAAACACTCATACAAGTACCACAAAAGATGGGGTGAATTCAAATGCAATGCAATCTAGGAACTTGAAAAATGAAAATAACATAAATTATGCAAACTAAAACAAAGAAATAACAACAGAGAACAAAAATGCAGTAAATGCCCAGAAAGTGCCTAAAAATTAGTTTGAAATGTGCAGGTGGATTGATTTTCCCAGGGTGGCGAATGAGTCCAAGTATGCTATTTTTTGTTTTTTTCAAAAAAATTAAAGTGATTTTAATGCTTTTCAGATGCAAACTGAGGATGCAAATACATTTTTTTTAGTTTTTTAATGTTTTGATATGAAAAAATGGAGTCTAAATGAGTCTTTCACTAATGCAATTTGAGAAACCCTAGGATGCAAAAATAAAACAAAACCTAAATGAATGTTGATGCAAATGAAGTCTACGATGCAATATGCAATTGAAATCAGAAAGATAAAGTGCTCAATATGAAGGTTCACCAAAATGAACCATAGATTTTGATGAGGTCTATAGGCTACTCTTGCACTCTTAGGGTTTTTCACCTAAAAGGAGAGAGATAAACCCTCAAAATCAATGTGTTTCACTCAATCTAATGTATGTGTGATGTGATTAAGGCTAAATGAGATGATTTAAATGCAAATAAGCAATGTAATTGACTGATTATGAATGCAAAACCTAAGAAATGTGCAACGTTTGAAAACACAATGTGATATGTAGAAAATGTAATAAAGAAGTAAACTAATGCAAAACAAGATTAAACAAGGTTGAATAAAGTGCACCTCGGAAGTGAATGGGTATGTGCAGGATCATGATGGGCCAAAAAGTGGCAATATGATGGGTATTTGTAGGGTATGTGGCTGACAACTTTTTTTTTACCCAAAATTGATGAAATGAAAAGGGTTTTTAAAGGAGATTCTCAGCTTTCCACCAATATAAATTATGCTTTATTTTGAATTTAATAAATAATTATTATTCATTTTCTATTTGAATTATGACTAAAGTCCTAATTGATAGGTTGATTGAAAAACCTCTATAGCTTTCAAACGGTATCATATTTTGGAATCCAAAACATGCATCGCATTCTATACTTCGCATACTATAGAATTAAAAAAAGAAAAATTGAATTTCATGAATTTTTGACCAAGTTAAGGTGGTCGACATACAAGTTTTTATATTTTTAAAATTTGTAATAAAAAACTCATAATTAATTATTTACTTGGAAAAAAATTACAAAAAAATATGCATCACATCCGAACATGAGTTCTCTACTTATGTCTAAAATCTTATAAAAAAATATTATCATTTTATTGTGGTTAAGGTGGTTAGACAGATAGCTACTTCTTATTTTTTCCTTGAAATTTAAGTACTAATGAATTGAAATTTCAAGTTTTCACCAAATAGATTTTTATTTTCTTAAAATAAACCTAGTAGTTTGGAAACTACATTCAATTTGCTACAAATTATATTCTTACATATATTTGAAATAATATAGATAACTAATTCAAATTTTTACGTCAAGTTTTCTAACTCTGATTTTTCTAA
This sequence comes from Sequoia sempervirens, assembly GCA_007258455.2. Lineage (NCBI taxonomy): Eukaryota > Viridiplantae > Streptophyta > Pinopsida > Cupressales > Cupressaceae > Sequoia > Sequoia sempervirens. Next base: position 542,773,437 of record VDFB02281492.1, read on the forward strand.
ATTTTTTGCCACTTAAGGGCCTATTTTTTCCATGATGATCCTGCACATACCTGAATGATAATTATGGAATGATTTGAATGTTGGCAAAAATGAGTGAAAATCACCAATGGGACTCATTCGCCACTGATGGCGAATCAGTCTTGCTTCTGCCAAAAACTTCTAAAGACTAGTTTCCGAATGTCGGGAACTGGAATCAGGCAGAATCTACTTTTCCAGCATTAAGGTGGGACTCATTTGCCACTGATGGTGAATTAGTCCTCTCCCAAAATTCAATGAAATCAAAGGTCAATTCTGTAGCTCTAGATCTACACTTGTCTTCTTGTCGGGTTGATGGAGTCAAATCTCCAAAAAATGGACTGTACGTTGTTTCAAAGCTTGAAATAGGGTTGATTTTTCTTGAAACACTTTGTTGACTTCTTGACCATCTTTCAATGCCCAATTGATTGAAAAATATGCATACACAAGTCTGCAAACACACATGCAAAAGGGGAAAAATGGTTAAGGGTTAGGTTATAGGGATTTTCCTTGGTCAAATCCGACTTTGGTAATCAAACCCTTAATGAAGAAATGGAATGAAATGAACAAGGAAAGATGAATAAACAACATGAAAATGTCCTAAACTCACCACAACCTTGTTGAAGAAATTTGAATTTATGTTAATGGCTGCTCCAAGATACTCAAGATTGATGCTTGATTGAATGATGCAAAGTGCTCAAATGTGAATGAATGCTTGGATGAATTAGTGAGTGAATTAGGTGTAAAATGGATGGAAAAACACTTCTTTATACACACTTGTGCCTTAGTAACCCAATGATACCTCATCACATGCTGACATAAGGTAATTTTGAATAAAAACCTGAAAGAAAATTTGAAATATTTTGAATTTGGAGCCAAGAGGGACTCATTCGCCACCCATGGTGAATGGGTCCCACCTTGGACTTGTAAGTGGGTGTTGGGACTTAAGTTGCATTTAATGTTGTTTGTCAGGTTTACATTAAAAAACACACTTAATTAAGCCTTATGATTGCATAAAAGGGTCAAATAAAGCATAAGAAAGGTGTAAATAGTATTTAAATTAAGCCTAGAAAAGCATGAAATCCTGTTATAAGAATTTACAACACTTCAAAATAGGAATTGATAAGTGATCTAAAGGTGGGTATGTGCTGGATCATGATGGGCCAAAAAGTGGCAATATAATGGGTATTTGTAGGGTATGTGGCTGATGACTTTTTTTTACCCAAAATTGATGAAATGAAAAGGGCTTTTAAAGGAGATTCTCAGTTTTCCACCAATATAAATTATGTTTTACTTTGAATTTAATAAATAAATATTATTCATTTTCTATTTGAATTATGACTAAAGTCCCGATTGATAGGCTGATTGAAAAACATCTATAGCTTTCAAATGGTATCACATTTTTTGAATCCAAAACATGCATCACATTCTATGATTTGCATACTATAGGATTAAAAAAGAAAAATTGAATTTCATGAAGTTTTGACCAAGTTAAGGTGGTCATACATATGAGTTTTTATATTTTTAAAATTTGTAACAAAAATTCATAATTAATTATTTACTTAGAAAAAATTATAAAAAAATATGCATCACATCCGAACATGAGTCCTCTACTTGTGTCTAAAATCTTATAAAAAAATATTATAATTTTATTCGTTAGGGTGGTTAGATAGACACCTACTTCTTATTTTTTCCCTGAAATTTAAGTACTGCTGCATTGAAATTTCAAATTTTTACCAAATAGATTCTTTTTTTGAAAAAATAAACCTAGTATTTTAGAAACTACATTCAATTTTATACAGATTCTATTCTTATATATTTTTGAAATAATATAGATAACTTATTCAAATTTTTACGTCAAGTTGCCTAACTTTGATTTTTCTGATTTTTTTGCCACTTAAGGGCTTGTTTTTTCCATGATGATCTTGCACATACCCAGGTGTTTTTTAGGTGAATTGTAATGAGAAGAGTCTAGAAAAGTGTAGAAATGTCTTACAACACTTCACAACACCTTCACAAGATGTCATAATTTGAATGATTAGTACCTAATGTGAATGAAAAAGTTACATTGCAACATTAAATCAAAGCAAGATGGACCAAGCATCATTAGAGAAAGACCTAAAAGACCATGAAAATGTCCAAGAGCCATTTTTCTATGGTACAACTTCTTATGCAAAGCACCATATCAAAGTGAGAAATTGACTTGAAATGATAGAAATTCCTCCATCCTTCAGTGCCACCAATCTCTAATAAGATCCTATATTACACTTTATCCATTTGATGTCTTGGATGAGTCTTTGGACACCTTATTAGGTGTAGCGAAGATAGTCTTGAAAGTCCAAGCATAACTATTTGAAGATCCATTGGGAACATTGATAAAATCATAATTGACCCTTTGAATAGTAGTTCTCACTCATGGATGCCTCTTGTATTTCCCACCTAGATGGAAATTTGAATGTGAATAGTTCTTGTTCCTCCTGCTTAGCTGTGTTGCCCATGCTTTCTCCACCTTGGTGCAAACTATTCGTGGAACTTAATGCCAATGTTGCCCCCATTCCTTCCATGGGATTTGCTATGGGTGTGGTCGGGGTTACTCTGAAACCTTCTACAGGGTTTGGTGTGGGTTCTCCTATTTCTATAAATGGACCTCTTTTGTTCATTGATGTTATGTAGACCATTAGGTCTGGGGAGGGTTCTGTGTGTCCTCTACGGTGTGTAGTTGTTGCTCTTGTAATTTCCCTTGGTAAGGAAGTCTTTGAACACATTGATTTTTATTCCAATATTGCTCTTATTTATAGGTTATGTTTTATTTGGCCTTCCCTCCTTGATCTTCACAGGTCTTTGGATATCCAATCATTGGTCTCTGTTGGTTGAAGGTTTGATGGAAATTTATCCTTCTACAAGAGGATTTTTTGTTATGGGGTTTTTCTCTCCCGAGGATACATAGGCTATTTTAGGCTATGATTTGTGGGAATGGGATTCACATCACCTTTCCATGAGGCCTTGGGTTCATTCTTTTAACCCTTTGAAGGAACCCTTAGATGTTGTGTCTATTTGGGTAAGATTACCTTATCTTCCCTTACAGTTTTGGTGTCCCTTTGCTTATGAGAGAATTGATAATGCTCTTGGTAGGTTCTTGATTTTGGATAATTCTTCCAATAATTTGCTCATGTCTCCTTTGCTCGGATTTTGGTGGAGGTAGATTTGTTGAAGGCTTTACTTGGTGAGGTAGTGTTGCAAGTTAATGGATAGTATTGGTCTCAGTTGGTGGATTATGAAGGAATCCATTTTCATTGTAGACGTTGTTTCGCTATTGGTTACTTGGCTCGTGATTGTTCTCAAAGCTCCCACCCTGTTTCCTCCTCTACTTGGTGGAAGAATTCTCTCTATGAACATTTAAAAATGTACCATGTTGTGGACTCTACTTTAAATGATGAAAATTCTAGGCCTCCTTCTCCTTCTATGTGGATGAATAATCTTATTGTTATGGGTGCTCCTCCCCCTATGGATTCTACTGTGTTGTCTCTAGACAAGGTTGTTCGTAATGTTGTGTGTGTTGCCTCCCTTGAGGCCCTTTCTACCCCTAATGTTGTGTGTGCTCCTCTCATGGATTCTACTATGCCATCTTTGGACAAGGTTGTTCCTAATGTTGTGTGTGATGTGTCTACTGCTTCAAGCTTGGATTTGGATGCTTCACTTGAAGTATCTATTGTTCCTCTTGTTATTTAATTCAAAGGGGAGTCTACCCTTTGATCAAAATATTTTGATTTTGGTTTTAGATTCCTCCTAGAAAATTGTGCACAGTAAGAAGAAACATAATTCTAAGAAGGTCATGGTTTCGTTTAATACTCCATTAAAGGATATGTTGCTGGGTTCTAGCTTTGGTGTTTGAACTGTTTCTCTTGGTTGTTGTTTCTATTCTACCTTTTATTGGTGGCTCCTTCCTTGCTATGGTCTATTTTGTTATGGTTCTTTTCTTGTTGTTTTTGACTAGTTTGTTATGTTTGCCTAGTATGTCTAGTTGAGCTGCTTTGCTTTGTTTTTTTACTTTGTATGGTATCAGGTCCCTTCCCTGCTTATCTAATAAATTTTTTTAGTGTATTTAACTTTTCACTTAGGTTAATTATTCTCGGGTAGTTTTGTTTCCCGTATCGGGAAGTTCCATACCCATTTGATAGTTCATGGCTTTAAAAGCCTATACCATATGTAAATTTAATCATCTCATTTTTCATTCTTTCTTCTAGTGAAGTAGTATAGTGCTCCTCTCTATCTCGTGAAGGTTTATGCTGCAAATGTTTCCCTTGGGTTATTTTCTCTAACATGGTATCAGGGCCACCCAATCTGCAACTCCTTCCTTGAGAGTTTTCATCCGAGAGTTGAGATCATTTGTTCTGGCATTTTAAATTTTTAAAATTTCAAAGCTTCCTAATTCTTGTTGCTGGCAAATGCAATTGCAATCTTGGCACGATTTTGCATCTGGAGTTCGTTGTTTGTGTTTGGAGGCTTTTTTGGCCGATAATTTTTCTATTTGTTGGGAGGCATCAATTCAAGACATTGTCATTTTTTTCATCACCCAGATGATTTTTTGTTTGAGGTGTCGTATTCTGTGATAAAGATGTGTGATACTCATTCAATTGGAGGCGATCTTTGCTACTCAAAGGCACATTGAAATATGTTTTTAGCAGCAAATAGCTTCATTTGGAAGGCACATTTTTTGTGAGCCATTTTTTTCTGCACCAGCCATGATGAGAGGTCGCAATTTCTTACATTATTCAAAGCAAATTCAAAACTGAGAGGGCGTGATTCATTGTTTGCCTGATTTCTTTGTGAGAAGACTTGATTTATTTTCGGTGCGAATTTTGTTTTGGAAGAGAGGCAACGTGAGTTTCTGGAGAAGGCGTTGTTGTTTGGAAAACATTTAAAATCAAAACTTTATACTTGATAAATTTTTGCAGTGAAATACTTTTTCTAGGGTTTAGAGGTGGGCCCGATGTGATTTGGGAATTTCTTTTGGAAATTTATCCCACATTCATTCCGTGGAGACATTCTTTGTTCCTTAAATCTTCCAACACTTGCATTGTGTTGTGAAGTTCTTGCAAGGTTCGTGGGTAGTGTGGTCTGATTGTGTGCTCTTGGTGTTTTGTGTGGAAGCTTTACAACAAGGTGCATTCATTTTTTCTCTAATTTTTTTTCCTCAATTCAGAAAATTAGTTTTTTTTGAAGTATTTTTTGGAAAAGTGGTAAAATTTAATTTCAAGAGGCTGTATTAGTAGTTTTTTTGGAGGTTTCAGTCAGTGTGGTGTATTTTCTTTCCTTTTTTTGCAATGGACACTCTTGAATCTATTGAACTGATAACTCCCCATAATTACCATACGTGGAAAATGAAAATGCATAGGTTGCTTCAGTCTCAAGGTTTGTGGTCCACACTGGGTAATGTCCAACCCAATCTTACCAAAGAACTTGAAATATTTTCCTATAGAAATAAGTGTGACCAAGCTATGGGTTTAATGAAATTGAATGTTTCTGATAGTCTCCTCTTTCATATTGATGAGTTGGATACACCCAAGGAAATATGGGATAAGTTAAGTAACCTATTTAGTTAGGTCAATGAGTTCTGTGTTCTGCAATTGGAGGCTAAATTAAGCACTCTTACCCTTGAAGCATTTCCCTCTATTGATGAATTTCTAGTTAAATTCAAATGGGTATGTGCAGGATCATTATGGAAAAAATAGGCCCTTAAGTGGCAATTTTTTTTAGAAAAATCAGAGTTAGGCAACTTGAAATAAAAATTTAAATAAGTTATCTATATTATTTCAAAAATATGTAAGAATAGAATCTGTAGAAAATTGAATGTAGTTTCTAAACTACTAGGTTTATTTTAAAAAAAATCTATTTGGTGAAAATTTGGAATTTCAATGCAGTAGTACTTAAATTTTAGGGAAAAATAAGAAGTAGGTGTCGTCTAACCACCCTAACTACAATAAAATGATAATATTTTTTTATAATATTTTAGGTATAAGTAGAGGACTCATGTCCCAATGTGATGCATATTTTTTGTAATTTTTTTCCAAGTAAATAATTAATTATGAATTTTTATTACAAATTTTAAAAATATAAAAAAATCGTATGTCTAACCACCTTAACTTGGTCAAAACTTCATGAAACTCATTTTTTTAATCCTATAGTATGCAAAGCATAAAATGTGACACATGTTTCAGATTCAAAAAATGTCATACCATTTGAAAGCTATAGATGTTTTTCAATCAGCCTATGAATCATGACTTTAGTCATAATTCAAATAGAAAATGAATAATAATTATTTATTAAATTCAAAGCATAATTTATATTGGTGGAAAGCTGAGAATATCCTTTAAAAACCCTTTTCATTTAATCAATTTTGGGTAAAAAAAATTCGTTAGTCACATACCTATCATATTGCCACTTTTTGGCCCATCATGATCCTACACATACCCAAATCTTTAAGGTCACAATTAGCAGGATGTGGGAAGAGAAAAATTGATAAGGATTCTATCTTTTTGATACTGTCTAAGTTGAGAGGACCATTTGTTGTGTTTTCTTCTACCTTCTACTCCATAATGAATGCTTTGGGTAGTGCATTCCAAATGCCTTCTTTTAAGACTTTTCGTGATCAGTTGACAAGGGAGCAAGCAAAACTTGTCTAGTTAGAGGGGGTCCCTACAAATAATGCATTGGTTTTACAATAATCTAAGAGTAAAGGGAAGAAGAAGCCTAAACCTAAAACAAATTCAAATGAGACTTCCACATCTTCAAAAGAGGACAAGCCCAAGAAGGAAAAATTCAGTTGTGCATATTGCAAAAAGAAAGGGCATGGCGAACATCATTGTTATATGAAGAATATTGATGAACTCTCACATCTTCTTCAGAAAAACAATATCCCATTTCCATCATCTATCACTCCCCCTTCTACAGCCTCTGCATCTCCATCTGCATCTTCATCTACACCATCAACCCAACCTACACAGTATGGAAATGCAAGAATTGCAAGTGGTAAAGGAGATAAACACTACATGGGTAAAGGACAAGCACTAGTGACTTTTGCAACACATTTTGGTCATGATAGATGGTTCTTAGATTCTAGAGCATCTCACCACATGACTTCTAGTCCCTATCCCTTTCCGGGGCTTCATCTTGCTAACACTTCCAAAATGAATCAACTTCATCTCATAGTGGATTGGTGTCACATGTGCTAGTGACCCTTTCCCAATCCTTGATCAAAGCTCAAGATGATGTAAATGCAATGGAAATGACGAGCAACATGAGTTCTCAAATTAAGAGAGTAACCTTGCATAAAAGTTGTGGAGGATTTGCTTGAGGATGAAGCCTCTATTTAAGGATTTTCAAAATGCTAAGTGTTGAAGAGAGACCAATGTGGGACTAATATTGGACCAATGAAAGAATGACACTTGTCATCATGTGATAGGCCAATGGATGTGCAAGATTAGGGAAATGTGCCCATGAGAGGGAGAATTTGAATTCAAATTTGAGAGTAAATGCTAAGTGGGGGACAAGAAAATGAGCAATAAATGCAATGTTGGAGGGACAAATCAACTTGCCTTTGAATTCAAAGTTGAGGGAATATTCCCCATAAATGCCATGTTGATGGAAAATCTTGGATTTAATAAATCAATAAATTGATTTATATGTGCAAGTGGCTAAATCTAGAGAATGCAAGTGGGTGAGATTAGCATTAGATCAGGATTAATTAGCTAGGATGATGATTAGGATGAGTTTGACCTCTTTGACTTAGATATTTGATTTATTTAAATCAGAAAATGATGGAATATGCATTATGATGGATGTTTGATTTATTTGATTTAAGCTGATGACCTTAGCAGATTGATAAATAAACTTGATTTATTTTCCGAATGGATGAATATGACTTAGTTGAATGCATTATGTCAATTTGACGTGTCTACATTTTGCCCCTCTTTGAAGCAATATACTTGTTGCGTTGGTTCAAAGAAATAAACTTGCCACGATCGAAATTTAAAAATTTTATGATTTTTCGGATGCCCCAGCGGAAAGAAGTACATTGGTACATTGCCCCCTCGAGAGATCGAGTGAAAATATTCAATTTGAGGGTCGATCTCACGATAAAGAGGTTCAAAATGGATGGTTATGTATGATGATGCAAATGAGATGATTTCAAGATGCTTAGAATAACAAATCCGTATTATCCTAAACAACTTAAATGATGATATGATGTGATGAGATGGATGATGTGATGTGCTATGATTATGCGATGGATGATTTATGCAGATGCTTAGACTAACAGATCTATATTATGATGACGATGCAAATGCAATGCATGTGAAATGATCGATGTTTCCTATTATGTATGATATGAATGATATGTGATATGCTGACAGTTTTGTGGATGCATGATGGATGCATGATGGATGCAGGATGGATGGATGCATGATGGATGCATTGGTGATGATGATTAACTATTCATGATGTGATGTTAGTGCGGAAAATGAAGAAATTAGATGATGACAAGAGGATCCAACAAGCCAACATTATGAGAAATGATGATGAGAAATGATGATGATTAGATGGATGATTTGCTTATCAAGGATTGGGATTTTAAAAGGATCACTTACTTTATGTTTGATAACACGCCTAAGAATGATGCATCAAGGTATAAAGGACCAAGATGGCGTTGTACTTAGTGTGATGGACTTTGACTCGACAAATAGATAGGAGTATTCTTGTTCACACCTGACATACAGAAACCTTGCTAGGATGAACTTTAGAAGTTTCAAACATCTCGGACCAAAACATGGAAAGGTATAACCAATCAATGCAATAGTCAACAAGTTGTCTAAAAAATCCTCTATACATATCTAACAAAGCAAGTATTCGCCAAGTTATTTTACAAGAACGTCCAACAAGCACAACAGGAAAAGAATGATGATCGTTGCCCCATTCCTATCTCTCTAAATCCTTTGTTCGGATATCATCGAGAGGTCCTTGGAATGAGCGCAATAAGATAAATCAAAAGAAAAGATCAAGTACACAAACAAGCCAATGTTCTTCATACCTTCTGCCGAGGGATGTGTTTTGATAGGATAAGAATCCAAAGTGATATCCAAAATGATGCCCATTGTCGGAACGATATATCCTAGGACATGCATTGTATAGGATGATGATGGTTTGATAAGTTGATTGATAGGCTGTTGATATAAGGTTGATTGACATGTTTGAAAATGATCAAGACTTTGATTTTGTTTTAAATGTTTGTTGCTTCGATTTTGATTTTGCGTTTGAAGCTTGCTTTTGCTGATTATTGTGATTGTTTCTGTTTGCATTGCCAAAGGATGGAGATGACGATTAGTTTATTATGGATGATTGATTATTGTGGGTGCAAGCGAGATGAGATAGATGGATTTTTCAAATATTTGGATGTTTTTGACGTTTTGCAATGTTTTGAGGCTGTTTTTGGTATTTTGGATTTTTGCGATGTTTTGATTTTTTGATTTTCTTATGTTTTTGGATTTTGATGTTTTTCAAATGTTTTTGGATTTTGATGTCTCGGGGGTTGATCAAAGATTAGCCTTGCCTATGTTCAAGCTTAGAGATGACGAAGTTCGACAAGACGACCTTGTTTTTGGATTTTTGATATGTTTTGAATGTTTTTGGATTTTTGATGTTTTGATGTTTTGGATTTTGATGTTTTTGGATTTTCTGATTTTTTTGATGTTTTTGGATTTTCTGATTTTCTAATGTTTTTGGATTTTTACATGATTTTGACGATTTGGATATGGACATGTGTGACGATATCAGTGCTCTGTTTGGGATTTTGCTGAAAACCAAGCTAAGGTTGATTGATGGGGTCAATGGATTGATGATGATAATAACATTGTTGAGCATACACAACAATGCAATGATAGTGTTATGCAACACAAGGATTGGGATGTTGATGGGATTGATGATGATAACATTGTTGAGGATGCACAACAATGCAAGGATAGTGTTTAAGCAACACAATGATATCCTGAGATGGTGATTTTTTTGATTGGATTTGATTGATCATGTTTGATGAAGCTTGATTTGGAACAAAATTTGTTCGAATGGTTTGATGTGACGTTTGAAGGGTGCGTTAGATGCGACTGATAGTGATTGTTTGGATTGATGTTCAATGAAAGGTGAAGACTGATAAGGAATGTCTTCTTGTCAAAATATGCCATGGGCTAGTGACTCGGATTTTGGATCGCAAATGTTTTGACCAATTTGGTTTCACATTTTCCAATGTTCAAATCACCACATAAGTTGGAGGACATAGACCAAGATTTATTCTCGAAGCAAGATGTACATATCTGCCCCCAGTGTATAGCAATGTATGGAATGCGATGGGTGGATTCTCAGATAGGTGTATGGATGGATGGATATGGATACGCAAAGGATGCCAATGATTATATTGCGATAAGATAAGGTGTTCAGATAATGAATGCTTATTGGATAATGCTTCATAGCTCAGATAATACTGCATAGGATAGGATCGATGAAAATGACCCATGTCAAGATGTTTTACCGTAAGCAAGTGTAGAGTGTGCCCCAAATTTTCATCAAGATCAAGATAACTCGGATGATGGATGCAGACGGATGAAAATGGATTGGATCGATGGTTTATGGATGAATGGATTTATTATGGATAAGATGGATGGAATGCTTGATTTATTACGGATGGGATGAGATGCTTCAACCTGAAGTGGCGCACATAGATGCTCGATTCTACACATGACGCCTGTTTGCCAGGTTTTCGTCATGGTCTTGCCCAAAGTGCCGCCCATGCGGTTTTCACTAGAGGACGATTTTTCTCTTTATTGTTTTCAATCCTTTTTTTCTAATTTTTTTTTTTGGATTTTCATTTTTTTTGATTTTTTTGGTTTTTTTGAAAGATTTTTGCTGAACCACCTGGTGTTGCTAATGTAGATGCTTCTGTCATAATGTGCCATCGGTATCCTGCCTGAAGGAGTTGCTTTGCTAAGATACATGCACTTGAATGGAACTTTTGGGATTCTTTATTTGCTTCGTCGATACCGGAGTTGACTTTGTCTTTGTGCGCACATCGCGATAGAGTGCCTTCAGAATCCTTATGATGAAGGGCCGTTTCCAATACATGGTCAATGTGAGAATTGGATATCATGCGTGGAGGCGTGGATGGAGTGTGTTTAGGGATAAAAGATGGATCGGTTGATAGTTTGGAACCTTTGACTCTCCAAACTTGGGAAGATGAGCAATGATGGGTGGATACAGAAGTGTGCGTGGAATTAGGACCAACTGCTTGATACACTTTGTATGTCGCTTGAGAAGCCTGTTTTTGCTTTTGTGGACATCTTTGATGGATACTTTTCCCTTTTTTATTTTGCCCCATAGTTTCTTTGACTGATGGAGTTTGATAGGGATGATCTTTCTTTGTATGCTTTGGTATCCATGCATATTTGATTTGTCCATTATGCTTCTCAGCTTCTTTTGATTTGATAACATTCTTTGTGCTTTCATTCAAATATTTATTTTGACATTGGTCCCAATTCGTGGATGGGGTGATGGGTGGATGAAGATTCATGACGTGGCTAGTTGTAGTATTGGCATCGATTTCATCATAAGGATTCTTCGTGCTCCCTATGTTGAAATTTTCTTGAGACAAAGTTGCCCCCAATATGGTGGTGGTAGTACCTTCATGCTTTGATTCCGCTTGTTCTGAGATCTCTTGTTTAGAATGCACTCTCTGATAAATGACCACCGTAGGTGACGTTTCAATTTGCTGCTCTGCTAACTCTGGATGTTCTATCTGACTTGTTTCCCTGGGCAGATAATGATGGATATCTTTATTCATGATGTCCTCAATCTGAGTTTGGGACATATTCGATCCTGATGTTGACAACTCCATTTGATTGTAGGAGTTAAGAATCTGCTCTTTTTGTGTAACACAATCTTGTTCTAGATGAAGATTATCTACCTATCCATCCATAGAAAGCATCTCATGGGTAGGTGGAGGAGTATGTGCTACATGGATATGATCATCTTGTAGGAGAGTGTCCATTAGATTGTTGTAGTATCTTGAAGATACAAATTCTTGATCTTGAATTATTTCGGAATTGCTTTTGACATGCTTTAGATCAAGTTCCTGACATGGGTCACTTTCAAAGGATGGATTGTTTACAAAGGGTTCTTGGATGTCATCATTAGAAATGGTAAGTGGTTCAATATCCTCAAGTGTCGAGTTCAAGGTTCCTTCAGTATTTGTAACCATGAGGTCGAAGGGGGTCAACATGTCTTGGAAAGGACCATTGCTAGACCTTACTGGAAGATGTTGATCTTGCTTTGGAATAAATTCTTGAGATATGTCTTCTAACTCATAAGATGATGTAGAGACATTTTCAATATGATCATTGGTCAACAGATGGTGCATTATGTCAATTGGATCAAATAATCCTAACACTCCTTGAAAGAGATCACTAAAAAGTGGCTCTTGATGTATGGTGAGTTGATCATCGAATTGTGTAGATACATCCTCAATGTTCTCCTCGATGGAGAGATTTTGATCATTGTTTTCAATAATTGTTGCAAAGAGATTGTGAATGTCTTCAACCATAGGGTCAAGTGATGTTGACATTTCTTGAATTGGATCATTGTTGAGTTTTGTTGGTGGATTTTGATCGTGATTCAAAAGTGACTCTCGACATATGTCGATTTGATCATTGGATGAAGTAAACATGTGCTCAGTGATGGATTGATCTTGATCCTTGTTTTCAATAGTTGTCATCTTTTGTGTTTGTGCTCATGTTGGTTGGGTAGCTTGAGATTGTTGAAGCCCTTGTTGGTAGGCTTGATGTGCTTTTAGTGCGATGCTACGATATTGACTTATTGCACTTGGTTTTGGTGGTAGTGGTGGTGTATTTGGAATCGTGTTGGATGCGGTGACAAGTGATTGAGATACACTTGGAGCGATAGTGAGTGTTTGAGATGTGATGGGCATGATAGTGGTGGTTGGAATGATTGAAGGGATAGTGATGGTTGAAATGACCGAGGTGATAGGTCCTTGGGAGACCGTATTTTGATTTGGGATCAATGTTGTTGTTTGATTAGATACCATCCATTGGTGTGATGTCGATGGTATATTCGAAGGATTTGACGTGATGGTTTGATTGACATTAGGTGGATTGATTTGGGTGGAGTGATTGGTGCTAGGTAAAGGGGGAAGCCTTAAACCAAGGAATGATGTTGGTAATGGTGGTGGAGATTTCCCTTGGCGCAATGCCTCAACTATTTTAGAAAGTGCCACAATTTGATCTCGCCAAATTTGTTCTTGATTTTGATCTTGAATCCCTTGATATAGTTGATTTGGCTCTTGTTTAAGCAGATTTGGAGTGTGTACTTGTGTTTGATTTTGGAAAATGTTCTCATTTGGGATGACACTTAGATTTGGCATGATAGCTTGAATTTGACCATTGTTCATGTTTGGAATATTCGTATTATTTGCAAATGTATTCATCCCAAAGTTTGTTGGATTCATGTTTCGAAAACTTGTGCTTGGTACATTCTCATTTGGCTTGTAGGGATTTGGTGGGATAACGTTGTTCATTTGAAGGCTCATGCTTTGCTTGTTTGGTTGATGGATTTGTAGGTTTGGACTTGGATTTACCATCGGGAAATGTGTTCCAATCTTTGATTTGGAAATACTCACACTTGTTGTGCCATTGAAATTTGCCGAAGGTAATGACTCCATGTATGGTTTGTATAGATGTGAGTGTTGATAATCAATCGGTGTTGGAAGGCTTTGAAAATTCAATTGATTTGGATTACTCAAGATGTATGGATCAAGTTTATATTCCATGTTCTCCTTGTGTTTTGACCTTGTTGCAAAAGTGACCTCTAAGGTTCTTATGACTAATAATGAAATGAAGGACGAAAGGTGTAAATGATATGAGTGATGAACGTTTAGAGACTTTGGATCAATGCTAGACTTAGGGCTTGATTTTTGATTGTTTGATTTGGATGATGAACTTGTAAACCCTAAGATGTTGGATGTGATCTTAGGATGAACTTGTTCAAAGGATGGTTGATTTAATTAAATGTATGAGAAAGGATGCATTCCCACACACCTAATTTAAACAAATGACTTTGATTTGATTTAAGGATGATTTACCCAAGTCTAGAATGATGTTTCCAAAGTTCTAAAGTTGTTTTGGATGGATGAAGATGACAAATGTTTGGGTGGATGATGAAAGTTTTGATGATCCTAAGAGACTTAGAGAGACTTTGTTTACTAGGCCAAGATATTGAAGAACACACTTTTCTCTAAGAGTAATTCAAACCCAAAAGACCAATGTTTTCATGAAAATCATATGACCAAAAGATATCAAGCACATGTGTGGGGTCCAATTTGTTATCTTTGCTTAATGAGTTCTTTTTACCACAAACACACTTCTTGATTAGGTTTCAAACTGAATGTCCAATGTCACAACTTCTTGTGGTCCCCCAAAGTGCTATGGGGAAGTTCCAAGAAATCAGGACAAGGGTTACCTAGTGTTGACCTTTGTAAGAGCAAATTAAGATGTAAACCCAATTACTTAGAAACCTCTAAGGACATAGTCCCAAGGGTAAGCAATAGTTCTTGGGCTTTGTCAAAGGTATTTTCTCTAACTAAGGGGTTTGAAATTTTGATGATGATGTTGAATGTTGGTTTTGCAATGTTTTCAATAAACGCACTGTGTTTTCAAATGAAGAACAAGTACAAGCCCTATGGATGTGAAAGACAATATTTGTTGAATCCCCACTTGGAAAAGTCCAGCTATGCTTATCTTTAGCGAATGGTTAGATGCTTGACCCCACTGGCTCCCCTCCACGGCTCATTAACGTCAATCGGGGTAGCCAAGCATCAACACCCATGAAACTCCCATGGCATGTTTTCCATTTCTACTAAATACCGTAAAAGTGTGGGGTGGCTTCAGAACGACCGTTCTTGTACCAACAAATAGATCAAGGATTTTGGAAAATTCTAGTACATGGGTTTTAGTAAGGACTTTCCATTCATGGAGATTGACCCATACGGCAAGAGTCCCCTTTCAGATCCATCTTGTCGGAGCCAACCGCGTGATAATGGCATTTAACCAATACCCACATTTATATCCCGACTGGAAATACTCTTGGCTTTAGAGTGTTACCAGTTGAGTCGTTCCCTTGGGTGAGTACTTTTTCCCCAAGGCAGGCCCTCTAGAATAAACAAAAGCAAGCAAATTGAAAAAATCCGTAACTCGATCAATTTTTGATGGCACAAAGAAAGAGAATGTACACGAAAATGCCCCTACTCACACTCGCACAAGATGTTCAATTTTAAACCCAAATCGAAGTGTTTCAAAGCAATAAAATGCATTTTGAGTGTTTCTCTTGCACCCTAGATCGCATGAAGCGCAAGGGGAGATGATACGCACTCAAAATGCACCAAAGAAAAAAATCACACAATTTAGACACTTGTTCATTTTAGTCTCAAAGCAACGATGAATTCATTTTAAAACACCAAGATGAAGTGTGAGAGTTGTTTTTGTTCAATTTTTAGAACCCAAATTGAAGCTAGTAAGTGTCTAATGTTCTTTTTAACCCTTTTGCAACGAAAAATTGAAGTGTTCATTTTAAGAGACCAAAAAGAGATGAGTTAATTTAAAACAAAAAATTAAAGCATGAAATGGAAGCATTTAAAAATTCTATGTGAATTTCAAGCCCCAATGTACAATTTTTCTTCAACTCCAATCTCGCTCGTTTCCAACGCTTGATTCAAATGTCAACCTTAACCTTTTTCCTACAAACATTACAAATAAGATTTATGCATGTATTGTAAAAAGTATACACAAGACATGTCAATCTTAATATACTAGCATCTTAACAAAAGTAACACATTTATTGCTGCTCCAAAAAAAAAATGAATCTGTATTCAAAAATTCTAATGCTTGTGTCAGAGAATGCAACAACATCATTTAATTCCTATATGCATTAACAAGATCCATGAGTTAACAAACTGTATGTGTTAACAACTATCTGTGTTAACACACTATCTGCGTTAACCAATTTTCTGTGTTAACACACCGTCTACGTTAACACACTGCCTATGTTAACCAATTTTCTGTGTTAACAAACTATTTGCATTAACAATCATATATGTGTTAAAAAATATCTTATGTTAACGAATATCCTGTGTTAATGCAACATCGTATGTGTTAACGAATGTCGAATGTGTTAACAAAAACTGGTGTGTTAATGAGACTGTGCTAACAAACTGTGTGTTAACGAGACTATGTTAACGAACTGTGTGTTAACGAGACTGCATTAACAAACAGTGTGTTAACGAAACTACGTGTTAATGAGACTGTGTAAACAAACTGTATGTTAATGAGACCGCGTTAACGAACAGTGTGTTAACGAAACTGCGTGTTAACATGACTGTGTTAACGAACGTATATGTGTTAACAAAACAAACTGTTGTGCTAACAAATTGCCCTCCTTCTAGCGCCATAATGTGGATGTGAAAATCTACATATGGTTAGCATTTTAAAACCAAAATAATCCTCAACATCCCTATGAGATAATGAAACATGTTAGATATGCTAAGTAAGATATTAAAACAACAAGAAAAACCAAATAAGCATACAAACAACATGAATCAACTTCATCTCATAGTGGATTGGTGTCACATGTGCTAGTGACCCTTTCCCAATCCTTGATCAAAGCTCAAGATGATGTAAATGCAATGGAAATGATGAGCAAGATGAGTTCTCAAATTAAGAGAGTAACCTTGCATAAAAGTTGTGGAGGATTTGCTTGAGGATGAAGCCTCTATTTAAGGATTTTCAAAATGCTAAGTGTTGAAGAGAGACCAATGTGGGACTAAGATTGGACCAATGAAAGAATGACACTTGTCATCATGTGATAGGCCAATGGATGTGCAAGATTAGGGAAATGTTCCCATGAGAGGGAGAATTTGAATTCAAATTTGAGAGTAAATGCTAAGTGGGGGACAAGAAAATGAGCAATAAATGCAATGTTGGAGGGACAAATCAACTTTCCTTTGAATTCAAAGTTGAGGGAATATTCCCCATAAATGCCATGTTGATGGAAAATCTTGGATTTAATAAATCAATAAATTGATTTATATGTGCAAGTGGCTAAATCTAGAGAATGCAAGTGGGTGAGATTAGCATTAGATCAGGATTAATTAGCTAGGATGATGATTAGGATGAGTTTGACCTCTTTGACTTAGATATTTGATTTATTTAAATCAGAAAATGATGGAATATGCATTATGATGGATGTTTGATTTATTTGATTAAAAAGGTTGATGATAAGTTTGATTTATTTGATTTAAGTTGATGACCTTAGGAGATTGATAAATAAACTTGATTTATTTTCTGAATGGATGAATATGACCTAGTTGAATGCATTATGTCAATTTGACGTGTCTACATTTTTCCCTCTTTGAAGCAATGTACTTGTTGCGTTGGTTCAAAGAAATAAACTTGCCGCGATCGAAATTTAAAATTTTTATGATTTTTCGGATGCCCCAGCGGAAAGAAGTACACTGGTACACTTACCATACTCATAAACCTAATTTGAGTAGAATCTTCTCTTGAAAATATATTTATGTCCAAGTTACCTGAAAGGAAATAGAAAAGAGCAATGGAAAGTACTAATAAAGAGCAATTGTTTGAAGGAAAGAGATTACCAAATAAATTGAAGTAGCCAAACCAAGCACCACCAAAGCAAGAGAGACACAAGAATTTGTTAAGGGGAAAAAACAAGAAAAAACCCCAATATTATGAATGGAGGCAAAATGCCTAAAGAATAATACAAAGGAATAGAGCTTCAGCCTTAGCTTGCTTGCATGAGTCTTGAAGAATGAGAGGAGAGGCACCTCAATAAGTAGAGGTGAGAAGGAGGAGTTAGAATGTAACTCCCAACTCAATGAATGCCACCATTCATCTATGTGTGTGCAAAGTGTCACCTCTTAAGGAGGTGGTTACAAATATTCCTTAATAAAGGAATTAAAAATAATCCATCCTCACACATGTGTGAGATGACAAAAAGACAAAAGACTTGTAGGGATTCCTTTGGAATATTCCTACAAGGTAATAAATAATTACAATTAAAGAATAACCTTTACCAAGTAAAGATTAATCTTCTAACATCCCCCCCTTAAGCTTTACTTGGGGAGGTTACATCAAACCCTTTAATGGGTTGTAATCCAAGATTTTTACAATGAAAGAGAAATTTATCTTTACAAAGAGCTTAGGTGAGAATATCTGCAACTTGATCTTCACCTTTACAATACAAAAGAGAAATTTGCTTGACTTCAATTTGCTCTGTAATGAAGTGATGTTGAAGAGAAATGTGCTTGGTCCTTTCATGAAAAATTGGATTCTTTGCCAAAGTAGTAACACTTTGATTATCACAATACAAAGGAGTAGGATCCTTTTGAGGTAGACTCAAGCCTTCAAGTAATATTCTTAACTATGATGCTTCTTTGGATGCATTAGTACAACCTTTATATTCAGCTTTTGTAGAACAAAGATAAGTAGATTGTTGTTTCTTACTATTCCATGAGATTTCACCTGATCCAACAAAGAAACAATAACCACAAGTGGATCTCCCATCATTGGGATCACCTTAGTATAACCTTTTAAAGAAAAATCACAATTTGCATCATAAAAGAGACCAAGATTAAGAGTTCCTTTAACATATCTTAAAAATTCTTTTTGCAACTTTAAAATGAGTTTGTTGTGGTTTAGACATAAATCTAGAAACTAATCCAACACTTTAGGTGTTTTCCAAATTTGCATACCCAAAAAATAATGTAATAGGCCCAAATCACTCATTTGAAATTGTTGAATGAGTTGAGACTTAACATCACTAATCAAAATGTTTGAACTATAAGTGATAATTAAATCATCAACATATCACAATATCATTTTCACTATGCTTAATATATAAATGTGGATCATTTTTACTTCTAATGAAACCATGAGATAGAAAAAAGGCATAGCCCAAATTATAAAATGTCAATATATAGACATAGCAATAATAGATCTAGGTTTCCTCTCACTACATCATTTGTTGTATTGTAAAGGGAAATTGTATCAAGATTAATAATAAAGGACTTTGAAAATTAGTTCTAAAGATGGTTTTTAAAAAACCATAGTGCCTTAGTAAAAAAAAATTCAATATCAAAAGTCCTAATAATGGTATAAAAACCATATTGCCTTCAATAAAATAATGAAACATAAAAGTTTCAAGAACTTGATCCCCATCAATTAAGAAAATAGATCTAAGTTCATCATAAATAAGTAAGTGCATACCATCAAAGTGGATGGAAATATTTTCCATGGGTCCCCAAAGAAAAACTCCAATGAGACTTGATAAAATATATGATTCATTATAGATAGGGCTCCCTATGCAACATTACTGCAAATGCGACTAGCGCATAAAATATATATGTAAAGGCTCCATTGAGACTTGATAAAGTGAATAGTTTTCAAAAAATATATAGATGGAATAAATCCATCAAAAATGACAAATTTACCAATAAGGCACAATATCAAATTAATGAGACAATAAAATATCAAATTCCCTTTATCAAAACAACATAATTGTAGATGAGAAGGAAACACTAGGTGTGTTTTATATATTGTAATAAATCAAGTCTTAGGTAGAGAGAAGGATAATTTCTCACAAAGTGTGTTAGAAAGATCTTAGAGATATATTTAAATATGAGGGGGCACAAATCAAGCCACCTTGAATTTAAAAAAAAATTAATATATAAAAAAAAGTGATGGAATAAATAGAATTGCATACTATGATGTGAAAGATTATTAAGTATAAATAAGTCATTTAAGATGATATTCATACATTCATGACTACATGAATATCCCCTTTTCATATTCCAAATATAATTGAGTAAAACAAGTACACTATTATTGGGTTGATCAAGTCCAATAATAAAGTGCTTGTGAAAACAAACTTTTTATGTGAAGTAATATGTTGAGATGCACCTAAATCAATAACCCATTCAAAAAGGTTTAGAAACATTCAAACTACATGTAAAAGCACGTCTAGATTGATTACCATTGTTATGAAATTGTTGATTATTTTGATTCATAGGCTTTTTCTCATTTTTCTTTTTAAAACAAGTATTTTGCCAATGACCATCCTTATTACAATAAGTGCAATGTGGTCTCTTAGAAGAGTTAAACTCTCTAGGATCATTGCCATTATTATAATGAGGTCTGGAATTATAATGTTGTTGTTTAGAATGAGGTTTAAAAATTTGGTGATGATTAGACAAAAAGGCATGCTCACTAGACTTAAGAGTACCAAATTGAATTAACTTAGCCTCTTCTTGTCTTAATAAATCACGAAAAATATCATAAGTTAATTGAGTAGCTAAAGAAGGAATAGCTAATTGAGCATGAATATTAGTAATGAATTGTTGAAATTGTCTAGGAAGACACTTTTTAAGAATAAGATGAATTAATCTAAGATTATCTAATTTAACTCCTAAACCATCCAATTGACTATTTAAAGCATCAAATTTCAATAAAAATTCATCCATAGATTTAAAATCAGAATACCTCAAATCTTCAAGTTGATCTTGAATTTGAATTTTTCTTGATTCATTTGTACTATCATAAATTGTTTTGAGTTTGTCCCATGCTTCATAGGCAGTTGTGCATGTCCCAATATGAACATAAAGTTCGGGTGACATGGAGATACCTATGAGGCCAAGGGCTTCTTCATTTTTGAGATTCCATTTTTCGATTTCATCTTTGGATGCAGACGAACCTGGTTTAGATTTAGGATCTGTAGCTACATCTAAAAGATGTTTAAACCGAAAAATAAAGCATATATGAGTTTTCCAAGAATGATAGTTAGAAGAATTCAACTTAATTTCAGGAATTAAAGTAGACATGATTGTAATAAAAATAAATAAAAAATCACAACTTTATGAGAAATATAATAATTATTATAAATATTTGCTTGAATTTTTTTTTAAAAAAAAATACCCCTTTGATTGAATTAAATTGTGAGAAAAAAAAAATACCCCTTCATATAAACTTGATTTTACTAAGAAACAAAATAAATTTTGAAAATAAATAAATGATTAATAACTATATTAAATGAGATTTGAAATTAATTAAATTTGAAATAAAATTAATAACATTACATTTGAAATTTTTATATTAAATTAAAAAACATTAAATTTCAAAGAATAAATAAATATTACTAATTAAAAAACAAAGAAATATCAAATTAACTTCTAAAGAGAAAAGAAACTCCTATCGAATTAGATGGGTTTAAATTTGTATCTTAAAAAGAGCTATATAAAATTATATTTAAAAACAAACTTTAAAGCTAAACTTTATTATTTCTTGTAAAAGTTCTCTTTTTATATAAAATGTTTCGTCGGGCCTTTAAAATTCTTTAAAAAAAAACTCTCATTTAAGTACATGATTTTGAAAAAACCAATGGGCGGGGAAAACGAAATGGGCGGGCAAAATAATTTGAAATGGCCTTAAAACTTTTTAAAAAGATTTTTAATAATAGATGCTCAACGGAAAAATAAGAACATGCACAGAGAGGGCATGCACAGGAAGTCCGGCTGCTGGGGTAAAAGAGTTGGAGGCACAGGGAAGTCCGGCTGTAACTAATGAGCTCGGCTGGGGTAAGAGAGCTGGAGGATGCCGACAGGGGTTGTGGGAGGGTTGAAGCCCAAAAGAATTTCTTTATTATTGATTTTTTATATATAAATATAAATATTATTTTTAATTTTTGAAATGATATTGAAACAGGGGTGGAGCCTTAATAAAAAATTATTTGAACATAAATGAAATGAGGGCTAAAGCAGTTATTTTTTTAAATTCTTTTTGAAAGAAAAGTAAATAGAGTAAAGAAATATGGGAGAGAACAGATTGATGATATATTTAAAAAAATATAAAGAGGTTTTATTTTATTTGTGTATTATTTATAAAACTTTGAATATTATTTTGAAATAAAAGCTCTCAAGAAAACATTAGGGTTTATTTTAAAAAAATAGAAAGATTTTAATAGATATTTGATTATTTTGATAGAGGTTTTTTCTAAATGATTTTTTGATTTATTAAAGATCAAATTTGAGTTAAAATAGGGCTAGAATCCTAAAACAAAGATTTTTTTACAAAATGCAAAATGTAGAGAATTTTTTACAGATTTAACCTTATAATGCAAAAAAGATTACAGATCTAAAAAAAATAACCCCTTTATTTGAGGGTTTCTAAAAATTGCATAAATTTAAACATGCATGCAAATTATAATGGATTTTTTTACAGATCTAATATATAGAAAAAAAGATTAGCTTTTTTTTTCTAAAAAGAATTTATGAACTAGAGTTAGAGCCCCTAAAAAAATTGATTTTTTTACAAAAAAATTGAATATGCAAAAAATGGATTTTAAAATTTTTATGCAAAAATAAATAAATAAATCATGCATGTAAAATATATTGCACAAATTTGAAATTTGAAAAACTTAGAAATATTTAGATAAGAAATCTGCACTGGTTAGAAAAATATATCAAACAAAAAAACAAGATTAGACTTTTGGCTCTTCTCTTTTTCTCTTTGAGTGCCTCCAATGGTGTGCTTAAGAATCTGGTAAACCTTCAACAATGTAGCTCACAAAAGATTAGTAATACCAAGCTCTGATACCATGAAAGGAAATAGAAAAGAGCAATGGAAAGTACTAATAAAGAGCAATTGTTTGAAGGAAAGAGATTACCAAATAAATTGAAGTAGCCAAACCAAGCACCACCAAAGCAAGAGAGACACAAGAATTTGTTAAGGGGAAAAAACAAGAAAAAACCCCAATATTATGAATGGAGGCAAAATGCCTAAAGAATAATACAAAGGAATAGAGCTTCAGCCTTAGCTTGCTTGCATGAGTCTTGAAGAATGAGAGGAGAGGCACCTCAATAAGTAGAGGTGAGAAGGAGGAGTTAGAATGTAACTCCCAACTCAATGAATGCCACCATTCATCTATGTGTGTGCAAAGTGTCACCTCTTAAGGAGGTGGTTACAAATATTCCTTAATAAAGGAATTAAAAATAATCCATCCTCACACATGTGTGAGATGACAAAAAGACAAAAGACTTGTAGGGATTCCTTTGGAATATTCCTACAAGGTAATAAATAATTACAATTAAAGAATAACCTTTACCAAGTAAAGATTAATCTTCTAACATTACCACTCATAGGAGATGCATGAAAATGACTATGTATCCATTTATGAGTTCTAATATGTTGCAAATGAATGGTTGTCCTCCTTATTTCAAAAAATCCAGCTATACCCTTCTTTATCATAATTTTTTTTGACTCAAATAAATGCAAAGTAAATTAACGTTTTAACACTTCCTTTAATTACTTCGCCAAATCAAAATGCCAATACTATTTACAACCCCTAACCTCTCGTACACAACTTTTTTCATTATCATTAAAATAATTATCTTATATATATGTTAGTTTGAATGTGGATATTTCCTAACTAGTTATTAGTGGGGACCTATTCACATCATTAATAAGTTTACAAGAACTAGGAGTTAGTTTCCTAGGTGGCATTCTAGAAACTAGTATTTAATGGGACCATATCTCATTAATAGGCATGTAGTTATCTAGGCATTTAACATTTCCCTCATGAATTTATAATTATGCATTAGGCATTTAATGATTGCAACTAAGGTGGTTATCCAACTACCTCTCTCCTTTCCTATATAAGGAAGGCTCTTGTACATTTGTAAATCATCTTAGAGATTCTAGATCAATTCATCATAGATCATCATTTGATCAAGTTCTCTTCCTTCTCATGATGCATCACTTCTTTATTCATGTGGATGGTATTCTTCTTGCTTGATCCTTTGAAGAACTGAAGCTTCAAGTGGGTTATTTCTTCATATTTCTAACATGGTATCAGAGCATAGGATGTAGAAGATCCATCTCACATTGGGAAGTTGAGCTAAGGATATTATTGTAGGCTGGAGGGTTCACATTTTGGGCTAGCTACCATCATTTGGGAGGCAACTGATTTTTGGAGTGCAGATTGGGTCAGATCTGGCCCTTCCATTGTGCACGGAACGCCCAAAACCCCCAATTTTCATATAAAATACTTCATATGTAGAGGTAATTTTTTTTGGTGATTTTAAAAAAATTGAGCGACTATCTTAAATTTGATGGCCAAATGACCGTCACGGAAGCCCCATAATGTCTTAATTAGGTAGTTTCCTTAAAATCGCCATAATTTTTGACTCGGGTATCAAATTTTCACAAATGAGATATCATTGGAAAGCTGGTTCCGAGCACTTTCCATGGTATAGGAATTATTATTAGATTTTATTCTTGTAATATTTTTGTTTTTTTTGAAGTAATATCTCCCATTTGGACTCCAGAGCTCGTACCTTTTCACCAGTTTCTCAAATTTTGGAGATTCCAGTGGCACTGCGAAGGTGATTTAGAGCTCTAACATTTGTCCATCCATTTTTCTTAGATTCAACCCCTAGTAGATTCTATTGAGTTTTTTCAATTTGAGGCATTTACTTGATAACTTGGACATACTGCGATTTGGAGAAGGTTTATTTACATTGGGAGGCTTAATTTTCAATTACACATCATATTTGGGAGTTTCTATGATATATTGAAGGTCATGTCTTTGTAATATTAGAGATATATATCATAGTTTGTTATGGGATTTTCATTTCATCCTTCACTGATTATGTTGGGAAAGGGAAATTATATATAATGGAGAGATTGCATCATAAACCATGCCCAATCACTTCAATTGTTGTTGAATTTGTATGGTTTAGTTCCCCCTCCTAATAAAGGTATCCAAAAATTTGCTTGGAGTCTCCGAAGGTATGATGTCTTAGAGGTTATTGTAATGCATGTTGATGATGATGTTATGAAAGCTATTAATCATTATGATTGTCCTCATATTCTTTGGAATAAGATTTGGGAGCTATATGGAGATCTTGATACTCCACCATTCCTCGATGATCATGATTCAAAATGTCATGTGCCTCTTCATTCTTCAGATAGGATACCCTATGATGATATTTCTATGTAGGAGTTTACAAATTTAGAATTCTTTGAATCTTTAGATGAGGATGTAAAGGGTTCTTCAGATGGTTCTTCTCCATTAGAGACAGTTGATGTACCTTCACCTTTAGTGATTCTTTTTCCAAAGTCATTGATTGAGGCTTCCATCATTCCTATTCATCAGGACATATTTAGTTTTCTAGACTTGGGATCACAGGATGACTTTGTTTCAAGTATTGCAAACTTGGCTACTTCTACAGGTTTGGAGGATATATTTGAGGGTTTATCTCTCCTCTATGCAAATTCTACTTTGGAGGGTGTTCTTGAGTCTCCACATTCCATTGTTTTAACCTTGATTGGGGATCCTAATCTTGGTGAGACCACCTTGGAGGAACTTGATTCCTTTTTAGAGATTTCATATATGAGGCTTCTTCCCTCCCATTCCTTTATGGAGTTGGAGTTTCTTCAACATATACCATTGGATTTTCTTCTTCCTAGAAAGAGACATGTTTTTTCATCATTGTACACTCTTTTGGCTTCAGACTTCTTTCAGTGGTTTTGAGGTCACTTCATTTTGGGGGGAAATCTAATCTCTATCTATTTCTTCAATGGAGGAATCATTGCATTGTCTTTGGATCTTGTTCAATATCAATTTATGCATAGTCCTGGTTTGTCACCTTCTTCATTGATTGGGCATGTACCTGATTTGATTGTGGCATCTTTATCTTCCTTGGGCAAGGAGACACATGAGCAGTTTTCAGAGACATCATCATCATCATCATCATTCATCCTTCCTTCCTTCAATTCCTATCCATAATGGGAAGCATCCTTTCATTTGTACTTGGTTTTATTTCTTCCAAAAGGGAGACAAGTTGTTTGTCGACATTGGATCATGTTTTGTCTTTAGGCACTTACCATTTTTGCAAGTGATTGCATATTGTGGGGGAGCTATATAGTCTCTCTATTTCCCTCTTATGGGGGGCTATTGATTATTGTACTCTTGGGGGGTATTGATGTTGAGACCTCCATATGATTACTTCCATTACTTGTACATGATCAACATTAGATTTTGCATTATATCTCTTTTTTGGGAGGATATTTGTCCCATGAGGTTTTCTCCTTTTCTCCATTTTTGAGAGATTGTGTTTTCATTTGTACATGGGTACCTAACATAGCCTAGTAGCCGAGACCTATCATCATATTGCATTTTCATCATAACTACACTCCCATGTTTCATTTATGGGGGGTGTTAGTGTGAATGGGGATATTTCCTAACTAGTTATTAGTGAGGACCTATTTAAATCATTAATAAGTTTACTTAGGAGTTAGTTTCCTAGGTAGCATTCTAGAAACTAGTATTTAATGGGACCATATCTCATTAATAGGCATGTAGTTATCTAGGCATTTAATGTTTCTCTCATGCATTTATAATTATGCATTAGGCATTTAATGATTGCAACTAAGATGGTTATCCAACTACCTCTTTCCTTTCCTATATAAGGAAGGCTCTTGTACATTTGTAAATCATCTCAAAGATTCTATATTAATTCATCATAGATCATCATTTGATCAAGTTCTCTTCTTGCTCATGATGCATCACTTCTTTATTCATGTGGATGGTATTCTTTTTGGTTGATCCTTTGAAGAACTACAACTTCAAGTGGGTTATTGTTTCATATTTCCAACAATATAGATTGGTAGCATAAACTAGCTTAGATAATCAATACAACGTTAGATGGTCTATAGACAATTAATCTCTAATTCAATTTTTATGTCATAACAATTAAGTTGTCATATATTTAGTTCCATCCACTCTCATTCAACATTCTCCATAGAGCTAAAGAAATCTTCCATTTCAGACATGTCCATTGTCCTCTCTTAACAAATCAATATCTATTGAATCTTTATTTTAAACTCTCCAAACCCTTAAATTTATTCACAGTCCATTAATATCATCCAAGTGAATAAATTCCGAATCATAAAAAACTCTTCAAATGTGCTCTACACAACATCAAAATCTTCTTTTTTTCACATTTTGTGAACTATAAAGCTAGTCCCAAAAATAAGAAAATATATACATAATTCTAAACTTCATCCAAAAAATTTAAGAAAAACAACTTACATACACCCATCTACCACATAGTCCACCCAATGTTGGTTGCATGATTTTTTTCTTCTATCCCTCACATAGATATGTTGAAATTTGCAAACCGCCTACAATACTCTCCAAAACTATAAAAAGGATTGTTGATATTATTGTCCTCAACATAGAAAATATTGACTAATGTAGATTCATCGACCTTCTTCATTTCCACTCTAATAATGCCACCTGTGGATATCACTTTCCATCATAAAACTATCACATTCCCATATAATTTGCATGCTCTGGAGTTTACTTCATGCATCATAGACCACATATCTTTCATATCATGACTCAAATATTGATCTCCAACTTCATGTTATTTTCTCTTAGCTCTGATACCATATGAAGGATCAAATGTGCTTGATTGGATGATATTATAGAAATACATACAAGTAGAGTCATACAAGGAGGATTACAAATTATAGTTGAGAATAACTGTAACTGTGCAGTTGTACTAATTGTAACTGTGCAGTTGTACTAACTACCTATAACAAACAATGTAATAATATATGTTAACAAATTCCTATCTAGAAGGAAGCCCCATAGTTTTAAACTCATGATTCTCCCACCCTAGATACACCTAATGTTCATTCCTTGAGATCTATTACTCCTTTGGACTAGGTACTACTAGTCACACTAATACCCATGTTACTCTCAAGAATAACTTGAATAAGAAAAGACACTCTCCATAAACCATTTTGATTATAGAAATATATCATTTTGGCTCATCCTTTGATTATTTGGGAGAAGGTGTCAACATTGAGCGTGTGCTTCCTGCTACCTACTACCCATGATGGTTCTTGATATATATGATTTACAAGGGGATCTTAAAGAAAGAATCGATAATCTAGATTCTAACTTGATCAACATTATTAGTAACTAAGAAATCTTTGTTAGATCTCTCCCTTCCATTATATCCTTTACTAAATAGACTATGATATGATCTTCCAATAATATGATGGTTCTTGATATCTATGATTTACAAGGGGCTCTTAAAGAAAGAATCAATAATCTAGATTCTAGCTTGATCAACAATATTAGCAACTAAGACATCATTGTTAGTTGACCCCTTCCATTATATCCTTTACTAAATAGACCATGAGATGATCTTCCAATAATATGATGGTTTTCCACTTAGAAATTGATAGGGTCAAGAAATGAATGTAGCCTTCCACATTTTGTGGAAACAGAAAAGGTAAAACCATTCTAGGTTAGTCATAAATATAAATGGAAAAGTGGATACTATCTCCATTTTAGAAAAAATAAAATTAACAATGGATGAGCTAGATGCTATTAGAAGCCTCAAGTATCTCAATACTAGATGTAGGTGATAATTAGTTCTTTATTTTCTATGCCATTTTTTTGTTATTTTTGAGATAATGCGGGTTTTATACCTTATAATTTTTTTTCTACTATACTTATCTTATTTTGTATCAGGTGGGGCCCCTTTAACCCATTTTTACTTAATAAAAAATAATAAGAATAATTTTTAAACACATCATTACTATAGGCATCCATATCCCACATAATTATTTATAATAAAACAAACCATAAATTTAAAATCTACTGTCATAATTATACACACACAATTCAAATTTAACCTAAAATATTTTTAAAAAAATTCCAACTTTTACTATGATGAAACACCCTATTCAAATTACCACTACCAATACAAAATTAGATTAGAATTAACACTTGTCATATTATAATTGTGAACACAATGGAAATAGGAAGGTCCCACCTTTTACGAGATGGAACACACACAAGGGGGGGTCCTCCTATTTCATTCTTAGTTAATTAAAGGAAACCTTAGAGATCTCAACCTAATGATTCAATTAGGAAAAGAGATTGCTACAAGGTCTCCTTAGGTGTGATTAAAGAGGGGTTCACCAAGAAAATGCTTAGAAAGAAAGATATAAAAGAAATATGTGAATCTAATAATATGACCTAGGAAATAAAACTTGAAATCATAATAAGAAACTAAGAATGAATAGAGAAGCACCTGGAATACTGGAGATTTCCAAAACAAAGTCTATAATCTTGAAATTATGACTTTTTTATGTGAACTAGGACTCATATGCCAGACTGGGTGATTTAGTCCCCGTCTAGGGTTTCTGGGTAGAAATTGGAAACTTATAGTGACAAGTCTGAATGCACTAAAATCTGATAAAATTATTGTACCAGAACTTATACGCCCAAGGTGGCGATTTAGTCCTGTTATGATTTTCCAAAAAAATAGGATTTGATTATGTTCTCCTATTTTTGTACTTCTTATATCATTCAAACTCCGCTTCCGAATCTGAACCTGTTAGAAACTTGCAAAACAAAATATGGTGTTGATTTGCTTATGGGGGGTTCGCCTCGGTCAAAACCCTAGTATGGTAATTAAACCTTGATAGAAAGAATAGATTTTGAAAGGAAATTGTGTGAAAGTCCTAATCTTAAGTGCATTTAAGTTTAAGAGATCTAGAATGCAATAAACCCTACTCTAATGTGATAGAATAGGATGCATGAATGAAACATAAAGATGATGAATCACTTTGGGAGATCTTTAATCACCCTAATAAGCCACAATAATATATGTTACTTCCTTTAGGTAGAAAGTAAAATGATAATGGAAGATGAAATCACTTAGGAAATAAGTCATTAGGCTTGGTTCAATGGCTAGTTGCATCTCCCCAACCTAGAATCCATCATGATTCTCCATAGGCAACCAACCATCATCAATCATCGATTTAATACTGATCTTGAAATGAAAGTGAGCTTGAAGACCTAAAAAACACTATAATGCTACTCCAAGACTTCAAATTTACTTGCTCCTTGTTCTAGAATGCTTGAAAATCTCTCTCTTGATTGAAAAATATAGGTTACTTAGATGAGATAATGATTCAAAACCTTAGTTATATAGGCACTCCATCTAATTTACTATTTATTAGATCCCAAATACCAAAATTTACCAAAAATTTGAATTAAAAACCTTAATTTCCTGCCCAAACACTAAAAAGGGGCCAAACAAGACTCATACGCCCAAGATGGTGTATGGGTCCCACCTAGGGGGACTCATATGCCCAAGGTGGCGTATGAGTCCCACCCTAGTTTTTCAAGGTGAGAAAATGTCAGAGTGTTAGAAAATTAAATGTGTTTGCTAAATTTGTCAGGATTTCAATTGAAATAAGCCTTGGGATCCAAAATAAAGGGTCTTAGGGGCCTATTAATGATGATTTAAAGTGTATAAATTCAAGGGTACTAAAATAGGTCCAAACTAAGTGTGAAATTGTACTATCTTCAAGAAGGGAGTACAATTTTCTACACTACAAATTGAAATTAAATCATGATATTAGGGAGAAAATATTATGTTTTATAACCGCTCATATGAATAGTAGAAATAAACCGCAATCACCATCATCTCAATGATCTCACAAAAAATTAAATTATTCTAAGCATAATGTTGATGTTCTTACAATCTATAATCATGATAAAAAAGCTAAACATATACATATATAACTCTACGAGTATGAATATCAAAATAGTTTTACAAGTATGAATAAAACCATAAGGAAAGGGTGGGCCTCACATCCTTCCCCCCAAGAGAAGACTTCCTCCTAAAAGTCCTCCAAGTGGAGAGGTTAAGGTATCTCATGATTGTACCAACACATGAAAGTGATGAGGCCAAACATTATCTTAAACCCAGTCTTGAAGGAAGATTAAACAATTAAAATAATCATCAATTAGAAAATATCTTAGATAATATCATATTTCAAGAAAAATGTATCAATTATTCTAATGGAACTAATCTTTAAATTATAATAATATTTCAAGTATCTTAATTATGAGATGAAAATAAAAGAATTTTCAACCAATGTTTACAAGTTACCATATGAATTATAAAGCATATAGCCTACAAGAATAAAAAATAGTTGCTAATATTTCCTAGGATGTCTAACTATGAGATTATTTACACATCATCAATAAGATGTCTAAACAATATTAATCCATTATATTACTTACCTCTAAGATTAAAATTATTCCTATTAGAGAGTATCTAATCATAAAACGTTGCATCCAATAGCTCCCAGAACCATAAAAAATGTCATCTATAAATTATTAGAATCATAAAACCCCTTAATACATTTCCTAATATCTTTGTATAATTTTTGGGGATATTTTGTAGTCTCTAGCCTAAGAATAAGAATTCCTCACTTCATCTACTCTCCTATACAACTTGCCAAGGACCCCTTTGAAATATAGAAGTTTTACACATCACATTACTCCACACATGTTAGTTGTAAGCATTAAGGTCTCAAATAAAGAAAAAAAAAGTTTAAATAAAGTAAGGTATAAAAGTTACATTATTTCAACAAAATTTATAAACAAAGATAAAATTCAAAAAGTGGCCACCAATACAACTTTCCTAAAAATTGAACCCAAATGACAATAATAAAGAAGTGAGTACATTAGGTATAGATAAAAGGTGTGAGATACCTAAAAGAACACATGAAGAAGTGGAGAAAGTGTTAAGACACAAAAATGAAGAGGACTCATAGGAGGGAAGACAACGAGTGTTTGGTAAAGTGGAAAGGGTGTAGAGTAGTTTAGATGCAACTTGAAAAATGCGTCAATTTTCACTTATATCAAAATGATAGAAAAATTAGAATCCACATGAGTGGGGGATTATATTTAATTTTACTTACCTAGGGAGAATGAAGCAAGGGCACCATAGGAAAGAGGATGGTACTCAAATATACTACACAAAAAAGGGACAAGGAGAGGAGAAAGGTGACATAAAATGCACATAGGGATAAATTAAAAGTTAGTGTGCTAGCCATTAGAAAAGTAGGGATAAATCAATATTCAACATCGACCACAATTTTTTACCTATATACACTTTAAAATAATAATTTATTTTAACACATTTAATTCATTTATGTTATCACAACATTTAATCTAAGATAAATTTTAAATAATATTATTTACCTTTAAATTATATAAAAGAAATTATATTTTCTAAGGCAAGATTGTTTATTTTTGTTTTCAAAATTATATACATAATTAATATAAATATATTTATAAGAAACACATATATTAATTGTTAATTTTTATTATATAATATTTTTTCCATAAATGTATAATTATAAAGATTTAATCTATGATAATCGATTCATAATCCTATTAATCATAATTAAATATATAACTAATGGCAGTCATTATCCAACCCTTGAGATGCAATTCTATCATACTCCTTGAGAGAGATATAAAGAGAGAGTAAGCCTAGGTTATGTGAAATTAGTCGTCATTCAAAGCATCGATTATGGAGAGAAGAAATGTGATACACCTCACTTATTTAGTACTAAAAGCCTTGTGTATTATTGGCAACAATGAGTAGAAATGAAGGACGTCCCGACTAGGGACTAGTAGGGAGTGAAGTTGACGGGATAGACGGGATTTTTATCGGGATAGAAGAGCCCAAAATGGCGCTCGATCTCTGGTCCGTACTTCCTATTCTCGTTGAACATGGAGAAAATGTGGGTGTCGATGGGCTTTCCAGGTCTCCGGGGAGTTCCCTCATTGGACAATACGTGTCTCACCAGGTTGCTATTGTACACCCTCGCGTTCTCCACGTTCGCCGCCCAATCATCCCCCGCAGACGGCCACCCGCTCTCTGTAATCACCACCGCTATCTGTCCATGTCCCTCTCTCTCACACGCCGCAATCAGAGAGTCCACCATGGCGTCGAACAAGCTCCAGTATTTACGCCCTCCGTCATCGACGACTGGGCCGGATGACTTGAAGAGCGCATAGTCCAAGGTTATTTGGGCCTTGTTGCCCGCATAGCTGAAATAAGGGTACACATTGGCCAAAAATGGAGCCCCATTATCTCCCAAGAAGCTCAGCAGAGGGCGGAGCGTGTTCTTGAGATCGTTGCGGAAGTCTCCCTGCGAAGGTGGATAAGAATTCCCGAGCACAGATGTGGCGTGGGTGGTGGAAACCTTTACATTATTCTGCAGATTTGCGCTCCGGACTGCAGTCTGAATGTTTCCATAATGCAACACCTCGTTGCCCACTGAAATGTATTTGATGTTTGCCGCCGGGTAGAATGCACGAACGTTGTCGTTCACCCACCCGTTGGCTGCCGCCTGGTTGCCTGCTATAATCTGAAGCTCGTCGTTGCCCACACCCACTATTACTTCTATGCCCGTGTTTGCCAGGGCTCTCAGAGCTTCGTTATGTGCCTGGAAAATCCTCACCTTTCCGATGTTGTAGTGCTTCAACATCTCTACCACCTCGCGCGGGTTCGGCAGGTTCCCCAACGTTCCATAACATACTCCAACTGCAGCACAATAATTCATCAGTTCCAACATTATAAAACCACAATCACAAATACACAACTAGTCTTTCAGTAACAATTTAACAATAATTACAGAAAACATTTGCCTACCTCTGGCCGCCATAGATCTTAAACTGGTCGCCTGTAATTCCAACAAACTGGCTTCTTTCAAAAGCTGAATTTGAAACCAGCAAAGGCTACACTTGTGAATGAAAAGCACAAGGCACGCATGGATATTTATAATTTGTAGTTGTGCTACCATTCAAGGCAGGCGGCTGGGTCATTGCGGGGCTCTGTTCAAATTGCGCTCGATACTACTTGAAACCAGCAATGCCTACACTTCACAATACTACTTGTGAATGAGAACCTCTGGTGCGCATGGGTATTTTAATTTGCAATTGTGCTACAACTCAAGGCAGGCGGCAGCCTGTCAGCTGGGTCATTGCAGGGTGGGGCCCTGATCAATTTGCCCTCATGTTTTTCACTGGTTCAAGTGTCTAATCTAGATAACGATACGTTTTGTTTAGTGCTTCTGTCATCAAATTCATGCCCGTAATCATAACAGCACAACTGTATGAAATTTCATGTATTGGACAGTGACGATGCCTATTTTAACTGGTTCGACCAACATGATGACTGGCTTACATTTTTAAGAGGTTAATGCATATCTTCAACCAATAGAATTCAGAAGGTTGGAGATTTTATATTAGATAGAAAGATATACATTCTTTGACCAGTCGACATAATCATCCCGAATCTATCAGAATACATTACCAGATGAAACTATTTTACCATGTTTGACATCCAATTTGGATGAAAATAAGATATTTGGGAGTGCCATTTCTTACATTGCATAACATTTTCGTATATTTATTTAATTATTTGAGGTTTATTATGCATAAAATAAAATTGTTTAGGTGTTGAATTATATATATCTTGCACTTAGAAGAACATATTCTCTTATTCAAATGTCCCTCATTTATAGAACATATCTTTTATATTGAACAAGTCATATTTTACTATACTTGGTCTCTTTTATAGTGATTCATTCATGACTCACCTAGTAGAATATAAAATAAATAAAAAATCTAGTAATAAGCCTCTACCATTGCACTCTTATACTTGTAAAATATAATATTAAATTATTCATCATACTTGTATTGATTTTCTTTATTGGAATAGTATCTATACTATTGTATCTTACTTTACTCATCTAGATCATGGGTCTCATGATCTCGTTTCTACTATAGGGAAATCTTACACCACTTAGTATGATAAAAAATATTTCAAGTCATTCGAATAAATTGGAAGGTTACTTTTGAAAAGTAAAATAAGGGTAAATAAATAAAATAAGTAAAGTGAAATTTATATTATAACTAAAACATTTGATAATTTAAACATAGACCATCATTTTTCTAAAATGATAAAGATGGATTAGTGTTATTAAGTAACATGTAGTATTACTTACGGTTATGTAGTTTTATGGGTTGCTTGGTGGTATTGGGGTGTCAACTGTTGCTTTGTGATTCAAAAGTGTACTCTGATATCAAATTTACCTTTGTGATGCTTTGAAAGACAACAAACTAGACTCTATTTTAATCTAGGATGAAATCACTATTTAAATTTAGAGCAGATTGAATGTAAATTAAAAATAAAATGATATATTATTTGATTAAATTTTTATTACATGACATGATATAAATGCTTATAAAGCATTGCATTCCCATGTACAACCTTCCAAACTACCATACAAAAATAACTCCCAACTAGTTTCTACCTATATGCTAATGTTAATAATACTCAAATACTAACAAGTCACTAAGGTGACTTTATTTCTAATGTATTTATTTATTAAACTAACATTTATTTATTATTTTCTATACTAAATATGTAATATTATTTCAACATTCCCCCTATTACATGAATCCAAATAAAGGACAAAACATTACATAGACTAATTATAGAAGTCTATCTAAAAACATCATGAAGTGCCTCCACCATATCCCCTCACTCACCTAAGACACACCAAACTAAATTGATAAACTATGAATTTCCTAACTATCAAGCTCACAAATGCTTTGTACCACATGAGAGAATATTATCTCATCCTCCATGTACAAAGGGAGAACAAATTTCCTCCAAGATTTCATCACACCTCTAAATCTATCAAAATCATTCATCTAGTGACTACATATGAGAGAATAGATCTCTTTTGAGAGTCCAATTTCCTCTTAAAGTGTCGATATCTCTTCTCCAATGCTACAAGAATCAAATCCCTCCGTTGATGTAAAAAATAAACTAAACCACTATAGATACACTAATTCCACTCTATTTTAGAAACTACACTATCTACAAGTATTGTGAAGATTAGCCAAGGCCCATTGCTCCATGAAGAGAGTCAAAATGAAATAGGTGTTTCTCATGTAGGGTATCATCTTTGAGTGAGAAGCTATCTTGATATGATAAAAATATTCCAACCTCCAATGTCTCCAACCTTGAATTTGAAATTTTTCCTTAGTCCTTAATTTTGATTTTTTCCCCTTCTCCATATCTTCAATATTTTCATAACTAATTTTAAGATTCTTCTTTTTATTTTGCAACAATAAGCTTCAAGTAAAATGCAATCAAGCATACCATGTGCCACAAGGTAGTTAAAATTAAAAGATCATATTTCTTTTAGAATGACATGCAAACCAAAATAGAAACCATGCTAGGAACTTAGTGTTAGTTTTCACTAAAAATGTACTCTTTTACAATGTCCTCTCTATTTATTTTCAAAAAATAAAATACCTCTAATTTTTAGAAAATCATGTTTTATTAATAAAAATTAAACCTTATTTCTCCTTTTTGTGGGGAAAAGGATGTTAGCAAATAATGTATCATGTATCACATTTTTAGCAGTTAATTTAATTACATTCACTCACGGTTGCTCACTAACCATTGCTCACGGTTGTTTAAACCATTATTTGCGTCCTATTTATTGTTTTCATGCATGTTGGTAATTAATATGATTTAAGATTTCTCCCTTCATATGGTATCGAGCTGTAATTATCCCTAGGCTTGTGCATTGAATTTTGGAGGAAAGAACATGGCATAAGGAGGAAGTGATCAACCTATCTTTTGTACCTTGCCCGAGCATAGAATTGTTTGGATTGCCATTTGTTTTTGACAATCATGGAAGGAGAGTGAAGAGTAAGGCATGAAGTCTGCCACAGGTGGTGGTTGATCCTATGTATGAGAAGCCACTGAAGTAGTTTGGGATTGGAGAAGCGTTGCCACCTAAGAAGGATCTACAGAGAAGATTTGGCTACCAGATACAAGCCCATATTTATGGTTTGCAAAGGAATAAAATAGTGATGCTTTGCAGAGGAACAAAACGGTTATGCATTATCCCTGCATTCGTTTGTGCCAACCTATATGGTCTAAAATATTAGAGTGGTGCTCATTTGAATTTAGATTTGTTGAAGGTATGTGACAGGTTGTGTTTATTTATTTTTTGCTGATGCATTGAGAGGTATTCAAGCTGACAAGAAAAGAAGGCTTCTGAAGATTGTTTTTTATTTATACTTGTGTGGAGACCTGAATGGGAACTGAAACCCCAATGCAAGCATAAAGCACTTATTTTTGTCAGAATGGCGCTATAGATTTGAATCTCTCACTACTTTTATTGTTCCTATGGGTATGGATGTGACAAGCATGAGTGTAATGAAGAAGAAA
Organism: Sequoia sempervirens; assembly: GCA_007258455.2. Classification (NCBI taxonomy): domain Eukaryota; kingdom Viridiplantae; phylum Streptophyta; class Pinopsida; order Cupressales; family Cupressaceae; genus Sequoia; species Sequoia sempervirens. Next base: position 542,810,785 of record VDFB02281492.1, read on the forward strand.
GAAAGTGGCTTATCAATGAACTATACTAAGAACTATAAGGGGAGTTGGTGATAAAATTAAGTTAGTTTGTTTCATGTTGGGATAGATATTGAAATAAATTCATTGGATAGAAAGAAGTGTTTATCTTTCTCCTTAATTTGGTGGAGATTGATGTCTTATCGAGGATATGATCTATCTTACTTTCATAGATGAGACTAGCATGAATAAGGTTGTGTATTCAAACATGATGATTTTTATGGAAGAGGAGGTTATAGTTCACAAATGGTTTGATGTTAAAATGGTACGTGCATTCATGATAATAAACATCAAGAGTCTCAATCTATTTAAAGCTCTATTTGTTGAAAGCTTATCACATAGTGAAAAGGAAGTTTTTTTCTATGAAATCTAAGTGATGTGTATAGAATGGAATTTAAGGAAATTGAGATATATTGTAGAGAATATTGTATTGTGTTTTCAAATATTAAAATTTTCTATGAGGATCCACCAAATGGTATTTTTGACTTGGATTTTGGAGGTTGTGTTATTTCCTTTGGTACCTGGGAAAATGCACTCCAAAACATTAAAACGTCTATTGAGTGTCTTGTCATTAAGTTCATTAATGTTGTTAATGGATATTCAAACAATTTTATGCTTGGGCATTTGAGGCTATCTTTTCTACACTTGATGAGGCCTCTAAAGACTCATCCAAGACATCAAATGGATAAAGTGTAACAAGGTCATATTGGAGGCCGGTGGCACCAGAGGATGGAGGAATTTCCATCATCTCAAGTTAGCTTCTCGCATTGAGATGATGCTTTGCATGAGAAGCATTTTTAGTTTTAGTTTTCTGCTTAAATTCCTTGTTGTCGTTGACATATTTGAAGAATACATATATTGTGCAGTTTGGTTTTTGGAGATAGGTAAGTGGTTTGGTGTAGAGCTCAATATGGATGGTTGTGCAACAAACACTCGAGGTTGTGATCTGAATTATACCCTTCCGAGGGTCATTAGACAACTTGATGGAGCCATGTGTTTGGAGAGATTAATATGGATTTTTGTCGAATAATTTGATGAATCTATGATTCAGGAGTTCATGGGAGGAAGAACTTGGGAACTCGACTAAGGGCTACACCTTTATGAGAATAAAGAGACAACTTGATGGAGCTCTGCCTGATGTAGGATTTTTTTCTTCAAGGAAGATCTTCACAAAGATGTATATATATTTTATAATCAACAAGTTTTGTTATGTAAACCTTAAGGGGGGGTCCCTTGGTAAAGTGAATTAGAGCTTTCAGGGATATAGTTGTAGGAACAATGTAATAAGGGGGAGATGTTATCAAATAACATATCATGTATCACGGTTTTACGATGGCGAGCGGTCGGGAGCGGAGTGCTGGGCGGGAAAACTGGTTTTTTGAATCTACTGGTACTGAGTAGGGTGATGGCGATGGATCTGCGAAGGCCCAGGTGGGTCACGGGCCTACCTCGTGTAAGAAGAAAAGCGTGGAGGAGCCGGAATGTGAGGACTCCCCAAAAAAGCGTGCAGATGACCCAGGGGGGAATAATATTCCGGTCCCTCCCCCTGTTATTCCTTTCGGTGACTGTCCAAAAGATAACCTCAAGGGTGTAGCTGGGTCTGGTGACACGATCGGTGGGCAACGTAAGAAGTAGACCTCACTGTTTGGGGTTAAACCTAATGGTAAGTCTTTTTTTCCCCCTGTGCGCAACATCTCCAACCCTTCAGTTGGAAAATTTGCAATTTCTATTCCAGATGAGATTATTGATCATAATATCGCTATAATGGAAAACTCCCTGGTTGGAAAATTCATGGGCCAATCACGTGGCGGAAGCGGCGGGGGATTTTTACATAATCAACATGGCTGGGAGAATTAATTGCAAAAATCTATGACTCGAAGGTGACTCGAAAAATATAATTGATAGGCTTTGTGGTAGGTCCCAGCCAGCTTGGTCGATAAAAAATTGGATTGATGACGCCAAGGCCTTACTTAGTAAGTTCGACAGAATAAGAATAACTCATGCTTACCGTGAGGCGAACGTGGTTGCGGATTTTTTTTCCAATGAGGGAGTTAAGAGTGATAAAATCCTCATGTGGCATAAAAAGACTGACCTTCACTTCGATGTCCAAGCTTTATTGGAGCTCGATGCAGTGAACGGAAAAAAGGCGGCGTTTTGTAATAATGAGGAAGGTACGAGTTATGAATAGCAAGATTAGAAGATATAATGGGGCCGAGAGGATCCGGCTTATAAATTATTTACTTTGGCACGCTTTGTGGGTCCTGCGAAGCAAAGGAACTTTCTAGAACAAGTTTTCTGTCTGTAACTGTATTCGAACTAATATCTCAAAAATGGGTGGGGAACGAAAGAGGGTTGAACCTACTAGCTTTGAGTCACACACCAAGAATGCCAAAGCTTGGAGTAAAATAAGAAGGGGTGGCTTACTTCCGTTCATTGAGAAACTCCATGGCCCTAAGGAGGAGATTACAGATTTTTTGAGAAGAATTGGAATAATGGGGAGGTTCTCCTCTTTGGCAGGAAAGTTCAGATTGATGAAACTTTGATTGCGAAGGTGACCGACATTCCGATGGAAGAGCATAAATTCTTCAAAGACAGAAAATTCTCCGACGAAGCTATGTTGAGGTTCCCCAAATTTGAAACGGGGAAGCAAAAACTTGTCAAGATGACGAATAGTTACTATGAAGTGGACACTATAAAAGCATTATGGAGAAAAGTGTTAAAGGTTATCATGGAGTACATCACTCTCGACGACGGCTTCACTAGGGTTTATGGATACCACTTCGTGCTGCTTAATCACTTCCGGCATAAGGTGCGTGTCTCTATCCCCTTCTTCTTGCTCTGTTCCCTGAGAAATAGCTTTTCTGATCACAGTAGAAGCCCTAAAAGATACCCGATTCTTCACATGGGTCTTTTAAGGCTCATTTATGAGCACTTTCAGAATATGCCTGCCCTTCCAAACCTTATAGCCCTTTTGGAGCTTGATGAAGACGATACTGAGCCTAGCATTTATGATACCAAAGCTTCCCCCGACTGTGTCAAGAGCTCTTCGCCTCCTCTGGCCCCCCCTTCTACCTCTTGCCACTCCCCTCAACCTTCTGGCGCCTGCTCTATTTCTGCCTTTGGCCGCACTAACCCTAATGCCAATTTGGCGGGCTTTAGCTCTCCGGTTAATAAGCTTGTTTCCTACGCCGACGAATCCCCTGTTGTTTCTGCTAAGGCAGCCGGGGTTAATCTTGAGGACCCCCACGTTCCCCAGAATATCCAACAGGAGAACTTTACCCCCCCGAGAGGTGCAGAGTCGGTGTTTTTTGGGGTCAATTCTGAATGTGAGCCCCCTTTTGACTTTGTTGGTAATGCCAAGAGCTGCTCTCGGGACCAGTTGAACTCTGCCAAATGGGTTTTTCATGAAATTAGTGAGCTGAAAACAAAAAAATTATCTCTTCATAGCAAGCTGGGGGAAATTGAAGCCAAAGTTGCAGGGTTTATTCAGCTCGAAGCGGAGAAGAATTACAACGTGAAGGACAACACTTTCGAAAATGATATTGAAAAAATCAAAGGTACTATGAAAAAAATTGCCGAGCAAAACTGTAGAATTGCCAGACATAACTCTGTTATCATCAGGGCAATGTCTGAAAGACTGGAGAAAACCCATAATAGAGCTTTGATTGTCGATCTTGATTAGGAGAAAGACCAGGACGAGGAAGCTGGAATCTCTAAACGTACCAAATCAAGCACGAAAAGGAAAGCCCTGACCACCCCAAACATGACTCAGATTTTTATGGAGGGGGTTCAGGAAATGGCGTACTTGGAAGAGGTTGCGGACGAGCTCCTGAATTATATGAATTAGCTGTGGCCAGGCCCAGCTTTTTCTGTTTGCTGGCCTTTTTCTGGTTTCTTTAAGGCTTTTTGTTGCTGCCTGCTAATGCTGGTTTTTATCTTTCTGGCAGTTTTTCTATTTTTCAGAGCTCTGTTTTGGTCTCTTCCTGTAACATTACTTCACGGTTTCGGGTCCCTGTAAAACCCGTTTATCCCCCTTTTATCAAAAACATATCATGTATCACATTGTTAGCAGTTAATTTCACTGTATTCACTCATGATTGTTCACTAACGGTTGCTCATAGTTGTTTAATTCATTCTTTTCATCCTATATATTATTTTCATGCCCATTGGCAATTAATATGAATTAAGAGTTCTCCCTTCATTGGGGAGTTGTCAGGGTAGGAAACAAGCTTATTAACTGGAGAGCTAGAGCCCGCCAAATTGGCATTAGGGATAGTGCGGCCAGAGGTAGAAACAGAGCAGGCGCCAGAAGGTTGAGGGGAGCGGCTAGAGCCAGAAGGGGGGGCAGAGGAGGCGAAGAGCTCTTGACACAGTCGGGGGAAGCTTTGGTATCATAAATGCTAGGCTTAGTATCATCTTCATCAAGCTCCAAAGGGGCTATAGGGTTTGGAAGGGCAGGCATATTCTGAAAGTGCTCATAAATGAGCCTTAAAAGACCCGTGTGAAGAATCGGGTATCTTTTAGGGCTTCTACTGTGATCAGAAAAGCTATTTCTCAGGGAACAGAGCAAGAAGAAGGGGATAGAGACATGCACCTTATGCCGGAAGTGATTAAGCAGCACAAAGTGGTATCCATAAACCCTAGTGAAGCGACCGTCTAGAGTGATGTACTCCATGATAACCTTTAACACTTTTCTCCATAATGCTTTTATAGTGTCCACTTCATAGTAACTATTCGTCGTCTTGACAAGTTTTTGCTTCTCTGTTTCAGATTTAAGGAACCTCAACACAGCTTCGTTGGAGAATTTCCTATCTCTGAAGAATTTATGCTCTTCCATCGGAATGCCGGTCACCTCCGCAATCAAAGCTTCATCAATTTGAACTTTCCTGCCAAAGAGGAGAACCTCCCCATTATTCCAATTATTCTCAAAGAAATTTGTAATCTCCTCCTTAGGGCCATGGAGTTTCTCAATGAACGAAAGTAAGCCACCCCTTCTTATTTTACTCCAAGCTTTGGCGTTCTTGGTGTGTGACTCAAAGCTGGTAGGTTCAACCCTCTTCCATTCCCCGCCCATTTTTGAGATATTAGTTCGAATACAGTTACAGATTTTTGTCAAGTATAAAGCACTTATTTTTGTCAAAATGGCGCTATAGATTTGAATCTCTCACTACTTTTATTGTTCCTATGGGTATGGATGTGACAAGCATGAGTGTAATGAAGAAGAAAGAAAGTGGCTTATCAATGAACTATACTAAGAACTATAAGGGGAGTTGGTGATAAAATTAAGTTAGTTTGTTTCATGTTGGGATAGATATTGAAATAAATTCATTGGATAGAAAGAAGTGTTTATCTTTCTCCTTAATTTGGTGGAGATTGATGTCTTATCGAGGATATGATCTATCTTACTTTCATAGATGAGACTAGCATGAATAAGGTTGTGTATTCAAACATGATGGTTTTTATGGAAGAGGTGGTTACAGTTCACAAATGGTTTGATGTTAAAATGGTACGTGCATTCATGATAATAAACATCAAGAGTCTCAATCTATTTAAAGCTCTATTTGTTGAAAGCTTATCACATAGTGAAAAGGGAGTTTTTTTCTATGAAATCTAAGTGATGTGTATAGAATGGAATTCAAGGAAATTGTGATATATTGTAGAGAATATTGTATTGTGTTTTCAAATATTAAAATTTTCTATGAGGATCCACCAAATGGTATTTTTGACTTGGATTTTGGAGGTTGTGGTATTTCCTTTGGTACCTTGGAAAATGCACTCCAAAACATTAAAACGTCTATTGAGTGTCTTGTCATTAAGTTCGTTAATGTTGTTAATGGATATTCAAACAATTTTATGCTTGGGCATTTGAGGCTATCTTTTCTACACTTGATGAGGCCTCTAAAGACTCATCCAAGACATCAAATGGATAAAGTGTAACAAGGTCATATTGGAGGCCGGTGGCACCAGAGGATGGAGGAATTTCCATCATCTCAAGTTAGCTTCTCACATTGAGATGATGCTTTGCATGAAAAGCATTTTCAATTTTAGTTTTCTGCTTAAATTCCTTGTTGTCGTTGACAGATTTGAAGAGTACATATATTGTGAAGTTTGGTTTTTGGAGACAGGTAAGTGGTTTGGTGTAGAGCTCAATATGGATGGTTGTGCAACAAACACTTGAGGTTGTTATCTAAATTATACCCTTCTGAGGGTCATTAGACAACTTGATGGAGCCATGTGTTTGGAGAGATCAATATGGATTTTTGTCAAATAATTTGATGAATCTATGATTCGGGAGTTCATGGGAGGAAGAACTTGGGAAATCGACTAGGGGCTACACCTTTATGAGAATAAAGAGACAACTTGATGGAGCTCTGCCTGATGTAGGATTTTTTTCTTCAAGGAAGATCTTCACAAAGATGTATATATATTTTATAATCAACAAGTTTTGTTATGTAAACCTTAAGGGGGGGTCCCTTGGTAAAGTGAATTAGAGCTTTCAGGGATATAGTTGTAGGAACAATGTAATAAGGGGGAGATGTTATCAAATAACATATCATGTATCACGGTTTTACGATGGCGAGCGGTCGGGAGCGGAGTGTTGGGCAGGAAAACTGGTTTTTTGAATCTACCAGTACTGAGCAGGGTGATGGTGATGGATCTGCGAAGGCCCAGGTGGGTCGTGGGCCTACCTCGTGTAAGAAGAAAAGCGTGGAGGAGCCGGAACGGGAGGACTCCCCAAAAAAGCGTGCGGATGACCCAGGGGGGAAGAATATTCCAGTCCCTCCCCCTGTTATTCCTGTCGGTGACTGTCCAAAAGATAACCTCAAGGGTGCAGCTGGGTCTGGTGACACGATTGGTGGGCAACGTAAGAAGTGGACCTCACTGTTTGGGGTTAAACCTAATGGTAAGTCTTTTTTTCCCCCTGTGCGCAACATCTCCAACCCTTCAGTTGGAAAATTTGCAATTTCTATTCCAGATGAGATTATTGATCATAATATCGCTATAATGGAAAACTCCTTGGTTGGAAAATTCATGGGCCAATCACGTGGCAGAAGCGGCGGGGGCTTTTTACATAATCAACATGGCTACGAGAATTAATTACAAAAATCTATGACTCGAAGGTGACTCAAAAAATATAATTGATATGCTTTGTGGTATGTCCCAGCCAGCTTGGTCGATAAAAAATTGGATTGATAACACCAAGGCCTTACTTAGTAAGTTCGACAGAATAAGAATAACTCATGCTTACCGTGAGGCGAATGCGGTTGCAGATTTTTTTGCCAATGAGGGAGTTAAGAGTGATAAAATCCTCATGTGGCATAAAAAGACTGACCTTCACTTCGATGTCCAAGCTTTATTGGAGCTCGATGTAGTGAACGGAAAAAAGGCGGCATTTTGTAATAATGAGGAAGGTACGAGTCATGAATAGCAAGATTAGAAGATATAATGGGGCCGAGAGGATCCAACTGATAAATTTTTTACTTTGGCACGCTTTGTGGGTCCTGCGAAGCAAAGGAACTTTCTGGAACAGGTTTTCTGTTTGTAACTGTATTCGAACTAATATCTCAAAAATGGGCGGGGAACGAAAGAGGGTTGAACCTACCAGCTTTGAGTCACACACCAAGAATGCCAAAGCTTGGAGTAAAATAAGAAGGGGTGGCTTACTTCCGTTCATTGAGAAACTCCACGGCCCTAAGGAGGAGATTACAGATTTCTTTGAGAAGAATTGGAATAATGGGAGGTTCTCCTCTTTGGCAGGAAAGTTTAGATTGATGAAGCTTTGATTGCGGAGGTGACCGACATTCCGATGGAAGAGCATAACTTCTTCAGAGACAAGAAATTCTCCGACGAAGCTGTGTTGAGGTTCTCCAAATCTGAAACGGAGAAGCAAAAACTTGTCAAGACGACGAATAGTTACTATGAAGTGGACACTATAAAAGCATTATGGAGAAAAGTGTTAAAGGTTATCATGGAGTACATCACTCTCGACGGCCGCTTCACTAGGGTTTATGGATACGACTTCGTGCTGCTTAATCTCTTCCGGCATAGGGTGCGTGTCTCTATCCCCTTCTTCTTGCTCTGTTACCTGAGAAATAGCTTTTCTGATCACAGTAGAAGCCCTAAAAGATACTCGATTCTTCACATGGGTCTTTTAAGGCTCATTTATGAGCACTTTTAGAATATGCCTGCCCTTCCAAACCCTATAGCCCCTTTGGAGCTTGATGAAGACGATACTGAGCCTAGCATTTATGATACCAAAGCTTCCCCCGACTGTGTCAAGAGCTCTTCGCCTCCTCTGCCCCCCCTTCTGCCTCTGGCCACTCCCCTTAACCTTCTAGCGCCTGCTCTGTTTCTGCCTCTGGCCGCACTAAACCTAATGACAATTCGGTAGGCTCTAGCTCTGCAGTTAATAAGCTTGTTTCCTACCCCGACAACTCCCCTGTTGTTTCTGCTAAGGCAGCCAGGGTTAATCTTGAGGACCCCTACGTTCCCCAGAATATCCAACAGGAGAACTTTACCCCCCCAAGAGGTGCGGAGTCGGTGTTTTTTAGGGTCAATTCTGAATGTGAGCCCCCTTTTGACTTTGTTGGTAATGCCAAGAGCTGCTCTCGGGACCAGTTGAACTCTGCCAAATGGGTTTTTCATGAAATAAGTGAGCTGAAAACAAAAAAATTGTCTCTTCATAGCAAGTTGGGGGAAATTGAAGCCAAAGTTGCAGGGTTTATTCAGCTCGAAGCGGAAAAGAATTACAACATGAAGGACAACACTTTCGAAAATGATATTGAAAAAATCAAAGGTACTATGAAAAAAATTGCCGAGCAAAACTGTAGAATTGTCAAACATAACCCTGTTATCATCAGGGCAATGTCCGAAAGACTGGAGAAAACCTAGAATAGAGCTTTGATTGTCAATCTTGATCAGGAGAAATACCAGGACAAGGAAGCTGGAATCTCTAAACGTACCAGATCAAGCACGAAAAGGAAAGCCTTGACCACCCCAAACATGACTTAGATTTTTATGGAGGGGGTTCAGGAAATGGCAGACTTGGAAGAGGTTGCGGACGAGCTCCTGAATTCTATGAATTAGCTGTGGCCGGGCCCAGCTTTTTCTGTTTGTTGGCCTTTTTTTTGGTTTCTTTAAGGCTTTTTGTTGCTGCCTGCTAATGTTGGTTTTTATCTTTTTGGCATTTTTTCTATTTTTCAGACCTCTGTTTTGGTCTCTTCCTGTAATGTTACTTCACGGTTTCGGGTCCATGTAAAACCCGTTTATCCCCCTTTTATCAAAAACATATCATGTATCACATTGTTAGCAGTTAATTTCACTGTATTCACTCATGATTGCTCACTAACGGTTGCTCACAGTTGTTTCAATCATTCTTTTCATCCTATATATTATTTTCATGCCCATTGGCAATTAATATGAATTAAGAGTTCTCCCTTCAAAAATGTATTGAAGAAAGAGAGTCTCCAACCATTTACAACCTTATTTATTCTAATTCAATTCTCTTTTTATTAAATATGTAAAAAATAAATCTATCAAATATTTTTATTCTCTTTCATACCTTATAACTCCAAAGCACAACCTTATCACTTCAAAATATGCAAATAATTTTTTTTATAAAAACTCTTCATAATAAAATGATCTAAATCACTTATTATTTATTTCATTTCAAAAGAGAATTATCAATACTCACAAAATGTTAATTTTTAAAAAACCTATGTATAAGATTCATGCCACTATTTTGCTACACTCTTTTCATATCAAATAACTCATTAAATACTAGTAGCATTATCAAAAGATTTTTGGGTTTTTTTCTCTTCTTCATTAGGCTTTTATAACATCTTAAATTTTATTGTAAAACGAGAAACATACCTTATTTGAATCCTCCAATATACGAGTTTGAATTCCCAAAACAAGGTTGTAGATGCCCATCAATGATTTAAAATTCCCAAAATATATCTTTAATTCTTGAACATCAATTTGGAATGCCAAAGAATGAATTTTAGTAGCCAACTTTTGATTTCCATGCCCAACAAAAGATTTGAATGCCAAGCATAGTAGTAAAATGCATATGTAAAATATTACAATGCTTGATAATCTTAATGGAGATTTGAGAATACTTCAATCCAATCTCAAATATAATTCGTCCTTTCCATATATTGATTGACAACCTTATCCCTAGAAATGGAATCATTACAATAATTAAAATATGCACAAGCACAAGGATGGTATTTTCTCTATTACCATATTGAAATTGAGAGCATATTATATATATTATAAACAACAAGATATATTGTTTGATTTAATTTTTTATTACAAAATATTATGCAAATGTTTATAAAGCATTTTATTATCACGTACAACCTCCCAAACTACATTATGAAAATAACTCCTAACTAATTTATAACTATTTGCTAACAATAGTAACTAAATATTAACAAGTCACTAAGGTGACTCTATTTTTAATGTATTTATTTATCAAAAGATAAAATTTATTATTTTTTTATAATAAATATGTAATATAATTCTAGATGTGAAATAGTTTTGGGTCAATTATCTAGCACAAAATATATCTCTATGCAGAAAATTGACATGGCGAGTTTTGAAATTGGGAAACTAGTTCACCTCACCTTATGGTATATAGACTTACAAGAAAAGTGGTGCCTACAAAAATAATTTTGGATTTTTCTAGGAAGTGATATTCTCCCTTGGTCAAACATAAAGTAGATCAATTCAATAAATTTTGAACTATAGATGCCATAATGAAACAATTTGAATAGGTTTACATATACCAAAATATATAAGAAATTATGTGAGCATAGGAATAAGAGACTTAGGATTGTAAGATAAAGATGTTAGGAAATTATCAAGTGCTATTTTTTGTCTAGTGTGTTATATTATTGGGGCTTCAATTAATAAAATAATGTCATAGTAAATGCATTCTTAGGCATTAAAAAAATAATCCTAATTTTATGTCTACCCCTCATAGCTATTTTTTCTGTTGCCCCCTCCATATTTTTACCAAGTATCCTATATATCTATATTTTTGCTTAAATTTTTATATTCCTTTACTATTTATACCTTATTAACTAAGGTTATTGGCCACATGTAAATATAATTAAAAATATTTTTTTATTTTCATCTCATACATTATAACCTTACCAAAGAAAACCTAAATGATCTCTAACAAATATGCCATCCTATAATAAGTTTTGATTTGAAATAACGTATATGTATCTCAACTACAACACCCTTTCATAACCAACTCTAATAGTGATAACCCTAATAATAGATATCTCAATTATAATATACAAAAGAATCTAAATTACAATGGAAGGGTTTTGATATAGTGATTGTTTTGGGTAGAGATATGACATTAGTTAAAGGTGTCTAATAACTAGATTTAAGGAACTTAGGAAAAATTATAATAAACTTGCATGACCTTGGTGTGACCATTATTTCTTTTGTTAACCACATTAAAGTTAGGATTAAGTAGGTTACCTTAGGATTATGAATCTTTATCATGATACAAGACTATGGTATAGAAAAAAGAGAACTTCACAACCTTGACAAGAACAACATAGTGAATAGAATATCCTCTTATTAACCTATGTAATGTTGTATGTTGAGGATGTAGAACACTACTTATAAACACCCCAACCCCCTTTTACACATTCTTCCTAATCCCTAATAGTTACATTTATCACATAAATTAAATTATCTCCTTTCCACCTAATATTGAAGTGATATATTAGATCACATTTTGGTTATTTAAAAACTCTCAAAATGCATTCAAATGATATTAAGATGTTTATTTAGAGGTAAATTTACTAGGGATCAAATTACATAGTAGTTTATCATGATTGAACTACATATTTTAAAGTCAATATCATTGAACCATATCTCATGAGTAATAGTTCACAAGAACTCATCTCTCATGAGCATGAATGGTCAAATTAGAACTTGTTAAATATAATTGATGTTAATAGGGGTGAATAATTGTGACCTCCATTAAGGTCAACCATCTTAGTATTACAGTAACTCAAGCATATTTAACATTGAGGTTTCCCCCAAGATCAAGCCCATTTGGCTTGCTACCCCTTCAAGAAGTGTTATGTCTTATGAACCATTTATATAGATCTCCTTATCTCACTCATTATCAAGTAGGTGGTTTTCTTCATAGTGTTTTAGATTGTGTGATGCTTTATCAACATACAATTGCATATTTTTTTATTCAATCTCATTGATGTAGTTGAATCTTGATAAAACACCACATAATCTAACACATCATAAAAAACATCATGTGCTTGATGTTGGCTAATGAATTTACACCTTGGAATTTGTTGTACAGTTTTAACTCTCTACCTAGAATAGATGTAGTCAAATTACTCTTTGAATTTTTGAGAGGTATAACTCGATCTTAGATTTTCAATAAGATCTTGAAACTAATAATTTAAAATGATGTATGCTTTTTACTCGAAAGTGGGAAAGGAAAGAGTCTTCAACACTATAAAATATTTCAAATCAAAATTCTATATACTCAAATCCAAAATTATTGGCTAACCAAAATTATAGATTGAAAGTTTCATGATTTTAGTTAAGACTTTTTGCTAGATTATGAAAAGAAGAGATAATCTTCATATGTATGCATTACCAAGTTTAGATTGTTGTAGTCAAATTTATCAAATTATTTAAAGATTAATAAAAAATGTGTTGTCTATAAAACATTTGTCTACTTGGATGATTTTTTGGTCCTTCTTATAAATTAGACTAGTAATTGCACCTAAAAGAGGTTTAAAGATTATGCTGATAAAAAAACTATGTGTATGTTAATATGTTAGAGAGTATGTGTTTGTGCATGGATGCATTGCAAATTCTAGTTGCATGTGATTAGATTAAACAATTAATAATAAGTGTTAATTAATGGAATGAAATAAACTTAGACAAATCTAGATTTTTCCTTAAAAATATTAAGTATTATTTGATTATGAAATATTTGTGTACAGTTTTAAAATATAAAGCAATGCAAATGAAAAAAGAAAGTTTCCATCAAATTGACAAAACATAACAAATGAAAATAAAATGTTCACATTGCAAATGAAAATAGAATGTTCACATCCACTTATCATATTAATATTTATCTAGCTTCTATGTGATTGAGATTTTGGATGCGTTTATTTGATATTTTGGAGGCTTTTACCATTAAACGGTAGTTGGTAACTTGGTCTATTATTAGCCAAGAGGCGTATTCAGGCCTGGAATTTGACAGTCACCCCTACTTGTCATATGAAAATTTTATGACAGTTTGGCCATTTAAATGGCTGTAAAAAATTGTTTAATTTATGAATTTTTATATAAAATCTTTTATAAATGCAATATCTTGAAAAATCAGAAAACATTGATAATTATTACTAATAAATATAAAAATCCACTGTTATAATTAACAATTAACAAAAGTTTCTAAGTTTATATTAAAAACAAATCTTGTTAAATATATTAAAAGTTAAAAATAATTATATTCTATTTTGAAAAGATTCTAAATTAATATATATTTTTATAATAATATTATAAATCACATATATTAATATAAAAAAAGATAACCATTATAAAAATGTCAAAGTTTCTAAATTCATATTAGAAAGTATTCAAAAAAGTTATATTCTATTCTAAACTAATTTATCATTTTATAATAAAAATTATAAAATGATATATATTATAAATTAAAATATTGTATTATATTTTGCTTATAATAATTTTTATGGTTTAATAAAAATATAGCAAGTCAAACTATACATTCTAATAAATTTTATAACTGTAATATACGGTCTAAAATTAAAAAAATGGTCAAATAGACCATCAAATTCCAAGCCTGGGCATATTATAATGGCATCCACCAAAAAGCAATGTGTAAGGAAAAACTCTTGAACTAGAAATTGACGTTCAAATGACATGCAAATCCATATCCACTCTTAAATCTTATCTTCTTATCTTTTTAAAAAAAATATGCACTCATTATTGTTAGCCTAACTTCCTAAAATGAATTTAAAAAATAGTTTTCTTTTTATGAAAGCTGGCAGTTTTGTTCGAGATTCTGCTTTTTTATGGAGAGAAGCAATGTGATACACCTCACTTATTTAGTCGTAGTAACTTACGAGTGAAAGCCGTAAAGTATTGTTGGCAACAATAAGTAGAAATAAAGGACGTTCGGAGTCCAGACTAGGGAGTGAAGTTGACGGGGTAGACTGGATTTTTATCGGGATAGAAAAGCCCAAAGTGGCGCTCGATCTCTGGTCCGTCCTTCCTATTCTCGTTGAACATGGCGAAAATGTAGGTGTCGATGGGCCTTCCAGGTCTCCGGGGAGTTCCCTCGTTTGACAATACATGCCTCACCAGGTTGTTAGTGTACACCCTCGCGTTCTCCACGTTCGCCGCCCCATCATCCCCCGCGGACGACCATCCGCTCTCTGTAATCACCACCGCTATCTGTCCATGTCCCTCTCTCTCACATGCCACAATCAGAGAGTCCACCATCGCGTCGAACAAACTCCTGTATTTACGCCATCCATCATCCACGACCGGGCCGGATGACTTGAAGAGCGCATAGTCCAAGGATATCTGGGCCTTGTTGCCCGCATAGCTGAAATAAGGGTACACATTAGCCAAAAATGGAGCCCCATTCTCTGCCAAGAAGCTCAGCAGAGGGCGGAGCGTGTTCTTGAGATCGTTGCGGAAGTCTCCCTACGAAGGTGGATAAGAATTCCCGAGCACAGATGTGGCATGGGTGGTGGAAACCTTTACATTATTCTGCAGATTGGCGCTGCAGACTGCAGTCTGAATGTTTCGCATTGCAGGGAGGAGAAATGAGACATATCTCTCGTTTCCATAATGCAACACCTCGTTGCCCACTGAAATGTATTTGATGTTCACCGCCAGGTAGAATGCACGAATGTCATCATTCACCCACCCGTTGGCTGCAGCCTAGTTGCTTGCTATAATCTCAAGCTCGTCGTTGCCCACACCCACTATTACTTCTATGCCCGTGTTTGCCAGAGCTCTCAGAGCTACATGATGTGCCTGGAAAATCCTCACTTTTCCGATGTTGTAGCGCTTCAACATCTCTACCACCTCGCGCCGGCTCGGCAGGTTCCCCAACATTCCATAACACACTCCAACTGCTGCGCAATTTAGTTGATCAGTTCAACGTTAAAAAATCAGAATCACAAATACACAACCAGTCTTTCAGTAACAAGTTAACGCTAATTGGAAAAAATATATGCCTACCTCTGGCCGCCATAGATCTTGAACTGGTTGCCTACAATTCCAACAAACTGATTTCTTTCAAAAGTTAAATTTGAAACCAGCAAAGGCTATAATTCTGGATTGTAAGACGCAATACTTGTGAATGAAAACCTCTGGCATGCATGGGTATTTATAATTTGTAATTGTGCTACCATTCAAGGCAGGCGGCTAGGTCATTGCGGGGCTCTGTTCAAATTGCGCTCGATACTACTTGAAACTAGCAATGCCGACACTTCTCAATACTACTTGTGAATGAAAAACTCTGGCGCGCATGGGTATTTTTAATTTGCAATTGTGCTACAACTCAAGGCAGGCAGTCACCTGCCGGCTGGGTCATTGCAGGGCGGGGCCCTGATCAATTTTCCCTCATGTTTTTAAGGTTCAAGTGTGTAATCGAGATGACGATACATTTTTTTTCGTGCTTCTATCATCAAATTCATGCCCGTAATCATAACAACATAACTCCATTAAATTTCATTATACATTGTTGATTCTGACGATGCCTAAATTTTAATTGGGGTTCGAGCAACGAGATTTGTGACTATATTTATATTTTAGCAAGCATATTTTACTTGCACACTTTTATAGTGACTTGAACTCACCTGTAGAATATAAAACGTTTCTAGTTCAATAACCTTCTCTTGTCCTATTATACTTGTAGAAATAATATTAAATTATTCTCCCGCCCGTAAGATCTCCATTACTGGCACAAAGTTCAATTATTGAATCTTTTCTTCATCTAGAATCTCAATGCTCGTTTTTGCCGAAAATTTACACCACTTATTGTCAAAATTATTTATGCACATTCAAATAATGGAAGATTGTTTTGACATCACAGTAAAATAATGGTAATAATAGAAAATGTTTTGAATTGAGAGTGTAAATTAAAAATAGACCATCATTTTTCTAAAATGATAAAGATGGATTAGTGTTATTTAGGAAGAGATAGTATTACTTACGGTTATGTAGTTTTATGCGTTGCTTGGTGGTATTGGGGTGTAAACTATTGCTTTGTGATTCAAATGTGTACTCTGATATCAAATTTAACTTTTTTATGCTTTGAAAGACAACAAACTAGAATCTACTTTAATCTACGATGAAATCACTATTTAAATTTAGAGCAAATGGCATATATATTGAAAATAAAATGACATTATTTGATTAATTTTTTTATTATATGGCACGATAGAAATGCTTATAAAGCATTAGATTCCCCTGTAAAACCTTCCAAACTACCATACAAGAATAACTCCCAACTAATTTCTACCTATATGCTAACAATAATACTCAAATACTAACAAGTCACTAAAGTGACTTTATTTCTAATGTATTAATTTATTAAACTACATTTATTTATTATTTCTATACTAAATATGTAATATGATTTCAACATTTCCCCTATTACATGAATCCAAATAAAGGATAGAACATTGCATAGACTAAATATAGAAGTCCATCTAAAAACATGATGAAGTGCCTCCACCGTATCTCCTCACTCACCTAAGACACACCAAACTAAATTGATAAGTGAATATCCTAACTATCAAACTCACAAATGCTCTGTACCACATGAGAGAATATTATCTCATGTACAAAGAGAGAACAACTTTCTCCCAATATTTCATCACATCTTTGAATGTGTCAAAACCATTCATCTAGTGACTACATATGAGAGAATAAATCTTTTTTGAGAGTCCAATTCCTCTTAAAGTGTTGATATCTCTTCTCCAATGCTACGAGAATCAAATCTCTCCTCTAATCTACAAAATAAACTAAACCACTATAGATACACTAATTCAACCCTATTTTAAAAATTACACTATCTATAAGTATTGCGAAGATTTGTCACTTGATGTTGAGGCCCCTTGCTCCATGAAGAGACACAAAATAAAATTTGTGTTTCTCATGTAGGGTATCATCTTTGAGTGAGAAGCTATCTTGATATGATAAAAATATTCCAACCTCCAATGTCTCCAACCTCGAATTTGAAATTTTTTCTTAGTCCTTAATCTTGATTTTTTCCCCTTCTCCATATCTTCAATATTTTCCTTTTAACTTATTTTAAGATTCT